>JAQQZR010000005.1:15052990-15080839 GCA_030068235.1 Notoglanidium macrostoma
CACACACACACACACACACACACACACACACACACACACACACACACACACACACACACACACACACACATACAGATTTGAAAACTTGAACAAGTTTATATAAAATATAATGCCGCTGTACATCCTAAAGTGACGTTGGCATATTCGATAGACGAACTTGAAAAATGTATGTATAGTCACTGTTTTAGTTTCAATAAATGAATATGTATGTTGAGTAATTTAAAGGTAATACTTGTACAGTACATACAGTAGAACTCATTTACTGGCAAGAAGTTTTACTTTGTTTTTTTCTGTGCTGCCATACTGATTTTTTAAATATCCTTTCATTAAGTATCCTTTATTTAAAAAAAAACCTTTGTTTGCACTATTTGCTATAGATGGTGCTTTTATTATTTGTGCACATTTACATTTTTCAAAGTCCATTCTAATAAATAAAAAAAAACTTTATAAATTAACTATGCGGTATGTAAGGAATTTGAAATCATAACTGAGAACCGTTCAATTTGTTTTTTGTAATATCCCCCAGCCCTGGTCCACACCTTGTCCTTCAGCAAACTATCCATTCCTGTACATCATTTTTTGTGAATATATTTATTGTTAACAATACAGTTTAACTAATGAAAGCTTACATCTCCTAGAGATACACATAGCCTACCTGTACAAAACAAAAGGCTGCTGTTTTGACCTGGAGGCAGAGATGATGGTAACCTCTGCATATCGTGATTATCTGTTCAGCAAGGGACACATTGCTCAGCACACCTCTCACCATTACTCTGTCACTTGACATGCTTAACAAAAGAAGTTGCCACACATCTTCACAGCTGAGCATTGTTCAGAGTGAGTCTCATTATGCTACTTCCTAATGGTTTAAATTGCCTCTTAATGATAACGATAAAGATGAGACTTAACGATGAAGGGGCCTCAGAGGGGCTTAGAAATGGCTCTGAACATGCTAATTGTAAGGTCTGTAATGACATGGTTATGTTAGTCTACTTTTTAGTTGTGTAATGAAGGTGCAGTGAGAAGTCTGTCTCGATATTTGTAAATCACGTAATACTCTATGTTCTGATACAGGATCCTTTCTTTGCTGTATCTTTCGTGATTGATTAGGTAGGTAACATTAAAAATATATATATTTTATATGTCCATATTTGTTCAGTTCTAGTGTGTTTTCTATTATAATGTATATCAACAGTGTTGAGTGAAGTCTGAATCTTCTTTGCTGTAATGAGATGCTTCTTTAGGCTGTACTCGGGGCTCAGCTGCTACCCTGAGATGTAAATAAATAAAACACTGCTTTGTATTCAGGCTCACAAGTACAACCAAGTCTCATCATTTATACTAATTTGTGCTACAAGCAATGCGTGTGCGTTTGTGTTTTGATTTGTGCCCCATTTTAATATTTTAGTTAGGATTTTAAAACTAAAGTAAAAAAAAAAAAAAAAAAAAAACTCACTATGGACTTGTGTTAACATTCAGAATACCTGTATGTTTAAATTGCAATGTCAGCATAATCACAGATTATCACAGATATTAGCTAGCAGGTGAAAAGTTAGTTGTCAATGATAATGTGTTGGAAGCAGGAAAAATGGGCAAGAGTAAGGACCTGAGTGACTGTGATGACAAATTATGATGGTTAGTTGACTGGGTCAAAACATCTCAAAAATGGCAGGTTTTGTGGAGTGTTCCCGGTATGCACTTTTTAGTACCTACAGAAAGTGGAAAAAAAAGGTCATGCTAGCTATGATATAAAGGCATCAGAAAACACAGTGCATTGCAGCTTGCTGAGTATGGGGCTGTGCGGCCACAGACCGGTCAGAGTGCCCATGCTGACCCCTGTCCACCACCACAAGCATCAGAATTTGAAAAATGGAGCAATGGAAGAAGGTGGCTTGGTATTATGAATCATGTTTTTGTTTACATCATGTGGCTGGCTGGTTGAGTGTGCGTCACTTACCTGGGGAAACCAGAATGCACTATGGGAAGAAGGGAAGCCAGTGGAGGCAGTGTGATGCCCTGGGCAATGTTCTTTTGGGAAACTTTGGGTCCTGGCATTCATGGGTCCTAATGGCATTGGCCTCTTTCAGCAGGCTAATACGCTCGGCTACACTGCAAAAAATTGTTCAGAAATTCAAAAATTGTTCCTCAATACCATTCGGTTTGAAGAACATGACAAAAAGTTCAAGGTGTTGACTAACTCCACAGATCTCGATTGAATTGAGCATCTGTGGGATGTGCTGGACAAACAAGTCCAGTCCATGGACATCCCAACTCAGAACCTACAGGACTAAAAGGATCTGCTGCTGATGTCTTGGTGCCAGATACAACAGCACACCTTCAGAGGTCTTGTGCAGACCAGGACTCCATGGGTCAAAGCTGTTTCTTGGTGGCACAAGGGGGACATAGGCAATATTAGACAGGTGGATTTAATAATAATAATAATAATAATAATAATAATAATAATATATTTATCAATATACACACAGGAAATTCATCTTATTATATCTTTGTGTCTATCAGTATATTGAAACATTTTTTTATTTTTTCATCACTACAAACAGATGTCACTTGACAACATTATGGCTCAATATTCCACACAAAAGCGATGTAGACAGGAGCCCAAAATGCATTAGTTTTTCATTATAAGCACCACAGCACCTCTCACACAGAAGGTGCATTCTCTTTGTGCACCCCATTCATTCTGAATGAAGTGACGATGGCTGCAGTTCAATGACCCCTTATCTGATGCTGCGCCTCTGTCATCAGAGCTGTCAGACTGGAAGGATTAGGTACAGCTTACATCGATATGTTGGCTGGATACACACACGCACCATCTAGTGAGAGAAAATAAAAGGCAGAAGTACAGAGAGCCACCACGAATATGATGGGGGGATCTCAGGTCAGAACTGCAGGCAGGGTTGTGTGTTTTCATCAGAAGCCATCATAATAGCAGGCAGCAGTGTTTCAAAAGAAAGCTCTTAAAAATATTAAACAAATCAACCTCGGCTCTTAGTGTGTCTTTTCATGTTGGGGAACAATGAAGCTCTGCATTAGCAGCATGCTTCAATAGAGCCATTTCTCTCAAATCAGTGATCTGGAGTGTTGGATGAATAAATACATTTATTCATAGTGAAATCATTGAACAAGCTATTCACTGACGTTATAGTTTAACTGAAATTCTCATATTGTGATATTGTACCAGAAAACTATGTTATTAATTCTTTCCCTCCATTCCTTTTCCCCTCTCTATTTTATTAATTACTTAATTTTTCTAGATGTCGCAGAGATTTCGTGCTATTGGATTTCTATCATGACTTTTTTTTGTGCTTTATCTACAGTAAATGATAGAGCAGCGCTGGAACTGCTTTTCCCTAGTCTCTGGAGACTAGCTTCTGGAAATATGATAAAGCTTTTGGCAGTATCACAATTATTCCCGATGACCCACCTGCAATTCAGTGCAGCTGTTGTGAAAATGTTCAAGTGGTCTCAAAATAACAAAGGCTTCATCCACAAGATTTTTCTCTATTAAGGTTTTCTCATCAACGCATCAATACAGTCTGTATCAATATCTTCTATCGATATGTCCTGTGGATATATACATATTTTACATTATTGTATTTCAATTAACATCTATGTTTATATATGTATAATGCTTTTTTTTAATCAATAGATAGTCCCATGAAGCCGTTTATCAGAAATCTGACTAATGAGTAAGCCAGACAATACAACAATGACAACAACCTTGGATAGAGCAATTTATTTATATATAAAGTCTATAAATATTGATATAATCAAATATTTAGAACATGGCATGTGTTTCATAGATGTAAAAACTCAAAGCTATTCATTTTCCTCATTTCCAAATGCATACTTTTGCCCATGTGCATTTTTTGCACATCTACCTGCCATTTAGGACACTATATTTGGATTAGCGCTGTACTATCTTGTCTTGTCTCGTGATGTCTGCACTGTCTTGTGGCAGTGTTTTTGTCTTTTTGTCTTATGTCTGCACTGTTTGCACACTTGAACACCTTGCACTTTATGTTGTTTTTGACATGTTTGCACATGTTTGCACACATGCACTTTATGTTGTCTTATGTTACACACGTGCACCTTTTGTACTTATGTTGTCTTATATGTAGCACCTTGATCCTTGAGAAACGTTGTCTCGTTTCACTGTACACTGTACCACATGTATATGTTGAAATGACAATAAAAGCCACTTGACTTGACTTGACTTGACTAACATTTCTCTATACCTTTTGTAAATGTCTAGTGCTTTGGTACATGATTTCATTTCACTTCACATCATGCAGCCTAATCTGAGTCCATGACAGTGCATTTTAAAATAAACACCAATTCTGTGTTTATATAAAATCATATATTTGTTATATTTATATATAGATTTATATATTCATAAATCACTAATGAAAAAGTGCCAAATGTTATATGACATGAAAAAGTCCTTTGAACGATCTAGGCCAAAGTTATAATATTAAAGGAGTGGGCAGAGGTTTTTGGATTTTTAAATCCAGATCACCCTGAGTAGGTCACCTAGGGCTAGGCATTGTTTTTTATTAATTCTGTTATGGCACTAGAGCCACAGGAACTTTTATTTTGAAATCCTCCTGGAGTTACTGTGAGCTAGCTATGGTGAGCGAAGTGAGCTACAAATCCTTATCTTGCACCATATATATTTTTTGGATAGCGTGCAGATATGCAGGCTTTGTTTGTAACCTTTGTTTGTTTGACAGGTTATTTCTTTAATAAAGGGTTAGCACTGAACTGATATTCAAAACTGAAATAAAAATATTTTTAATGGGTACCTGGTACTGTGGTCAACCAGTGTGGCAACACTGTCCCAACCCTGGCGAATACAAAGACGGACAACCATTTACACTCACTTTCACACTGCAAAATCCTACTAACCACCCTGCTGTCACAGTACACACAGACAGCCATAATTGTGAGAAAACTGAAGGAAACTGCGTCCTATTGTCAAAAAAAAAAACGTCAGTATCGACCTCAAAGATCAGCTTAAACATCTGGCCTGTGCGGTGTAAGTTGAGCATGCAAACAGTGTGCTACAGAACTCACAGGAGGGACTGCAGAGCTTTTTCTAGTTCATTTAATATTTATTTCAGTTACACTTAGTTTAACTAGAGCATTTTCTGTTTTCTGTCTACAAAACTCATAAGCTTTAAAGCCTTTGCCATTTGTCATTGTTCTAAAATGTTAAGAAATGAAGCAAAGCCAATATGCATCTTGTAAAATATATATCTTCAGGGTTTGATGTTTGATCGTGAGTCCTGATACTGTGAGTGTTATATGTGGCATGCTCTTCATGTGTCTGTGTGGATTTCCTCTGGTTCTCTCAAAGCACAGGTTGATTGACTACTTTAAATTGAAAGAGTTTGTATGTGTGTGTGATTGTGAGTCTATGAGTGTGTACTTCATTTTGTGTAAAAAAAAAAAAACAATCTATATAATGCAACTGTTATTTTTTTCCCAATAATAAATAAGTCTTCTTCATATGAACCTCAGGAAATGAGCGATGATGGTAACCTCATCTATTCATTCATAGCTTTTAGCATCGTTTAGAAAGAGAATGAATTGGCACCGACAGTGTTGACGATGCCACACCTAATAACTCAACATACTGATTTATTCATAATTCATTTCAGGAAGCCATTTACTGCTGTGGAAGATATTGTAATATTCACGACAGACCCACAGCATATAAATAAGTAATACAATAAGAAGCCTTCACTGAATTATTCCTTTAAGTGGTTTTGAACACAGGTGACACGCTTTGTGTGCACAGAGGTAATTTAAAATGACTGATGGATTCTCATTACAATAATATTTGTTTGCTTATTAATGAACTTTTAAATGTATACCAAATTTCACTTTACTTTGAGAAGCTTTTACAGAATAAAATCAGAGGATAGGACACCATGGTGTGCTTTTTTTTTTTAAGATGCCAGTGAGTGCTGTGTTATAAAATGGAAGTAGAGAAACCTGGTCTTCTTTCTCCTTTTGTTGGCTTCAACCTCATTTGGGTCTCTTTCCTCCTCATCTCTGTGTGAGCTGCACCTGCCCTACCAGCACTCTATCCCTCATTTATGAATATAGGCCCCGAACCCCCTATTTCTTCTTTTTTCCCTTTCTTTTCTTCACCCTGAAGATCACAGCCCAATGCTTTTTAAATCTTCTACTTGTCGGTGCTGCATGTTGTGTAAGGCTGGTGGTAAGAGTTTTTTGTCATTAGGGAGAGCTAAAAGAAGCAGATGAGTCGCCTTTCCCTCTGCTCCTGGAGAGAATGTTGAAAATAATCCCCATGCAGCAACCTGTACAAAACCTCTACTGGGGCATGTGTCCTGTCTCTTAAGTCTTTTTGGTAGAAGTGAGAAAGTGAGAGAAGTGTGCTAGGGAAATTGAACTGTAGCACAGTCTTTTACACAACTCCTACTGTGCCAAGAGCTTTCGCTCATCAATAGATTATGCTGTCAAACTGTGTAAGGAAATGAAGTTTGCCGTTCTAAATCCCAAAGTGTCCAATAGCAAAAAGCAGCAGGCTCGCAGAAATGAGTGTGCTACTGTGATGTGCAGGAGGTCCTCGTACATAAAAACTGCATGCTTTATTGGCAATGCTTTCGTGCTGCTCAGAACACAAACCGGTCATGCTGCATAGCTTTGCAAATTTAAAGAGCACTGCAACATGACGGTGACTGTCAAAGAAATCATCCACAGATTCTGTTTTATAAACAAATTGTTGATGTAATTCTCCCCTTAAAATTCATACTTGTTCATAAAGCATATGACTAATCAACTGCTGTGATTTATTCCCTATGGGTTGTATTCAGAGATGATGACTTATGTCCAAATGTTATTCAAGAAAAGTTGTGCATAGATGTTACACACCTGCGTAAGTTGATTTCTAGTCGCACTGTTTATTTTCTTGAGCCAAAGCTACAATTATTTCTAGTACAGTTAAAGCAACAGGAAATGTATGTTCTTATAATAGTGCTGAATATAAGTCTGAGCTGATCAATGGATTTTAGGACTTAACTAACACACTTTGACTTAAATAATCACATTATAATTTTTACAGTCAGGAGAAAAAATGCTTCAGCAAAATCCATTACATTATCATGAAACTGTTGGAGAAAATTATGACTAAAACATTGACTAAAATTAGACTTAAATTAAAACTGGCTTCCACTGACTAAATCTTGACTAAAGCAAAACAAAAAGACTAAAACGTGCCTAAAATAATTTAAAATTTTTGTCAAGATTAACAGTACAACAATATAATGGAGATATCTTAGCAGAAATAATAACTTTATTTATTCCTTTTCACAAACTATTTGTAAAAACAGTAAAGCTGTCCTTGGGTGAAAGACATCCCCCCACTGGTAATGTGATGAGAAATCAAATCACTGTCCTTCAGTGTCCAGTGTCACAGTGAGGCAGTGATCATCAGAGTGTGGGCATATCACACTTTTTTTTCCCTTATAAATACTTTCTTGGATGGAGCTCATACTTAACTCAACTGACACTTTGGTGGGTTTGGATATTTTTATAGTTCTGTTTTGCGTGCCTTCTCTGAGTGTACAGTCAGCACCTTGCTAACTTATAACTGCAGATGGACAAGACATGAGAGATGTGTGTGGGAGGCATGTAGAATTGCTGTTTTCTCTTCTTCTTCTCCCTCACTGTCCTAACTTCACTAAAAACTCCCTTTTTTCTGCCAGATTTCTTACAGAGCTGTTTGCAACAGATGTCATCTTGTCCTGGACAGCTTTTACATTTACTCAAATGATAAAAGTACTCAGCCAAGGAGAAAAAGGAACCCAAGATAATTGAATGAGCAACAATTAATCTTTCACTTACTGAATTATTAACAGGCACACAAAGCCAATGAGGCGAGGATATTAGCCACCTGACAGGCAGGTGTTTGATGGCTACACTCCTGAAGGGCAGATCCTTACCTTGCATTTTTAATCACGCTGCTGCACTGTTCAGTTCAATAACTGATTGCTGATCAGGCCTCCACTACTTGTCTGATGACAAGTAGAATGATGCCTTGTATGAAGTGAGATCCTCCAGTCTCTTATAAGATGTTGTCAGGATTGTCTTGTTAGGTTATGTCTGTGTCTTTTTTTTTTCTCCTTGGGAAAGGCAGCAGTGCTGGTAAGGACCGCATTCTGATGAGGCCGTTGGTGATTATCATCATAAACACCATCTGTTACTGCTCCACTTCTCACCTGCCCAAATGCATGCAAAGGAAGGAAACAATAATCCTCTGAGCATGGAATTGTGAATTCTGGAAGATTTACATGGTATATGATTTATTTTGTAAGACATGTGCAGGAACTGGACAGATGGAGCCTGCTGCAGGCAGCCAGAAAACCTGATTAAGATTTCCTCTCATACTTGTAACACTAATTTATTCACTTTAGAATTAGTCACAGATTGCTGTATTCAGAGTTTGGTTACACACATGTAGTGAGGAATTAATACCGAAATCATGAACATCGGTATTAAGACAGAACTACAAGAAGTCTGTGTGTAGGGAGGAGTTTGCCTAAAACAGAGGTGCGTCTCAGTTGGGTGCAATTCTGATATGTATATATTCAACTATAAATACACCAGAATAATAGCAGAACACTTCAATATTTGCAAAATATCCTACTCAGCAACCCTAGGGGTCAATCGCACACTTGGAGCTACTTGGAAAATTGTATAGATGGGTAGGTATCCAATAGGAGGTCTGTGCTGCTAAGGACACTCCTAATCATAGAAAAATCTGGAAACGTCAGAAGCATGAACAACATGCAAGTAATTTTCATAATTTAAATGTAGAGTCCTGAAAACTGACTTTAGAAGGTGCATTGCCTGTCTCTGCATAAATGTAACTTTCCCCGTGTAAATACTGATGTAACTTTTGGAGTTAATTCGCTGACTTAATTGTTATAGATCGTACAATTGTCTATGTCTTGGGAGTGCTGTCCTTCATCAGAGCAGCGTAAACAAGGCTATTTTTATTTTGAAGTCAGAATGTTGTGCACTTTTTTCAGTCCAGTAACTACGTGATTGTGAAGCTTGTGACCTGAGAAGTGTACAAAACATATCGTGAGTTTACAGAGCTGACCTTGACCAATTTGGTGCCTTAGGCAAGATTTTAGTTGGTGCCCCTTGCATTGCAGCCAATTTCACCACCAATCATTGTGTTCATACGCTCACACAGCTTGTCTTTGAGATTTTCTTTGTTTTACAAACAAACTAACAAACAAAAAAACCCCAAAAATAAAAACCCAGCATTTGCAGAGATGGGAATAAAATAATTCAAAAGTGCATATGAAAAGAGAAAACAAGTATATGTGACCACTGGGTGTTGCAAGATGCTGATGGTAAAACCCAGCTAATAATTGCACCCCAACCTCAACATTATAGCTTATAACATTCTAAATATAAGCAGCAAAATGTATTACACTTATCATTCATGCAGAAAACATGTATTCATTGAACACTTCTTTCATTTGATGCGTGCTGTTTACTATACATATAAGACTAATCAATAATGACAATGTAAAGGCTCACAACTATTAATTCCAAAAGAGGATGGAAAAGGAAAAAAACATTTTAATTGGGCTAACATTGGCTTTAATGTTGGAACATAGACTAAGATGCCAATAAAAATGTATGCCTGGGTTGTTGAGGCAGACAGTGGATAGTTTGTGCAGTATGCTTTAAAAAAATGTGTATTTCTAAAAATGTTGAAGGTTATTCCCCAAACGCCTGTGTGGTGATGGGGGTGTGGTCGTGCATCAGTTGTGGATGGAGAGGAGGCAAGTTGAACCTAACTAGTGATGGTTCTCACCTGTTGTTTATTTCAGGCAATTTATTTTTGTGTCTGTGTGCTTCCAGGGGACAGAATCTGGTAACCAGGAAAAAAAAGAATTTGGGGGAAAAAAGAATTTGCAAAAATGTTCTATAGTTTAGTAAAAATGTAGTAAAAGGTTAGGAACAAGAGCAAAACATTGCTCTTGTCTGAACTTTACAATCAGGAAACACACAGTGAATTTCATTTCTTTGAACTGGCAATGCATTTGCAAATCAGTTGTTATAATAAATTGATATTGAGTGTCCCATGTCACCATCCAATTAATGGATGTTGGTAATTATCCAACCAATACGGTTCTCTCAGTTTGTCCCATATCCATCACTAAGTTAAAAATAAATTAAAATCAATATGCAGGCAGTGCCTTTCTTGGGACACCACCATTTCTCTCAGTGCTGAGAGTCAGGACTGAATAACCACTATTGATCTCTTCTAGGAATATTCTCCTTTTATCTTCTGGAGCACGCAAGATAAGTAGTCCCTCTTCTCTCACGGTGGAAGCTGTCTCAGGCAGCGACAAACTGCTGTGTTTCTGTTCTTATCTCACCCGCGTCAATAATAAATGCAAACATGGCTTTCCATTGATAATACCAAAGAGTGTTGGAATTTATGCCTCCCTAACTCTCGACCAAGTAATTCAGTAATGAAGGCAATTACTGAACAAAAAAAAAAAGCCAAACCAAAACAAAACAATACAAAATATTTCTTAATATTTAAAAAAAAGATGGGGTGAAAAGACCTAGAGATGCAGTTTTGCAGCTACGTAGTGGCCTCTACATTAGGTGCTAAGTGATGCAGAGTGACAGAATGCTGGCTCAATCACTACACAGAGCACAAAAGGAACATTTAGAGCACACAACTCACACGTACATATAGGTCAGGCTTTAGTGGAGCCTGACAGGTTTATGTTTTCCCAAGTCCTTTCCAGTCCTCCCATTGGTGAAAGATACCATGAAGCCAGGGCAGTGTCAGAGGCCACTTTTTGACTCTCTTTTTCCTCTCATCCCTGCAGCACTGAATTCATCACTGGCCACAGGACACATGAAGCTCACCTTGCACTCTTTGACCTGCCCGTGGAAAGGAAAGTGCTGTTGGCAGTAAAGACTTGGATGACAATTTATTTACCCGAAGATCCTCTGGGAGCATATGGTGGGCAGTGCTCCCTCTGGAGATGAAGTCTCCATAGCGATGGACAAGCACAGCTGGGAGGGACGGCCTCAAGGTGTCATGTTCAAGAGCAGCCAGGACTTCAGTACTTAACCTTCAGTCACCCGTTTACAACATCTGTTCAGTGTAAGAGATTCATCACTTTGAAATGGAACTTACTGGAGCATAATAAAACTGTTCTTGATAAACATTTTAAAGCTTATTATTAAGCTTATTATTGAGACATATTATTTGGTATCTACTATGAATTTTTAAGTAATTACTAAAAACTAACAGTAAAAGATAAGCTTGAGGAATTTAAATCTTGACTCACTTGACACTATAAGGATTAACTTGTAACAGGAATTACAATAGGGACAAACACTTTTGAGTTTCAGGTCTCCATTTTAATCATTCAGATTTATTTTGTAACTTTACTCTATTTTAGATGTGCAACTAGTAGATACTGATAGCTTACAGCTTTCTTAGAGGCTGAATTTCAGTTAATATGATGTGTATGACTGTGTAGTGACTTCTTAGTATATATATATACTAATATATACATGGAATAATTCCATACTGACTACAAAACCTTATGACGTTTACAGTGAAAATTCAATCTCTAAATGGTTTAACTCAGACATCATTTACTAATCTCCTAAAGCAGTACAGAGTAAGTAACTCTTAGCTGGGGCAGTTCCTGATGGTCATTCACAGCTCAGCTTAAAGATGTTGTTTTTATTGCCTATATGTTCTAAAATAGTGTTTTGGTGAAAATTAGTAATGCAACTTTCTTTTGTGTATTATTAGGTTAAGTATACATTTCTTTATTTGGAGTAATTCTCAAAGATGCATGTTTTTGTTTAGGATTTTTATGACAATATGATATTGTTAATTGTTAACATTAATATGCAGAGCATTTTGAGAGGTTGTTCTAAATATGAGAAGTGGTTATTATTATTATTATTATTATTATTATTATTATTATTATTATTATTATTATTATTAATAGTAGTAGTAGTAGTGGTAATAGTAGTAGTATTGGGGACCCCTTTATATATGTCCTATTTTAGTTTAGGAGATATAATACAAAAATGTATTTCTTTTTTTAAAAAAAACCTTTGAAATTATGAAAGCTAAATGTAAAGGTAAAAATGACATTAAAACAACCACAACATGACACTGCAGTACGGGTTGCAAATGTGACAATCCTCTAAGAACACTGAACAAAGCTGGGATGTATGCCTCCTTAAACAAATATTTTCACCCTCTTAATTCAGTAGTGTAGTAATTTTGTATTGTATATGTACAACACACTACATTAGAATAAACTACATTGATTTTGTGTTTACAGCTTTCTGTCGTGGAAGAGTCAACAAAATGTAGGTTGTGAAGGCAAGATTGAGATCTACATAAGAGTATTTAATACACACACACACACACACACACGCACAAACACACACACACATGTTTGTTGTCTAACAGGAGAAGTGCTCTTTGGCATATAAAAGGCAGGCTGAAGGTGGGGGCATCTTCTATTAGAAGACTTGTCTTCCTTTCGTGTTTACCCACACTTACGAACCCCGCATCTGGCTATGGTGCCATGCTCTCAGTCCCTCTTTGAAGTGAAGCTGATACTTCAGAAAAGCCTTCTGGTAATTGCTTGCTCTCTTTCTCTCAGTGACCAAGGAATATGGCAAATAAATGCAGATTCTGGGCTTTCACTATGATCTCCAGCCTCTCCATGTTTCTCTCTAAACGGAGGCAAATAATGAACCATAGCAAGAAGCTAGATAGGCCTCTGCCAGAGCAATTGGGACTGTATTATTCAGGGCATAGTATGATGCAGAATGAGCAATGAAAGGGAGGAACTCATTATAAAAAGCCCACAGTGGATGAATGCACTTGTTGTAAATAGAGGTACAAGAGGCTTTCAGACTACTTCAAACTAAGCACTTCATGTTCCTCTGAACATTTTATTCATCAAACCACTGAAATGACATTCACTGATCCAGGCACCGTGCTCTTTTCCCGAGTTGGCTTAAATAATGAGGATTCATTTGCAGTATTTTTCCCTAATACCTTTAGATTAGCATAAGTGAACAGATGCAACACAACAAAACAACATACCCAGCATTAAATTTTCATGTTAAATGCAACATGGGAGAAGCTAAAAGATCTGTAATGACACTTGATGTGAAAAAAATGTTTTCCACTGGAACACTTGTATAATTATTTTAGTTATGCATTGCATTAGACATGAATATTTGTTTAGTTTGTGGAATTACCTGTTTTTTTTTTTTTTGCTTTTTTACCCCATTTTTCAAAACACGTTCTAGCAGATACACACAGTCTTTGGAGTTAAACAAAGAAGCATCACTGCTAATCAATACAAAGTTAATCTGACTGATCACCATTATCTTATGATGAAACATTACTACCCTGATGGAAGTGGTTTCTTCGAGGATTACAATACCCCATCCACTGAATGGTTTGATGAGTTTGAAAATGATGTCAATCATATGCTATGGTCTTCATAGTCATCAGATCTCAACTTAATTGAAGACCAATGGCATAAAATTATGGTATTCATCACTCATCAGTCCAGTAGATGACTTACCAAGGAGAAGTACCTTGCTCATTGTGGCCCAACACCTTAGTTTCTCTCATTGTATTTGCATTCTAGTCACTCTTATGAGCAGTGATCTGAATCCAAGCAAATGACAGTATAAGGGAATTCATCTGTGAGGTTTATTCATCCCCTGTGCATGTGACGTTGAGTGATTTGTTGAGTGATTTGACACAAACTCAGGGGAGATGGAGTTCAGATGCAGGTTGAGACAGGAGAAGGAGAGCCGGGGTGCTCAGCTGTGTTAGGATATTTGGTCACGGCTATCATTCACCTAACACAGGCAGTCAAAAAGCTGACAGTCCATGCGCAAGCGTACCATTCATGCGGGCCAGTGGTTGTTAAAATATGAATATGGTATAAGTTAGTAGTGAGCTCAAAGAGCTACAACTAAGATGTTTTTTGACAGTTCAACAGTTTAGAATTGTCTGGGTGTAGGACAACTGGTTTCTTTCTGACTTTGGAAAGGCAAAACTTTCTGCGGTATGCTCCACAGCCAGAGATTGTTTTGTTGAGTTTTTATCACATCCTGGAAAGAAAAAAACAGGATAAGAAAAAGTATTTTACAGAGATTCTGACCTTGAAACCATCAGAACTCTAGCACAATGTACAGTAACACAAAGACTTATCATACATTAGAGTGTATGGTAGGAGTGATTTCAGGTCCAGACAAAAACTACAGAGAACTTTAGAAAACTATTTGAGCTTGACCAAGAGTTTCACTCTATAATAATGCTTTGCATTAAAACGTAAGAACTTGAAAGTGTACTTTTGAAGAAGGAACCAGTACCAGAGCTTTCACTTGTGGAAACGGATCAATAGCAATGTATTAATGAAAGCACATGCTGCACCTTTGAACTTTAGCAGCAGAAGAACTCATGCCTGCATGTCCTCCTTGGACATGGAATATAAGATGTGTGTTGAAAATCCAGCAGTGTTCTTGAGAAGCTCATTCTCTTTTGAATGGAGATTTGTCTTTTATTTCTTTGCTGTGCTGGTTTTCATTGTTAGTGTGGAATCTCCAAAGGAATTCTATAGAATTCAAGTCATTTATCTATTTCTTCATATTTAATTAGCAGGTCTGGGAAGCAGTTGTTCAAAAAAAAACAATGTGTCGTGTGCATTATAGCATTAGGCAAATCCCTTTGCTATGCTTTCATTTCTGAATGCTAAGGCATTGTGAAGATTTTCTTCATCCTAATTGGGAACAATTGTTCTGATCAGCACAAAGAAGCGTCATGAGAGAGGTAATCTCATGCAAGAACTAAATAGTTTATATAATACTTTTTAAATACTTTAGCTGAAGAAAATGGCACTGGCAAAAAAAAAAAAAAAAAAAGTAAAAAATGATTTCCTAAAATGTTGAAAACTGCACAATAGGTTACAATTTTAAGATTTAGTTTTTATTAAAATATTTTTTATTGCCCATTGTTTTAGGTTTATTAAAATTGCAAAATACAGCTTTAGACTATATAATTGCTAAGGATGATATTATTATAATAATTATAATTTTTTTTTTATATATTATATAAATGATTATTATTATTAATCATTGGGAAGACTTGCCATAAAAAAGGTTAGAATAATTTTACAGCCTTTGGTTATATCTGACTGCCTTCTCATGTTTTGATCCTTGCTGAATTTATATTGGTTATTCTTTTGATTACCCTTTGGCCATGTTTATTATAGTTACGTCTGCCAAGGAGGTTATGCTTTCCCTGCAGTTTGTTTGTCTGTTTGCCTGTAAGCAGGATTGCACAAAAACTACCAGCTCGATGTTCATGAGACTTGGAGGAAGGGTGTAGCATGGGCCAACAAAGAAGCCATTAAATTTGCAGTGGATCTGATGCATAGGGCTGCTCAATGAATTTAGTTTTACTTTCACTTGCAAGAAACGTGCAATAAAGTGCAATAGTGACAAAAAATAGTCAATGCAGAAATACGATGACTCCATTAGAAATATATCCAGGTATAAAACATGGATGCGGGTGAAGATTTGCTTTTGTTGATTTTGTTTCGACTTCTGGATTGACTCTTTACTTGACTTTTTGTTTGTTTTGGATCTGATTAATGATTTAATTCTGTCTGCCAAATAAATTTGCATGTTGATCATAATTCTTGAAGTCTAAGTCTCTAACTCTACCATGTTACAAGATGCTTTATGCCCTGTAGGCTGTGTCTAATAATCTAAACGTGCAAGCAAGAAACCAATCAGAAATGGCAAAATGCAGCTGGTACATTTAAACTAAATGAAACTTTAGACTATATAGTTTCCAAAGCAGATTTTTATATGATTAATATTTACTGTATATCGGAAATTTCCTATTATTCCCAAATACTTAGAACCCTGTTACATTTCAAACAGATTATGTGGGCCAGGTGTTCTGGCTTGTGCTCTCTTTCAGTTTAATCCAAGTTTGTGAATCAATGGAAGTACTACCGGATTAGAGGAAGAAAGATAATTAACACTTATGTCATCACAAGATCAATGCAAGGCTAAATGGTCACTGCGTGCACAGCTGTGGTTGTGTATTGTAGAACACATCCCTCTGTTCCTCCAACACAAATACATCTGTATTCTTTAATTGTTTTATTGAATCACTCACATTTTGCATCAAATAGCTTTCATATTTGCTAGCTCAGTGTACTTTAACTTCTAGTTAACCCTAAGTCATAAGTATAATTTTTACTACTACTTTGATAAACAGATTGGGGCTCAAACCATTAGCATTTTTGATTAGATTATCATAGTAAATCCTTTCACAGTGTTTCTCTTTAGTCTTCCCATTTCCCATCAAGAGCAGAATCAGTACAGACTCAATTTAGCCTTTTGTACTGTTGATCATTTGTCTTAATATAGCTATTGACCCTTTGATACTTTATTCATGCCTTGCACAATTAGTCTACAGAACTGGGCTTTCAAATATTAAGGAGGTTTAGTAGCATTTTAATAAAATCTCTTGCAAATGGCAGGATGTAAAAGTGCTTTGCACACGGATTTTTGACCACACATTGTAAATGATAGATGTTTCAGTAAGATTAAATGCTGTTTCAAGCCAACTAGTATTGCACTCACTGCACACAAGCAGCCATGATTTAATGTGACAGCTGGATTTAATCTAGTTATGGTCAGCCTTCCTGGCCATGCGCAGTGCGAACGTTTTGCAGCCTGCTATGTATTGTATATTGTGTAATTGCTTAATAAAAGTAAATGATAGCAATTGATGTATGGCTTTCACATGCACTTTGGTGTGTTATGTGCGCTTCCTGGTTTCCAAAATCTCCAAAACTTTGCACTATCAACTTTTTGTACAATGTCTCAATGCAGTCACATTCCATTGTAGAAAAAAAAATGAAATACTTTTCATCTCCTGGGGGCTCAAATGGTCAGAGGAGTACCCAAAAATCCCTTCTCAAGGGTTGTGACAAACTGCACCTTTGTTGGATGGGGCCTCAGCTGAAACAGGGCTGTAAGGGATCGTGTTGGCTTCAGACTTCCAAATGCCCTGTCAGCCTCTAAATGGCTTTTACTTTATTTCACCCTTTGACCTCTCAGCTGCCAGAAAGAAGCAAGCTTGAAAACACAGATACGTGATGCATTAAGGCCACTTGTGAACCTGGACAACTGAGTCTCCTGAAATGCACACCTTATAGGAATGAACAACTTTTTTTTTCTTTTTTTTTATTAGGAACCTTTGTAAGACTTGGGAGATGCACCGGTCATTTTGATGACGCTCTTCTGTTCTCTGTCAGTGTGTTTTGTTTGTGGAATTTGTTTATACATTCTTGACTAATTACTAATTACCATTGTATATTATTGTATAAGGAGAAAATATAGTACATGAAAAAAAAGAAATTGTCCAGCATCATTCCAAATTACTGCATTGCTGAACATACACTAAACACAAGACTATTGGTTGTTTTTTTTATTTATTTATTTATCGATTTTTTTAATGCCACATTTGTTGTTTTGAATGTAATTACATTTGAGAATCACAGCTAACAACAGCCATTTTAACAGACCAGCTGCAACCATTTCTGTTATTTAAGCCAGCAAGCTAAGTAATAGAATAAGTCTGATAGCTTCTGGCTGTAATTGTAGCATCTTGCTATCCACTGTGAGCTTAGATTTATTTCCTTCGCAGCTTATGTGGGTTTTATGGTTTCCCAGCCATGATGGCTTTCATTCTCAGTGTGGTACTCATGCCGCAATTTTCTAAACTGTCAGCCATAAAAAAAAGCAAACAGATGTCATATCAGATGTCCTAAATGCAGCTCCATTTGCTGGCCTGAGCTGAAATTGGAGTGTCACTTCCTGATGAATTTTGATGGCTTCTATCATTAAATGCAGCTCATTGATTGACTTGGAGATGTGCTGCATAAGCAATCAATCCCAAGGGTGCATGCTCTAGTTTGTCTTTGGAAATGATGAGCCATTGGGGTCCCCTTGCACTGTTTTGAGGCATGTGTCACCCATCACCCCACCCCACCCCCAAATCCTTGACCTTGGCCATTCAGCCCCCCAGCACACAACCTTCCATAAACAAGGTCTTCTGTGCTCCAATATCACTACTGAAGCTCTCAGGCCAGTGGGTCACAGGGTCAGCATTAATGCTCAGCAGTATTAATGAGTGACCTTCGGAAAATGGGAGTGAGGGGGCGGAAACTGCTTGAGGGTGGAGGGGGAGTAGACAGGAGTGAGGCAGAGAGGGCATAGAGGATAGAGCTGGGAACCTGTTTGGCTGAGATAACGGCGATGGTCATGTAAATATATCCATCACATGGTGGCTAAGCCCCGGGGTGGCATTGTGCACCAGAGCAGCTCTGATGACTCGAAGTGTAGAAGCTAGTCAATCTGTGGAAGTAGGGGTGGGGAGTCGAAAACAGGGAGATATTGGGGTGAGAAATGGAGGGACGAAGGCCACAGGGATGCACCATTGCTTATTCAAAAGGGTGCAGATCTTTTAAGATAGAAGCATCGCAATCTTTTCGCACACGGGATGCAGTGCATGTGAGATTTCTAATTTAGCCAGTTGAGGAGGCATGGTGAGGCATGAAGCAGAACTGCTGTGTGGAAATAGGGTGAGGAAATACACGATCGAAGAGGTGAGGGCCAGATGTGCCTCTGAATATGCCGTAGATTTCCCGCTCAAACGCGGATAGCCATGAACTTCATGTGGTGAGCTTTATTCGAATGATAAAAATAAGCAAAAATAAAAAGAGATTTTAGTAAATATAAGAAATATATACTAAATAATAAAAATACTATACTAACAAATAAATAATAAGTATAATAAATTATAATGATAAATAAAAAAGGATAAAAAATAAATTATGGAATTGTTTTGTACAATTTAAAGTAGTAAGATGTAAATAGGTAAGACAGATGCTTTAAAATCTGTCCTATTTTATGTTCATGTTGAAATACATATAATTGCTTAATTGTTTTTATTTCTCCATTCTGTTTCTGTTTTGTCCTGTGCCTACTTATTAAGAATCTCTATACATGGTTTATTTTTATTTAATTGATCTAACACACAATATTAACTTAAAGTCCTGGCTTATTTTTCCATATTCATCTTACAGCATATTATTCAGTATGTGCTAATTAATAGGAAATGTAAGTACACTCTTGGGAAAAAAAAAGATGTGCCTTTGAAGAAACACTTAAATGTTTAATGTAGAACCATTCACCAGTTTTCCAAAGATCTAAGTAGGGTTCCAAGTATGATGGGTCAGGAAGTTAAGAACCCTTAACTCAGAGGTTCCAAAACTGAGGGTTGCGACCCCATGTGGGACAGTTTGATTTACCTATGGGGTCGTGAGAGAAACTCAAATCTCCTCTTTTGTTTCATTCATTTATTTTCCAGATAAATTGTGCTAATATTTTTTAAATGTCACTGAGAGTCACAATCAGACAAGCCACATTTAAATTAATATGGGCTATTTTCTCTGCTAAACAAACTAGTTGTGTCTCAAATCGCATAGGCTACTTATGTACTACTCTAGGCTGTTATTGATTACTAATACTGTCTGATTTGACTATTTTTCTATTACAGTTAGTATTTGAATTTCAAAAACTTCTCATGTGACTTTAAACCTACCAAAATGTCTGTTTTGCCTACCAGGTTTTTGGATTTTCTAGATTGGTAAATACTTTTGAATCTATGGTCAGAGTTTTCAATTTGAGACACAGCCCATGACAACAATCATGATGACAGCGAAAGATTTTGAGGGAAGCGTAACTAGTCAGTGTGCTTAATGTTACTGTGCGTAAAATTGCTAAACGTTTTACAGTTTGAATTGGAAACCTGATGGACAGGAATGTTTTGGCTCTGACATGCCATCTAGTGGATGTTGCTTTTAAATATTATGGATTTACATAAGATATGCAGCGAGTTTGTGAATAAAAATTCCAGTCGCAATACCACTGTTTCTGCACACGCAGGCAAAATCATGCGTTAAGTATAAACCAGGCTACTCTGCATCAGTCCATATCACATTACCCCATTGTGGATTGTGTTCCTACAAAACAACACTTCCCACTAGACTGGTAAATCAATAAATATTCCTTTGTTTATTAACCAGTTACTTTACAAATACTGTATGTATGCTACTTGACATAATAAAATTTTCAAATATCACAGTAGTCATATATTATAAAATTGTAATAAATTGCAGGGTGGGGCTCGGGCACAAAGAAAATTCATAATGTTCATTTGGGGACACTTGGCCAAAAGGTTTCAGAATCCCTGCCTTAAATTTTGAATGAACACTGTAAAGAACCCCCTTTTTATAGTGTCTAGTGAGGTCTAAACCATCTCCTGTGTGTTTAAATATTTCTTTCTTTTCCTTGTCTTTACTTTACTTTACATTACTATACTGTATATACATGTGTGGAAAACCCATCAAATGTCGAACAGCTAACAATTTATTCTTTTAGTCTTGGCCAAAATCTTTTATGTATCCCCCCCATGCTTGTTACATACTTTCACATCACTGCTTTTTATAAAACATGTGCATTTCATCAAAATTTGGTTTAAATCAATTTATTTTCATCACAAACTTGCCTAGGGTTTCTGCCTTCAGAGATCATGAAGCCAGTTTAGGCATCTGCCTAAATAAGATGCTTTAATTGCTAGCTTGCTGGCTGTGTGCTTTTCTCATGCAGGTCATGCTGAGATCAAGATTTTGGATATGTTCCATAGCAAAATGGACATAATCTTAATAGATTCAGTTTATAAATGGTACAAATAGCAGCTGTCAAATGATCCTTGATGAACATGTGCCGTCGCTGACACTGTAGAGATGGTGCGAAAAGTTATAATGGTTGAATACTAATAAACATACGGGCAAAGTAGCCAACAGAACAAAATTAATTACTGAATTAATCAGCAGTCATTCTCATCAGCCATGCAAGATGATAAAAAATGTAAAATGATCAGTCAAGTGAAGAAGCATGAGCCAGTGAACTGACATTTACCTCAGGTGATAAGAGAGAGAGACTGAGCTGATGATCCAAGTGATTACACTCTTCCGATCATAAACATATAATTCTTTCATAACTTGCCACCAAAGTTGTTTACCATACATAGATAATGTCACATGTAGAGGTGGCCATGGTGTCCAACCTGTCAGCTCAGGATCATATAAAATCAGAGATGACAATAATATAAAGATGACATCTAGTTTATAATGTAAATCCAATGGCTTCTAATAATCTATGGATGATATTTGATCTTTTAAAACAAAATAAAGGATCTCTTACAATTAAAATGGAGACAATCCCAGCTGACTACACCCTGGACAGGTCTCGAAACTATCACAGGACTAACACAGAGACGCACAAACACATTTTCACCCATGGGCAATTTACAGTAGCCAGTTGACCTAATCTACATGTCTTTGGACTGTAAGAGGAAACCGGTGCAGGCATGACATGCAAACACAGAAAGGCTCCCCAATCGGCTGGCAGGTTTGAACCCAGAACCTTCTTGCTGTAATTATGCAATTAAATATGAAAGACTCCATAGTAAAGCCTGGCTTGTGAGACTAGTAGAGAGCTCCTCTAACTGTCTGCCATACTATCGCTCTGAAAGTAATCCAATTTTATTTGCTTTGAATGATTAGCATTTTTGTTGTTGAGGTTCCTTGCTGGACATCCTCTTCATGAAGTCACTTCCTACTTAAACTGATGTTTGAGTTGATGTTTTAATGACGTTCATACTATTACTTTTTGACAAAAATCATATCTTTCATACTTAGTATCTGTAATGATGTACTGTATATAGGTTTGGTGACCAACCACCATTAAAAATAGATGAAATGTGTGAAAACTGAAATCGATTCTACTTTGTTTTTAATGCCTGAAGAAATCAATAATTTTAACATTTTTCTATATAAAATCAGCTGCTTCAAGGGTAACAGTAAAAGTATAAAAAGCTAGTGTATTGTAGCATAAACTATCGGGATATCAATATTATATAATCATGATGCCCAGCCCTACTTATTACACAATTGGCTTTAATGTCACTTTTAATTGCCCTCTTTCAATCTTCATTCCACACTCATCGTGAGGTGCTCCTATCCATCCTGAAGACAGATGCCTCATGTGTGCTTTAAACTGGAGTACAGTATCCATTATTCATATGCCAGCACAAAAATCTTTGTAGTAAATGTTTCTGCACCAGGAAATGTCAACACATGGACAGGGAACGGATCTGGCGGTATATAGATACTGAACCGCCTTTGATTAGGTGGAGCAAAGTGTCTGGCTTGAGTCACATTCCTCCTGTCTGTTTCACACCCTGGCTGTTTCAGCCATTGTATGATGTGACAGGAGTTGGCCATTTTGATATGCAGAGCGCATGGAAATTTAGACTGAGAAAAAGAAAACGCATAGCGTAAATGTCAAAGTGCGAAGGATGCCTTAGTAGAAGATTCAAATGAATTGTGGAATGCCGATATGCCACATCAAATAAAGTTTGTCACAGTTTTGTGTAACAAGCAGCCATTGTTTGTGTTGCCGCCATTGTGTGTTTTGTGAAACAGAAGGCAACTTCAATGCATCAAATCAAAACCTTAAAACTGTTCTGTATTAAATCAGCCAAGTGTCATTTATGCAGACACCCTTCATGAACCACTTACAAAAATACAGCACTGTTCCACATCCAGGGCCATATGTATGTGTGTCAGGAAGCACAACACAAATCAGAACTTTATGCGGCTTCAAAATGGGCTTGCAGTTTGTCTGAAATAAACGCTCGGTTTACTGAAGGTGTAGCTTGTCACGTAAACTGCTCCTGGAACCATCTGCTAAATGCGTTCTGCTTGAAGCACACACTGCATTTTAAAAAGTGTTGTGAAATAACAGAAATGGTCAAACATGCAGCCGTCTAAAAACTCTACAAAGAGGAACTGCAGGTTCAGTAACTAAGAAAAATTGTTAATAAAGATGTTCTTATTAAATACAGACACTTACGTTAGGGCAAGGTGGTGCCATGGATAGCACTATTACCTCACATAAAGAAGTTTCTGTTGTCCTGCCAGCAACTGGGGCCTTTCTGTGCAGAGTGTGCATGTTCTCTTCATGCCTGTTTGGGATTCCTTCCAGTGCTCCAGTTTCCTCCCACATCCCAAAGACATGCAGATTAGGTCAACTGGCTACTCTTAATTGGCCATAGGTGTGAATGTGAGTGTGAATGGATGTTTGTGTCTGAGATTGGCGACCTGCCCAGGGTGTACCCTGCCTCTCGCCCAAAGTATTGGTTTCAGCTCCTCTGTGATCCTTAAAGGATAAGCGGTATAGATAATGGATGGATGGATGTTGACTGCTTCAAACATACCCTCCTTGGACTACAATGTCCAACCTACTCACTCACTGCTATATTCACATTCACCAGACTCCTGATTGCACTCACGGGACTCAATTATAAGCACACAAACAATGGCATGAAGTATTGCTCAGTGTATACTTACCTGATAAAGCCTTGAGCTTTGTGTATGAGATTCTGGTTTTCAATCTTGTTCTATGTTCTGGTTTTTGAACTTTGGATTTGCCTAGAATTTGCCTGACCCTCTGTCTGATTTTTTTTGACTATGAGCTTGTCTCACATTTTGGATTGTTTGCTAGTTTTGAAAACAAAGCATTTCACCTGCATCTGTAGCCGGCTCCACCACCTGACACCATTACCATGTACACCATATACAGCATTAACAACTTGGATAAAAGTTTGAAATGAAACTATTTGTTGAATACAGGGAGAGGAGGCAGGATGCAAGTGCAGTAGAGCAGTTTTATTTACAATATATACAAATTCAGCATACGAGGACAAAAACAGCTGGCAAGAACGTAGTAAAAAAACAGGCGAGAGTCAGGCGATGGGCAAACAGCATTATAAGGGAATAATCCAAAACAGCAAAAAACACGTAACAGGCAAAATGAAAAAAAAAAAACAAAAACAAAAACAGACAAACTAAATAACAAGAAACTTGGCTTGGCCAAGTTACACATAGGAGTAAAGAACCAATACCTTTTGTTTTGGTTCTGTTTGTTTGTTATATTTGTAAATATTAATTAAGACAAATCTCCCTGTCCTTGATTGGCTGGAAGATGTCCCTTGTTACTGACTGGCTGAAAAAGCATTGTGTGACTTTCTTTGTTTCCCCATTTACAGAGGCAGGGCTTTGTACAAGCACGGGAATTTTTTTTCAGCTCACACACAGAATGCACAGCTAAAGGACCATAAGGAGATGCTCACTGACTTTGGCAAAGTGTATTGGATTTGAATCCATGACTGAACCTTTAAATGGATACTAACATTCTGTGGAGGACTGATACATTTTAGTGCCCTATAACAAGTGTTATAACAACTGTGTGTAGCCATTACCTCCAGCTACTCCTGTTAGGGGTTGCCACAGCGGAGCCATTTGTGTCCACATGTCTGATTTGGCTAAGTTTTTATGCCGGATGCCCTTCCTGATGCAACCCTCCCATTTATCCGGGCTTGGGACCGGCACTCAGAAATATACACTAGACTGTGCACACCCGTAGCCATTACCACCCTAACAAAATCAGTGGCCATCTTGGCAGTGCTCCCGAGGGGCTTATTTATCCAGTAGAATAGGTGCTAAAATATTTCTCCCAAACAAAATTTTGAAGTCTCATATGGAAATCACATTAGGATTAATAAAATGTAAAGACTGTATGGCACTGTTCATGTAAATACAGATATGCACATAATTAATCAAATAATTTAGATTTAGCCTTGTGGAATTTTTGTCTAGTGAGAAATGTAATTGATTAATTGTTGTTAATCAGTTAAAACCTCTCTTTTAACCTACCATACTGACTAACATTGCAATTCTTTTTGAAAAGAAGTGTGATTTAATGTACAAGCATACAGAAAAAGACAAAGGTATACACACAAAAGTGACCATTTAATTTTGCATTCATGTGAGGTTTTTCTGTTTCCTCATTGTTTTCACATCATAGGGGCTGTGGCACTTAAGTGTGTGTATGTGTGTGTGTGTTTACTACATAGTAGCAACCCGTGCAGCTCAAAGCAACACACAGGGCACTAATTTATACCTGTGTTTGTGAGGCAGACAAAATCACAGCTGCAGGTAATTGCCCAAAGTTTAGTAACCTACATCTAACAGAATAAGTAATCAGCTGCACTTTCCATTTCTGCACCGTTTTCTGCACTTTTTGTAGAGCATATATATATGGGGGGTTGAAGTGCGCTCTATGTGTTGTCGTGTGCACAATGCTTAAATTGAGCGTTTAGCTCGTACGGCAATTTTGTTCATAATATGCTAGGTTTTTGTGCAGAATGTGGCCTAATTATGCTTGAAAATAGGCACAAATAGCTTAATTCATCTTACCCATGTTTTTTTTTTATACACACATACAAACACACACAGACTCACACATCCAGAGTTTGTTAGAAAGCAGCCCAGAGGGCTAGTCCTACATGTTTTCTTTCTCCTCTATTCTCTGAAGACTGTTTCATATCTTTATAATACACTATTAACCCCCCTGAACAGACCCCCCAACACCAATGAATAAGTGATCTGTAATTACAGCAAGAAATGTTTGCTGTTTTGCAACCCCAACATCCCCTCTGACTTATAAATACATAATCACCACAGCGCAAGCATTCTGTTTTCATCAGCTGTCAGAAGTGACCTATATTCTGCATCACTGTTTGACCCAAAATAGTCAGTTATGCTGAACAGGGCTTACATAATCATTGGCCTTGATTTCCATCATGCTAGGCATCGGAGTGCCAAAAATAGCACCTCCCATAAACATAAAACATCAGGGAATGGTGCTTGAGTGATGGAGTGTTGAAAGCTTTGACGAATTTTATGCCACATTATGACAAAAAGCCGAAAAGTTTGTTGTACATGTAGCAGTCAAACATTAAATACATCCATCCACTAAAAATGCTATTTTTCTACCCAAACGCTGTGTTGAGCCTTTAGGTTCACTTGCAGAGTGCTGTAGTTTTTATGTAACACAGCAGTTGGTTGATCGCAGGTTCAGCCACAATGACTCTATGTTTATCTAAGCAGTTGAAGCTTTTTTTTTTCTAAATGAAACATTTTTTTCATAATCATTACATGAGAGCATGTTCTATGTCCAATGGCAAAATAGCAAATAAAGCAATTTCTCTATAGACAGACACAGAAATGTACTATTCCATAACCCAGAAGTAACAAATCACTTGTAAATCATTTGCCTATATAGATTTAGATTAGCTAACTACAGACTGTTTGCTTTGTTGCTAGCAAATTTGCAAAGCAAAACAGAGATAACATTCAGAATTAACTAGCTGATTAGCATTAAGATTGAAAATTATGACCAGGTCATATGATATATCAATGATTGATTCATTGATTTATAAGATCTTCACTTCATTGACTCAAACTTGAGTAACTAGCATGAGACAACCTGACATGATTTCTTAAAGATTTGTAACGTAATCAGTAATATTCCTTCTGCTAGCCAACTGGCTTACATGAACTAATTTGAATGGATTTGTGAGATTATTCGGTGTTGTATTTATAAATATCAATTGTTTTTATTTTCCAGGTAGAACACAACCCAAAATCAGTACAATGTGGGCAAATTATGTCTCAACAACATTGCATACAGCTTATTTTGCTAATCTGAAAACTGTCTTTTCCCCCTCCGTTAATATGTACATGCTCTTTATATTCCAACTACTTGTATGTTTAGAAAAAATTATTTATTCTGTTACTGATTGTTGTAATTTGTGTTACACAGCTAAATACTCCCCACAAAAAGGTTACATTTGTGACTGAATAAACAGGGCTGGGAGGGCTACTTTAAAAATGTATTCCAATACAATTACTAATTACTTGCTAAAAATGTAGTCAGCAACCTAATTTAATTACCACAATATTAAAGTAATGTAATTGATTACTTCAATTACTTTTGCACTTTTACGGTATTTTTGATGATAGTGTTTTAGCAGCTGGTGGGTAGAACTTGCAATTTACTGTGATGGTGTTCCCCTTTTCTGCTTTAAAGACAAAATAATGGTGAACTTTCCACCCAGTGAACACATTTTTCACTAGAGGCCATGATAATGAATTGGTAACTGTAAGATTAGCTCTGCTTTCACTCGAGACCAGAATGGTGTTGTGAGACTCATGAACTGTTGTGTGCACATGTGCATGTAGTATATCGTTCTTATTCATGGCTGCAACTATAAATTATTTTGATTATTTTTGATAATTATTTTTTTATTTGATTACTATCAGGGTGTTAATTGAATAATCTTTCCCTGATTACTCATTCAATTTGCTTTACATTTTTAAAAATATATTATATACAAAAGATATTTATTTAAAATATTTATTTGCAGCATTTTAATCATCACTAATTTCTACTACAGAACTTTTTCTTAACTAGGCTTAATTAAATAGCAGTTACAGCATTAGTGATATTTATCAGATAATCTGTCACAACATGTGAATATTATCAAGTGCTCATGTTGACCTAAAGAATGTTGATACTCATGTAGTATATACAGTGCATTCAGAAAGTATTAACAGCACATCACTTTTTCCACATTTTGTTATGTTACAGCCTTATTCCAAAATGGATTAAATTCATTTTTTCCTCAGAATTCTA
>JAQQZR010000005.1:15085168-15098475 GCA_030068235.1 Notoglanidium macrostoma
TATATATACATATACATATCAGATAGACTTTAGGAATGACTGACAAAAGAGGAACACATTGAAATAATTTTTATGGCTCATTTAAAGATCATTTAAAGTCCAATTGCATGCATAACACCAGATGTGTTCCCATAATTTCATCATGAGTGGGAGAGATGACTTCATGTTTGTTTACAAAGAAATGGCAGTCATGTCGAGGATGATATAATGATGTAAATGTTTGTAAAGTTACATTTTGCTAAAAAGTGTTAATGTCCCCTATATATGGTGACTTTCACACAAACATACTGATCAGCTATAACATAAAAACCACCTGTCTAATATTATCTATGTCCCCCTTCTGCCACTTTAACAGTTTTGACCCATCAACGCCTGGACTTCACAAGACCTCTGAGGGTGTGCTCTTGTATCTAGCACAAAGAGCATTGCATAAAGGGGTGACCTTGGTCTGTAACAATGATTAGGTAGGTGCTATGTGTTAGAGTAACTTCCACATGAATGTCAAGACCCAAGGTTTCCCAGGAAAACATTGCCCAGGGCATCACTCTGCCTCCGCCAGCTTGACTTCTTCCTATAGTGCACCCTGGTATCATCTCTTCCCTAGGTAAGTGACACACACGCACTTTGCCATCACATAATGTAAAAGAAAATGTGATTCACCAGTTCAGGCCACCTACTTCCATTGCTCAATGGTTCAGTTATGATGCTCATGTATACATTGTAGGTGTTTTCGGCAGTGGACAGGGGTCAGCATGCTCATCTGACCGCTCTGCAACTATGCAGCCACATACACAACAAGCTGTGATGGATTGTGTTCTGACACCTTTCTGTCACAGTCAGCATTAACTTTTTCAGCAATTTGTGCTACATTAGCTCTTCTGTGGGATCAGACCAGATTGACTAGCCTTAACTCCCCATGTGGGAATCAGTGCACCTTGAGCATCCATGACCCTGTCACCAGGTCACCAGTTGTCCTTCCTTGGACCACTATTGGTAGGTACTAACCACTGCATAATGGGACCACCCCACAAGAACTGCAGTTTTGGAGCTGCTCTGACTCAATCATCTAGCCATCAAAACTTGGTCCTCGTCAGTCACTCAGATCCTTACGACCTGCTTCCAACACATTGAGTACTGACTGTTCACTTGCTGCCCAATATATCCCACCTCTAGACAGGTGCCACTTTAATGAGATAATCAATGGTATTCACTTCACATGTCAGTGGTTTAAATGCTATGGCTGATCTGTGTGTGCACGTGTGTGTGTGTGTGCGTGTGTGTGTGTGTGCGTGTGAAAGCTTTCATTTTTATGTCTTCAACTTGCAAATTGGCACAGTACTGTTTGTGGTTCTCATGGTCAAGTGCTCATCTTTTCCTCTCTAGTGTTTTCCTCCACTCACGGCTTTTCCTCCATCTGCGTCTGATTTGGCCTGGCTGAAATCTAGGAAAAGTGCCTTACTATGATACTAAATCAGAAGGAATGACAAATATGATGCTAAGAGGACATGCTTTTATTTTTAAAGTGTTTTTTAAAGTGGTAGAAAATCATATATGTAGTACCAATTTCATCAAAAAGAAACATCAGATTTAAAAAAAAAAATCAAAATATCAGTCAAATAGCTAACCAGAATTCTGTCAGAAACTTGTTGATGGCAAACAAGGTGTCTGGTCAAGGTGAAACTTGCTAAGGGTTCCAAAAATTTACCAATTATTTGGTGTGCTATATGTATATTTTTAACCTTATATGTATAATTTGGACCCTGTGTTGATTTCAGGTAACCCAAAATAAATGAACTTGTGCATCAAATTCTTAGTTTTTTTTGTATGTTGTACAATCATTATTCTCCAGAAAAAGAACTGTTCAAAGAAATCACTGAAATACTGCTATGACAATCATGTTCTTGGCTGTATGTAAACTTCTGACCTTAGCTGCATTTCTACATGCAGTACCTCATAATGCCGTGATATCCTGTTATCCTATATGTTCTATGTCATTACTGTGCTCCAAAACTATTGCATTTAGAAGGTTTCATTCTCTGCTTGCTGAAAATGGCATTTCTGTTGTATTCAATTGTATTCTGAGCCTCAGCATTCTGTTGTAATGGCTGTTCATGTTCACATTGTAGCTTGCAGTTTAATATTGTATAACAGGTTCTTCTCAGTGTTAAAAGCATAAAAGTAAAGACTGAATCTGGGTCACCAGAGCCATCACATTGGTGCACTTCTATATAATGTCAGGAATGTCAAGAATTAATGAGAGAAATGTGCCTCTAGGGCTAGTGTTTGTCGAATTAAATTACAAACATTCAGGGAAAAAGTTTCAGCTCCCTTCTGGGAAGATAGGATATGCTATATAGCCACTCTTGATGAAAGGCCAAAACAGCTTGGCAGAAGACTTGCTGGAACTTGCTGATGAAGTTTTATTTATAACTGTTTCTCTGTATTACCATAAGCTTAGCCTGTTTGCTGAATATGGGCCAAATTACAGATTTGGGCAAACAAGAAGGTTTTTTTTTAACCTTGTGCAGCAACAGATGATCAAAATACTCACTAAAGTATAGAGACAATTCTACCATACCGATGCTAGTAATTACCATAATAATAAATTGTGGTTTCTCACCATTTTCTGCATATTTTGAAGAAGAACATAGACAATACCTAGATGCATATTTTAGTGTATAGAGGCCAGAGCTGTATTTGTGCATCATTGCCACCCTCATGGAGGACCACATCTGCCAAATAAATAGATAGATATACTATATAGATTATGTACTATTTGAATATATATAAATATATATTTACTTTTATTTCTGTCTTTATTTATGAATTATCCACCTTTACGCAATCCTCAATTCATCCATTTGAATATGTCATTTATTACACATGCTCATTTATTTATTACTCATTTATTTATTACATTCTTATTTATTTTTCTATACTTTGCTACATGTATAATGTTTCCTATGTAATCATTCTTGAATTGATTTATTTTTTATTATTTTGCATATTCTTTCATTTCTTTAAGTTTTCTTTCTATATTTATCTATTTATTTCTACATTTGCTTGTCCTTATGCTAACAAGAGAGCTGTCAATCAAGTGCGTAATGCTGTATAATTATTATTACTGGTTGATTGACTGGACAGGCCTGGCTCCAGCATCGGTTGTTTTGAAAGAATAGTACATGACTAACAGCTGCACACTGGCACCCGACAGCCGGAGATGGAAGACAACTGAAAACGTGAAATTTCTGGCTGTTAGAACTCATAAATGAGTTGGTTCAAGCAGACACTGCCAATCCCCAGGCTGAAGTGATGCAGCAGTGAACATAAGGGTAGTATTTTACCATTCATAAAATACTAAGCAAATTAGTAGCTTAATAATAAATATTCTTTGCCCTTTTTTGAAATAGCATATATACAGGGTGTCCCAAAAGTCTGGATCCATACGCAATTACTTATTAAAATACGGATATTACAAAAATGCTCAAAATTGACAGGCTTGGACTTGTGTATATGCTGAATTTGATCTATTGTTAGATTCAAAGCCATTTTGGATATAAAAATAAATAAAAAGATAAATGTGAAATTTCATATAAGGGAAAATGTCTATGGATGATATTTATTTATTTATTTTTTCCTTTTTTTTCCTTTTCTTCATAGCTTGTTGTCCGGATCAAGTTGTAAAAGCTGGACAAACAACAAGCCCATCTCAATATTTCTGCTCATTCAGTCTGTCTCTCTTTAACACACACACACACACACACACACACAGGCTTTGACTGCAAGTCATACAACATAAATGCACTGACAAATGCATGAAATCATGCGCATGATTCTATCATCATTATCACTTTTTCCACCAGCAAAATCCTAATCAGTCTTATTAACATGTTCAATGCAGAAAACGAAAACCTTTTCATATCACTGCTCCTAAACCCTCATTTACTCTCCCACTCTGGGCTTGATTACTGTACCTGATTGTGAAAAACAGAAAGATAAATAAAGAAATAAATGAATACAGAATAATAATAATAATAATAATAATAATAATAATAATAATAATAATAATATATGAAGGAATATATTGAGGTTCTTTAACTATCAAATAAATGAATAGATCTGAAAAAAAAGCAATAATATAAGAATACAAAAGCCTAACAAAAAAATCCCCGAATAAACAAATGAATGAATGCATACTTTATATAATATTTGTATTTTATTTATTGATTTAGAAATTCATATATTCATTATTTTGTTTATTTTTAAATTTTGGCAGAATTGGTCCACCATATCATACAATTTATATTCTTGAAAAAATGGACTCTAAAGAAAGTGTCACTAAGAGACAGCAAATGTTTAAAAAACATTTGTATACAGGAACTGTCAGCTTTTGAGAAGCTGAGAGAAATATGCTTTTTCTCAAGAGACGCTGTATCCTGTTTATCTGGCACTGGCTGGTAAACAGGCTTTTCTCTGACCTAATAACATATTCCTCAGTTTTCTTCTCAACAGATAGATTTCTATTTGTGAAAAGCTTGCTGTCTAAGCATGCAACAGTAAAGCTTGAGTGAAAATAAATTCCCCAACCCCTTACTTTATTAGAGAACTCCTGACGCTGCTTTTGTACTGAAACTTATCGCAAAAGCTTTGCATACTTAATATGTGTGTAAATTCTACCAGATGGCTTTTACTGGAACGTTTGTTCCCTATGCTGAGTCTTTGTTCTGAAAAAAAAAAAAAAACATTTTCAGTGAATTAAAAACCATTGATAACACACAAGCAGTCAGCTCCAGTGTTGAGTACAGAGCAGCTCAGCTGCCGGATTTGCGGTACCATGGGAAAGCACTGGAGGTGGATCTGCTGGATTTTTCATGCTTCTCCTAAAGTCTTGTTGAGATTTAAATAAGCCTAAAGATTACTTGAGGGCCTTTAAATGTAAATTTGTCTGAGGTCACAGAACTGGGACTGGTAAATTCCAACCTTCTCATTTTGTAGATTAGAGCCTTTATGTGATATGTGACATTGACTTTAATCTCTCTGGTACAAGGAATGTAGATCTGCTGTCTTATGATATCTGATATATGTAGCAAAGTCAGCATAAGAGTAAATGCTAGACAGTTGCTTAGATGTTTGCACATACTACATACAGCGTGTTCATGTCACAGCAGTATCTCATGGCCATGTTGCTGGGTTAGAATGACATTAATAATGACATAGCCTCAAACAAAATTAAGTCAAGAGGCTATCGCATGTGACTTAGTATAGTGTGATTTTTTATAGTAACTCTGCAATAGGCAGCAGAGAGTCGACAACATTCAGCATACAGTCTAGCAGCTCATTTCAAGCTGTATTAGACCTATCTTTGTTTCACTATGTTTTATTATTTTATTATTAACTAATATAACTAACCAGGCTTGCTAGGTGTTTTAGCAAACTTTCCATTTCAATACCACACAAAACAATGTGCATTTGTGTTTGGGGCACGGGGGGCCAAAAATCTGAACTGTGGCCAATCACAGTTATGTTATGCCACTGGTGTATGGTTATTGTCCTTTTCATAATCTCACTTTCCCTCTCACAATCTTTACAATGTATTTTAAAACTGCTTCTGTACATCATAGAAACATTGTCACAACTCACACTTTGCTTTTGTTTGCAGAAATTTGTTAGATTAAATTTCATGTTTTTATCTTGGCTGCTGAATTTGCAGTATACAAGTTCAATTTGGCAGAAAAGCAGTGACCTTTGTATCCCTGTAAATAACTGTCCTTTCTGTTTCTCTTATTCCTCTGAAATAGTTCACAGAGCAAGCATGGGGCAGCGTGATACCAGACCCAGTGGGCCTCTATAAACACTTGTTGTAATTCCCATTATTGGCCACTAGGTGCAATAACAACTCTATGGACCTAAAATGGGCAATATACAGTATATATTAAGTCATGATTACTCAAAATAGCTAATTAGTATTTCAGCAGAATGAAATATGTGTGAAGTGGTGAATGAGGGCTTTATGATGATGACCATTTGTCAAATAATGATATATATGGTAAGATAAGTTGCCCCGTATGGATGAGCCACCACTGATGCTTCATCATTTTTGCTTCTCTAATCTCTAATGCTGGTGGTGTTACTTTTCAGAGAGATGAGATGACCAAAAGCAATGAAAACTCCAGATAGAGGATGGAGATATTTGCAGTCCACAAACAAACTAATCATTAGTGTAAGCTACTTGGATTTATCAGCTGCTCTCCACCACAAGAAATGTATAAATCAGCTTTGAAATATTGGCTCTGATGACAGTCCAAGGCCTTCTGGCAATGCATTGTGGTTTCAGCTTAAAAAAATATAGAAACCTGGCCTATAGATGCAGTACTGTTTGATTGGCACCACTTCATGACTAAATGATTACAAAAGGCTGTTATGTGCATATTCCTGAGGCAGGGGAGGCTGCGTCACTGCAGAGTCAAAGGGCTAAATGGAGCCAAATGTTTCCTCCAAAGGAAACGCTTTGTCTATATACACCTGGTGCCTGTTTAAAGCCCAGAATATATTGGCAGTGAGTAAGAAATTGATGAGTGAGAAAGAATAGTTGACTGCATTTTATGTACACTATAATTAATGGGAAAGTATACAAAGTCCTGGGAGTTCATGAAATAAAACAAAATGTTGAAATTAACCGATTGGAAAAGATTTTCTTACTATGTAAAAATGCTACGTAACAGGAATGAAAAGCGAAACTGTAAAACACGTTGCATGTTTACTTTGTGTCGACTGAACTATGCATGTGCACTGCACATGTTTAAAGACATCCAGTTCAAAGTCAGGACCTTTGACACATTCTGGTGCTGGAACAGAGGCTCCTGGCAGCATTGCAGTGTGTCCAGCCAGCTGTACATGGAGTGTTGTGTTTGCTGTCACCTTCTTTTCTCCTGGGCTTGATGTGGGGAGCCTTGGGACTTGGGGGTTCCTATGAGAGTGAACAGATGTCACATGGCTTTCTGCTTGTGCTCAGGCTGCTCACTTTTTGCAGTGACAGGTAGCGTGTCCTCTCTGAAGTGCTACACTGGAGAGTTGTCGCGTTTGTCCCTCGTGGAACAGGAAGATGGCACAAAACAGAAGAACAGGTTAAAGGGAGAAATGTTGAAGTTGCCATTTCTCTGCTGCCTAAAATAGCATTGAGTGGCTTAAGTGATGTAGGGGTAAAGTTTGCCCAGTTATTGAGGCCACATTTAGACATAATGTATTATATAAGTGAGAGAAATTACTGTATAAATGAAGGTCTGAGATTACTACTGTCATGCTGGATTCTACTTTTGTCATGGATTAGGTTTAAGTATTGGCCAATGATGTGTTTTGTTGTGCATTTAAGCTCTGGCATGTTAAAATGTAAGCATTGCATTTTCCCTTTGCATGCTATTGTATCCAGACAATACTAATTTTACACAACCCTGCCATAGAGGAAGTCCAAATTTAGAAGACTTTTTATAACATTAGATGTCCAGTGATAGAGAATTTTCTGAATTGCTGCACCAGTGTATGGTTTAGCATTTTTGGCAATAATTGTATCATCAGTAGATGAATTTGTATTAGACAGATGAAGGGAAATGTTGAAACTGTGGCTGTTGGGTGGCTTTGCCATTTTAAAATCTTTCCTCTCAAATCCAAGAAACAATGTAACACTCAGCTGTGATCTAATGCTGACATTAGAGGTCTATGAAAGGTTCTGGCTTAGTGACTATTTACATGAACAAACATTAATGCAGCTAATTAACACTATGCCTGGATGCAAATCCAACCCCAACCTTAACCTCAGTAACCAACAGAAGCTCTTTTGGCTCATTTACGGTGCTTAGTTCATTTGAAATTAACCTTGATGCATTTCCCTCTTCGGTGTGATTTGCTTGTGCATGTGAGAATACAGTAATCATGAGTGCAGATCAAAAATAACCTCGCTCAGATGGTCTCGGTCCAGTTCCTAATGAACTCTAGTGTGCTTTGACTGCAGTGAGAAAGCAGTTCGACCCTGAATTGACCTAAGTACAGGAAGGGAACCAAATATGACATGTATTATGGGTTGGGGCAGCAAAATGAACCATATGAAAGAGTTGTGCTGCAGAAATGTGATATACAATGGATGTTTGGACCTAGGGTTGGGTTAGAAAATAAACCTTGGATGCATGTTCAAAATATTTTAAACTGGTTATTTATATAATTATTTGGTAAATGACTGAGCACTGTCCGTGTTCTCTGTGTTTGGATGATTTATGTGATCTCTTTGCTCGCTTGGCAAAGGCAAATGGCAAATGGTTCGTCCTCAAATGTCTGACCAGTGAATGAGTTTCATGAGTTTTCAGACCTACACACCCCTCAGCCAACTTTTTTTTCCTTTTTTATTTCATTTAATTGCAGTATGAAACTAAACCAAATCAAATAGCAAACAAACAAAAAAGTATCATTTTTTCTGCTTGGCAAATGGACTAATGGGTGTAAAAATGTATTTTTAAATAAAGAAATAAAGCAGGTCTCTTTGTGGGGGCCAGCCAAATGTCAAATGTCAAATCTTTCGAACCTTGTGAGGACAGTTGGTCCCTACCAAGATATAAAAACATGCTTACATACACACACACACCTGCTGTGGATAAGTAGTATGTTGAGCTCAAAGGATCACAAACTTCAAAGTGTTTATGAGAAACTGAAACAGAAAAATCACACTGGCATTAATAGCACCAACATAAAAATAATCCTAAACAGCCTCTGTTAATGGCCAAAAATTTTGGCCTTTAAAAGCATGATTGGGTGACATACTTGTGTCTCTTTCCTGACCCTCTAATTGTAAACTCTCTGAGCTGTGGATCCTTGACATTTTTCCCATGGCATCACTTATTAAGGTCATGTCATCCTGGTAGGACTGGAAGAAAACATGCATGTGCACATGACTGCCATCGCCTCTTATCTGTGAGTCTGGAAGCAAACAGCAACCATTCCTTCATTGAGTTCATTGCTTCCATTGCTTAAATCGCTGAAATGGAGGTAGCACTTCAAAGCAGAATGAACACTTGATTACTTCGGGAAAATAATTGCTTTGCTTAATCGGTTGCTGTTCGATGTCATTCGATTACACTGTTAACCAGAATTAATTACTGTTCCTGCAGCATGGACGACATTCAGAGAACCATTGCTTAGTGTTCCAGCGAGCAATTAGTGATGTCCTGAATTGAGTAAAACATTTTGTAATGGCACAGAACTGGGAAAATAAACTTTTTTCCTGATGTATCCAAAGGTTGTGATTAACCAAAACATAAGATACCAAGTCAGCTCAATCTTTAAAACTCCTGAGAGTTTGAGAAACCGAGCTCTCCGAACCTGTTCTGTGGTTAAATTGCCTTGCCTTGTAAAAGATAGCTGACTCTAAGCCCTGTTCTTCTGGATTTGGTTATGTTAAGAACAGGGTGTCACACTAAATGTCAGGGACGTATTCAGTTAGCCGCCGTGGGGGCCTCGTAAAAATGCCTCACAGGATTTTGAAAATAATGACCATCGCTGGCTCAAACAGGCAAGCACCATCCCAAATCATTTCCTTATGTGCTCGGCCGAGCGCTAATGACATCTTCAGAGGGAAGGAGAAGTTGTCTGTGCTGGCTAATCTCATACGAGAGGGCATGGTCTGAGTCGGCACGAAAAACTCCAGCCAGCTAATATGAATCTGCTCCGAGTCGGCATGCAAAGCTCCAGCCAGCTAATATGAATCTGCTCCGAGTCGGCATGCAAAGCTCCAGCCAGCTAATATGAATCTGCTCTAATTATCAGAACGCAGAGAGGAGAGCAAAAGTGAATTAATGGCGAGGAGATTTATTTGTTTGGTGTAATATGGACTGTAAAACAGTAAGAGCTCTGCCGACCCTCGCAGGTCTGCTGCCCCTGGGGTACAATCAAATGCTGGCAGTAAATCAATAGAGCTGGAAGGGGTTTTTATAACCAGAGTTTAACACCATGCTCTAAGTGCTCCAGGTGGCAGGTCATTTGTTCATTAGGGTGACTTATCACAATAAACAGTGGCAACTCTGATTGGGCAAGCAGGAGTGTGCTGAGGGAAGTAAAGAAAGAATCAGGAAAAAAATGAGAGACAAAACAAAATCTCTGGTGGATAAGTGTGGACCTAATAAGACAAGGCTGAAGTAAGATTAAAAACTGCAATCATCCACACCATGAGACAGGAGTGAATTCAGAACTGCTGAACCTCTTCTAGCCTGCAACTCTGTCTTTGAACTCTGATGGACAATCAGACTCTACTATGGCCCATGGCTAGTACTCACACAGGTAACGATTAGGATTTTAATGAATGAGAATGTAACCATGATTTGTTAGACATCCAGGTGAGAGGTGGAGGGGAAGAGGTCCGATGTAGTAAGAGGTAGCAGTTATAGCGCTGTGAACAGGAATGTTCAGAGGGAACACGAAAAGTTGACTGTCTTGCTTTTAGAAATTCCTCTTTTTCCAGAATCCTGCAAACACCAGTCTAATGAGGGCATTTACGAGCATTTTTAAAGTGTCAGAAGGTGAGTATAAGAGTGCCACTGGCTGCCTTTCAGACTCAGCACTCATATTTTCAGAATGCACTCGAATGATCCTGTGAATGGCCCAAAGTGCACACGGAGATTGAAAAATGGCTACATTTTCCCTGCCTTTGAGATTCTGTCCACAGCAATGGGAGAATTCAGGGTCACTGATTCATGTCACTCATGTATCTATCTTGACTTTCAACAAAGGAAAAAGTCTCATTTCCAAGCTCTGTTTTTCAAATCTCTCACCTCAGCGGCATGTATCGAGGTTATGAAAAAGCCATGCTCAATTATTTCGCCAAGGCTGGTATTTGAGAATGGTCTGTAGCCCATCGCTGCGCCGCTTTATAAGGATGATAAAAGGCTGCTTCTTGCCAGTGCTGGATTTTTACAAAGGTCACTCTTAATGGATGTGTTTCTACAGATTTGAGAGAGCACTGCTCTGCAACATTTATGAGATGCCCGCCTTAGCCAGAGCCCGTGTTTGGACGTGTTAAGAACTTCAGACCTCATGCTGATTCTCTCAGGACTTCTTGTTTGTGACTCTTCAGCACTGCAGAACCAGATTTCATTTCTTATTTGCTTCATCTTCATCATCACCAACCTTTTGTATGAAGATAACAGTAAATATACCAGCTATTGGATTTAAACTTACTTTTTTCAAAAGAAGGCCTGTTGTCTCTTCAGGAAAGAGTAATTTACCTGTCAAAGGAATGATATAGTATTGTGTGCATAAATTTTTGTTTAAGCCTCAGCGTCAATAATGCAACAGATTTCCCATGCTGGGCGCTTTTCTGCAGTTTCTTTCTCCAGAGTGCAATCTGGGGAAGGATTTGATGATAAAAACTGCAGACAGTAAAAGCCATTAATGCCTGCTGCTAGTGAGGTAGCCACCAGAGCATGATTTTCTCAATCAGTGGGAATAGACCAGAACATGGGCAAAGCAAAATAGATGGGAATTTAGCCTTTATACACAACAGATGTTCAAAATATTTGAATATTTTAACAGCTAACGACTTATGTTGTGTATATTAGCCTGTAGTTAGGTGTTTTAATCTCTGTTGGTGTAAATCCTGAGGTTGTGACATCAGTGGCTATAATTAACTTTCCTTTAAACTTTGATAGATCGATGACATTAACTACCTATGAATATGTCACCTGTGCATATTTGCTGTCACAAACTGCACATTGTAGATGGTAATGAATTGCATTATATAAATTTTTCCCACTATACTTTACATTTCTCCTTCATCTGGTTGGAACCTAAATAGAAAAGGAGCCATATGTGTATGTAAATAATATTCGTTTCATCTTGGCCCAGTTACACCCATTGTGTCCAATGGTACATTTTTAATAAACAAGTATTAAAATTGCTATCTGGCATCACTGTGGAAAATGAATGCTTACACAGCATGTTGTAATTACACAGGAAAACAACTGTCCATTTGCACTGTCTAATTTTCTTTTTCAATTATGCTCTTAAGGTTTTGTAATTATGCTCCATACTCATATGCTATCATTAGGCAAGCATTTCAAATGGCCTTCAATTAATGAGCCCATAAACAGGGAGGTAAATAAATGAAGGTCCAAAGTTCTCTGAACAGGAAATCAGACTAGCCAAAGCATTTGTTTACCCCAATGATTCCTGCCAACTGGCTACCGATTCATTATCATGATTAAGAAGCCTGCCACTAGAAACCAAAATGGCTAACCCCCATCTCTTACTAAGCCCCCTTTAAAGATGCATAATCCAAGAGTGAATAATACATCTGGCTGTGATGAATTAATGACAGGCAGTAACTAATGAATTATGCATGATGAGTTACCTTGCAATCAAAAGGCGGACTAGTGAGGTCGGGAAAGAGCGAAGGGCCAGTGGTGAGCATGTTTCCAGCTGCAGTGGTGAAGCACCCTGTTCCAACATGCATTTGTCTTTTATGGACAGGTCGAAATGCATGGGACGTGATTACAGAAAGATGGTATGGCGTGGCTTTGGAATGTTTTATGCGCTGATCATTTATTGCAGGGCTTGGAATAAAAAATAGTACTTTCATATATCTCATCCTCTAATGATCTGAGTGTATCTAAATGCTGCACTTCATTGGCTGAAATAACACCTGGTAAATGCCATTTCAAATGAAATGCATAGGACAAAAAAAAAATCCATATGAATTTGGATGGACAGGGCCTAGGGTGAAATGGACTGTGGGGAGAAAGCGTGAACACGTGTCAAGTTGATTCACACACACATCACTCAGGCTGGGCTTTGACAGTGGTCTATTCTGCTCTTATTTGTTATGTGAGGCCCCTGTGCCTTCCTTTAGCAGCCTAATGAGTGCATGATTGACAGCTCCTGTCTCTGCATGCTGTGGGCCTCCTCCCTCTGTAGCATCCTGTGGGCAGCAGAGTCTTCCTCCATCACCCACTCATCTTTTCCCCCCACAGACTCCATACTGATCAGTCACCTACATATACACACATGAACACACACACACTCAAGCCAAACCAGAGATGCTCTGGCTTCCTTTACTACCTGGCCCTCTTTTGTAGTTCTGTGAATAGTGAGAGCATAGCTCGTAGCCTTTCTCTCACAGTCTGCGAAATAATGAGGTGACAGATCTCTCTCTCTCTTCTACTGTCTCACATTGGGGTTTTTTTTTTGCTTCCTTGCTTTGCGTTCTCTCTCTCTCTCTCTCTCTCTCTCTCTCTCTCTCTCTCTCTCTCTCTCTCTCTCTCTCTCTCTCTCTC
>JAQQZR010000005.1:15098575-15113109 GCA_030068235.1 Notoglanidium macrostoma
CTCTCTCTCTCTCTCTCTCTCTCTCTCTCTCTCTCTCTCTCTCTCTCTCTCTCTCTCTCTCTCTCTCTCTCCTTCCCCTGGCTTTTTCTCTGCCTTACTCCCTGTACCCTTTCCTTCCTCTTTTATGTTGCTGTTTTCTGCACATCAGCAACTCTCTGCAGGTTTGTTATGGAGCAGGGAGTATTAGATAAGGCTGATGTTCTTTGTAAAGGTTATCCCGTAATGGATAAAGGATGCTTATCCAGCCCTTTTATTTATCTTACTGCCTGTGTGACCAATGGCTGCCTGATACCAGATGCTTTTCCAAAGGTGCACATAAAGGGACTTTTGTGACAGCACCCTTATTTAATCAAATGCATTTATTCTAGGCACAAAGATAACTGAACAGAAAGCACACGTTTTCATTTGGGCTCTTTTACTTGCACTGATTATGGGGATACTTTTTAGTATACGTTCTGCAAAGATACACATTCCGCATGAACACACTCTAAACTAAGATTTGAAAAGTTGCCTTTTTAGAATAGGACATTTCATCCAGATCATACATCTGTAATTGTAACTGGTCACTGATTGAGCTATCTAGAGACATGACACAAAGTTTATACATTCGCAGACCAGAAATTCCAAGCAAAGGTTTTTTTTTTTTTGCCACTGACCAGAGCTAAAGCCAAATCTGTGTTTCCAAAATCTATTACTATTGAAACAGAGATCATGATGATGGTGAAAAGACTGATTATTCTTTTATTCAATCATTCATCCTAAGTAAGTGCTTTATCCTGATCAGGACTGCAGTGAATCTGGAGCCTGTGTGTATTCCCACACTCATTCACACCTGTGAGGAAATCCTCACAGACATGGAAAGAACATGAGAAACCTGTACTAACCCCAACAGGGTTTTAATTTAATGATATTCTCAACTCTTGATCTAGGATAAGGACATATTTTTGATAGAAACTACAAAGCACTTCTCTAAATCACTCTGGATTATGGTGTCTGCTAAATGCTGTAAAAGTAAATGTAAATTGAAACCCCGTACAGACAGGAACATGAGGTCAGGGTCAAACTAGGGAAAGTGGAGCTGGGAGGCAGGAACTCTACCTGCTACATCACTGCACTGCCAAAAAATACTGATTCATTTACTAGAAACTTGACACTGTCAAAATATCAGACACCAATACCCCTATTTTAAATCAGCTGCATGCCAATTTGCTGCATTCTAATAAAACAAGAACTTTGAATTTTGTGAACAGATTGACCATGAACAGATTAAAGAAGTAAATCCAAAACCTACTCAGCTGGCTTTGAATGTCAAAGTTCAAAGTTCAGCATTGCCAGCTCCAAAATTAGGTTTCAGATGCTAACCTTTAAGGTCATGCCTATTTGATTGCAGGCTTCCATATGTCTTTTGTTGAGGACATTCTTGAGAAACTGGGGAGCAGTAAGCATGTGTTCTTTTAGCCATCTAAAGATTTACTCAGGGTGAAAATAAATCACTTTGCCCTAAAAAAGAAGGCTATTACACCTATACTTACTACGTCTCACTGATGCAATTACAAGATAAATGACTTTATAAATTGTGTCATTGTGGTGTGTAAAGGCCCTGGAATTACCTTGAAATTATGTGCAGTGAGAGTTCACAGGGGAGTTGAGCACATTAACAACTCTGAAAACCCTTCAAATACACATATTAGCAAGAGCATTATAGTTTCAAATTATGTTCAATTATTTAATATCATTTATTTGGTCTCGCGATCCTAACTTTCTGAGTAATTTAAAGTCTGTATGTAGTTCAATTTTCTCTCTCTCTCTCTCTCTCTCTCTCTCTCTCTCTCTCTCTCTCTCTCTCTCTCTCTCTCTCTCTCTCTCTCTCTTTCTCTCTCTCTCTCTCGCTGTCATTACAGCTCCCTTAGACCAAACTCGCCCATATTTGAATGAAAAGCAGCCATTTAAAATTTGCCGCAAAGCGTGGCACTCTGAGAGTGTACAACATTGACAAGCTGCCAGCACCATCCACACATGACTGAGAGCTGCACAGCCCCCCGGGCTCCTCTTCTGGAAATTATGAATATAAAGTCATGCATTACAGATCCAGTGGTGAATTTATTCATTCCCTTTAGCAGAAGTCGGAAATGTAGCTGAGCCAAATCAATGAAATATAGTTTATCACTGTCAGCGTAATCATTTGCTAATGGCTACTATCAATTGTGGGCCCACAGTGTGCGCTTCATGCCGGACTGCAATTAAAACCAACAACTATTGGAGGTGCTTTAGCATTGGATCTCATGTTTATACATCGATTATTCACCATGTGGCGAATTGAATATTTACGCCATCATTTTTCTTTCTTTTTTTTTTTTGTTACTTTGCAAAGGCTAGGAAGAGGCTTAGGCCTTCGGGCCACTTTTCAGCACACAACAAATATTCAAGGTTATTGAGAGATAGGTTAAATTCTATTTTATGTTCTGTTTTTTCCTCTCTGCCTCTTGGATATAGCTGTAATATGATAACAGTTTAGTCTTTGAGTGGTAGTATGGCAGACTTCTTGTGGCAAACACTGCCTAAGATTGCAAGGTACATCCATTAGGCACACTTTTCCCCTCCAGCATCAAGACTGAGAAAAGGAGATATTTGTGTTCATGGTGGTGGAAGGTCCATCTTGAGATTCTGAACTTATTTATTCATTTGTTCTTCTGGTGCTGCATCAACATCTATGTGCCGGCGGACATGCGAGCTGGAGGAGCATGGAATTATTTATTATTTATTCATAATGCCCTGGAGTGGTCAATGCTGGTCCAAAGCTTATTTTTTGTTTTACTGTCACAGTCTCTGCCATATCTTTAAAAGCTAGTGAAAGTAAAGTTTCAGGGGTTTTGTAAAGAGAGCACATTGTTTCCCGAACTGCTGTAACGGACACGAGCCGAAACAGTGCGAACAGATTTATTTCTTTTTTATTTTCAGGTCAAGCTGAGAGCATCCATAATGCAAAAGTCACCATGCTTGCGCTCACTAATATTATTTATTTGCCTGCTGGTGCCTCTAGCAAGTATGAATATGAAGTATGAATAGATGTGGCAAATTGTTCGAGTATATTTAGTATACATTTAACAAATTATTCAGTTTCAGCTTCTGATCTTACATGAAAGAGTTGTCATGCTTTTTCAGCTTGTCAAGTTAGCATACTTATACAGACATATTTCTCTGAAATTTTAAACAACAAGCAATTTACGACTTCTGCATTGAAAAGCAGTGCTGAAATGTATTTCAGTCTGATATACGTGTGGAGAAAAATATATAAAATCAGCTCCCTATCATGCAGTGTGCAGTACATTCTCCCCCACCCTCTCCATGTATGACTACTACACTGTATCGAGCTTGATGTTAGATCATCATCTAAAGAGCAAGAATATCAGCAGTAGGTTTATCTGCACAGCAGGGATCTGCCTATATGAACCGCATGTTCGTTTCATTGATCAGTCATTTTTTTCACTCTGGCTTTCGTAAATTGCAGCTTTTTTTGTAGTATTGGCTAAAGCGTTTTCAAAGTCAGCCACAACCTTTCATGACAAGGTGAACACCAGGGTGTCAGAACCCAGCAGCGGGGAGTCACAGGTGTCAATTCCCGTGCACCATATCGACAATTAAGGCCTGTTTGCTTGGCTGAAGAGCGAGATGAGAGATGACAGGGCCTTGACTTTGATCTTGACCCCAAAACCTCGTCTTGGAAATATGTAATTCAGTCCTTCATGAGATTTGCTAAGAACCTTTGGAAGAGGATCTGGTAGCTTGCAACCACAGTCTGTCCATCAACTCTGGAGTAGGATGTGGGGTGCGTTTATTTTCATTTTGCAATTGGTGTGGTGGTGTCCAACAACACAAAATGCAATTTTTACAGAATTACTTCATTCAGTGACCTAGATGGACCTCCTTCAGTCTTTGTACTTCTGGACTTTAAGAGTTTTCAATAGAAGAAGTGGAACACACTCGGGCCTGTGCAGATTGATAAGCAGTACATTGTTGTAGACACGGAGGCTAGACACAGTCATCAGATTGTGGTGCTCAGCTTGTTTCATGCTGCCCCATTATTTCACTCCCGCACAATCGTGAAGGTCCAGTTGGGGAGAAAATAACCAGAACAGAGAGAACACTTACACACTGCAGTTACTGCAATACTTACACAAGGACTGTTAAAATAGGCTTTGGGGGAAAAAAAAACACAGTTATAATTGCAGTGTTTTACAAGTTAAACCTAATTTCCTTCCAATTACTCAAACTGTTCTAACAGGATAAATAACTTGACTTTTTTCTCAGTCAGAGATTATATAAATATATCAGTCCTATTTATTTAACAGCTTTAACAAGGACTAATAAATGAAAGCTCCTCACTTAGATCACTTTTCATTTGCCGTTTTATTTCTGTTAGAAAATACGTAACCTCTTTAACTAATTTTTTCTGATATTTTGAGAATTGTGGATTACCATTTCCTCTTTTCTGCCTAACCTTTTTCTGATTATGAGGAATAATCCTATACATACAGGCATGCACATAAATAAACAGAAGAAGCCAGAGAAATACACACGTATCAGGGAGAATGAATCATGAGAGCTGTCAGTAGGTGGTGCTCTTAGGGCAGGAGAAACTCTGGCTGTAACTGATCCTGTTTAGGCTGTAGTCTTATCATATTTATCTGTGAGTGTGTGTTTGTGTGTGTGTGAGTGAGAGAGAGAGAGTGAGAGAGAGACACAGAGAGAGAGAGAGAGAGAGGCCACAGAGATCACAGGGGTGTGCCATCCTCCACCATTATTTCCCTTCATGCTGATGTGAGTCCATCAGCTTACTGTTGCCACACCTGACACCCTACATTTAAAATATAGGGAACACTTTTATAAGAGTAATTTATTTTTTCTAGATTTGCTGCCTAGCATCTGTAGAGTGCTTACCAGAGCTTTTATAAGTTTTTCATAAGATATACCTTTTAATTCAGTAACTATTGCTAATGAGGTTGGTTTGGTCAATATGTTTTGGAGTACATTCATCCATCCATCATGTACATCGCTTATCCGTCAGGGCCGTGGGGAAGCTGGAGTCAGTCCCAGATGACTTTGTGTGAGAGACGGGGTACATACTGGACAGGTTGCCAATCTATCGCATGGATAACACAAAGACGAACAACAATTCACTTACACATTTGAGCAATTTAAAGTAGCCAATTGACCGACTCTGGATGTCTTTGGGCTGTGGAAGGAAACCAGAGCACCTGGAGGAAACCACACAGGCACGGGGGGCTGGATATGCAAACTTTGCATGGGAAGGCCCCAGTTGGCCACGAGGCTCAAACCCATAACCTTCTTGCCGTGACCTCTGAATCACCGTTCCACAGCTTTTGGAGTATATAGTGTGCAGGTTTATAATTTTTCAACAATGTGATTTTGAAGCAACACAGACACCAGAGTGAGTTTATTTTCCTGTAATTGCATGTTACATTTTCTTAATTTGCTGTAATATAACAGCCCAGTTTCAGCTGAATGAAATGCTTTTAATTCTAATTCAATAACTCAAAAATGAACTTGTGTCCATTCAGTAGAAAGGTCAGAAATAGTAAGCCTTATGGCACTATTATCATATTATTGTAAACATTTAAATAATACATAAATATATTTATATAAATGAGAAAATCGGTATTGTTCAAGTGTCCCCTAGCTACAAAGATTTTGAGAACCCCTATAGTCCACATCATATCCCAACAATAAGTCTCTCTGCATGTTTTTTCATCTGCATCTCTTTAAAAACACGAAGGTTTTAATACACCAAAGTGATGCTAGAAAGCAATCAGACATATTACCATGATTAGTTGCAAAATTTCCATTTTTGTCATATCAGCAAAGTTGTATTGGTGGTCAATTAAGTGCCATAATAATGTGATGGACTACAGTTTGAAATCATCTGCATTAGAGGTCTAACGGCTCTTTTAAAAGGGTCAGCAGTCTGCCCTTCAGTAACTGGAGGCCTTAGATACACGATCAGCTTTTTTCAACCTTATATAAGGCTTTCCACATTTATAAAATTAAATATCAGTGAAGGGCTGTCTACTTGCTCATGGATACGTCAGGCCTCATTCCTCATTTTCCCACCACAATGTAGAAATCAATGCAAAAGTAATTCACTTATTCATTTCCAAAGTGAAATCCCACTGTTTAAGCCGATTTGTGAATTGGCTGATAAATGATTGCCTTTCATATTACTTCAGAGTTTATAAGATCAGGTGGAATTCCGATTTGGACACTTTCCCTGCAGTTAATAGGCCTTCTTTATGGTCATCAGTCTTTGCTGACAGATTACATTGATTGGACGGCATGCTAAATCAGTGCTGGGAATTACAGTGTAGCTATTTGAGCTGAAACAGCCATGTAATGTTGGAGGCAAAAAAAGAAAGCATGCTTTTCAGTGCTTTTCCGAATGACATAAGCTGACTCAATAACCAAGCTCACTTTAAACCATCGAAGCTGCATGTTTCAGTCAATGGCTTATTTGTAACTGCAGTACCTGTAATAAAAGCTGTTAAACTGTCATCTTAACCAGAAAGAATGATGACTCTGCTAATGATGAATCGGGTGATAGCAAGGAGCATGACATCACTGGTATGCTGTCATCCCTACTCAGGCATTACAGTAATTCCCTGCTTTCAATGAACAGGCAGATCTGCGTCTGTACTGCAGTTCACTCCATACTGCAGTGTAGGCACAGGCTGTATGTGTCTAACTCTCTGTAGTAATGAAATGAAAAAATCCCATTTCTGACACATGCTACAGCTGCTGTATGAGCAGGCTATCGGCTGATGAAATCACCCACCTCAGGCAGTAAGCACACTTCCGTGGCTTATATAGGGACAGGTTTCATACAACTGACTCCTGTCTACACAAAAAACTGCACATGACATCACCTCCTCACAAGTGTGTGTCTGAGTCATTCTCTGCTCTTCCGCTCTCTCTGACATACACACACAGCACACAGGAAGGTCAGGAGCCAAACTCATGTTACTGCATGTATTTATTCATTACTCTCCACAGTTCCTGAAGATCGATTCATCATCTACAGAGTTTTCGTAGGAATTAGAATTTAGACAATATTTTAGGGAACATGTTTGTAAATAAAATTGGCCACAATTACTGGCCAGCTGCTGCCTCCGTAGAGGATTTAAACCAGGGACTTTTCTTTAATTATCTGTCAGCAAATCATTAAAACATGTGCTTGCAACTGGAGCTTCAGTCACTGCATTTCTCATGGGGGAATTGATGACAGTGTGCATAGTAGTCATCTACTACTATCATTGAGTCACATGTGATTTAACCACACATGTGTCACACCATGCAGTCACCCCCCCGACGCACCTCATGCTCATTGGCTGCAGTAACAAATTGAAACAGTAATTATTAAGAAGAGGAAGTGGAGGATGCTGAAGAGAAGAAAGAACATGAGCGAGATTGCGATTGCTCAGCTGCTCTGCATGATCTGATAACATCAGAGCTCTTTGCTGAGTGCTCAGCATGACATCATCTGGACCCTTTGGCAGCTCGGCTTACAACTGAGACAGCGAGAGAGAGAGAGAGAGAGAGAGAGAGAGAGAGAGAGAGAGTGTTTAAGCAGCCAGCTCCCACAAGGCAGATTGTGTTGAGGAAACATGAGAAATGGCTCCACCATCCAAATATGAGTGCGACAGGTTCACATGCAGGTCAGCTCCATATCCTCGATTTGGGAAGCTTTGTAATGTAAGTCACCTCTCTGCAGACTAGTGAGGAGACTGAATCCATTTTTCACACGAATCATCAGGCACATCAAAGAGCCCTATCACCAAAGCAATACCATAAGAGAGCACGGTAAAAAAAAGCTTATGGTTTATGTCATCTCATGAAAACACTTAATCTCTCACACATATTTTACTCTAATTATTGTAAGTAGCATTACAGCATTAAGTAGCTGCATTTGTTTCCAACCTACTCTTGACAAATTTCAGTAGAAATCAGTACATCTCAAAGCATTTCCTGCTTATGTCTCAAGGTCCAGCAGGCCTGGAGTGGATTAAGTGACCTCACTTCATGAAGATGAATGAGAGGATGATGTAATCATGTCACGGCACTCAGGCAGTGACATGACAATGATGACAAAAACCTATTTAGTAAACAAATATGTGATGTCGAGTGCCTCTGAGACCTGCTTTATGGCACAATGAAGCAGCTCAGGCACGGTGTATCCGCAAATTACCAGATGAAGTGGGAGAATGATATCTCCACCATCATGTTGTTTGTCAACAATCAGTGTATAAATGTCAGCCAAATGGGACTGCAGATCATCTACCTTCAGTCCACTAGATCACAATAATTAGATACAAATTCAATTTTGTTCTATTGTCTATTGTACAACAACTGAGGCACACTTTCCAACATTTAATTTCTAGGGGTGGGTCACATGGAAAAATATCATAGTATACATTATACTATGTACCACGATATTTGGGTTTGCTGACAAATCTCTGTAATGAAACTCAATATGTTCAACTAGTTTTTAATAATACTTTGAACGACAGCCTGTTAATTAGAGGGTAAGTAACTGTTGAGTAAGGTACAGAGTAAGTAAAGGGTATGATTGTAAATGTAAGTGGTAACTACGGTGCAATTTACCAACATTTTACAAATAAGGAACATAACTACAATTTTGAATTCATTGTACTTCTCAACATAATTATAGGTCACGTAAAATTACTTAAAGGTATGATACTAGAAGTAAGTGGTTGTTCCTGGGAAGAAATTGCATTTATAGGTTTATTATTTGTAAAATGTTTGTAAATTGCCCATAGTTACCACTTACTTCTACAATCATCCCCTTTACTTATTCGGTCCTTTTTTTCCCCCTATGCCTCACTTAACAGGCACTTACCCTGTAATTAGAGGGCTGTAGTTTAAAGTGTAATTATCAGGCTGTAATTTAGAGTGTTACCTAGTATTTAAGTGTTACCATGGATGAAGAGGGAAAATACAACAATTGGTACAAAAGATACATTTTAACACCACAGTTACTTGTTACAGATCTTTATTTATATAGCATTTTAACAATTTTGGATTAAACATTTCATCTATGTAAGTATAGTAACTAGAAATATAGAGGAGTTAGTGCAAATCATGAAAAGTATATTTAACAACATAAAACACCCAAAGAAATCAGATCAAACAAGTACATTTTTAACTGTATTTAAAAACCCATAATGGAAACATACAGTACGTCTATCAATTCTCATGGAGTTGTAACAGGACTAATATCTGATTATACCAATGATATCAACGATTTCTTAGAAATAGAATATTTTGTTTCCAATTTATATGTATATTTGGATTGGAGGAAAAAGAAAAGAACAAAATACATGAGTGACATGTCATTGCTACACACTGTCAAAAAAGTCTGTAGAAATTCAATAGTATTTAATGTTATTTATTGGTGGCTAGAGTTGTATTTGTACATATTTTTATCAATAATAAATCTTAATTGAATAAAGTCTAATTACCCCGAAAAGTGAAAAAAGAGAAACTTGCATTCCATTTAAACGCTACTGGACGACATCACACATACCTCTGCATTTAAAACAATCTACTAATGGATAAAAAAGACTGACATTTTTACCAAATACACAAAAAAATTGGCCAAATTGCGATTTTTCATTGGCTGATTTCCTACAGGGACATGCAATAGGATTTATCCTTAGCGATTTCAAAGTGAGGAAAATGATAAAAAAAAAAAAAAAAAAGATCCACAATTAAGTAAAAGATCTGTGTTGTGTTCTGAGAAGAGAGATCTGAGAAGTGTTGGTATTGAAACACTGGTTATGAGCAGTGAACGTAATAGTGAGACATAAAATACACACAAATTATTAAATAATATGCTTGAGGTGCACAAGTTTCATCAGAAGGAAACTGTATCAAGTTTTGGCATTCAAATTGAATTCAAGCTAGACTAAAAAAAAACCAAAACATTTTCCTCATTTTGCCAGCAATGGGGAAGGTTTGAAGGTTGTTCGGCACATTTGAACAGCATGATCCTGTTTTGGAAGCACTGCCCCATTATATCTTGCCTTCTTTCCCCTTTTGCGAGAACCAGTGCCAGCAGGCAGCAGCTGGAAAAACAGTGGCAGCTGAGGGATTAAGGCGGCACATTGTTAACTAAAATGCATGCTGCCATCCAGCACCTCTTAGGCTGATCCTAGATCTGCCCCCAACCCCCCACCCTGTCTTTTTTCCACTCTATATAGATGCCCGCTGCTGCAGGCTATTCTACATGGGGGAGCACATGTATGCCTTGACTGGCATGCTCTGTGTTATTTGCGGAGCAGATGCAGCCTCTTGTCCTGTGTGGAAAATCAGATCTCAAACAGTGAGGCCTCTGTTTGCTGTGTCCCTTTCTGCTGCATCATTGTGCACATCAAATACCATTGTTCGCCCAAAAAGGATTAGGAGTAGGCTTAAAAAACTCCAGTCTGAGCTCCAGACACTTTACATAGCCTCCCTCATTTTGTCAAAGTTAAACAATATAACTTTATTTTTGTATACTTTTAAGAGTCGTTAAATTCTCTGTTGCAGGAGCGTTTGTTTTATGCATTATGTGTTTATTTATCGTTTTGGTCTGGAGATAATTAAATCAGTGCTCTAAAGCATTAACTCTGGTCCACTCAAAGGAAGCCTGTATTCTTGATGACAGTGATTAACCCTCATTAATTATCTCCCCCACATTGTTTTGATGAATGATGCATTCACCCGAGCCTGACTTTGTTTTGATAACTCGAACCATGTAAGCGCCTGAGCTGAGGGCTCTGTCTCAAGGTGATAGCACAGAAAGCAAGGCATGCACAGCTCTGTACTGATGTCTGCAGCAAGCCACTGCCAGACAGTATGCATAGCCCGATGACATCACTGCATCACCAAGCAAGGACATAGTGGTTTCAATAGGCTGTTTTCTGTTGCTGTGGGGAGGGCTCCACCATTCACTTATGGATTTCTCCCCTCCCTGCTCCCTCCTGAACGTATACATCACTGATTCCATGAGAGATCTTGAGCTGGCTTTCGCAGTGTTTGCCAAAGACAACACCATCTGATCAGTCACGGCCTGCCCTCATGTGGGTGTACATGATTTAGGGTTGTTTTTGCTTATGCAGGATTGTGAGTGACCAGTGAATTTGATGCTGTACATGTGTCTCACCACAGTTTACAGGCTTTTCCAAGAATCAAACTTTCAAACGCATTTTTGTTTTCCAGATGGCTCTTATTGACTTGTGTTCAAATAAACAGTGGCTGAGGAAACGCTGGATGCCCGATAGTGTACAACGTAAACTGAGCAGTCTGTATAGGAAAACTGCATCGGTGTGGAACTGCTGACTTCACTAGCTCCGCTCTGTGTCCAATTCTCACCTCACGTACACAACGCATGAACCAGTCCTGCCATAAATCAGTGACCATTTGGCTCAATACACATGCTGCCATGAGCCTGAAGATCCATACCTGCTCAGTGATGTCTCCCTTTCAAGAGCTCAGTCCCCAGGTACACGTTTTAAGAGGTTGGAGCAGGTAAGAAGCTCCCACTTGAGGGGATAAAAACACAAGAGTCCACAAGGTCAGGGATATATATATTATTTTTCCACTAGAGCTGCATAGAAGTGTCAAAACACTGTCTCTAAATGACAAGAAGCGGGCGCTTCAATTGGTAGAACTCTGAGACAAAGGTCTGACCTGAAGGTACCAGCTCCGGATCAATGTATGGACCAATTGTGCACAGTCTCTGACAAACAGAAAGGGACATCAAGATAAAAGAAAGAAGAAGACACTATGGTGTGTGCCCTCTAATGTTAGCTGACCCACTGGGATAACAATCCTAACAGCATTCCCATTTTATTTCATACAAACACCAAATGTCAAACCCTAGAGTGATTCTTGTAGCTTGACAACCTTAGTGTATGCCTGCTTGTGAATCCACAGGAATAGCTGTCAATTATGATGAAATTCCACCTGGGGAGAAGTGCACTCAGGACACAGCGACTAAACAAAGCAAAAGTGTTTTTCTATTCAAACTGGCTACAGACCAGTCTCTCTATCCTGCTATTTTCCAGATTATACGAATACTGCTCTGCAGTTTAGTCTCTACCTAGCTATGACTAAGTATTGATCAGCGTTTTTATTTATTAACCTGGTCTACATATAGTTAGTCCTAGATTTATTTTTTTCCTAGACAGATCTGGAAAAAATCACCAGTTAAGAGGTCCTTATTTGAGGTGTGTAATGCAAATGTATACAGATTCCACTAAATCTGCTTCATCTTTCACATATCCATACTCAAACTCATGTCTGGTCAGAAAGTATATATTGTAACTTCAAGCATAATATTTTAATAATGCCTTTTCACAATACAATGGAAAATGATTTCCAGTGAAATGATCAGGACCAATACCAATATAATTATGATTATATTGATTATATATACAAATGTAGTAAGAATAATAGAATAAGTAATAAGAATTCAAAAAGCAGTTAAGGTTATTAATCACAGTTGTGTACGTGGCAACCTTGTGGTTTGGTGTGTAAATGTGAATCAGAATGTTCAGACATGGATCTTTATTAGCTCGTCAGTCCATCACATAAGAAGTAGCTGTGTATATGAGGCTCCCGGATGCAGAGTTATGGGCATCTTGGATATTGTTGTACTTTTTCTATGTAATTTCATATTAACTCTAAAACATGCCAGCATGATGGTGATCTTAAGCAAACCTTCATAGTTGTAACAAAATGGCTGAAAGACAACAAAGTGAAAATATACATTTAGGAGAAGCAATTAAAAGGAAATGCAGCCAAATACCAACAAGCTGTGTGCAAACCTTTGACCCACTGAAAATCTGATCAATCTAGCTAAAAATAAATCTGTCTGTTAGCTGTTATTTTGAAATCGTCACTTATGGAAATAAAATGCATGTTTTAATTGCCCTGTAAAGTAGATGCTTTAATTAGCTATGGAATAACTACAATTTCCTGATGATCGAGCAAATGTTTTCCTTTTAAGCCATTTTTGAGCATACAACAAAGAAAAGTGTAATTTTCAGCAAACTTGGACACAAACAACTCAAACTCAAACGTATTTCCTGTAGAATGCTGAATGCTTTCCTTTTATCGGCTCACTATCAAAACAGTGGCAGTCATCAATTGCTCTCAGATCACCACTTATTTTGATGTCATATGACAGTTTCATAAATCAGTAACAAATCCATTCATACATCAGTGAGTACACTCAAATCTGTGCTTGTTTCCATGCAACTTTGATGAATAAGGGCCATTATGTTTGAATAATCTTAGACATGTTCTGATCTAGTAAGTGATTATTGTATAAGAAATATATGAGAATAAATAAAAGTGGAAAAGGAAACCATGAGGATAATGCAAGAACAGATACTAAATAACAATTATGGCTTCAAATACAGGTTCTCTGTCTTCTCTGTGGTTCATGCTCTGCAGAGAAGACACTCTTGCTGCTAATGTACCCGTGGTTACTTTCTCCCCATAATTTGTGATTAATTTTTCTTTTCCATTTTCCTGCACAAACAAGAGCATAATAAACTTGTTAAGCAGAGTCACTTTAAAAAGAGAGCTTGTTTTCATGAAATAACAAAGTTTCAGGATCATACACTCTTATAGCTGGTGATGCCATTAGGTGAAAGATCTTGTAATGTTTGTTCCCCACCTTCGGTTCATACACACTGATAAGACAATGTATGGTTTAGGACCAAAGTTTACATACACCTAGGCTAAAGACATTCTATCTCAGTTTTTCACAACTCCACACATTTCATGTTACCATACATTTCTTTCGGCAAATCTATTAGGGCATTTAATTTGTTCACATCAGAGGTAATTTATTCCAAACTAATTTCAGCTTTAATTCACTTCATCAGAATTCCGGTAGGTCAAAAGTTCACATACACCAAGTTGGCTGTCTTTTTAAACAGTCTGGAAGGTTTTAGAAATTGCTTTAATGACTTTGAGAAGCTTCTGATTAGCCAGCTGCAATTGCAGATAGTCCTACATTGCCATGGCCTAAAATGCTGTTGCACAAGGAAAAATTACCCTTACCTGCACTAAAAAAAGCCAGACTGAAAATTGCAGGTGATCAAAGACCTAGCCTTTTGGAGGAGTTTGCTCTGGTCACATAAAACAAAAATGTAATTTTTTTTATTAATAATGATTGGGGCAGCACGGTGGTGCAGTGGTTAACACTGTCGCCTCACAGCAAGAAGGTCCTGGGTTCGATCCCCAGGTCACCCAGGGTGCCTTTCCGTGTGGAGTTTGCATGTTCTACCTGTGTATACGTGGGTTTCCTCTGGGTGTGCCGGTTTCCTCCTACAGGCCAAAGATTAGGTCAAATGGCTACTCTAAATTGCTCATAGGTGTGAATGTGAGCATGTGTGGCTGTTTGTCTGTGTTGGCCCTGTGGTGGACTGGTGACCTGCCCAGGGTGT
>JAQQZR010000005.1:15113948-15125778 GCA_030068235.1 Notoglanidium macrostoma
ACATGCACTATAAGCTAGCACATTTGCTGTATTCTTGTCATCAAAATGTAGCCCACCACAGTATTTAGCAATAAGCTGCATTGTCAGCATCTTTCTGTTGGTGCAACCTTGCTCACATCTCAGACACTACAAGACAATTAATTTTTAACTGAAGTTTAATTACTGTGTTAAAGGTCCAGGGTAGGGCTTAAAATCACATTAAAATCATAATGAACAGAATTAATAGATGTTAAATCATTGGCTCCATTTAATAGGAGTCACTTTGCTCAGAAGCTTTGGGTTTTAAGTTCAAATTTGAAAAAGCTGATAGTTCTTAACAGCTCACAGTAAAGCCTCTAATATGCTTTAACACGTCTAAATTGTAAAGTTCATGGAACTAGAGTAACTATATTTTTCTCAGAGATAAATGAGGTTAAAATGACTATTTCTAAATATTTACACTGAGAAATTAAAGCACATACTGTATTTACTTGTAGGTTGTCACACTCATCCACAGAAAAATTGATGTTATCCCGCATATAGCCAATGTCTAAAGTAAAATTAAATATTTAGTTCTTTCATGCCTGGATGCAATGATACACCCCACAGCTTTTTTGCTTTATTGTTTTTTCTAGGTGGTCCAACATTGGTAAATAAGAATTTCAGAAAAAAAATCTGCTGTTTTAGTGATCACACTAGATAATATTTATTACTTTATTCTCCATCAGGAGTGGATCTGTGATCAGATCTTTACAGGTGCTCAGCTCCTAATGTGTGTGACATGCAAACACGCAAAACACTAGCTAGTTTTCATTACTGTTACTTTCCTAGAACCACAGTGATGCGCTCTCAACCAGCAAACCAACAAATAAGCAAAAATGAGTTTTAAAAAAACATCCAACTGCCAAGAAAAGGCGGTTTTCATTTTTCGCTCTCATTTCATCTCCCATTGTGTGCAGGGCATTAATAAGGGTCAAAGTATTAAGGGTCAAAGCACATAAATTAAAAGAGAAAGCACTTCAGTCAATTCATATTTGTCAAACTGGAAAAAACAAACCAAAATACACACAAACACCAAACTTTACCAAACAAGTCAGTTAATCAGCCAATCTAGCCAGCATGCTTTGCAAAGGGGAAATAGTAACTATAAATGATAAATTGTCTTTCTATAACTTTGCCAACAATATAGTGTTTCAGCCTTGAGACTCTTCTAAAGTTTTAATTTGAATTTTTATGTTAAAAAAAACATAAACGCTGGCCTCTTAAAGCCCCAGTGTACTTCATGTGTGCTTCCACAAACAACAAGACATAATCGAACAATTCTCTTACTGAAATTTTAACTGCACTACCGGAAGACTATATACTTGAATATAACAGTCAATATGAATCTGAGAAGATCATGCAAGCTTGTAAAATCAGCAAAGTGGTTTTATTTTCAGCCAAACCTTCACTGGAAAAATGGATGAGTAGGTTTTTTTTATCAAAAATAACTGTAGCAAAACAACCCCCTCAACAAAAGCGCAAAGTAAAACAAAAAACTGAATACCATTCTTCTTCACTCACTCCATACATTTTTTTTACAAAAACAATATCATGCTGCATCTGTGAAAATGGTTCATTTAAACCAACCACAAGTTGAGGAAGAGATGAGTCTGGGCTATTCTACTGTTCAGCAGGGCATCTTAGTTCTCTTTACGGCAGTTATGAATACTGTAAAATGAAGCTACTCTCTGACGGACGTTTTTTCTGAATTATATTTTAGCACTATTGAAACCTGGGAAAAGGATGCTGAAATCCACCCCGCTGTTTCACTTTTGATTGCCATACACAGTTCAAGTTTTAGGCCCTTTTTCAGACCAGTAGTACCGTGCGGGAATATCAGAGGGGAGGGAAAAGTAACTTGTTTTTCTACATGAAATCATAGCTCTAAAAAGGAGATACAGAATTCTAATTTAAACAAATATCAGGATGTCCCTGTATTGTGAAAAAAATAAAATAAATAATAATCAGACCAGTGACCTGTGCTGTAAAGCATTGTCTGGTGCAATAGAAAGAAACTAAATATCCTTGCACAGAAACTTGGATAAAATGCCACCCCATTCACCTGGCTTTAACTGTGATCAGTAATTTCAAGAGTAACAAGATTTCCCTGATTTCATTAAAAAGTCATTTTGTACCTGGAGGCCTCCAGCTCTACTAGAGGATCAATGATCTAATCATGTGAGCAGTGGGTTTATTGGCTAGAAAGTCTAAATCTGTGCAATATCCTTTTGCTATTTTAACAACCTTTGGGTCAAATTAAAGTCCTTGGAGGAAAAAGGGATTTATATATTCTTCTAGAGGATGGTAAGGGATAGATTTGATTTTACATGGAAGGACAAAGGTTTTTATGTTTGTTTTTTTTTGGAGGGGGGTAGAACCTAAAAAAATCATTAAGAGAAAGGTCATACTGCAGGAATGGCTCCTTTACTCAAAGCTCAAACTTTGGCATCTGTCGTAACACATCTCTACCTTTGGCACTGCTGGAAAATGATTTGCTGCTGGTGGAGTCCTTCTTTGTGATTTTAGTGCCAAAACTCTAGGATAGCTTGCACACTTAAACTACATCAAGAATCATGAACCTGGTAATGAGAGCATGTGTTTACTTGTAGTGTACTTGTAGTAAACATTTCTCCTAAATTGGGCTAATTACAACCCTGCTGATTACATGACTAATTGAGAAGGTGTTGTACTGTTTAATCTGTGCACTTGTTACTCTGATTATTCATTGGCTTCTTTTATCTTTGCTGTCCATCCTGTGGTTATGGGTGTAAAGGTGCCAGAACGAACACTGTTTAAGTAAACCGAAACCTTCCAATTGACATTGAATAAAACTGCTGCATCTCCAAAGGTCTACAAAGTTCTGTCTCAAAAGAACTTTGTGGCCCCAACTACTATGTCTTACCCATCAAACCATAATGACCACAACATTGCCCCCATCTTTTGACTTGTACAGCACTATGCACCTGCATGGCCAAAAACAACATAGTCGTCCTTGGAGATTCACAAAGAGGTTACACGTAGGAGATCAGCCATCCATCCTTCTGAATGCGCCTGCTCCGAAACCCACTTCCATTTTTCTTCATAACAAGGCCTCAGTTGGCCAAGAGGCAGCTGGGAGTCCATGGCAGCCGCTCACTCGCTCATGTCTCTGTCACCTTGAGCCAAGCGCCTGAGGAACCAGTAAACAAACACATTAAAGTGCAGTGGCGACCCATCTGTAGCCATAAAGGGAAGTCCTTCCCCTCTCATGAACCCTTACAATCACAGCCTTGTGAAGGACCTAGGAGGTTAATTATGGATTTGAGACATGGGTCTGAACACTTTGGCAGCGGTCCGAGACTTTCTCCGTCTCTTCTCTCCCCCACATCCTTTCTGCTGCAATAATCGCATAGCTGCCACAATTATGTGCCATGGATGAGAAGATCCATTTACTTGCCATGAATTCTATGAATACCAATGGCTATGTTTCAGAAAACACATTACCAAACACAATTAGAGCAGACAATGCCTCTGTAATCTGTGCGGAAGCTAACGTGCCTCACTGTAAACACACATTTACTTTTAAATTAAGCTGATGTTGTCTCATCAGTTTGGGGCAGGGGATCTGGCTTGCTGTCATATAATACAAGTGTCTTCTTCTGAAGAGCAATTTCCAATTTGCGTAATTGTTTGGCGGCGGCGGTAAAGATAGAAGATGGATATATTCTTGTGGAGACAGAAGCTCCCTCTGGTCCTTTTTTCTCAAATCAGTTCCTCTCTGCTCCACACAAATCCTCTCCAGTGATGGATTCTATGTGTGTCATGACTACGGGCTGTCTCTGTCCAGGTTGGCAAACCTAGTGTAAATAACTGCCCAAATTTTATTCATTCTTTAGACTATGCTGATCCTGAGGTGCACTGAGAAACTGGTCCAGAGTGATACAGGATGAGGTGTTAAACGGCTTTGTGGGAGGAGTAGAAGAGAGCAAGAACAGATACAAAGTAAGGTGAAAACAATTACATGTAAGTTCAGTTATCTGGAGTTCCTGTGAACATGACATCACTGTAAAGACAGCGGTAATAACGTTCATCACTTCTAGATAACATAGGAGTCATACAGATGATTGAACATTCCTATGTACATTCATAGTATTTTTACTGAACAGAGGTGAAACATTTTTCTTTGTATTCTATCTATCCTTCTGATGTTCAGTGTTGTTTTTTGTCATGATAATATAATGAAATATATTTCTAACTTAACAATGGTTGTGTTCATAAACAATGGTTATGTATAGTAATGACCACAGTGCAATAGTACTACTTGTATTCTACTTGTGTAGTACTAGTACAGGATTTTAAGGTAAGAGACTACAGGTTGAGCCCTACAGGATGCTGGAGCCCTCAGGGTATATACAATATTACTGCAGCCAAAACCTGTTGATATTACAGAGTAATAAGTTAGTTCATGATAACCATGACTCAAATATTATCATTGAATAATTTGTGGTAGTCTGCTGGGCGGTGTTAGTCACCAGGCACACATGTAGATTTATGGAGTCAGTTTACTTTTAAATTTGTTCATTTGGCTGATGTTTTTATCCAAAGCAACTCACAATAGAGACAAGACATAACTGACAGATAACTGAGTTTTGAGAGTGTTGGTCAGGTGTCCATGAACGTTTGGCCATATAGTGTATTTAGGACGAAACCAGAGAACCTAGAAGAAAATGAGGAGAACCCAGAGGAACATAGGGTGGCCACACATTGCTGTAGACATGCATTGTAAACAATAAACTCACCTATAACTGAATAAAGCAACAGCCAAACATGCCTATCTAAAACAAGCAAGCTTGTTTAGGACAAGAAAATGTGCTAGGGCCAGGAGATGTTACAAATACTGTAATAAGTGTTCCTCACTATAATCTAAAGCTGTATCATGGCTGACCCTGCGCTCTGACCCCAGCTTTCTAACAAGATGGGATATGTGAAGAGAAGAATTACACTATGTTGTAATGTGTGGCAAATAAAGGCTTCTAAATGTATTATTTTCTACATTGTATTTGAAATACACAGCACATAACCAATATATTTATGTGGATTTAACAATGTTCAGAAAAATGTGCATATACTTCAAAGCCCTTATTCACATTTTGAAGGCATTTATTTATTTGTCACTAATCAGAGGAAGGCGGATGCATAGCTGAGCTTAATTTTATTTCAAAGTTGAAGTCCGCTGGCAGAATCTAGAAAAAACCTAGAAAAAATAGGTAATAGTCAAATGATCAGACAAACAGAACCACATAGGATAAAATAGGATTAAAACAAAATGTCTAACCCAGACAAGCAATTAGGAAATAGTGCTTAGGTTTTGGGCATTTAAGAGACAGCAAAAATCTTTCAAAGAACAGACATGACTGAGCTGTTTATGTAGACAGAGTAATACAAAATGAAAGCATGTATGTTAGAAATTAGGTGATTGTGAGCATTATAATAGCTCAATAGTTGGACATGGATCGGGACGAGGAGCAGTGGCTGCTGGATCGGAAGTGGCTCCTGATGTGACCATAATAAATGTTTGTTAACATCATTTTCTTCCATTTTGGAAGTAAAGCGACAAAAATGATGTAATATAATTTTTTGAGTAAATGCTAAACTACTTCTTAAAGAATGAATTAGCTGCCAAAGCTTGTGTTGATTCCGTGAGACGAATATATGTTTGTCAATATAAAATATTTACTTCAAACTGGTAGTATTAATTTATCACTGACTCTTGTTTGTTGCAATAATGAAACATATTGTTAAATGTGATTGAATCAAAACATGAAGAACCCATGCTGTGCCAATCTAATTACACTTTTTTCACAGTTTGTTCCAAAATAAACAATTGGTGCCCATTATTAGATTAAGTGAACTGCTTGATAACAAACCACAGCTGTAGGCAGTGTTTGTCTGAATATCTTATTGATTTGATTTAATTTAAACAAACTTTCTATCAGCTGGCAGAATGCGCTCAGAATATTTAATAACGGCAATGCTTTGCACATAAGACAGGAATAATCTATTTATGGCTATTCTCCACTTGAAAATGAAATTATTCTAGTTCTTTTAGCTATCAGCCTGCAGAAACAAAATGTGAAAATATCATTAGGGGAAATTTTGTCCACATTGTGTTTCACAATCATACTGCAATTACCAGAGAAATACAGTGATTCCACATATAGTACTTCAGAAACCTTGTACTATCATTCCTGGGAATGAATTTGTCATAATACTTGGAGGAGCAGTGTATGTGATTGCCAAGGCTACACATACACACATTCACCCACTCTCTTGTCTAAGAGACCCTGGGGGAGAGATACGTCTGAACTTGTCCTGCACTGGGGAGCAAATCAAACCCTGGTGCATTTTTATTAACTGCCATCGTCAGACAGATATTTCTGCTGGGCCAGGCAGGAAATTAGGCTATTAAATTACAGCTTCTGTCAGGTCCTGAGTCGTTTTCTCTGCTCCGCTTCAGCTTCTCCCCTAAATGACTCACTGAAACCATTTACCTCTTTCTTACTTAAACACATACTCAACTGTACTGTGAGTGCTTTGCAGCTGCTGAGAGCAGCCTTTTTTTTCTCAGTCTTTAACTCATTGAGAACTCTGCATTTCTCTCTATCTCTTTCTCACTTTCACTTTTGAAACTTCTGCTGATCTTAGCTCTGTGTGGGCTCGCTTCAGAGTCAGAAGCAAAATCAATTTCACCTGGGTCAGCTGAGGTCATGGTCTCAATGCCAGAGCACCCAGTGAATTAATAATGACTGTACTGCACATATGACAGCCAGCACATACTGCCCATCAATGACCCACTTACTAGACTTCTAATGTGACCCTTCTTTTCAGAAAAGGTCTGGAAAGGTGAACAAAAACTATGCAGTAAAATGTTTAATGAGTCCATGCAATATTATTCCAGATATTGCCTGCCTTACAGTTTGGGCTGTGTATACCTTTGACTGGTATTAGATATGACATTTTCTCAAGTCCAACATATATAAACTAGCTTTTTACCTGGCAAAGTCTGGCCTCTATATCCTAGAGCAAGGGCTTATTTATAGTTGATGATATGAGATTTTGAGTGGTTGAGATGTTTTTATCTTCCAACATGATAGGTTGACCTCAGGGGGAAAGGTGATCCAGAAAACCTCTGACTGATTGAGCTGAACTCAGTGCAGACTGGGAACCAGTAGTGATCATAAGTGTCTGTGTGACTGTAATATCCCTATTTATTAAATATAGTGCTTAACTAAATAAATAATACCAATTTCAAAATGTGCTCATTTATTCACAGCTTCGACTAGATGTTTTCCGAATGAAAAAGTAAAATACTGTATCGTGACAGTTTGTTTTGCCTTCCTTGTAGTGTTGTAGTACTCGAATCTGGTCTTTGACTTACTCAATCTCGTCCCTGAATTGAAAGCAATTCCACTCGATCTTGAATTGGTCTTGGACTAGAGCAACATGGGTTGGACTTTTAGAGGGAGACCTTTTTTCTCCACCACTGTGACAATGATAAACTTTTTTCATATTCTCAAAATAATTATACATGTTAAAAGAAAACAATAAAACTAATCCATTAATTATGATTGCATTACATTATGTGCAGGGCCTCGCAGAGGAAAAAACAGTGTGTAATTGTGTTCACTTATGCTGATGATATAAGATATATGCTTTAATATATATATAATGTATGCTGATATATAATGCCATTAAATATCCCATTCTGCGAATATGAAATCCTAATATGTTGCAATTATTAACACACTCTAATGTGAGCTGTAGGAGCGCAATGTCTATCTCAAAGACTTTTACAACAGATTCAGTGTTGGGATACATTTTTTTTTGTCCACATAGAAGGTTCAGGTTGACCTCAGCAGAGCACCTTTCAACCTTCAGGCATTTTTACATAATACAAGAGTCCATATGAAGAGGGTTTTATGTTGCATTTGGGTTTCATCTCCCTGTAAGGAACTGGAGATGTAGAGTGTACCAAACTGCCCCATAGCCAAAAGCCCAGTCTCCACTACAGAAATTTCACTTTTTAATATTAACACAGGTGATGGTAAATAAGTCTAATTAAATCCATGGTCTTGAAAGTGGATTTTTTTTTAGGTCTTGGGCTCGATTCAGTCCTGCCTCCTCCAAAGTCTCGGTCTTGACCATCCCAAATTCCCGGAGTCTTGGTCTTGACTAGGACTCGATATAGGTGGTCTCATCCACATCACAACTTGTTTGTGTGAATAATACACAATTTGAGTTGTTTCCATTCTACTTGTGTTACAGACTTGGACTCAAGTCACACTAAATGAATCATGACTTAAAAGTTGTGATATTTTTTCTTGGATAAAAACACAAACAATATTAGAATAGAATTCACAAATTTTTTTTTAGGCTGTAGGGAGTATATAACTCCTTATATAACATATATAACTATGCTGCAATTAATCCTTTAGGGTGTAGAAAACAAGGGAATGTCATTAATTAATTAATTATATTGTTCCTATAAAGTCCACAGAAACTGCTGATTTCTACCGTACACAAAGAATGGCACGAAAAACAAAACAAAAAAAAACTTTCAGTGAGAGGAGGTTCTGTAGGCAGACATGCCTCATTAATGAGAACGGGCAGAGCAGAATGGCCAGTCTGGTTCAAGCTGACAGGAAGGCTATACCTAAAATAATCACTCTTTACATCTGTGGTGAGAAGAATCTCATCACAGAATGCATAACATTTTGCCAGACTACAACAGCAGAGCACAATGATTCCGCTTCTGTCAGATATGAACAGGACAGAAGGTACACTGAAACTGGACAGATGAAGATCGGAAAAACATCACCTGGCATGTCCAGATACAGTAGATTCAGTTTTTCACCCAGGCATGCGCGTCAAGCTTTTTGATGCTGTACTTCTTGTTCATCATTCAAAATAATAGGATGTGCTGTATCGAGTGCTATAAGCTACTGAATAATGAGGATGGAAGCCATATTGTTAAATTAAGACACATTTGCTGTGATTGATGAGATTCATTAGTGAGATTGACTCTTCATGCAGCAATATATTGCCTATATACTAGAATCCTATTAGATGTTTATTTGAATGCTTGCCATTTTCTCATTTAGATATCATCATATTAGTCTTCGGTTTAGTTGTTTATTTTTAAATTGTGTCTTGCTTTTATGTTGCATCATAATGCAGTTGACTGAAAAAGAAAAAAAATCTGATCTGTTGCTTTAGTCCCCATTAAAGTGCTTATGCCCAGTGCAGTGCTTTCTCTCTCTAGAAATAATATACCCGTGTTTAATTTATGTGCAATAAAAGGCCTACAGGTAAGTCTTATGACTAAAATGACTTGTTAACATCTCCGTTTGTACCTAAAGGTGTACAATGCAGAGAGAGGTCCATGCAAATAGATTACAACTGAATTAGTACCCACAGCATGATTTGCCAAACATGAAAGTCACTTCGGAACAGGAATTGCATGAGCAAGATAATGTGATCAAAGTGCAGGTATTATATTTGTGGAAGATTGTTTCCACCAGGTGAAGACAAAAATAAAACAATTATTTTAAGTTCTTGAAAGGCTGTCCCACATACATTAAGAACAGAATGCACAATCACAGCTATCCTCTTTTATTTTGCATTTTAAGTGGTGTTGTTCTTCATGCATAATTATGCATATGTGAGGCAAATTTCTGTTTTACTCTTCTGGGAGGTTCTTTGTGATTATACTTGCCATGGCATTAGAGACCAATTTGAACGGCAAATAACTCATTTAAATACTGCTTTCTTTCCAACTTTATACATAACCAGGTTGCTTCCCTATATACTAAATGTAAACTACTTGTTTGGGGTCAACAGTTTAATTTGATCTAAAACTAATTGCTTTAAATAAAAACTATATTATTAACTGTGTTTATATATATATATAAACGAAACGGAGATATATATACTGTATATATATATTGTTGCATATTGTAACATATTGTGGAGCGTGACACGTTGTTGTCACTATTAGTAGTAGTTGTACTATTACCTCACAGCAAGAAGATTCTGGGTTTGACCCTCATGGCTGACTGAGGCCTTTCTGTGCATGTACTACCTGTGCCTGTGTGGATTTCTCTGAGTGCTCTGGTTTCCTCCCACAGTCCAGTGATATGCAGATTAGGTCTACTGGCTACTCAAAATTGCCCATAGGTGTGAAAGTGTGTGTGAATGATTGTTTGCCTACGTGTTATCCTTGTGATAGATTGGAGAACTGTCCAGGGTGTACTCTGCCTCTCAGCTGAAATCAGATGGGATTGGCTCCAGCTTCCCTGTGACCCTTCCCAGATAAGTAGTATAGATAATGGATGGATGTTGTATTTGGTATTCTATTCTATTTGACTCAAGCTGACCTGGTACCTGTGTGTGCTAGTTTACTTAAACCTTTGCATATGCAATCATGCTACAATGATTTGATAATCTAAGTATAGATAATTTCATTAGATAATTATAGATAGATAGATAGGTAGATAGACAGACAGACAGATGAACAAATAGATAGATAGATAGATAGATAGATATCTTGACCTGAACAATTGCGTTTCTTTATTAATGCAGTTCCATTCATCACTTTCCAGAGCATTTGCTTTCTCCTTCAAGTTCTGCTCAACAAACTTGATCATAAATCTGCCTACTTGGTTTTTGGATATGAATGACATCTTCAGTAATTTTTCAAATGATCTCATTTGTCTGCTTTATTCAAACTCTATTATGGGAATGTCAGAACAGGGTAATGGGTGGTGGAGGTTGCTTCTTAACATTACACAGCATTTCTAGTCCAGCTGAGAGAGAGAACTGCTGTACCTCTTTCATCCCTCCATCTTTTTGTATATGTTGATTCCCTCAGCGTCTCTCAGCTGCACCTGAGCATTTCTTAAGAAGAGGACAGGTGATCTCATTACTGCAGATCCTTTTTGCTGTATTCATCCTTGATAGATCATTATCCAACACAGCAAAGAGGACAAAGGATTCTTTCATGAGCTCCCAACTAGATGTACCTTAGTCTGTTGCTTGATATTGTGTGCTTCCAATTTTGTGGCAATAGTTTGGGGATGGAACTCACGTGAACATGACGGTCAGCTGTCCATATATATATATATATATATATTTTCCCCAGAAAATTCACAACATATAATCAAAGTAAGTTCAAACCTAATCGAGGAGTGTTAATGATTTTTAATTTCAGAAAAAAATCATTCATAACATGAATGAGTGTGGTTAATGCTTTTGGAAGATCCTGGGTCCTGCTTATCTCTAATTCCTAGTCAGTTAAATGGAATTAATTATTTTTTGGCTATGAGTTTTTTTTTTTTCTCAGATCAATATGTAAAAGGGTCAGTTTTTCCATCTCATAAAGGTCATTTCATATACCATCAGGTGCTGTTTATGTAGTGCAAGAACAACTGACAGAAGCCGTTTAATAATAATAATAATAATAATAATAATAATAATAATAATAATAATAATAATAATTACTGGCTTTGAAAATCTGGAAGATTTCAGTAATTCCTATTAGTGGGGTAAACACTTCTCAATTCTCAAGGCATATGAGGACCAGGTCAATAGACAATGTTCCATAAGACTTGTAAAAACTACTTCTTACTATGAATGAAATACTCGAATATGCCACTTGTAGTATTGTATATACTCACTAGGATATACTCACTCAAGCAACAATACAGGGAGTGCAGAATTATTAGGCAAATGAGTATTTTGGCCACATCATCCTCTTCATGCATGTTGTCTT
>JAQQZR010000005.1:15147762-15184977 GCA_030068235.1 Notoglanidium macrostoma
TGTGGAGTTTGCATGTTCTCCCCGTGCATGCGTGGATTTCCTCCGGGTGCTCCGGTTTCCTCCCACAGTCCAAAGACGTGCAGATTTGGTCAACTGGCTACTCTAAATTGCCCATAGGTGTGAATGTGAGCATGAGTGGTTGTTTGTCTGTGTTGGCCTTGATGAATGGGTCTGCTACATATGGTATGCTTGGAAAGGGAGGGGTAAATGATGGGCCATTCAGGTGGTTGAATCATACATAGTGGACTTTTAAGTATATTGCATTTAGCTAACTAATGTTACTGATCTTTAATGCTTATGTTATAAGCTCTTAGCTTGCTGCTGCACTGAAGACTTTCTAATGTACCAGAATGTTTACACCAATGACTGCATTCTCCCAAGACATATCCTGTTTTGTAAACTTTGAGGATATAGATCTGCAGCCAAAATCTTTCTTTTCCACATTGTTGAACAATACTGAAGACATCAAACCTATGAAATAATATATGGCACATATGGAGTGTAAAAGTGTTACAAAACAAAATATGTTTTATATTTTAGTCTTCAAAGTAGACTTACCTTGATGACAGCTTTGCACACTATTGGCATCATCTGAACCAGCTTCATGAGGTAGTCACCTGGAATGCTTTACAGTTAAAAGTTGTGCTTTGTCAAACTTCATTAGTGGAATTTCTTGCCTTCTTAATGTGTTTGAGATCATCAGTTGTGTTGTGCTGAGATAATGTTGGTGTACAGTAAATAGCCCTATTCAATATCTGTAATAATCCATATTAAGTCAAGAACATTATCGATTAAATAAAAACAAACAACAGTCCATCATTACTTTTAGATATACTGTGTAAATAAAAAGAAAGAAAAATAATTGAATTAGAAGGTGTTTGACATAAGACATTGTTTTGCAGTCATGAAGAATATTGTATGTGTGTAACATCACAAAATGACAAATAAGTCCATGTTTGTCTATTAAATACTGGGAATTTGAACTGTAAAATGCATTGGACTGTAAAAGTGCTATCATAGTAGTACATATTTTCATATATATCCTTTCCATTTCTGTGCTCCCCGAAGTAAGCTGAAAAAGTCTCACCCTGGAAGAAAATTGTCCTAAATGTGAAACACTTTGCATGCTCAGTGAAGGTTGAAGGTTCATACATTTTGTTTGTATATCTTCATCACCATCTCTTTTTGCAGATACAAACTGTTGCCTCACATACTACCTTTAAGGTCTTTTAATACTACTTTTTTTTTGCTCACTGGTCTGTAATATATGATCCCAGCAAGTGAGAAGAGCATGAAGAAATAGAGAAAAGTCTGGGAAATGAGTAAAAGCATGAATTTACATGATTGCTTGGGAAGATGAATGATTTGTGTGGAGGAGTTTGTGACAGCTATTCTACATGAGTGGCACAGACATTGGATGCAAAATTTACTTTAATCTGCCATATAAAAAAATGTGAAATCTGCTATCCGATGTGTAATATGGTAGAAAGGTAATCCACAAGTGGCTTGATCCTGTAATATTTATTTATTGTTCCCTAGCTTTCAGAAATATATGACCATACAACTAATAAAATGTGTTTGATGTACTTTCAGTACACTTTTAATATACTTACTTCCTTATCCTGTTTGTTGATAACTTTAACACATTGTGCAATTTTTTTTTGCATCTATAACATGTCTTATGTTAAAATGTTGTAATAAAAATATCAAAAATGTTTATTTTTCTGCATTTGTCAACTATTGACCATTGCATTATGTGAAATATCTTTGAAAATGTCTTTAAGCTCCACACACACATGGTAGTTTCAGGTCATGTCATATTATATCCCTGAAAAGCTTGTTTATTACTGAATATGTCAATTTATACAGTGGGGTCCAGAAGTCTGTTTTTTTTTTTTTTTTAAATGGGAAATAAATAGAAGGTTTTGGAATTTAGAAAAATGTAAAACAATGAAACTAAATATTCATTATCTTGAATATACAGTATTCTGCACTATTTATAGGTCCTTATTTAAATGTAAGCAAATTTGTGATATTGACTGTGTTAACTGCTTTGTACAAAAGGTCAAGTTTTCCATTAAAGCACACACTCAGATGAGATGCATCATCAGGTTTTACAAAGCAGTGGAGTCAACTATGTCAGCCATGTCAACTGCTATTATATGTTATTATATCAAAAGCGGGAAAATACCAAATGATAAGACATTCTGAAATTCATATAAATATTTCTAAATTAGGTTACTGCTGATAATGTAATTAAAATAAATTGTCAAATTCCTGAATTAATTTAGAAAAAGAATGTAAAGATGTTTCATTAAGATATAGAATGCGTCAATTTCCTTTATTAACCTTATAAACCACACTAACTATAGAGTGTTAGGTGTTTGCAGAGGAGCTGGATTACTTTTATTGTATGTGAGCAAATATAAAAGTCTGGACTAATAATTCCTAAGTTTTCAAGAGGTTATAAATATTTACTAGTTAATCAGTAAGAATTCCATCATGCATTTCTTAACCTTTCCCCCTAAGCTATTAATGTAAAATTTATTATGTCATGAACTAGGACCGTCATGTTCCAGGTAATTTAAGCTTGCTAACATACATCTTACACCACCTAAATTTGGTTAACAAAGTTAGAAGCACACAATTTTCTGGAATGTCTTTGTATGCTGAAGCATTACAATTTCCCTTCACTGGAACTAAGTTCCAGCATGACGATGGCGCTGTGAGCAAAGCGAGGTCCTTGACGTTTGCCCAGGTTGGAGTGGAAAACCTTGAGTGGCCTTAACAGATCCCTGACCTCAACCCCACTGAACACTTTTGGGATGAACTGGAACGCCAGTTGTGCCCTGACATCAGTGCCTTATCTCACTAATGCTCTTGTGACTGAAATGGCAAATCCCCACAGCCATGATCCAAAATCTAATGAAAAGCCAGAAGAGTGGAGGTTTTTATACATAACAGCAAAGGGGGACTAAATGTGGAATGGGATGTTTCAAAAAGCACATTTGCATGCCCACAAACATTTGGCTATGAAGTGTAGTTCTTGCCTTTAAAAGAATGCTATAACTTCTTCACAGTAGCATTTCCGAATAGTTCTTCTATGTCCTGCGAACAAGCAAATAACTATTTCAAATTTATAATAAAATGACTTGGTTTGAACTATAAGCATTTGAAGAAAACAATGGGAATATTATCTTATCATAGTATTTGTGCATGCGTATGTCCGTGTGCTTGTGTGTATGTGTGTGCAGACCTTTGAGGTAAATTCAAGGGCCACAGAGCTATTGAATTGCTCATGAGTGATTTTTGTTTATTCATGTTTTATATTCTCGTGCTCCTCCTGAGGCCTTCTGCCGGAGAACCACCACAGCAAAAACGCAATTTATTTCTGACCCTGCACATGATGGTGAGCACTGATAGTGTCAGAGGCACATGTGAAGAGCACTGGCACGGCACCAAACAGCCTGCTATTTATGTATGGAATATAAATATAATATTTTGTGTTCTCTCTACCAGAAAAGTTGATCTTTTCAATGTAATCATACTTATTTGTTGTATATTTTGATGGGTGATGGATTCACTTCCCTGTGTGGCTTGTGAATGTCTACCATAAAAAACCATTCGCTTCAATAAAATTTTATTTATATAGTGCTTTTGCAAAGAACTTTTACAGAAATGCAGATGTAGGGAAAATCTCCCTGAGATGCCATGAGGAAAAAACCTTAAGGGGAACCAAACTTAAATGGAATCCATCCAGATACTGAGTTTATAAAATCTCCACTCTATGATAATTAATTACCCTATAAAGTCAGTACAAGGCAGTAGCTACCGTTGAACAAAAATTCATTGTGAGCATGATATGTTTATGATTACTGCAGAAGCTCTTGGGTACAAATGCAGTATTCAGGTGAGAATGTCCACTGAAAAAAGGATGAGACTTAAAACATAAACTGTTTTTGGACGTACAGTATAGCTTTAGGGTATCCATGTGGGAACATCTACAGTAGTAGTGAATGAGTGAGTGACCTAAATGTCTTCTTTAAAACCAAAACAAAAAATTATATAGTTTCCTGCACTGTTTAAATGCTAATAAACTTTTCATCCATAGGTTGACCATTGAATATCGAACACTCTTTTAAATAAGACAGTAAACTACTAATCCAATTGATTGCATCTTCTCACTATAGTAACACACTTCAGTAGAGAGCAGTGTTATTCATCAGAAGTGTACAGTCATGAAACACGGGATCCAACCTGGTGGTATTTCTCCAGTGAAGGGTGTGCGTGCATGTATCAGTGTTTCTCATGGCCCTGTTAATATGGATTTGTTTGGCTGATGGGCAGTAATGTCTCAGGCTGACGTAAGGGCATTTTACACTCTCTGGGCCGCTGGCTAGCACCTCACCAAGCGCTGAGTGGATTAATGGCCACCCGTGTGGACCCAGGCACCAAATACATTCTCTCTGGCCAGATCATTCAGCTTGTCCTTGCTGTATTGATCTGCACGTCTCACAAGTTCACAACTTCCGCATTCTTGCTCCTTCGTTTGACAGGAAAGAGATTTACCAGTGGGATGAGATAAGCGAGAGAGAGAAAGCTATAATTCTACAGGGAAATTACCAGTAGAAGATTGATATCCATGGTGTTTTTATTGGGCAGTAGAATTAGCCTTGTAGATGCAGAGGTAAGTACATCTCAATATTATCTAAGTTAATTATATCAATAGGAGGGCACGATAGGCACTGCAACCTCTACTGTACAGGTGCATGTGCAAAGCCTAGTACATTCTAGATGATCTCATGACAGATTTTTTTGCTCACCTTATTTGAATTAGCTAGATTATTTCTTTAATTAATGTACCAATACAGTATATCTGCTTATAATAATATCCCTCAATTTGGGTTTATTCTAATAATTAAAATGGTTGGGACACTTTGTCCTAATTTATTCGAGCATTTTATTTATATGTCTTATGTGTATTAATGCCATATCTGTATTTTTTACAATGGTTGGCCATATCCAAAAGCTATAGCTATCCCACAAGTGAAAACTTCATTGTGATTACCCAGTCCCGTGTTCTGTTTGCACAGAAAATTATTTAACTAGGCTATAATGTGGTAGTGAATTGAATGAAATTTAATTTTAACATATGGCAAAGTAGATAGCTAGCATGTCATAAGCTAAGGAACATGTATGAGTCAAATTCCTCTCGTGATTGACTACGCTGACATGCAGATACACTCTTACCCAAAAAGGACTAAGTGGTGTAATAAAATTAAAAGACGCTTCAAAAGTATTAGTTTAGGGGTGTGCACACTTACGCAACTAGGTTAATGTGAGCCTTTAATTCTTTTTTTTTTTTTTTTTTTTTAATTTTCCACTGTTGCAATTTTCACATTTTCCTTTTCTTTACTGTAATTGTCTAGAATGGCTTTGTATGCTGCAGCATTGGGACTTCCCTTCACTGGAACTTACAGGCCTAATCCACAAAGCGAGTCATGGTTTACCAAGGTTGGAGTGAAAGAACTCGAATGACTTGCACAGAGCCCTGACCTCAACCACACTGAACACCTTTGGAATAATTTGGAACTCATACTACGTGCCAGGCCTCTTTGGCCGACATCATCCCCTGACCTCACTAATGCTCTTGTGGCTGATTGGGCACAAATCCCCACAGCTATGCTCCAAATTCCAGGTGAAAGCCTTTCCAGATGAGTAGAGGTTATTATAACAGCAAAGGAGGACTAAATCTGGAATGCAGTGTTGAAAAAGTACATATGGGTGTGATGTAGGTGTCTACATACTTTTGGCAATATAGGTATATAGATAAATTAATATTAGGGTATTTAGTCTCTAGCTAGCATTTGCTTGCAAAAATTACTACTCGTTTAACAACTACGAATGATATTACAATAAGAAAACTGTATAATATTAAATAAATATGTAGCATATTAGCAAATATTCCAGCTGATAGATCGGTTGTTTGCCAACACAATGACAAAGTATACATTGAGTATTTACTTATGAGCCAATGATAGACATATGAACTACACATGAGCTGTAGCGTAGCTGGAGCAAATTACTGCTTGGTGAACTCATACATCAGATTAAAGCTAGATTTATACTTTGATTTTCAGCCCAATTCTGGGCCTATAATAGTCTGTTATAAAATTTGGCTAATATGTTTTCGGGGTTTTCTCATACACGTGGCAAGTAATAATCTTAAAAGACTGCTGAAATTGTACAGTCTAAAACGGACTGAAACGGTGGGCACATGGGACAGGGGTGAAGAAAAAAATTGGGACAAATTTATTCATTTGAAAATGCGAAATTGAGAACATGAATAAATTAAACTGTGTTCATAATGATTTTGTGACCTTGATTTTAATATCTCATGGCCATATTAAGGCGAATGGTGAATGCATACAGTTTAGTAGTTGGTGCACACTAAACAAAAAAGCCTCTAGCTATGACAGGTTTGCTCAGTTTGTTTGTTTTCTCACATGCGTTTCTGTTCCTGATTCTGAAGCAATTGTCTGCCATATGGGAAAGCTAATTGAACTAGTAACATTGTTCCTACCAATTATTAGACAGCACTTGTGTCAACATCTGCTTTTCCTAAGTGCCAGGAATATCGATTTGTCCACCCCTGTCTTAGAGATGACTTGCTTTATAAGTAGCTAGAATTCCTGAATCCCCATCAAGAGTTATTTTGAAAGACAATGAGACAACTCAGTGGTTGTCTAGGCAGATTAATATGGTCATAATGTAAACAGTTCAGTACTTTAATTTCTTTATTTGACTCAGTAGTTGTGTTTTTAATTCCATCAAGGCTACTGCTAAATATTTCTGCGTGAATGTTGGATCCACTCTGCATACAGCGTCCTCTGTCCATTTTGTTCCCCTAATATCCATGTGTGTTTTGCTATATTTCCCAGATTGGCCTCTAGAGCACTGCAGGTCATATTTGCCAAAGTCTTCATCAGTTCATAGAGAGCATAAAGAGAGCAAAGAAAGAGAATGTTATTAGCATCAGAAGAGCACTGCCATATGCATGGACCTTTCATCTAACTACAGAGCAAACACTGAGCTGCACATGTAGAGGGAGAACATGGAGAGCAAACCAGTCCTGGCCTTTTTGGCCTCTTTTTACAGTCAGTCAGCTTAGCTTTGGTTCTCATGTATTCTTAATGACAGTCCACTATGTAGCAATTGAGGAGATTCTGCAGCTGAAACCATAGGGAGAACGTGAGTAAATTTAAGCCATAAACAGTGTTTTTCTCCTCTCATCTTCTTTCACCGACCTTGTGAAAATTGTCCAAAGCAATTTTCTGTAATAAAAGTACTTTGTGGCTCAGACTGAGTTAAAAAAAATATCTCATAAAAAAGGGAGAAAAAGTCTGTTTGGCCACAATATTGAAGCACCAGTGGTGAAGCCGAGGCTCAATCATTTGGACTGATGTGCCAGCATCTCCAACATGAGATGCTTTGATTCTGCTCTTCAAACCAGACTCAGTGTGAATGCAAAACATATGAAGTGGAGTCCAGAGCGTGGATTTTACTCTTCCTCTTTTTTTATTTTTGCCCCGTATGTGTGCTTCAAATGTGAAACGTGTCATAAATTATCCCAGTGATTGTGTTTACCTGCTCATCTGTGATTGATCTTTGTGAAAGAGAACAAAGTGATATATTTGCATGTTAAAGGACACTTTTGGAGAGCTGTAATTATCTTCAGTGTGCAATGCTATTTACTTATCCATAATTTATTTTCGGCAAGGAAAACATGGCTGGGCCACAAATACGCTGCCAAGCACCAGTTAAAATTTGCAGTTAATTGAAATTCACATTTGCAAGAACAAAATCAAACACTCATTTGCATACATGAGCTGATGAAAGAGATAACTGCTAGTATTTGTGCTCTGTATTCTGTCGGCGCCTGCCTGCTAATTGCTAAATGGTGTAAATAGGGGACGATGTACATTACCAAACTAATGCACACAATGCATCAAAGTAAATGTTTCCACAACCACACTAGTGGGTCCTTTTACTGTTTTGTTTTTCCTTAGGTAACAGCTGAACATTTGAAAATGGAGAGTTTGGGGTAAAAAAAAAGAAAAGAAAAAAGAAACAGCTGAAAATAAACCATGACATTACTGAAGGTTGCTCCATTTAAACGGTGCCCACTCCCTAATGCAAGCTGTGTAAGGTGGGAGATTACAGATGGGTCTATTCACACACACACACACACACACACACACACACACACACACACACACACACACACACACACACACACACACAATCATTAATTCCATGAGGAATCTATTACACACCCCAACTGTAGTCTCCCTTCCCTACATGCACCTAATTAATGCATGGTGCCTCACAGGAGGACACTGGGCTATCAGCCTCTGCTCGTCCACCCTCTACTCCCCAAGTAACTCTTCTCCAAAAAAACATGATAAACGACTTTGATTTAAGGGGCTGCTCTGTGGGCCCCAACCTGGCCAGAAGGGCTGACACTCTTTTGTTTGATATCATACCATAAATAGCTTCATCCAGCAATTCTCATTGAACCCATAAATGCTAATGCAGGAGCCTGGTCCAGACTGGGTTCGCATTCAGCCAATCATGTATTATCACGGCATTACAGAATGTATTTTTGTAATAATCTGTTGCTTAGGCCCGAGCACTAGTTCCCATCTGTATTCTCATAAACTGTCGGTGATTAAGGTAACTGTGTTTGAAGTCCAACACTGCAATAAGGAACATGTCTAAACTTCCTTACCATATATTCACACTAGTACATCATAATGTAAATCTCAAAGCATTTTCTCAGTTGTATGTAAATTCTGTGAGACCAAAAATTGACGGTTGGCTCAAATGAGCCCTCAGACCAAGGCATGTTTCTTTAGTTCCTCCCTGCAATTTGTTCCAATTTACTGTTTAACTCCCACAAATTTTCATACAGTATATGATACCTCTTTAAATGTGTATAGAAATATTAAAGAAGCTAGAATAGAGTTAGTTGGTGACTCTGGTGAGTTTATATATTCACCAGTAAAGTTAATTTTTATTGGCTAATATTAATAATAAGCAGAAAATGTGAATCAAAAAACCAAGTTCATTATTTAATTTGTTTAACTAGTTTGTTTGAGATAGCTGTAGAGGATGGTCACACGCTTTCCTTCAAAGATGGTTTTCTTTATGTGATACCAAAAGTAATACATGACGTGTTTATTAAAGTTTATCAAGGTTTATGCCAGGTGTAAACCTATGAAAGGTTATAAACCTTTAATATAAATTGTTCTGTGTTTGGGATATTGATCATTCAACTGCAGGATGGCAGGATGCAAAAAATGCACGTAAAAATCCACCTTCAAACCTAAAATATTTTCACCCCAGTCTTCCAGAAAAAAAAAAGTCAAAGGCAAGATTGGTAAGTAATACATCATTTCACCTCTTTTTATTTATTTAGTTAGTTAGTTTAAACCATACTGGGGTAGCTTCACATGCATAAAGTTTGGGCTTTACCAGACTCAGCAGGCTTATGAAATAAAACAATATGAACAATAATAAAACAATAATTTATTAAATAAACTTCTCTTCTCTGCAAACACAAACAGGTTTGGAAATTACATGGTAATGTGGTATTGTGAAACAGGTATTTTTTAAATACAGATCGTTTTTACCCTGTAAATCCATTATGCTACTGACAATATAGAAACTTTCTACCTTTAAAAAAAACATCCATGTTGTTGTACTGTGTTATCCCATGACTTGCAAAGCCTAATTGTGTTCACAGAAAAGAGGAAAAGTTTCATGAGTGTAGTAAGACTAATCATTTGTTATGAAAAGCACAAACTTTACATATGAAGTGCAGTATGCTTAATATGTTAAAAAGGAGGCCAAATTCTTTATATTGAAATCATTCAAGTAGCGTGATGGTAGAGGTCAGCTTGGTTAAAATATGTTGGTGCAAAATGTAATACACAGAGCATTTGAGTGAGAATTTGATACACTGCTGTGCAATGTACACTGCTGTGCAAAAAATGGGCCAAAACCTGGGTCAGAACTGCAAAACATTAAGCTTTTAATGGTCTCAACAGCAAATAATCGGTCAGGAAATGAGCAAGAATTAAACAGATAAAGTAACTTGCTAAAGTATGGGATATGGGATACCTTCTTTTTTTCTTTTTTTTTTTTTTTACAAAAAGAAGAGTCTGGGTTAATGGCTTCAAGCAGAAGATATTTTGAAAAACTATACATGTGCTAGTTTAAATTTTATTTCAAACATTTAAATCTTTTCATGATTTTATCTTTACATGCAAGAATTGATTTTCACAATGATTTGTTGTTAAGACCATTAACAGCTTAAAATTTTGCAATGTTGGGTTTGGCCCATTTTTCTTTTGGCCCAGGAGTATATGCTTATGTCAGGACATTGCTCTTCAATGTGTAGAATGTGCTGCAAATAAGTTTCATGCCAACCTTTTTTTTGTCAGTGAGGTTAGGTTGGTATTTTATATTTGCTCATGTGGCATTCACTCCTGACAGCCTCCCCGCTGTAGTTTGAAAGGTCTGTGAAATTAAAAGACAAATTTGTCTGTCTGACTGAAGCATTTTGACCCAGGCATGCGGTGTACGCTTTCATCTGAGCTTCACTGGAGGATAGCTGGTAATTGAAAAGCATTGCTCAGTGTAGCATATACACTCAGCCATGCATTGAAGCTACCATTACCTTCCCTGTGTGGCCTGAATGACTGAAGTGGCATGATGGGAATCGTTGATGATGTGGAACCCCACACTTGAATCAATGTGAAAGGCGGAGTGATATACGACCCGGACCAGGAGCCTGTATCTAACTCGCATAGGAGCTTTATATCTGTTTATGGCGCTTAATAACTTCAATGTCAGTGCAGTCCATTACACACACACACTTGTGGGTGCAGGCTACATGAGGAGCTGAATTTATACATGCCCAGATTTTGCTAAAAGATATGGGAATATACTATGTTATTTCTATCTAACTCACAAGATTTAAAATATGCGTTGAATATAAAACACTTGCAGTCTTTCTCGCCATCTTTTAGAATAAATTACCAAAACCAGTTCATCTGTAAGAGTCGCTGCCTCATAACTCCAGGGTTCCTGTTTTGAGATCCTGAGCTCATGTTGCTATCTGTCAGGGGTTTTGCATGCACTCCCCATGCCTGTCTGGGTTCCCCTGGGTTCTCTGGTTTCCTCCAATCTCCCAAATACCAATAGGTTGACTCTAAATTTTCCCTACATTTGTATGAGAGTGTGAATGTGTGTGTACATTGTGTCCAGCGATGAACATCTTACTGAACCCTGACCACGATAAAGCTGTTACTGAAGATGAATGAACGAAAGAACGAGTTCATCTGTAGCCAAGACAACAAAATGGCTTAGATACTAATTTGGTATGCTTTGATTTATTCAGCATATTAGTGCACTGGCAAGACATCTGCATGGGAAATGACTAAGCTAATTAAAGAAATCCTGAGCAAATTATTTTGCAGGTGCTTTTTAACCCCTTACACTCAAAGGAACTGCTTGCATTTATATTCACATGTTTATATTCATCACTCTTATAACTTTGTAGATTTCCTATGACATTCACAGTAGTTACTGAATAATATGCTTGAAGATGAATAACAAAATGTTAAAGCAAGACTTTATTAAGAAGCAATTGGTTTTCATAATGCAAATAGTGCTAATAACAGCTAATCTCGCTAAAGTCAGGTGTTGTGTACTGTTGTTACTTGAACGCTAATATGCATTAAGTAAGTAGACAAAGAGAATCTAATTGTGATGAATCTGAATGTTCGCTTGTCTCCAGCAGATGGAATGTTGAAAGATAGGTGCAGAAAAGAGTGGAGGAGATTAAATCAACACGCCCTCATTCTCTCTTCCCATTCCCCAACCTCACTTCCCACTCCTCACACTCCTAAATGATTTCATTACACCTCCATAAGCAAGCCATTAGATCAGAACAGACTTCATTGGGCCTTGCAAAGCTCTTTCAGTTTATATAGTTGTTATGGATCGATGAAACATTGCGTAAGGACAGCAAAGGCACAGACATACAGAAAAGTATATAAAGTAAGTACAGACATAAATTAACTAATACACTGTAGAACTGATAAGGACCACAGAGGTTCTTTTCCAATTTCAAAGCTATAGACAACTATGTATATTGGGGATCACGTACATGTATGAGGGGCCGTTTAGGAAATAATACAGACTTTTGTTACACAAACACATATGAAACACACACATTCACATGTGAAACTTTCACACACGCATCCATACTGATGCGTATGGATGCGTTTTCCATACTGAAAACTCACACACATATATGAAACGCTCATATAGACACATGAAATGCTCACACACATACAAGTGAAACGAACTCACACACACACACACATATGAAATACTCACACACACATACACACACACATATGAAAAGCTCACAAGACTGTGTCACATGCGTCTGTATGAGCATTTCATACGTGTGTGTGTGAATGTGTTTTTCACATGTGTCCATATGAGCGTTTCACATATGTGTGTGTGAGTTTTCAGTAGTATGGATGTGTGTGTGAAAGTTTCACATGTGAATGTGTGTGTTTCATATGCGTTTGTGTAACAAAAGTCTGAATTCTTTCCTAAACGGGTGTGTGTAAATGTGTCACTGAGTACAGATTCATCCATGTTGCGTCAGACAACTTTTGCATTCTTGTAAAGACAGATGGATTAGCATCTGTATTAAAAAAAGGGACTTTCAGCTTTGTCCAGTTTTGGCCTGCTGGATAGAGTTACACAACCAGGATATGTTCAGGAGAATCTACACAGCAAGCAAAATGTAGGCATGAGTGAAACGCTAGTGAATGTCTGCGTTTGCCAATTTAAACTGTCATAAGCACGCCATTAGATCAGAACAGATTTGCCAATTTAAACTGCCTCCGTTTCTGAAGTGTGATTTTCAAGATTTGAGCATGCAAAAGCAAGCTTGTGCCCCAAAAAAACTGCTGAAGTGACCGAAGTTACAATTCAGCCACAAAACAGCAGGTCTGGAAGAAATGTGTAACTGTCAGTACATCCTGTAAATGTTGTTTTTAATCTAATATAGTCTACACATTCTGTTTAATTGCAAGTTTATTTACAAGTAGTTACATCCTTTATCTTTACGTAGATTGTATTGAGTGAGAAGCTAACCAATTTAACATGTCTTTTATGTTGCGCTTGCTAGGTATCGCGGCTTTACTGTGCCACAATGTTGAACATGTCAACTCATTACAGATAGTTAGGTTGAACTGCCGTAATGTGGGACACTGCTTAATGGGGGCATGTATTAATTTATTATTATGTGCCATAGCGTGAATTAACCTAAAGGTTAGTCTACAATGTCCCACATTAGGCTTATTCATCCTATGAAACATAATAATAAATTAATACCGGTCATATAGTTCTGAATATTTTTTCACTTAAAGTTTTGTCATCCATAGCTGATCTGGAACTGCATCTGCAGCCGAAGTCGCATCATCACCAAGGTAACGGGGTATAAATGATTAAGAAATTTTCATGAGATGCAAAATGAAAACCTGAAAAGACGTGTTGGGGGATGTCTGTGGACACTGGACATTTCAAGAGCAGCAAACAAGCCATAAATATGCACACATAAGTTTGTAAGTAATATTTTATTTTATTTTTCATGTCATCACAACTTTCTGGCATAAACAATGACACAGAAAGATGTCAGAGTCACAAAATAATGACACTAAATTCCTTAGTCTTTGAATGCAATGTTTTAATGTGGCAAAATAGAAAGCAGGATTTTTGTATGGATTTCTATTATGTCTCACTTTTGAGTTAAAAAAAAAATGCTCCAGTCATGTTTTTGCAGACGTAATATGTACTTAATGTGCTACCAGTCTAAACAGCTTCATTGATTCCAATGGACTTCTATCTGTAACAAAAGATGGGCGTCAGACAGACAACTGAAAAACGCCTCACAAACACTTCTGGTGTAAATGAGCCTTTAGAAGGATGTTCTGGTAACTTTATGAGCAGTTCCTTTATATGTTGTGAAATGATGTACTTGCAATATTGACCATACATTCACCAGCATACATATGGATTTAACACTGCATCACTGTATCGTAAACATTTCTGTCATAGCCGGAAGACGTTCCTGGAGCTTTATGCTTACAAAATTCTGAAGACATCAGAAAACAAGACAGGATCCGACAAAATGACATTCTTATAACTACTGAGGACATTCGGAGGACATTTATAGGAGCCATATTAACTAGTGATGATCAGTTTTTTTATTGATTAATCAATATCAGCAAAAGCAATTAATCTTTTATGTGTTTCATGGCATGTTTGTCCTTTAAATGATACTGTCTCTCGCTAAATTTTGTCATATGTTTAAGACACCTCATCATTCAAATACACATTAAATGCTCAGCATGTGTTGTTTAAATTTAATGATTGAACCGTACCATATTTATTAACAAAAAAAAAAGTTAATGTGACAGGGAGTTTAGAGGTACTATCCCATCAGCTGTGTCTTTTCTTTACCTTTTGTCTAGATCTTCCATATCACCCAAATTACAGAAGCTATGGGATTAGGGGACTATAGGATAAGCAGTGTGTTTACTCTGTCTCTGTGCTCCTCACTCAGTATTGATTGGTTATAATACATGTTTAGCCGATCCTGTTCTCCAAGCTTTCAACAGCAAGGCTGGGTCGATAGCGTCCTGCAGGCTTTGAGTGACACCAGCAGTCCAGCCCACTGTATAAGTGCTGTCTCCTGGCTTGGAGTGCAATATTACTTTGAGATAAATGATTGCATGAAGCTGAACATGATGACAAGTTGGTTGTTACATTCTGAACTGGTTGTTATGCGATCTACAGCTTTATATCTTCTAAATGACTATATACAGCAGGTCTAAATTACATTTTATTTCTTTTGCTTTTTTAAAACAATGTCGATTCGAGCATAAAGATTATTCCTTTTTTTTTTTTTATTAAAATCCACGTGTAAAGGTCCTGAGATGGTTTATGGCCTTATAGTTTAATAACGGAAATTCATTGATTACGCATACTGCAGATTTAATAGTATACCATTTTTAGAACAAACAATATATCCTCGTACATTGTCTGTTAGTCATTTTAGTCGTTTTGACTCATGGATGGGAAGGTGTGAGGTTCATGTGTGTATGCAAGTAGGTCTGTCACTTAGGGGAAACTGACTAAAGGTGTGGGAGTTTTACTTTCCCAAACCAATCGATATGACCTCCAGAAAATGTATTGGCATAATCAATCATTCAGGAGTTCAAGCTGTTTTAAAATTCTGTCTCCTGTCAGCAGGAGTTGACATATTATATTACCATCCATTGCGGCTCATCTGCAACTATGTTGCACGGTCGCTCTCGGCGCACTGACGCAAATTAAATGCACCCATATGAACAGGCTCTTTTTTTTTTCTTACTGAATTAATGTGTAACTAGTAGCCAAGCTAAATCAATGAACAGATCATGGGTGCAGGAAAGTAATAGAAAGCAAATGCAAGTGTGACCACAAATGCTAGTTAAATCTACACAAAGTAGACCACAAGGACATTTGATGACAAGAGATATATTTTCAAACCTCAATATATAGAATCTGATTCGTTGATTGAAAGTATTTCAAAATCCCATTGATGCTTTTTTTATGAAACGCAAGGTGACTTTGTGAACAAGTTAACATACAAAACCCCCTTCATCACATAATATCTCACAATAATTTAAGCACAAGGAAAGAGCGATATAGCCTGTTCTCAATTATAGGTGATGGTCTATGCTTGGATCTGTAATGCCTCCCGCATTTGGAGTTTTCAAATCAATCAGGTTCAGGCTGACATCAAAACAGCATTACTTATCTGGTGTTCTTGATTTCCAATCTATCTGTCAGGCTGCCTCAAATGGGGAATTTCATTACTTTGAACAAGTAGGGGGAAGGCAGGAGGTGGGAGACAGAAAGCATAAATCATGTTACAGGCATTGGTCTCTGTACAGTGGCAGCATTGGTCTGACTGCCTATGAAGTGTGTGAGATGTGAGATGGCGTAGAGTGTACGACTTTCAGTGTGTGTGTGTGTGTGCATGTGTGTCCTCCTTTGGGTCACTCCCACAGTTTATCAGTACCCTGTGTGGTTCTGGCAGCTGTGGTGCTTTGACATAACTGAGATTTTTGGCAAATATTTCTTTCAGAGAATGAAGGAAATATAGTCTTGGTCCAATGCACTATGTTCTTTCAATGTGCTGTGAAAAGCTCAGTGTTATAATTCCGTTTATACTGTACTGTATTGTTCAGATGGATAATTTTCACTGACATACACTACAAGTTAGGCCACTTGGTGTTCTTGTGTTTTAAAGTGCTAAAAAAAATAATAACAGAGAATATAGTACATATTGTAACATATGTTTCACTTGTCCTTAGAGGAGAACCAGGCAAAGGTTCAGTGCCATTATCAGCTAATCTTGGTTCATTAAAGAAGACTAAAAAAATCAATTAGTCATTTCATCATTAGCACTCAAAGCCAAAACATTTTCTTCCAATAAGCCTGGAATATGTTCTGTAATAAATATTTGTTAGCAGACTAGATAGAAACCAGTGATGGTCTTATAAAGTGATACTAAGGATAACTTGACATGACCAGCTCATCTGTGCTCATATGTACACTATTGCTAAAAGAAAGTCAGCTAATTACTCATGTCATCTTAGTAGATTGAAGCCTAATTTGTACTCTGTGTCTCCTCATATCAATCACTGTATGAAAAACCAATAATTAATGTAGAACACCAAGCCTTAAGTTCTCAAACTTGTTAGCCAGCACTAGCAAACACTAATTCCTCTACTTTCTTCTTCCTTGTCTTCCTTTCTTCTTCTTTGTCCTTCCAGTGCTTCCTTCCAGATTCACGCTTCCACTTAAACACAGAAGGCGCTTTCTAGAGGTTCGTCCATTCTTGGCTTCTGTATCGGCGCAACATGGTGGCCCTGTAGAAGTGGACCCACGTCCTGGGTAGGTATAAAAAGGCCATTTTGAGCTTATAAAAACACAACAATCCGTTGTTACGAAAACATAGTTATGAAAACATACTTATGAATATTATCTTCCATTTCTGCTAACAGATCCCCCTACACAGTGGACCTATAAAGACACAGTGCTGTCTCTATGCACTGTGTAATTCTACACATTTTTTGAATTGGATGTGGTATAAAGCTATATGCGTTAAAGCATTACAAGTTTACAGATTACAAATTTAGCAAAACAATGTTCTGTGTGTTTGACATGGATGACAAAAAAAGAAACTCAATATCCATTCATCTCTCCTCCCCTGAAACATCTAAATCAACTTCAAAACACTCTGGAAGAAAGAAATGTCTGTGCTTCTCATGGAAATTCTGCCGTGTCTTGGTCATGCCCTGAGCGGAATGTAAAGTTGTCCCCGAGTTCTGAGGCTTCAGTAAGTAAACACTTGCTCCCTTTTTGCTTACGTTCTCAGCTGCTTCTGATTAAGCAATGGAAACCATTCACTTTTCACATTCTTCTTAACACCCTTTTCTTTATATCCTGTCCCTTCACCACTTCAACAGAGGCCCATTCGGGAAGTTTATCAACAATGCGTACTCAGAGCTTCGCTCTCTTGTTGGCAATTTGGTCGAAAAGACAGCCTCTGTCTGAGGGTCTTTGCTAAAATAACCAGATTCATTGCTGTGATCCAGTGATGATAACTCTAGCATGTGGGAGACAGCTCGATTCCCATTACAAGTGCAGGATTCATTCCTTGCATTTTGCTTGTCACCTCAGTGTCAATAGCAGCCCATTTTTTGCAGGATGTTTAAGAAAAATCAGGAGCTATCAGATAGAAGGAGGCTATTGAGATTTAAGTGGGCTTCTGCTGGTGAAATGAATGCTGTTCTATACATGATTCTCAGTGAAATTGTGGCTAAGTTAGTGCAATCTAGGTTTTTTTTTTTTTAGCTTTATTAGAATCAACAGTGAATGTTTTATGCTTATAATCTATAATATTTTTAGATGAATTTGAAAAAAAATACGAAACATTAATAATGATACATTTTGAAACATTTGTTTTATACATGAAGATCACCCATTAGGTCAGGACTCATTATAAAATTCCACTAATAAGATTAAAAAATATCCCTCACTGTAATACAGGAAATATAATAGATGATGTATTTTTCTTTTGAATGCTATTTTTCTTGTTTAACAGAATTACACATATTCACACAGATCGTGTTTTATCAGGAGCCTGTAGCGTATGTGAGAATGTAATCGAAGGATGATCTACAGATATGCGAGCCTCGCACTGGGAGATAAATAGTGCTGACTAATGTCTCCTCGCTGTCTGCCGAGCCTGTGCCAGTGCTGATGTAATTGTGCCAGGAAATGAGTGTCTGCCATCTTCAATGTTGAAATCAAAGGAAACCGTGCCAAACGGCAGTGCTTCTGACCACAAACAACTCCCCAATCCACCAGAAGGCCATTCCCATATTTCCTATCATTCACCATTTCCCCGGATCAGATACAGAAACACATGCATATATACTGCGTATGCCACCACTCTGGCTCCGGTTACTCACTCACACTACATTAACTGCCAAATCACTTTAGGTTCGTCTCATTGTCATCTCATTGGAAACTCTGCCCATTTTGCGAATGAATTTTTATGCACAGTTGGCCAAGCCTGTCCATTTTAATAAGTGCGTGTGACAAAGCAACGTATCTCGCTGACCCCCACCAACTCACCATGCCCATCCTTTCATTCTTTAATGACCAGCTCGCTATTGACCCAGAGTCACATAGCGCTTGGTGAATTACAGCACCTGAGCACTGAAACACTGTACATGACTCCAGCCACAGGAAGCTTGTTACTCCAGGCACAGAATGGGGTAGGGGGGCTAATGGTTCAGACATTTTAAAATGACAGGCAATATTACGTTTCACTGGTGATCGGATGAGCCCAGGAATGAAGCAGCCAGAGAGATCTGATTAGGCCAATTACCTCATCATTATGGAGAGCGGCAAGCAGACAGTGGAGTTCATTTCACTTGCTGACTGCAGACTCTGTGCTAGAAAGCTAATCAATTAATGGATTAGACAACTGATACGAGCACTGTGGGGTCTTGGGTGACACCAGTTGGGATTACAGGGGCCTCTTGCCATTAAAAGGCAAAACATGGATGCTAAGCACTTTTTTCCTGGATATCTACTTATCAGTGAAAGTTTATAAGATGCCAATCAGTGTATCATCCTTTATTGACTTGTTATGTGCTAGTGATAATTTCCTGCCTATTATCAGGCATAGAAAGCCTTGTACTTTTGTTACGGTATGAGTACATGGTTCACTCTAATGGTCCTTTTTAGTATAATTAATTCATAATATTTTTTCTTTATCTTTAATTTTTTTCTCAAGATAAAACATTTATAATAATGCATTTAATCCCAAAAGACTGCAAACCAACATCTGTACATTTTAAATCAAGCAAAATAAAGCAGTTTCCTGCTAAAAGTCTACACTTTATGTACCAAGTGCTAAGTCAGCAGTAGCAATGTCTGAGACAGTGGAGACAGATGAGCATCCACGGCCCACTTTATCCGGTATCTTGAGTTTTAAATGCTTCAGAGGAAACAGCGTGATAATGATCAGCAAATTATGCAAGCCACAACCCATGGAGATTTCAACATTTCACAGCTCAACATCCAACCTTCAGAAACATGTACAGATAAACCATTAGCTAGGTAAGTGAACTAGACTAGCTAAGCAGACATTTCACAGTATGAAAGCTGTAATAAATTAAGCTGTATTAAAATTAAGATGTGATTTTGATGTTTGGCAGTGATTGCCGGTTACGTTAAATATATCTAGTGCTTAACAGGCTACAGCTGACACACAGGATAACATGCACTCCTACTTGAGTCATTCTTTTATGACTATTTATACTTTAACTGAAGTGAATTATTACTACAGTAGCAGTATTTTTACTGAAGTCAGTACGTATTGGACACTTTCTGTCATTGTCTGTTATTTACGTGACTCTAAAGGTCTTAACACATAAAGAACAATGTGAATAAACAATGCAAAAGTGAAACAAAAAAAAATCATTGACGGATTTAATATTAATATTAATAACATCAATATTCACATTTAACATAACACAATTATGCGAGCATTCCACAAAAAAAATTGTGGGACAATGACAAAGTTCACAATTGATGATGAATTGTTGCTTATTCTTTTACAACAAAAAAAAAGAAAAATAGGATAGGTACTGCAATTTCCCTCCCGGGGTTAATAAAGTGATCAATTAATCAATCAATCAATCAGTCAATCAATCAATCTGTTGGTCTATTTATCTATCTATCTACACCCTATGCTGAGAGGAGTTTCACTGTTCGGTTCATGAGTTGAAACTATCACGGTCTATAAATTCTATGTATCTTCACCACATCACACAGTAAGCTATAAAGCATGGACTGTACTCCAACTGTTTGCAGTGCTGAGCTCCTCTCCTGTTCTCCTGACATTGTCTTTAAAGTCGTATAATTTTTGTTGCGCTTGTCAAATAGCGCTACGTTTGAGACAAGAGAATTCACCATGCTTGCAGCAGTGTGATGATGTCTCCACAACCTACACCCTGATAGGTTGAATGTGTTCCTTTCGTGGACAAGCCTGCAAGCCTGCTGCGAAAAAACTAAACGTTGCCTTTTCACACAGGAACATTCGTCTTTGATGTATTCATTTAAGGGATAGTCATTTGAAAAAATATAGTGTCAGATGAAAAAATCATGATGATAAATTCTGCTTTATGTGTAAAGACCTTTAAACTCTAATACGTTTATCATAGCTACTTATTTACCCCATCTACTGACTGAACCCAGAGAAAAACGCTGTAACCAAGAGGTATAGACATGTCAATCAGAAACTCTGCATGAGAGTCATGAAGAATCCGAAAACTGAGTTGGTCAATCACCTCATATCAATTCCTCACAGGTTCCCTCTACAGGAGAGTGCCACAACTTCCCTCTTGTCAAGCATATGGGAAGGCTTGATGCCTGTGAAGCTGAAAGACCTTGACACAGACAGGCATAAAAGCCTTGCCCTTGCCACTTTTCTTCCACTTAAACTTCCCTCCACCACCTGCTGAGTAGCCTTGAACATTCTTACTCTCTATGTCACCACTGCAGACACAATCCCCCTCCCTGCATGCCGTTTCTTCTCCTTCCAAATTTTCAGAGAGGACAGGTGATGACAGAGGTGTCAGCACAGGTCACGGTGATCCATGGAGCTTGTTCCCATCAAGCTTCCTCCCCCTTTGGTTATGCCTTCCTCTGGATGGGTTCACAGGGTCCAGATTCCTGACTGTCAGCAGGTATATGTATGTGGTGTGGGGTTACATGGCCTTCACTGAGGATAGACCCACTAAAAGACTTTTCCTGGTACAGACGAACACTCATGAGTGGAGACAGGAGGAGCAAATTTCCCTCTCTTCAGACACTATTACATCATTGGTATATCCTTTATATGCACTAGTGTAACCTTTCGTATGCTCTGAAATGCCAGGTTATTGGCACCAGTTAGGTGCACTTTGGGTGTATACATTGGCTCATTTGTCTCTATACATAGTAAGTGTGTACCATTCTTAATCCAGCTGCCTTGCCGTCAAAGCTGGGGGTTTAAACACTTTGTACACTTGCTAAAGTGACATAGCCAGGAATGAATTTTCATACACTAAATAAAATAATCACATGATCTGTTCAATTATATTAATTTGTGCCTTGTGCTTACTGCCATGGGCATGGGCCTTCACTTTTGGGGGGTTTCCAAACAGTAGCAGCAGTGGTGGTGGTATACTGTGATATGAAACACTAACTAAGTCACATCTTGCCATAGGGGAATCCTATTTCATAAAACATGATCTATATTTTCCTCTCCTTCAGCATCACCAGGCACTTCACCGGCTGTCACTTCGATATTACTATGTTCAGAGAGCAATGTAAGTCCATTATGCCAGTATTTCTCAATGTGCTCTGCAGTTTGTTATTAATTCTCCAATGCTTTGAAAAAGTTCTCTCCATATGTGTATATGGGAAGTGCTGCATGGATATAGAGAAGTTTGAAGACATTTGGGTATTTAAATTTTTACATTTAAACATTTAAAGCATTTTGTTTTTTTTTGTTGTTTTTTTACATTCAAGATAGCTAACTGACCAGTATTTTTCAACAGAAATTGAAAGCATTCATGATCCTGCTTGATCAGTCCTGTTTTTCATCATAGCAACTGGTATCCAATATGTTAATTGTGATTAAACAAATGAACTGTCCAAATAACTATTCTCAACCCAGCAATGACACTAACAGCAAAAACCCCGGCAGCACTACCGTGTATGATAATATATTGTTTTGTATTCAAATAATAGTTAAACGTCAGTGATTATCCTTTCCACTGATTGAAAGGGGGGCTTAAAATTGTGCAGAGAAACAAGTGACCTGCAATCACTAAGTTCACACCTGCAATGGTAGTCATGGTTGTGGTACCTGATTAAATGGCCAATGAGTGCAGGTTAAAGGTAAATAATGTATTAACTTATCTCAGCCTGATCTCCTCTCACCCTGACCTCATGATCAAGTGTGTTTTTAAATCCTGGTTTCCCCAAGATGTCACTGCTGGGCCCTTGAGCAAGACCCTTAACTGTCATCTGATCAGCTCATGGGATCATTGTCACATGGGATAAAACATATCAGCCAAATGAATAAATTCATAACAAATGACAAACTCATAACAGTTTAAGTGACCTGAGTCATGTAAGTTGTTATAAATTTCCAGGGGAGGTGATATAGTTGAACTTGACACTGACAATGTTGATGGAGATGCCTCTGACACCAACAAATCTACACCTTCTTCTTAATTATTTTGTAAGCCAGAAATACTGTTAAAATATACTTCACACCCAAAAGAAGATATTAAAGTAAAACTATGTTTGACATCTGACCTTGGTTTGGCCTTGACCCTGTTTGGATCAATTCCAAAATCTATTCAGTTTATTTGCTGGTTACCATAATAATTCCATATAAATCTTACAAACATGCGAACGCTCATTCGTGAGAATCTGACAGATGGATGGACTGATGGGAAAAATCATGGATAATGATAAAAATGCATCTCGAGTTCCTGAAAATGTATGCAGCATCTTTGTATAAAAAGTTATAAGGATAAATAAAAATGAAGCTATTGTAGATAAATATTTCAGACATTTGACCTTGCTACGACTTTTGGATCAATTTTAAAATCTAATCAGTTCATCAAATGATTGCAATGATAATATAAATCCTACAAACATTCAACCTCATTCCTGAGATTTCACCCTAATGAGAATCTTGGATGGATCTACAGACAGATGGATGGGCAAATGTACAAAATAAAAACAAAAATATCTCCCCTATTCAGTGGAGGAGGCATAATAATTACATATTTAAGAAACTGACCCAGGCTTCGTCATTGGAAACTGGAAAACAGCAGTTGTAATAACTGTGAGAATAACACCAAATGTACAGAACAAAAACGCTAAACATATAAGTAACTGCTGAGAGACACCAGAGTGTGATGTATCCTGTAGATAAGAATAGGAAATATGTACATAAGATGAGTAAACATCCACTTGTGGCAGCTGACACAGTTGTTAATAACTTCACTCTCGCTCATCAGAGCTTAGTCATATTGATTTCTGGGAAAAGTCCCAAGATTTCATAGGATTTTTTGTCAATACAGAAATGTGTTACTAGGCAACAAAACAATCAGATCCTCTGCTCCCATCATCAAAATGCCAGAGATGTCAGTTGGAATAATAACGGAATAATTGTGCACTCAAATTGATGAGAGGTTTGTTTTGACCGATGACCACTAGTTAAATGGCAGAAAATAACCTTCATCAAAGGAAACTTTAAGATATGTCCTGCTTTTACTTCGTATGCATTTTTTTTTTTTTAATTCTGTTTATTTTGAAGTGTTTTGATATTTTCCTGTGGTTCTAAGTTATGGCTATCTAACTGAATAGCAGTTTTAATGATACTTGCATTTTTTTCTTAATTGCTTTGGTTCTTTCTTAACTCATGCTTCAAAACGTAGTTGTTGTGTCAGTAAATTAGCCAATCCCATTAAAATGAAAATGAATTTTTTTTGTCATTGTGTAAGCATTGGTGTTCAAAATGTTTAGATATTCTGTCACAATGGCAGCGAATCCTTGAAAGTGTTCCTACTTTTTCCCTGACACTGAATGCTTACCATACCAGGATGTCTTTTTTCTCTAGCTAACTGAATGCTATTGTATATCAAAGTGAATGCAGATTTATTTAGTACAATATTCTAAATAGAAAAATTACATAGCACAATAGAGTGCAAAAATGCATCAATTCAACAAGCATGGGTTGTAGAAACCAAAAATAAACCATCATCCATCCCCTGCGATGTTCTGTTATGTCATCATATGCAGCATCCATTGAAGCAAGCAGAGACGTTTAGTCTTGATGATCATGGCCTTTCCACCTCCATGCAGAAAATAATTCTTCATTTGGATTCAGGAATGGAGAATATGGTGGAAGGAAGACCATCAGCATGCTTTGGTGGACAGCACACCATTCCCTGATGACGTGATGACAATATCCTACACAATTACCTAACCTCATTCTCAAGGACAAGATCTTTGTAGAGGGTGTTAGGTGTTGCTGGGCCAATAGTGGGAATATGTGTACTCACACTATTCTCAGATATTGTGGCACACGTTATTACATTGCCCCAACATTGGCCACATCTACTGTGGCCTATGACATTTCGGCCACCTCTCCTGCCTTTGGCCAGATTGAAACCAGCCTCGTCCATGAGCACAAGGGTATCAGGGATTTCACTTACAAAAATTCCATTTCAGTGATATTTATGGAACGAACGCCTGGCAGATTTCAACAGTTGGATGAATTATTGTGCATGTAATGACTTGAAATGAAAGAATTCATAAATTTTTGGAAAGTTTTTTCATGGATAAGCAATGCATCAGTTTTGATCAGCAAGACAAATGCCTTTGGTAACTGAGCACATCACAGACAATTGTTCTTATTCATTTGCATAGACATGCTAAAACGTGCAATTTGCTTAGAACAATGAGAAAATCAAATCTGTTTTGAACAAGTGACCAGTGGGGTAAAGATTTATACTTTGTTTTGAAAATATAATTCATCATTTGAGAATTGGGCCGAAGCAACTGCGGAAAAGCTGTAATAAATAAATGTCCTTCCTGAATATACATTATGTGCATGTGTTGTTTCTCCCTGATTCGCATGTCCATTCTAAAGTGATTTCATGCTATTTTCAGGAAACAGGTGTGTGGTAAAACACAGCTTTATATAAGCTGGCATACAAATACAATTCAAATGCAAGGCAGAAAATAACAATCGGTGAACAGGCAGAATTCAGGCAATGAACAAACAGTGTGAACTAGGCAAGACAATAATCAGGAAACCAGTTAACTGAAACAAGGATCAAAAACCAGATCATGCGTTGACATGACAGCTATGTTCAATTAGGGGTTATAGATGCCACAACACATTGCCATTTGAACCTAAAGTTGCTTAAGGGAATTCATTCAACATTTATGTTTATAATTTCAATTAAAATGTTAAAGGAGATGCATGAGTTGAACTAAGTCCAAGCTGTGGTGTCATACTCCTATTAGTTGAATAATTCATAGGTCAGTATTTGATCTAATCAAATGCCATAGATAATTATTCTGTCTATGTAATGAAGATCTGTCTAACATGTCACTGTGTGATAAAAAAGAGTTCAGGTCTAAATAAACCAGAGTAAATAGTTTTGGGCTGCAAACGCAAATGCACGATTCAATTCTGGGCCACCTGCTTGTACCACTTGGGAGCTACTTAACATAATTGAGTCAAATGTTTTAAATTGGGCACACATGACAGCATTTGAAAGCATACTTTGGTCTCAGGGCTTCTGATTTAATTTGCAACAGCCAGAACTTACCCTTTCTTTAGCCAAAATCAGATGGAAGATTTCACTCCAGTAATGTCTGTAAACACCTGGACAGCAGGTTTGAGCATGTCTGTTTCCTGTCTCTGTGCAGATTTTCTCCGCAATTTATTAGCAATATTATCTATCTTTGTTGCCTTTGTTTACCTAAATCTGACTTCCTGCTGATGTTCATATAATTGTAACATGGGTTAATGCCAGCTTTCCAAGAAGGTACGCTGTGTTTGCACATATCCCAGAGTTCAATGTACTCCTCAAACATTCACAAGCATTGTGACTCATAAACCTTTTATGACTTTTGGAAGCCATCTGTGCAGACATACTGTACATCCACCTCTTATTCACAACTGTGTACACGTAGGATCTTTCTGTTGCTAAGCTGTTTAGAAAGAAAAAAAAAACAATGCAAGATCTAGACAGCTGACAAATCATGACGGAAATGCTAATGAGAGAAGCAGAGACAAAATACGTGACACAGGCTGCCCATACAAATTACAGTAATAAGCAGATCTGGATTAAGGCTGCATAATGTCTTCCATCACATGGCTTATCATGAAGAGATGCACCAGAAACGTCTATCCGGAGTGATTCAGAATTAATGTCCCATTACTCTTAAGCATCATCATTTTTGGCTTTCATATCGAAATGGCAGCAAATTACACAGTAATTAGATATTCCGAAGGGGAAGAATAGCCTCTGGCACTGGGGTAAAATTGCATTTCGGCTTAAAATGGAAGTGCGGTGATGTTGCAGGGAGAAGACACTAGTCATCAATTGTCGGCTATATAGCCTGTGCGTGCGAGTGTTTGAGCGTGACCTCACTCGGAATATCAAGCATACTTTATGTCGTCTGTGTCACAGTTTTATGGAGTCAAACTTACCCAGCTGAACACATTCTTCAAAGTCAGGATCTGTTATCATAAAAGGATAATAACTATTCATTTAAAAATGTCATTCCAAGTAAAGTAAAGATGCTGTTGTGTGACTTGATCAAGCATACACAAATGACCCAAATTTACCTTAATCAGTTTGAATAATCACAATTACTATAACATTTCAGCACCCTAGTGACAAAAAGCAGCGCTTTCAAATAGTGTCTGTTAGAAATAAGGCATCCTTGGAATAATAGATGAAGAGCAACAATATAAATGATTCTGTCAATCCATAATAGTAATGTTTATGTATGACATTGACAATGATCTTGCATGCAGGCTGGTGATAGTGAGGAGCATCTGTAGAGTCATGGACTGATAGCGATCTCATTTCCCAGCAATCCCTGGGGTCTCACAAGAACATCTGAGGACCTGAACACACTGCATTCATCTGCGCCACCAGCCGTGCCTGGCCCTCTCTCACTCGGCTTCAGGACACATGCGCCAGGCTGCATGGCACAGCCACTGAGCAAGCAATAACAAAGACAAGGCAGAGAGTGTGAGAGGGAGGAAGTGAGAAATGGAAATCAGTTGGAGGCAGGGAAGTGAAACTGTACTCTACATATATTACACAGCAATTTAGACGGCATGCTGAGAAAGCTAGTTACTCGACGCTGCGAGACGGACTGCTGTTTACATCCTGCAGCTTGTGTTCAAACTTTACATTTGCTTAAACATTATCTCCTGATCTCAGACTAAGACAAACGTGGAACAGACACAGAGAAAGCTTCTATCCTTGTCTAGCAATAGCTCTTAATCTGTCTGGTGCTTTTTTCCTTCAGGAATATTATGTTATTTCAATTAACTCTGGGTTAAATGAATATTAGCAGATCTGCAGGATGAGGAAAGTATGTGACACTTTTTGGGGTTTTTTGATGAAGCTACAGACAGCATTACCCAAGGCAAATCTAATTATAATTGGTAATATTCTCACTGCAGGCCCCTTTTTTGGCGTCCTTAAATTAGTTGCTATAGTTTTCATTATTTATTCTTTTGTTTTGACAGTCTCCAATGTACAAGATCTCAGAACGGATTAAATTAAGGACATTAATATTGAGACTGAGTCCCAGCTTGAGCAGCCAGGCTGTGTGACTAATATATAGATTTAATAACACGAGACGGGGGAAGAAAAAGAGAAAAATGGGGCAGAAAATCAGGCTTGTTTTTTTTATTTATTATTTATTTTTAGAGTAGTTCGAAGTGCTTAGTGAGCATTCCAGGGGATCTGTGCAAGCCCACATCAAAATATATATTTTTGGAATAGAAGGAAGTGTGTGCGTAAAAGGTTCAAACCACCTTCAGAAATCCTCCTACTTTCTTGGTACATTAAGTATGCAGAGCTCAGATATCCACCATGCAAATGATATTATGCTCTACAGAAGTAGGACATGAACAGTTGTGAGGGTGAGACATTACTATATTTGAGTCTAATTCACTTTACATAAATGTTTGAGAAACAGAACCTACCCTGGTTACAGCTTGATTATTTTTTAAAGGTTGTAGTATAATCCAGATTCATTAATGTGTAGAGAAATATGGGCTAATTTAACTGGCCTTATGTTTGTGTGTGAGAAAAAAAAATTACATATACCATAATCCTTGTTAACCATCAACATTACTATTGTATTCAATATATACACTACGTAGCAAACACAGTCTCATGATGAGCCAAATGTTTTTGTATGAAATGTAATGGGTAGGGGGTGGCATAGTGGTGCAGCAAATAATTGCCAATGCTCCATGTCATCAGACTCCTGTCTGTGTGGAGTCTAACATGTGTCTGTGTCAGTTTCCTCTGGGTTTTCCTATGACAATCATGCAGGTAGGTGGATTGGCCATGCTAAATTGCTTTGTGTGTGTGTGCATGGTGTCCTGTGATGACCTGATGTCTCATACATAGTGTATTCCCACCTTCTGCACAATATTCCAGGGATAGGATCCAGATCTACTGTGACCTTGACTACAATAAATCAGTTACTGAAGATGAATGAATGGAAATTTTGTTATGATTTCATGATGATAAAGGTCTGAATCTGAATACAGGGATTTCTTGACTCTACCTCAAACAAAATTCAATGAAATTTTAACGAGATTTGCCTTCTACTCAAACCTTTATCATTAATGTAAGAAGTCATTTGGACCTTAAATCATATAGACTACAATGGCACTCAGTGAGTTTGGGGATCACTTAATTATTTAGTCAAGGGTGTGACATATCACAGTAATCAAGTGCATACTTTAGTGTTCTGTTATCTCTTCATTTAGGTATCTTGACCAGAGGCATCTCATGACAAGTAAATTCTCATCTGCTTGTATCCTTGAGAATATTGCATGATTCTTGAGAACAGGCATAATTACCTCAAGGTTTCTGCTTAAATCAGCTTCAGTTCCTCTGTCGATTAGCTCTTATGAAATATTACTGCAGCCTTGAGCCTGAGCATGGAGAAAACACCAGTTAATTAATTAATCAACAAACACACTCTCACCTTCGGTCTGCACCACGTTAATTTGATGACAAGATTCACCTGGACATCATTATGATGAATAATTTCCCCTGCTTTCCTGTGCCGAGCTTTCAGCAGAAATCCATTGCTGAGGAATGCATGCAGAAAGCTCACATTTATGAAGACTCACATGTTTCTTCGACCCGACAGTGGCAGATGATTCATCAACACATTCCTGCTCTACACTTTGAAATGCATGATCAGCTCAGTAGTGTGTCCACATGCATGAAAGTGTCTACAGCAATTTAGAAAAGTCTGGAAATTCCCTGCAACACTAGACGCTGTTATGGTTGACGTGACTCGCAACACATCCCCTGATTTGACTGTAATTGTAGATTGCTGTTTTGGAGGAAAACCTTCAAAAGAAGAATGCAGGGAAAATGAGGTCAAATATTAAATCATCCCTTTACTAAGGAAGAGCTTCGACATTATACAGGCTTACATCAGCTTGTGTGTTTGTTTTGAGGAACCACATGGCGTAATGAATGGAAATGAATGTATGTTTGTGTAACCAAAATAACACATAATTACACAATTACCGTCTAATAACAAAGGTATGCAACATTTACACCTTCAGATACCGAGGTCTCTAGGCAAATAAGCCTTTGAAATGACACTGTAAACAAATTATTGGGATGAAAATATTAGCGTCGTTCTTGAGTGGCATTCCATTCATATTACACGATAACAACACATGATATGCATTCTTCAATATCTGTTCTTATTTTGTTATTCGATCATTGTCTGTGCTTCTTTTAGCATTCCAGAGGCAGTCTATCATTGTACCAGACATAGACCTAGAAACTGAAATGTACTTATACTACTGTAGCTCAAGCAGACTGTGAAATAGCAGCCTACAGGATTTTTCTCCTGGATGATCTAGGTATGGCCGTGCATATCCACCGTGAAGTAAGTGGCGTTAACTCAGTAACACTTTACAATATTGTCAATAATGCACTATGCAGGGACAAAGCAAGAACAAATAAGTAGTACTATATGAACACTTACACTGCTATAATAGTAGTGTACTATATACCACTTCTATTAACTGCTAATGAATGCTGGGTAATTACCCTCAGCAGTACAAAAGAAATGGTTTAGTAGTTCATTATGAGCTGAACAATAATTACTGACCCTTATATATAGAACCTTCTGGAGAACTTCTAGCTAACTATTGGTTTATTACAAATCACACCAGCTTCTTAAATGCTCTCTAACAATGTTTGTTAAAAGTACTATACAAATAAAATGGAATTGAATTGAAATAAAATGGCTGAGCTACAGCTAAACTACTCTTATGATAAAGTAGCTAGCTACACTACAAGAAAAAATAGCTAGCGACACTGAAGCTATTTTGCCACGGTAGGGTATATCAACTGTTATATTTTAATCTGAATGAAATTCTTCTTATTATTTTTTTTATATATATATATATTTGTGCAGATAATTTACAGCAGAAAAATATGAAAAGACATTCTTTGTACAGGATATGCCATAGCAAATAGATTTTGCATTTGTATTTGTAAACTACTCTTTGTAATAAGCAGTTAACATAATTGAATTGTAAAGCAACAATCATAAAAAAAAAAAGCAATAGATACAGAGAGGGCACACTTCCTGGTTCAGTTTATTTCTGGAAATATTTATCTAGCTAGCAAGGTTAATAGGCATGTGGCAATCCATATAACAATGAAGAGTTATGTTTGTTGCAATATGAATACTAATGCGTGCCATCATCGCTTGTTATTTCATACTGGCTGACACTAGCTATTAGGCTAAACCACAGCTGAGGTCAGCTGTCATGCTTTGTTAAAACACTTATTATTTACTGTTTAATCACTTTCATTCAACAGAAGGTGCTCAACACCTAATGATATCACACCTGATCATAATCTTTAGCTTAACCAGCTATATAATCAAGAACAATAACAAAAAGTTAACAAGTTACCCACCTGCATATGTGTCATTAAATTTGACAGTAACTTGATTTCCAGTTTGCATAGGTGGCGTGCAAATGTGTCTCCTTCACCATGTGGCTCTTTCATGATCATAGACATTGAAAAACATAAAATGGATGTTTGATGGTCTTTTTTTTGTCACCAGAGGAATGACTCTTATTTAGCCGTAGTACAATCTATTTATTCCCCAGACAGATACATACAAGCTGAGGTGCACACACCTATGCTGATTTTACAATACCATTTGCACATTGTTATTCATTTGATCAAAGATAAAGTTAAATTGGTTATGTGAAAATAGAAAAGGCATTGCAGCATTTTGTCATGCTTCACCTCTACCTGGGGAAAAACATACTGTAGCTTATTTCTGGTAAAACTGCACTATTCTGAAAATAGCTCAGCTAATACCATGCTGTTAAAATACACTATGCTGGCAAAAGTATAAGAACAACTGATCATCACAACCACGTTTTTGTCAAACATTCTTTTCCAAAAACCATGGACATTAATATGGAATTGGTGCCCCCTTTGCTGCAATAACTGTCTCCACTCTTCTGGAAAAGCTTTCTACTAGATTGTAGAGCATGGCTGTGGGAATTTGTGCTCATTCAGCCACAAGAGTGAGAAGGCCTGGCACATAGTCACTGTTCCAATTTATCCCAAAGGTGTTCAATGGGGTTAGGTCAGGGCTCTGCCCAGGTCATTCAATTTCTTCCATGCCAACATTGGCAAACTATGTCTTTATGGTGCTGGTATATGCTTGGGTATCTTATTTCCTTGTGAAAGGAAATCATAATGCTGCAGCATACAAAGACATTCTAGAGAATGGTGTGCCTAGAACGTTTGGGCAACAGTTTTGGAAAAACCTACAAAAAGGTGTGTGATGGTCAGATGTCCACATACCTTTGGCCATATAGTCTATGTAGTCAGTGGCACCATATCATATTTCATAGTACACATAAGAACCTCCAACCCACTTGCAGGCTACCTTTAATATCTAGGTTCCAGCACATGCGACTACTCAGCAAGCGAGTGAGCGAGCAAGAAAGAGATTAATTCAGGGTTTTTTGCACATTACAGATGCAACACCACCATAAAATCTGATTACCCTAGCGTATACATTTCATAGACCAGCCAACAGGGCTGAAAAACAATAGCAGCCAGCTAAATAATAGGCCACAATATACCACATTGTCAAATACCATATTGACTATCGTCCATAGAAACGTGCAGTAAAAGTCAGAAAAGCAAACAACAAACACCTTCATTTAGTATCATCATCATAAGAACCTGTTAGGCATAAAGATAGTAACAACAATATGGAACTTCAACACCAACCTGCTACAATAAACAATCAAAAAGCCAGATGAGACAATAAAATGTAATAGTGTTCTTACCTATTTGAAGATGATTTTGCATCCAGCACTAATGTTAGCAGACTCTGTGCTCGTGCTGCTTTTGGCAGAATCTTCCCTGCTTAGAATAGTTCGATTTCTAATTTCAAAAGCCTGAAAAATGTCCAGTTGTTTTCCTTTGCTCATTTCCAAGCTATTTATTTGCTTGCAAACACACAAGATAAGCTAAATCCTGCTAAATCCAACATTGCCAACATCATGATAAAGCAGCAGAAATGTTGAAATGCCTTATAGGCAGCAATGTTGACACCAATCATCGGCCTTCAGATGGGTTTGCGTCATAATGTTGTGAGTGGACAGAGCTTCTCATTCAATAAATTCTAAAAAATAATAATAAAATCGTGATAACAGCTACAACATGTCTTTGGAGTTTTATTTTATCTGTTATTTATTTTATCTTTATCCTGTTGTCACAATTTTGTTTTTAAGAAAGAATGTTAAAAAAAAAAAATGGACAAATCATTAAAAAATATACCAGTGGTAAGTTTGAATCCTTGTAGCTAGCTACTCCCAGACACTGCTCAGAGGCAGCAGAAGTCAAGGCACCCTGTATCCACCAGTGTCCTTTCTGAGCTCTCTCTGAAACTTTATATGTGGCAACATGAGTCAGTTTGCCCATTGGCCTACAAATGAGACTCTAGCACAAAAAAAGTGCCTAGTTAAATCAATTTTATCTCCCATTATTCTTTTTTTTGGTGGTGGTGGGTGGTTTCTTCTGGATAATCAACATTCACAGAGGGATAACTTACAAAATACATCAGTTTTACGTCCATAGTCTGCAATATTGTTTCCATTTACGGTCTTTCAGTTCCAAATATTACCGAATTTACAAAGTAATTTGTATATGTTAGATAATAGTGAAAGTGTTACTCTGTCTTTCCTTGGGAGTTAAAGTCTTTAATCATTGAAATGTTTCTGTGACCGGTGCTGTGTTTAATGATGATCTGTAACAGTATTGTAAAATGAAACCCAAGATAACTCATTATTACTGACAAGTTAGCTAGTAGTTCTTCAGGAGAAAGATAAGACACTGTAATTATTGTTAGTTCATAATGAACTACCAAACCATTTTTTTTTATTACATACTGTGTAATTGCCCAGTATTCATTACTAGTTTATAGTAACTTAGCTGTTTTTATAGTACTGCTCATAACTCTAATGCCAGGAAATTATTTGAATGATGTCACGGCATGTCAAAGCCTGTCAACCACTTTTGTATTTTGCATTTATGGTTATATGATTCCCTAAAAAGAATTGGCACCCGTTCTGTTCCCCAAAATCTAATGCTGGTGTGATTTTAGAGTAAGGCTCAAATCAAGGTTCACTGGGTTCTGTGCAGCACTTAAAGTTTTCACAGGAACTCACAGAAGCAGTGACATGATCTGTTCACACAGATGTGGCCACCTAATTGTGCGGTCAGTGCATGTTCCAGGCTCACTAATGCTGAACATCAGTCTCATTATTCCCATTTGCCCGAAGTGCCTATTTTCTCCCACATTCAAATTGGAATTAATGAAATAATAAAATGCCATTTGAATTGTCTGACCACTCAGACAGCTCTCTGGTTTCCATGTACAATTACATATTAAACGTGACGCTCTGTGATAGACAAAACAGCAGGAGCTCATGAATATGCATGGAGAGTCTCCGAATATAAATTAAAATGGGTTGGCCTCAATGCTGACCCACTTAGGCTGTCAATTACCATTCAGGCAATATTCTTCTGATACGACCTCTCCATCACCACTCACTGCTTCTCTAGCTGTACTCAACTCGACACTAGAAGCCCTTCAGTATCACACTACTGACTTTAATTAATGTGCTACTAATGTGCAGATGTTGTGATGTGCCTTATGAGAAAAAAAAACCTTGAATTGTCCTGTGAAATGAAGAGAGTGATAGGGATGCAAGTTAAATGTTATAGTAATGGGTCTTTAGCTGTGATGTGAAAATGTTGAGTAAGCATGCAGCAGTGCTAGTAGTGGAATAAAACAGCTACATTAATAACTTTTATTTTTATGTATTACTGGCATATAGTCAACCTCCAGCGTGATTCAGAATTCAATTAAATATTTGACAGATTCTCAGAAGACAAGGTCAAATGTTACAAAAAATAACATTCCTGCAATGCTCTTAAAACATCTGCTGTAATAACAGTTTCTCAGAGTGTTGTGTTATTAGCAGAGCATCCCCAATTAAAACAAATTAACATTTGTGAACTGTTCCTGTTAATGTTCCTCTGCCAAAAAAATGATGCATCATCATTGTGGCAATGTTTACTAATGTTACACAAGAACATTCTGGAGACTGGCCAGAAAACCTGACAGATTAAATGTTCTTAGTATCAAAAGTTACTAGACCAGTGACATTTAGAAAACCTGAAAATGTTAGCTGGGATAATACTAAATAGTATAAAATGAATACAATGTTCCGTATATAAAGAATTGTGAAGTTTTGTGCTTATTTAAAGAAAGCTTCACTTGTTAGGTGTACTGAAGACCAGTCTTAGACAAACCACAACAGATCAGTAAGAAAGCAGTGAGAAATCTATGAGCGAGAAGTCAACCTCCATCCGTTCAAAATGACACATTAAACACTCAGCCGCTGTCGCTTTCATATGCAAATGACTGGAGTGTTGTGTGCATAATGGGGAACCGACTCCACTATTCAACTGTCTGCTGCATTATCAGCCCTCTCAGTGGGTATTCGTGTGTGTGGTTTTGTGTGTGTGTGTGTGTGTGTGTGTGTGTGTGTGTGTGTGTGCGCGCGTGTGTGTACCATGTGCAGGAGTGAGAGAGAGTAAGTAACAAATAAACAAATGCAAGTGTGTCTCTATGTGTCTGCCAATTAAATTGCATGTGTGTGAGTGTACTCTTTTGTATTTCCTGCTGTGGGCCTCTAGATGGTAAATCCAATTATCAGCCATTCCTCCACCTCTAGCAAGGATAGAGTATGGAAGCACGGATTCCAGCCCATCCTAGTCCTAAAGTAAATGGCCTGCAACAGTTTATATGTGACTAACCTTCTTTGAGTTGGCATTGATTTAATGAGACTTTTCATAGGCAAATAAAATTTAAACACTCTGAAGCCCCCTTGGCTTTCTGCCTACACTAGTGCTTTAGACCAAGGCCTTCCAGGAGCTCTGTGCATTTGCATAATGTTACCCTGCTGGCAGCAAACAGCAGCAGAAAAATCAATAACCCTATGAGACTCTTGAGTCCTCACTTAACACCCAGCAACATGGCTGGCAAGCGCTGACTGGCCTCACAAACCTATCAGATTGGTGTAATCTTCAAGTCTGCCCAGTGACAGCCCTCCTTCCCCTTTTCCTATCCACACACCTCCCAGTTTGTGGCCTTGCTGGAGCTCTGTTGGCATTGTTAATGGCTATTGTTGCTGAATGCAGGGCTCTGCTCTGCCCTGTTCACACTGGGCCCCTCGGCCTCGCAGATGGATGGGTTTGATGGGCCTGACCTCGCTATCAGCTGCTCCCAGACATGAGGGCCGAGAGTGGCGGAACAAAGTAGGAGGAATGGCTCCTCAGTGGGGAGAGTGGCCCAAAGACATGCCTTCGTAATGAAGGCTGGGCTATTGTGGAGAGGCATGGAGAGTAGTGGAGAGGTGAGGGGCCTGGGCTACGCTGCTCTGCGAGCCGTGAGAGAAGAGAGGAGGGGAGACAGCCCCCTCGACACCCCCTGCCCCGTGATGAATGGTAGTCATGGCTAGAAGTGAAGCCCACTGGTGTTGCTTTGGCAGAGGGACAGAGATGAGGGAGTCTGCCTAGAAACTAGGAGCCAAAATCAGCAGAGGGATGTCCTTGACTGGGCCAGACCCTTATCAACATGGTCTTAAGTTCAGAGGGAAAAAAAATAATATAAGTTTAATCTTGTTAACAGCTGAGCAGTAGTAATATTGGGTTAATTAGCCACTGGGACAACCTGATCTCTTGAGAACAAATTTGAATGAATTAAGTTGATGTGGTTGATGTTCAGTGAATTTTATATGGAAGTAATTAATACTACAATTATCCTTCAAAACCCTAACCTTTACCCCTTGTACTTAACTTCTGTCATACATTATAGTGGTTGGTTCTAAAATCTAATACTTATCAATACCTTGAACTATTATTACTATTAATACCCCAGTAAGTATTAGGCCTGACCAATTCATTATATCTTAAGATAAAAATATAAATAATATATATATATATATATATACACACACACACACACACACACACACACACACACACACACACACACACACACACA
>JAQQZR010000005.1:15190414-15203298 GCA_030068235.1 Notoglanidium macrostoma
TTTACCCAAAGAAAATTCTAGACAATCAGTATTCTTTGCAAATAAACAATAAATTCACATAATCCATGTTTGAATACCTTTGGTCACATTTTTGATTCATCAAAGTAGCCTCCTTCCAGCAATTATAATGACAGAGTAAATTCCAGGCATTCTTTCTATACCTGGAGCATTGTCCACAGGTGTGATGCACTATTTGGCTGTTTCACCTTGACCTTACTGTCCAGTTCATCCCAAACTAGCTCTATCGGGTTGAGATCAGGTGACTGTGGTGGCCAGGCCATGAGTTTCAGCTTGTCTTCTTTTACTTCCATTTTAAGTAGTTCTAACACAATCTGGATGTGTGTTTGGAGTCACGGTCCTCTTGCATACAGCTGAAGAAAAGTTATAAAAACCTGTGGTGTGCAAAAACTTTTGACTGGTAGTGTATATATATGTACAGTTGCACCTAAAATGATAAATTATTCAACCCCGATTGCAAATTAGATTTACTGGTGAAAGCCAGGTGACTGTGACAGCCACTCTGGAATCTTTCAGGACTTTGTCTGAAACAAAACCTTGGTGGACTTTGAGGTAGTTTTTGATGTGCACCCCAAAACTGGCTCCTTGGGATGTCACTCTGTCAGCGGAAACCTATGTTTACCGGAAATCTATAATTTGGCACGTGAGGCAGCGATAGCTATATGGGACTGAGCTGGGATACTGACGCAACGTTTAGATTCTTGCATAAGAAAATGGAAGAAAATACATGAGCTTTCTTGTTCTTGGCCCATCTCATCAACGAGAAGGTGATAGATAGAAAGAAGAAATTTTAAACTCAAACAGTTTTTTGACATTTCAAAACAAAATCAAGGATCAACAAAAGTGAAAATATAACTGAATAAGCACCCCACAGAGTGGAGTGATGATCCAGTTTTCAAGAAACTTTGAAACTGGGTTTCCAAACTGTTGTAAATGACTCAGCAGTACGAGGGATAAGCCTCATAGAAATAAAACAACAAAATGTTGACAAAAGATGAACAGAAGCAGTTTGTTCTTTGGTTGGTGGCAAGCCGCAGAAAGAACTTTCCTTCTGCCTCTGCAAAGGCGGGTCTTACATCACAGACCATTCATTATTTGTTGAAGTAACATGAATTATAATATAATCTTAAGCTTAGAAGTAGCAACCCCTAAACTGTGTTAGTTTTCATTAAAAAAATGTGTGTGGTTTTAATTTTTATATAAATGAATAAAATTTGCCTTCTGAAAAAAAAAAAATCTGTTACACAAGGGCCACACACTGTTACACAGTTAAGTATATTCTATCTTGACCCTTTGAAGCAGCAGAAATAATACTGCCCCTTTAGCCAAGGAGCACAATCTTACCACTGCCACTTACACTCAGCCCAAACGTGCCTCTGTGTTGATCCTGAGGATGAAGAATGATGAAGATCAAATCATGCAATAAATGCCAACCATCCAAGAGAGATTACTGGATTACTTTTAAGACCTTCCTTCGTCTGACACCCAGTTCAGTTAACAGGATGCAACTGTTATGATCTCTGGATAATCTCCACAGCAGGATTTGGTCTTGGGGCTTATGTATGCTACTGCTTTTGTCATCCACTGCCTATCTTGTCATGAAGAAATGGTTTTCTGAGATTAATGATATCTGCTGAAGTGAAATTGGCTGTCGAGAGATCAAATGTCTGTTCTCGGATGTTCAACAGGCCTGGTAAATAAATGAGATGACAGCTGCCTAAGTTTGAGTGTCAGTTTTCTTTCGTGTCAGAAAGAAAGCAATGATGCATTCTACAAAATGTGCCAAGATTCAATGCACCATTTACTCAATAGATATGCTGTATTTGTTTGTAGTGGTGTTGAGATTGTCTTTCATTTACCACAATAATGAGCAATAAACTTTGGTAGTTTATGCAAAACCATAATCTGGTTTTCTGAATGGGGAAAATGTATAGCTTAAGCAATACATACCGATTAATGTCAGTTAATCTGAATAGCTGGATATTAGAAGAACATTTTGGGATGTGAGTTCTGCTGTGCCCACCACTTGAAGCCTATCATCTGAGGATTACAGGTAGCAAGTCAATACACATTTAAGGAGCATATCCAAGTCCCAAATCAGATACTATGTACAAACTAGTAAGTGGAATTTGAAAGGTGGTGGAATTCAATTCAGCTAGCAGTTTTTGCACATTTAGCACTGAATCTGTGTTTGTGAGTTCAGATTACTCTATGTACTAGGTAGCTAGGTAATCTAATCACCAAGTCAACGTGCTAGGTACATGTACACGTAATCTGATAAACAAATTAGGACATGATAAGGACTTAATTATCCAAGATTTGTTTAAGGCAGATTCAGGATGTGTACTGTCTGCAGTAAGTTAGATTTTTTTTTTTCACATTCAGTAGGGATGAAGAAGTTGCACATTAAAAAAAAGAACAACTGAGAAAACAATTCTTTATTAGTTATAGTTATTTCCATACAGTGGCTTGTAATGTTGGTAATATTAGAAGATTAAAGGCATTATACTAATGGATAAATGAAGATCATCTTCAAATTAGTCAGTTCATCTGGAATCTGCAATCAGAATGTATTCATATTCAGATTATGAGAAGTCTTAGCATGTCAGCATAACCAGTGTTCATGAATATTGTGAATAAAATGAATATTCATATAATATTGTATAACAGCCAGCTAATGTTAGATGGCTATGTAAAACAACTTATCAGCTTGGTAGTGATGGCTACCTTTTAGCCTTATAAATGTATAAATATAATATACATATAAGGCTAATACCTTTGCAAAGTTAAGTTGCCTTGCATGCAAAAAGCTTCATGTCACTCAAATATATTTGTTGCTCCTGATATAATGGTAGCTTAGTCTCACTCCTGTGTTTTATTTGCCAGCTCTACAGTGTCAGCATACCTCCATAATCTCTCAAGCCTCTCAAAACTGACTCACTTTTGTGCCTATTTTTGAGTGGTGATTATGTATGACATATCCATGATCTTATAAGATGTATGAATCTGTAAAATGCTTCCAAATTGGACTTGAAAGGTCTGACTGTGAATTACTATTGCAGGCTTGCCAGGGGCTTGCATAACATTAAATTTTCATTTATTTTTCAACTTAACCTAGTTAAATGAAAAAAGAGAACAGTTCGATTTACATTTTGCCAAGTACAGTACAATATATATGTTTCCAAAGGTATAAACAATAAACATAACCAGACAACTTGGAAGCAAATGTGATGCAAGCATTATATTTATCTATTCTGTCACTGGTGACTGCAAAGTACTATACTGTATATAACTTTCATTCATTCATCCAGAGTAACCACCTTATCCTGATCAGCATGTTTTTGTGAGGATTGAGGAAAGCACACACACAATAACCGGAGCTCAAATCAAACCGAGTGTCCTGCTACTGTGAGCCAATATATGACTTACTATATATAAGTGAATTTTCAGGTGTGTAACAGTTCTGCTGAAGTAGATTTTCTCCAAAGAATCAGTATTTTCCCTTAAGCAATAGCTTCTACATTGTTTCCAGCACTGCTGTTTTTAGTTCTGCTGGTTAGTATTTTATGACCAGGGTGGTCTGGGTCTGAGGGTTGTGCTGTATTGCCTTTATTGTGGCTGCTGTCAGCGGATGCTTCAGACATCAGAGAAAATTCTGTTTTGCTTTTTGGAGAAAGTCATTTGGCTGGGTTTAGAACTGATTTTCTGTTTTCCAACAGTTTCTATTTATAAGTGATTCCCCAAAAGACGATCGGCAACAAGGAATGGAGTTTTAAGAATCCTATTGTATTATTCTACTGTATTATCTGCAGTCTCATACACAACTATTTATAAACCATTGGGTTTATGGTGTGCCTATGCTGAGTCATATTCAAAACATGCAGGGTGATACTTGTTAATATAATTGCTCTTCAGTTTTTCATTAAAGAATTGCAATTTCATTTCAGGTTATGTTGCAATGCATTAGTCTAATGCATATTAGAGTTAAAGCCGTCCATTTTCTATGCCGCTTATCCACTGCATGTCACGTGACAGGTCGTCAATCCGTCACAAGGCTAACACAGAGACCGATAGGCATTCACACACATTCATGGCTATGGGCAATTTAGAGTATCCAGTTGACCTAATCTGCATGCCATTGCACTATGCGGGGAAACTGGAGCACCCAGAGGAAACCCACACAGGCACGCGAAGAATATGCAAATTCTGCACAGAAAGGCCCCTGGCTGACACCGGGATCAGACCCAGTAAGTTCTCAGCAAGTGGGGTGACAGCGTTGACCACTACACCACCATGCCACCCTGAATAATAAAGATCCAGATGATTATTACTAGTTTCTCTTCTCCAGGTATTTCTTTTAAGAGCCTTACACTGTTTTTATTGTATGACTTTCCTTTTCATTTGCGCCTGTTCAATCTTAATGTTGGGTTAAATCCGTCATTGTCCCCCACCACTCAGATTTAAGCACCAACATTATGCTTAAATTTTGCACTTCTTTGAAAGCATTGCTTTAAAGCTGCCACTTAGGCAAAGGCATAAGGAGAAAAAAACTGGTTTGTGCTGCTAATTTGCTGAGAAGTGCATAGACCTACATCTCAAATGCTCATTTTCCTTTAGCAAATTGATTTAGACAGCCGAATTCATCAAGCGCTCATCTGAGCTGTTTACAGTGTTTAATTGTTTGACAGTTCCTGTTTAGGCTATGTCACTTCCAATTGCACTGACCAAGACACTAACGTAAGCCACAGTCAGTGGACTGTATTCTGTATCTGCCAGAAGACTGCTGCTGGAGTCTGTCAAATATTTTTGTCCTTATCTCACTCTCACTATCTTTCTCACTTCCTCTCCATTTAAATGCATTTCTGTTCTACTTTTCAGACCACCAACACATTCTCCCTCATACTGAACTGTACAACAAGGCAACACTGGCTTTCAGATGTCAGTTAATAAGTTGAAACAAGAAGAAGCATGAGCCACAGGAAAAAGCACGATTAATCATACATGGGCTCCACTTTCATTGCTCCTTGAAAAACAGCCTTAATATAATGGCCAATAAATGTGTGATACATGTACCCTGGAGGCCAGGCTGGTCTGCGGGCTGCAGGTGATAACTACTCAACCTTCTGAGTCTCTGTCAGAGGCACAGGCCCAGAGAGTGAGCAAATCCATGCAAGGATCAAAGACAACGCAATCAATAAGATATATAACATAACAAATAATGCTGTGGGTAGCTCATTAATCCTAACATGGGCTTATTATGCTGAGTGCAGGTTTGTCCTGCCAGGTCACTTTGGAGTGTTTATTGAAATTCAGCACACTTAAGCCAAAAATGCAAGGAGGAATCCCAGACTTCAGGGATCCCGGGGTCAGGACAAAGTGAGCTCAAAGTTAAAGTAAAAAGCTGTCTTGAAGCGCCAGTCTGTTTTGAATGAAAAATTGATATATATTGCTATGATCACACTTTAATGTTTTGAAACAAAAGTCTGTCAATAGTACAACCAAACTGAATGACCTATTGTATATTAGTGCATTTAATCTAATTGTGTTCTTGGTTTGGACACATTAGGTAGTGTTAGATGGTGTAGAGGTGTTTTCATAGGCACAGGTGACACCAGCCTCATTTGATGCTGCAGGCAAGAATGATGGCTTATTCCCTCTGTGCCCTTGAAGCCAAAGTGTCTCTGCCTAGCCTATCCATCACAATCAGTCCGAGATCATTTATATTAAATGCTCTTTTAAAGTGCACCCAATGACACTGTATTTGGAAACAGAAATGACTGGAAGCCAAGCAACACACTGCTCCATTCCTGTCCCCCTAATTTATGACCTGGGCACACAGCGAGGCTAAAGATGGCAAGGTCCAGAGCCTGATGCATAATAACCCCCAGTCTATTTGATCTTTGTTCTTGGGGCGCTGTAGCTTTCTGCAGAGAGGTGAACAAAATCCATTAGAGAGGTCTGTAGTTTACAAAGAGTAATTCTGCAATTTACATAAATAGTGCATCTGCTGCTCCATCCATTAATCTTGCTGACATGCCAACCAGGTAATTTATGTATATGTGACTAGTGTAATAGTGGATTAATTAAAAGGCTCCGTTATTAGCATACGGAAGAGGTGTCACTTTGACAGCGTGTACTGTCCCATATTAGTAAGAACTATGATCACTGAGCACTTTTCATGGTAATACTGATGTATTTGTTCATATTCATGCAGGTTCTAGCAGCTCCTAATTTACATTCTGTAGTTTTAAACATTAAGAGTTGAGGCAGTCTTTGATTTAAGTACACATTTTTCTACCCCAGCTATAACAGTTTTTACAGATGACAGACCAGTGAGAGTACAGTACCAGTCAACAGTTTGGACACACCTTCTAAAAGACAGTAAATGAGGGACTGTCATTTCTCTTTACCTAGTTGAGCTGTTCTTGACATAATATGGATTACTATAGTTGTTGAATAGGGCTGTTTACTGTATACCAACACTACCTCGACACAACACAAACGATGATCTCAAACGCATTAAGAAGGCAAGAAATTCCACTAATGAACTAGTGACAAGGCAGAGCTGTTAACTGAAAAACATTCCAGGTGATTACCTCATGAAGTTGGTTAGGATGATGCCAATAGTGTGTAAAGCTGTCATCAAGGTAAACAGTGGTTACTTTGAAAAATCTAAATTCTAATATATATTTGTTTTTTTTAATAACTTTTTTGTTTACCACATCATTATCTCATACTTTTGATGTTTTCAGTATTGTTCTGCAAAAAAAAGAAAAACCTATGAATGAGTAGGTGTGTTCATACTTTTGACTGGTACTGTATGTATAAAGCTATTTACTAAGGACTATTTTTTGATTACATGCCTTGCAAGAAAAAACAGTTCCTTGCATAAGTACTTACCCCGTTTAACCTTTCCATGTTTTGTAGTGTTACAAACTGTAAGTGAAATGGAATTATATATCAAGGATCTACAAAAAGTAGAGCATAAGTTTGAAAAATCCATATAGTAGGCAAAATTATTCACAAATAAAAACATAAATGTTGTGCTTGCATAAGTATTCACCCCAACCGATGTGAAACTCCTAAATTAGATCATTAGCCATCAGAGGTGACCAGTTAAAGTGTGCAGTTAAAATATCATGCGATTGCAATATTAATACACTTGTTCCAAGAAAGAACCTAAACTAAAGCAAACAGCATCAGAAAGACCTAGGAGCTATCAAAACAAGTCCAAGGCACAAATCTGGAAAAGTGTTAATAGGGTTTGGATATATTAAAAAGATTATAATGTGGAGAACAATTATATGCATTATTAATAATAATATATGAAAAATGACGTGTGTACATATGCAGTTAACTTTTTTTGCCTTGGCACAATGTGTTACAACACTGTACGGTTCAACACTGAGAAGATATTCTGCACAATGGAACATGGTGGTGGTGGTACTGTGTTGTGTGGGTGCTTTTCATCAGCACAGTGTTAAGGGGAAGATAAATGGAACCAAATACAGGGCACTCCTAGAAGAAAACATGTTCTAATATGCAAGAGACTTGAGATGGGGCAAGTGGTTTGCCTTACAACAGAACAACAATCCTAAATATATTGCAATCATGACACCAAACTGATGAACCCCTCTTCTAATATGTGTATTGATTGTGTATATTATTGCAGAAAATGTCACCCAACAGTACACAGATATTTTTCATATAGATGCTTGATGATCACACACACACACACACACACATATCCTGTATTGTATTGCTGAATAATGCCTACAACTACATCTGACCTTAATCCCTAACTTTAAGCTCAATCTTTTAATTTATTAAACAAAGATTTTGTAAATGTTTTAAATGTTTTCTAAAACTGACAAAATCTCCACAACATAGAAAAAAAATAATATGTATTTCTATTATTTCTATTACCATGGGGTGTAAATGCACAGGAGCTTACAAGACCAGTTCCAAGAGCAAGAGGACCACTACATGCTCGTTTGTCACTGAGTCCGATGGAGGTGGACTTGCCCTTGATCTTCCATAAAGGAAAATTACTATTGATATGGACTATGACGAAAACGTTCACGGTCATGTGTTTGCAGATAACCAGGTGTCTAAATTTCACCAAGGCACATTTCTTCTTAAATCTCCTGTTAGATCCTTCTTGTGCTAATCAATATTTTGTTGAAACGAAGTGAAAAGCCTTTTGGGCACGCCTCCTAATACTGCATTTGCAGCCATAAATGTAAAGATTAACAAGAACAAATGACCTGGCTTGCTGGAGTATGCTGCCATGCTCTTTTGCCATGCATGAGCTTTCAGGTCTGGCTGTTGGCCTGTCATCAGGTTCATTACCCTGACTGCATTACAGCCTGGTGACCTGAGTTCAGTCCCACTATACTGAGAATATTCACAAGATGAAAACACAGCTAGGTCAGGTGTGAAGTCATCAGTGCAGCCGCGTACTCCTACATAGAGCTAAATATGACAAACAAGCCAGAGGACAGCCATTACACTTTGTCAGAATCTTTCATATTGACATAAATAATAAACAGGAAAACTGATGGGTTTTGTAAGTCACAAAAGAGGGTGGAGGTATTCCCATCATTACCGCAGCAATAAAAGCAATCATTTGAGAAAGCTGTATTACATATGTTCTATATAATGCAAGTTTATATCACAAGCAATTCATAACGATGGCTTGACGAAGCTGTTTCGTTTACACATATCTTAGTAAAGCTTTTGAACATTAAAATCCAAGCATGTGCATATTGCAGGTCATAGCTCATTCATAAATATTTGACAGGCTGAAATGAGCAGTATACATCAACTATAGGAAGTTGTGGTTGATATACAGCTGACTGTAAACAAGAGCAATGTCTCATAAAAAAAAAGTGCATGCATAAGAGCTGAGATAAACCAAACGAAAAACAGGCAGAGAATTACTGTTTAGATTAGCGTGTAAATATTGTATGGGTGTAAAGCTTACTGACAATATGTTGAATCAATATGCAAAAAAATATGCATTTGAATAATTGTATCTGTTATTTTACATTGTTTTATTACATATTTTTCTTTGCAGTACAATCCAGCCATCCATCCATCTATTATTTATACCACTTACCTGTTAAGGGTTGTGGGGTAGCTGGAATCAATCCCAGCTGACTTCAGGCAAGAGGCAGGGTACACCCTGGGCAAATCACCAATCTATCACAGGGCTAACACAGAGACAAACAACCATTCACACTTACATTCACACCTATGGGCAATTTAGAGTAGCCTGTTGACCTAATTGGCATGTCTTTGGACTGTGGGAGGAAACCGGAGCACCCAGAAGAAACCCACACAGAAATGGGGAGATCATGAAACTCAGCTGGCAGGATGCAGTAGGAGCCAATATATAGAAATAGCACCGAAAACACTAGGTTATCACAACTTACATGAAGAATGTGGCAAAATGTTTTTTGTGAATTCATTTTGTTGTTTTCAGCCCTCTTCCTCTTTCAGCAATATTAAAAGAAAATAGAAAAGTTTGGCACCATTTCACTTATGGGTCTGTCTTATTATGTCAGTATATTATTTATATATATTTTTTGCAATGATTCATTCATTCACCTTCAGTCACCATTTTATCATGATCACGGTCACAATGAATTCTGGGAACGCTAGGTGGAAGACCTTTCTTTGACATAGTTAGTAATACAGCTAATTAATGCTATACCTAAACCTAAACCTAAACCTAACATTAAACTCACCAATCAAAATAGAACCATTAAGCTCTTTTATCTTCTTAAATAAATTTTTTTTGCATATTTTGTAAAAAGGCAGTTCTCCTTATAAGGACCAGCCAGAGGGCCCCACAATTTCAATACTTGCATGTGTTTAATAGGTGGGAGGAAACTGGAAAACCTTGTGGAAACTCACATGGACACAAGGTGAGCTTGCAAAACAGTAACTCAAGCTCAGAATCGAACCTGAGACCCTGGCGCTGTGATGTCATCACCCTTCTGCACCAACCAGACCTTGCCTTTCAAAATCATAGTTTATTAATATACAATTAAAATGGCAAAGTACACAGCAATACCAGGAAGCAGGAAATACAAGTATCCATATTCACACAATATGCTATGATGTAATTACAGGTAGTGCTAATAATGATTAGATGTAGGAAAAGGTTTTAGTATTCAAATAAAGCTGATCAGAAGTGATTTCACTTTTTTAATAACATAAAAAATAGTGGGCCCCAGTAACGGTAAGAAAGCTGAATAGAAATAATACATTTGCATGGTGTCTATGTCTTTACAGGACCTTCTGTTAAAACTGCCCTAAGAGACGTTATGGCAGTTCTGAGATAAATCTAAGGGAAACACAGTGGTATGCTTTGATATTATTAGCCACCTTTGGCAGAACAGAAGTTGACTGGTAGCAAAGGTTGCTCTTGTGTTAATGAACTTGAGATCTGACCTTTCTGTGGGGAATTTCACTGCAGTACTCACTTGTCAGGCATGTATCACTGCTGCCCCGTGAATGCATAGGAGGTAATCAACATTGTATAAATGCTTCTTTGCATATGCATGCATGTTTAATGAAATGCAAATCACACCTGGCCCACCCAAGCAGCTCTCCTTGTAACCTACTGCTGAAGCCGTCACAGAAAGGTTATAGCTGAAGGAGAACGATCTGCTCGATTTTATGACTTGATAAGTTGTACATTGTCCATTGTTTTAATTATTATACATTTAACAGACTGGTCAAGAACAGAAGCTTAGTTAATTAAAGTGCTTCATCAGTTGCATCATCAGGAATAACTAATTTGGACAGTTTAAAAATACAGGAAAAATGAGTTAAACAATATTAATTCATTCATCAATACAGACCCTGTATGTATGCATCCCTATAAATATTTCCTCTCATAAATTTGTGAACTCCAGCAGTCAGATGCTATTTAAATCATGCAGCATCCATTCATAATACATAGCTTTGGACAGTAATAGCTTGAAAATAACATGAATTATAGATTGTGAGTGCATAGATTTTCATGCAACTGAAATTCCCACCATGTAGATGTTGTCATTTCCTGTCTGTCGCCAGAGGAGAGAAAGAGTTGTCAAAGACAAACGTAATTTTGCACCTCACCAGGCTGAAAGTGTTCTGAGGCCAGCCAGTAATCCCACCTCATTCAGTACAGCACCTGGATACTGGAGAGGGAGAAAAAGATACGTTATGACACCTCCGGCGTGAGAGAAAGATGAAGAGTGAGATGCATAACACATGAAAGTGGGGCTCCAGTGCCACCAACCTGAATAAACAGGTGTGCATGCTTCCAAAATATGAATTGGCTGACAACTTTTCTGCAAAAGCACATGCTGAAGATATACAACCTGCCAAAAACTTTGAAACACCTGCTCATAGAAGGACTTTTTTTGCATTTTTTCATTTTCAGTAAACGCTTTATCCTGCTCAGGGATGTGCCTATCCGGTGATCAGGTGCCTATCCCGAGATCACTGCAAGAAATATGGGAGAATTCAACCTGGATGAGATGTGCATTCATCGCAGGGCACCATGCACACATGTTCACACCTACAGTGGCAATTTAACATGGTCACACCCTCCTGTTTTTTGGGAGGTGAGAGAAAACTAGAGAACCCAGAGGAAACCCTCACAAACATGGGCAGATCATACAAAACCTACACAGTACTTAGTACTCTGAGCCCAGAATCAAACAGGGGATCCTGGAACTGTGAGATGGCAATGTTACCCACTGCACCACCTTTCATTCTTACTATTTGTTACTATTTTCAAAGGTATTTACAGTATGAAATAACACATACGGGTTTATGAAGTGACTATGAAAAGTCTTTGCATATTCTTAACTATCTATGACAGGTAAAACAACCACTGGCAACGTGAAGTGGGTGGGTACTGAGTAAAACTAATTTCACCTTTGAGGTAACACGATTGAGGTGACTACTAATGGGTGTGAAGCATATCGTTCACTGACAGATGATGGCAACACATTTCCACAAATGTTTACCACAAGGAGACAATAGCCACGATGGTTTCTACCACTTCAACCATGTCAAAATGGAAGAGCGGCTCATCATTGCTGTCTCCAGCATGGGTGAATTGTCACTCTTGAAGCATAGCTCTGTCCACAGCGATATGTTTACAGGCTTGTAGCAAACTAGCCTGTTACTGCTTGTTTCATTTGGCAACATTTGGGGTGGGAAATGTACAAGAGGGATACCTAGGCAACCAGAGCCTGGAATGTCCACTAGTGACCAACTGTCAGCTACAAAGCAATGGGTGAAGAGCTAATTGCTTTATTTGTGGATGGCCCTTAAGTCTCAGCCAAATGTCCTACTGTACTGGATAACTTATGAATGTATGTTTAATGTAAGCATGTTTCACATGTTGTTTAGAATCAGAATCAGTTTCATTTGCCAAGTACACACACACACACACACACACATAGACACACACACATACACTCATACAGTACTCAAAAATAGAAAAAAACCCATATTGTAGCAGCAAGTAGATGAACAAAAGTATATAAATACTAGTGTGTAACAATAATACTGCAATTTTTAACAGAACTGTAAAATTTACAGGAACCTTTTTACAGTATAGGCTACACAGGTTGTTATAAACTTTCTAAAAATCAACCACTTTATCTGTCTGAGTGTGATTTATTGTGGAAGCTTGCTGTCTGTAAATACCTTAGGTTGGGATATGGGGAACAGTGTGTGTGTGTGTGTGTGTGTGTGTGTGTGTGTGTGTGTGTGTGTATGTGTGTGTGTGTGTGTGTGTGTGGGTGTGTGTGTGTGTGTGTGTGTGTGTGTGTGTGTGTGTGTGTGGTAGAGGT
>JAQQZR010000005.1:15210435-15241413 GCA_030068235.1 Notoglanidium macrostoma
ACACACACACACACACACACACACACACCCACACACACACACACACATATATATATGTGTGTGTGTGTGTGTGTGTACTGTTTTTTACAGTACTGTTTTATATATATATATATATAAATACAAACAAAGCTGTAGCTAGTTATATTTACAACATTGCTTCTGTAATTTAACTGTATACATAACTGGCTAGTGTAATAGGTAGTTAGATAGTAATATATGCTGCTGAAAATACATTCACATGGTAAAATTTTGATGTTTTCTTCTATATAAATTACAGGTCTTTCCTGAACAGAAATATCGTTCTCTTTCACATGCATCTCAAGCCCAAGTAAAGTGTTAACATTTCAAAGTCCAGTTAACTCCAAATGTGAAAGTGAAAACTGCATTTAAGGATTCCATTATGACAGCAGAGAAAGAGAATTGTGGACATTTTGACAGCCTGTATCTGATTACAAACTGACTGGATTAGGCTTATGTCTGTTTTTGTGAGGAAATCACAATTAGGTGTCAGACGTCTTGAGACAGACTGGCTGTTTTTATTACCGTGGTTGTTTATCTCAGCTGAAAGCCTAGTCAAGGTTAAGTAGTAAATAAAAACATGTCCATGTCATTTTTTCATGAAATATATTTATGGGTTCTTGAATGTAAGAGGTGTCAAAGTTTATGTAGGCAGAAAAACCAACAATTTTGGACAAACCTGATTGTTTTTTGTTTTTATCTTTTTTTGGCTGTTGCCAGAATTCAACCATAGCACCAACAGACCACTACACAAATGATGCATAATTGTTTTTACAGTATGTCTAATTCCTAAGCCGAGGCTGTAGCAGTACACCTTGTTCAGCCATGTCGAGTAAAATACCCCACTTCAATGAGTGGGTGTGACTCAGGGTCAGAAACCTTGACTCTCTGAACTTAGTTGAACAATGCACATAAAGGTGGATAAGTCTTCTTGTAGTAGCCACCCAAGTTATTCACAAAGGAAGAAATACAAAAGCAAACAAAACAAACAAAGAAAAAAAAGACGAAATAGTGAAAAATATGATCACAAATTAAAATAATGAAAATAATGTTTTTTTTTTAATATTTTTTTTTTTTTAGCTAGAATTGTGCTTTTTTTTCAAGTTAATCAAGTTATTTTTGTTATGTTTAAATGTGTGCAAAATGCTGCAAGAAGTGACTAATGCCATATAACATTGTTCAAATCATACTAATCAATGCTAACATAAATAACACCTGTTTATGGTGTTTATACCTGTTTAGTGATTTCTGTTGGTTTCCATTGGTTTTCTTTATTTCTATTTTTAAATAACATTCTGTCTTAGCTTGTCATTGAGTCCACTGGTCAGATGGGACATCTAAAAAAACCCTCCATGAAACAATGTGCATCACAGAAATGTGAGCGAATCAAGAACAGCTTAGGGAACTGCAGCTTTATGTGCAGATGTAAATGTAGTGATGGTGTATGAGGCATGTGAAAACTGTGCAGTCTGTATAAGTCATGCATAGTTTGTTTGCTCTCTGACTTTGAGGCTGCCTTTCTGTCTGTGCTCTGTTGTGCTCCCTCAGCATTCCGACAGTGCATCAACCAGCTATGGTGTTGTGTTGTGCTCGGGGAACAGCTGTTTGAGATCAAGCTAAATTTGGTCTGAGCTGAGCTCCATTTGCGCCGATTCATTACAGATGTTTTTGCCCACAGCATTAATGGTGAGCGACGGGGGCCAGCAAGATTTGAAGCAATCTCTACTGTTTTATTTACCAGAGGGTTTCATGAAATGCCTAAGAAAGTGATAAGTTACTTATGTAAGTTTTATAACGAGCTGAAAAATGCAGTTAAAAAAAGAATGATACCCTGATAACAAGAATTTATGCTTCAGAGCTAACTTTTATAATCTTTGCTTATCATAGGTTTACATGCATATGTTTCTCGTTGCCTTTCCTCTGACTCTGTCACTCTGAATGAACTGTTTAAACAGTTTGTTTCTATTATTAGATACATAAATGCAGGCGTCCGCAAACTTGTCACTCAGGAGACCTTTTTAGGTTCCAGACTCCAGTATGATAAACAAAACTAAATTGTCACATCTGAGAAAAATCAATTGTTCAAGTCCTTAAAGCCTTCTCCGATTGAAGTCTAGCTGAAAATATCCCCAGGCGGACGAGAAGCCTTGCCCCATCATCCTGTTTAAAGGTCAAGGGTAGAGGGTTGTTGCTCAGTAGCTTAGTTATATTGGCATGTTGTTTCTTTATAATGGATTGCACGCATGGTGATAGCTGTATACAACACTTTTTATCATGGATGAGGAAGAATATCAGGGACAAGCTGGACAGTTGGAGCATTTCAACATGGATCGAGCATAATCCGGGCCAACAATGATAGAATTTAATAAAACCTTGTGGCGCTGCCGACAAACTGACAAGCTGGCAGATGGTTTGTGTGATTTATGAATGGAAATTATAGCAAGAGAGATAACTGATTAAAAAGGCAGCCTTGGGCCACTGCTAGAGACATTGGGACTTTTTTGGGGAAAATTTATTCTACTAATTTTGAAGGGAAAAGGATAAGCACTGCTTCTGATATGTAAGCATTGGATGTGATGTATGTATATGTTCATAGTAATGTGCTTACACAAGGGTTAAATTTATACCTGTATGAATGTAAAGTGTTACAGTATGATAAACAGTGGTATTTTGGTAACAGAAGGATGCATAATGAATCATGGACCAGTCATGACACTCAGTTTTAAAAATGTAAACTGTAACCAGTATTCCAATCAAAAGCCATTTATCTAGTGTTAAGTGGTGTATCGGGTTAGGGTTTGTGCTCTAATTAGTCACTTTATGACTGTAAGTGCATTGTATATGCCTATATTTTTTTTCTCTCTCTCTCTCTCTCTCTCTCTCTCCTTCTCTCTGCATCTCTCTGTGTCTCTGCTCTAGTTGTGGGTTGTAAATGTTTAAGGAGGCAGGAAGAGGGATTGGGGGAGCTCTGAATGACTGAGACACAAAAGGGCCTCTGTGTGTGTTGAGGAGGTCACATCTGCCCAATCTCTCCCTCGCCACCCCCCCAAAACACACACACACACACACACTCACACACACAGCAGCAGCAGCAGCAACAGTATCAGTGATCACAGCCCTGCATCTGTGCTACTCTCGGACTGTGATAGAGCATGACATGTCACTGCATGTCCATTACCAGGCTTGTCACTCTGCTTTTGCTGAGCCCCGTCCCAAAATCAGATATCGTAAAACACCACATCTCCCTGAATGTGTCTTAAATTAAAAGTCAAGTTGTAAAACTACGGTTGTACCAGCAACATAAAAAGCTTACAGTTATGTTTTGATGGAACAGAGTGGGAGAAATCCTATCTATAAAAATGATCAGGTTTTTTTTTTGGTGATGGTGGATGGGTAATTTTTGGTCTCATCTGCTCATTAGAGGTAGCACCACAATTACGAATGAAATGGGGCTGGGGACTGATGCAGGAGGCCATCGGCTGTGCATACAGCTGTTCATGATGTGTATCTGGACGGAGGTATTTGCTGAAGGTGTGTGAAGGTGAAACAGCAGGTTTAAAGACACACAAACTCTAGGTCTTAAGACAACAGGCAGATGTAACATCCACCTGTTGTCCTTAAAGAAAAGCCTGGACCATGCTTTAGTAATTAACTCTTCTATCGACTGGGTAAACAGTGATTAAATATACTTACCTCTAGTGATCCTAAGAGCAGGGAGGGCTACTGTAAAAATCATTAGCGATGTACAGTGGAGTGTTCCGTTACTGTCGGCATGAAGACTCAATACTGTCTGTGGCCATTGCTGTGGACTTCCTGACTGTGAAAATGAGCTCAAGGTCATCTACTCAGTATAGACTTACAATATTTGATTTGAAACATTCCCAGGAGTCTTAAGACTGCAATACACTTAAAAAAAAAAAAGTTGGTTGACTTTGTATAGGTTATCAATGAATAACGGTTGCCTGTTGGGTAACTCGGAAGCATATTCTGAGTTACAAATTGCAAACATCCTGTAATTAGCAAAAGTATAAGGCCTGTGTAAAGGCATTACATAAAGTGTTTTCTAAAAATAGAAAGGAAAGATAGTACAGTATCCTAGAGAAGTAAACAGTTTTAAAAAATAGAACAAATCAATATTTCATGTGACAGCCTTATTCAAAAGTGGATCAGTTTATTTATTTATGACATTTACAGTTTTATAAAGAAATTGATTGGTAGGTTGCGCTAAACAACTTGGAGAAGATGCTACAGTTGTTTTGCAGACTTTTTCCTGGTCTGCCCGAATAATGTTTCTTATCTGAACAGTGGTCATTACTTTACTTTCTTTAAAACCCATACAAAAATCTACTTTTGGAAAATGTGTGCTTGGAAATGAAACATTTGTTCTTTTTCTACCAACAAACTAAAGCAGATAATCATCTAAGAAAAAATATAGAAAATATTTAGTGTGCATATCAGTTGCATGCATACATCTAACAGTTACATACCTTATATTCAGTATAATTTATTCAGGTTTGGCCAAATCAAGTGAACTAAAACAATTTCCCTTTAGCTGTTTTTTTTAACACTCCTGCACTGGCTCATTCTTCACCAGAACTTAATTATAAAGGCGGCATTTGGGAAATTTACCGTTTGACCTTGTTTACAACTAAAGATAATGCTGTCCAAATAGGTGACCGTTGCCCTGAATGCCAAAAACTGGTTCACTGGAAAGAGACTAGCCTTTCAAGAGGCGACAAAGAATGGGTCGAAGCAGGTCACAGAGTATGATACTTCCTATTCAAGGCTTAATTACGGCTAGAGACGCAGGCCCCTGTGCGCTTCATGGAGCAGTCTTAATGTGCAAGAGAGGTGATTTATGACAGGCAAAATGAACTTGCAGAGAGAGACACTAAAATCAGTCTACAAATAGGGACTGTTTTTGCTCAGTTTCTCATACTGAGACTGAATATATGCTTAGTGGGTAGCAGGAATGCCATGGCGATGTAATGCTTTAGCTGGGACAAAGACACACATTTGAGAGGATATAAAGAATCAAATAAATAAATATAATAAATAAAACTACACTTCCTAGATTAGCTCAACTTTCATCAGTATAGTCTGGGTTGTACCTCCAGTCAGCCAGCGGAGCCATGGACAGCTGTATGAGCTCCATCTTCCCTAAGGCCTCTCTTTCTGAGCCACACAGTGTACGTGCTGTTCATGCTCTGCAACAATGATCTCTTTTCTTTTGGGTATACTGTAAGTACAATGATAACAGCTTTTGAATTCATTGCAAGTGTTCGTACAAATAACAAACAAACAGAAGTACAGTATGTTCATGTGTTCATGTAGACATGGTCTAACATGAAAAGAGATAATACAAACAGATGACAACATGTACACACTCCCCAGCTAAAAGAGAACGTTTTTTGAATGTTCAGTGAATGTTCTAAGGTCAAAGGTCTGGTCCATGCGCATTTTTGCCTTTCCGTCAATAATGAAACAGACGTTTTGAACACTAAACACCAAATCAGCTGTCCAATATGGATAAATCTGTAACCTTTCAAAAAGGAAAAACATTCTGATGAATAATTGTCATGATTTCCAGACTTCCAAGCATGTGAAAGCATGTTTTATGTTGTAATTCATGTTACAGATTGCAGAGACATTTTCCTTTAGATCTAGTCAAAGAAGTAGCTTAGTACAATTCCCTCTCACACAGATACAGCATTCTGAAGATGTAGTTCAGCAGCAGTGAATGGTGAATGGCCTGCCGTCTTATATAAAGCTATCTCAGTTAAACTACTGTCTCTCCCATTTAACACAGGTGATCAAATGCTTAACCCTTTTTCTCATATAATTGCCCAAGCCAGTGACTAGGTTTTTCCAGCGTACCAATTTTTTATTTAAAAAAAGCTATTTTACTTGCTCAAGAGCACATTAAAGCTGTGACCTAATAAAAGTACAAGCCTACAGGCTGCAAATGTTTAGACCAATGCCTCCAGTAGAAACATCAGTGCCTGGAATATAAGACAGACTCTGAATTAACGGCACACACTGGTTTGGGCAATGTGGGTTACATCAGGAAGAATACCTCTCATGACGACTCCACTGCTCTGGTAGTTTGGAACACAAGGAAGTACAACAGAAGTTTACATACTGAATGTAACGATATTTCTAGAACTAAGAACAGGACTACCAGTCACCTCGGGCACGCGGGCTGATGAGAACTTCCAGAGGACGAGTGTGATACAGCAATGACCTTTTATACCCTACCTTCATGGTGTCAAAGTCAAGAAGTCATGACTTTGCTACTGTTACTCCAGCAAGGAAGCAAACACACAGCCATATTTGTTCCAAAGGAAAACATGTTGCTAATCATAGAACCATGGTTACATAAGTAAACTTCCATTCTTTGTTGCAGTGTAGTCTGGTTTCTTTCATGCCATTTCTGCAGCTTTTCACACACGGCACAAGTGCAGCATCAAAATAAACAAAATGGAAGAAATTACGGAAAGGTCATGAGTCAGACAGCCAGGGCGCATGCTCAGCATGTGTTGTCTAGCATTTTCTCATTTTATTGTGGACTGGAAATGTTTGGGAAACAAACTGAAAACACTAATATTGCCAAAACATAAAAATGGCATTTTCAAATTTACCCTAAGAGAGTGAATGTGTGTTTGGAGGCTTGGGATTTGATTTGTATCTTATCCTACCCAGCTACATGCCAGCACTCTTATACAAGCTGGGCAGAAAATGTGACTTTCTTTTGGTTTGTTTTGTTTTTCCTTACACCTTTTTACTGCCATTTGAATGTATGAGATGGACATCAGAGATTTGCCCAAGCAGCTTGTGTGCTCTTTGCATCAGACAGGAACAGCATATATATCTCTACAAATCTTGCAAACATTATCCTACTATCAGATTTTTTTTTTTTTTAAACAAAATCTACAGACTACACTCACACTGGGTTTTGTGCTGTATTTGTATCCTTAAAAATAAGTATTTTTGCTAGCATAATGGAGTCAGCAGCATGCTATTGAGACAACTTTTTCAGCTTGATGTTTCAGTTATATGGTGCTTGATTGAAATTTCCATTTCAGTCTGCATCATCAACATGTTGCATGTGAAGCGACTGAAACGTGACCACTAGTTGAATTCCTCTCTTGTAGTTGATCAAATCAAGCTTGTCTTAACTTATTTGAGATGAAATGGGTGAAAACAATAAACAATAATAAAAATTCCCAGCATCATGCACTTACAAAAAATAAAGAACGATGTTTTATAATGATGCTTATATTGCAGATATTTATGGTCATTTTAGCTGAATATAACAATATGTAAGTTCACTTTGACCTGAATGTAACATGGTAAAATAAAGTAAATATGATTTTTGCATTTTTGCACCTTAATTGTTATAGTGATGCATTCTGTTTGTCTATTTCCATAAAAAAAAAGTTTGTATTCCTAATAATTGAAATGACAATATGGCATAATGAGAATAAAGAAATGGGAAAATTTGCATGGAGAGATAAGATACACAGAGGTATAGGGAAAAGTTTAACCAAAGAGGAACTGCTTAGGTATCAACAAAGGAGTGATGGCGATTAAAGACTAGATTTTGAAAGAATTCCAAAGCTTCGTTGTCACCAGACTAAAGGACAAACCAGTGTAAATCTAAATCTACAGTCCCTGAGTATACTGAAAGTGTATATGAGCAGAATAGTTCAGCTACATTACCAGAATCAGGTTTTGTAGGTGAGGAGAGTTGAACATGTATTACTGTATTGAAAACAGTAAGAAATGATTACTCAGCACGGATTAAATTAATACAGATGAGGTGTAGGTCGTCACTGCTCTCACTAGTTTAAATACTTGCAACTCAGAGCAAAGCTTATCACATTGAGCTTAAAGAACTTGTTTGTCTCTCAGACTAAAACATGATGCTTTAGTATAAGTCTTAAAACCCTGCATAAAGCAGTTTAGATAAGAAACTTGAAGAGGGTGATGCTTGATCTCAGTTTGGCACTCCAGCCTGTCCCTACAATGAGCACACTGGTTGAGTGAAAGCTGAAATAATAACAGTACTCAACATTGGGATCTCTTGAACATCCAGCATAACCCATTATTTTGGCTTTCTCTACAGCAGAGGACAGTATGGTTTTGTGACATTGTGCCACAGATTACGCAGAAAAAAAAATTCAATCACTCTTGTTTTTAAGTAACGCACCTTTCCTCTATTCCAAAGGAGGATAATTGCATTTCATCTGGGCTTTTTGTGTGGCTTGAATGTGTTGTCGTGGTGGGGGCTGGTTCGGAGAGCAGCCTTGCCTGTGCCGTTTGTAATTTAAGGCCTGCGCTTATCTGTGCCATCACCCTGGATTGTAATTCAAGGAGCAGCAGTGTTGGAGGGCCCTCTTTTTTATGTATGCCCCATTATTAGGACAGAGGGGAGATAGCTTTTAGTGGCAAATAGGGCCTGGCTGGATGGGGCTCGTCCAAGTGTTTTACAAATGAATGTGTAGAGTGAGGGAGGGAGTGAAGGAGGCAGGCGGCCGGCTGGCCAGGAGAGGCTGTGATTCACACATTAGGGAACCCCCACCCCCAACTTCACCCAACTCCAGCCTATGATGGACACAGAGTGGGAGCCCTGGCTGCTTCTCCCTGCTGGTAATTACTGCTATTAAAGCTAATCTTGCTACTATTCAGGCCTGCTTTTGTTTTGGGATTTAGCTTCTCAATGCTTGGAGAGTTTCTTCTTTCAGTCCAGTGCACAAAAGAGACATTTCTTCGAGTTTGTAATTATCTGCTATATCCTCTCCATCAGGAGCAGGCGGTAAAAAAAAAGAATACCCTTCATCAGCTGGAGGTAGTGGGGGCTGTGTTCTCTCTTTTCACAGCACATGCTATATATAATAAGATTACATTATACTATGTTACATTATATACTGTGCTTATTAGCATAGTGGCATAGCAAGGTTGTAATTTACAGCCAGTAATTGGGTGTCTATTTTTATGACGTGTAATGTGCTATTAATCAAATTGATGTTTGAGTAAATGTAGCGCAAAAATTCGCATTCTCTTCCACTTCCGTTGACAAATCTCTGATCCCGCGATTCGTCACGTTACACATCAAATAACGGTCTCAGGGATGATTTACACTATATAGACAATCACATTTCCTGATAAACATTAACAGGGGAATATGCCACATTTCCCTAATGACTGCAGAGTCATCATTAATTGGATATCTCAAGTCTTTTGTTTTTAGGTCCATTATTAAAACCTTGTGTTTCCTTTGGCAACATATCACATTTAATTGTTCTACCCATTATTGGAGTCAAATGTCATACAAAATCTGCTGTACAATTGTAATCAACATACTATGATAATGTTGTTTTGCTGATTCATAATTACTAGAAGTCTGTAGAGACTTGTAAACAGTCCTGATAGTGAAGATGACAACATGCATGTCGAGGATTAGCGCTCAGGGATTTAACATAATCAGAGCGGAACCTGATGTTGAAATATGGTTTTGTTTGTGTGACAGACGTTGTTGGATCACAGTGAGTTCCCCTTGTTGTCGCTGGTCCACTGAATGGTCCTTTCCAACTCCATCCTCCATCCAGATGGCTCCTCACTTCCTAGTTTTGAACCTGCTGTGCCGGGACATCTCCTGATTGGCCAGTCATGCTGGATCACATATGACTGACAGGTGCCTTTTCCAAACAGCAGGTTTTGTAGCACTTACTATCCCATGCCTGCTGTGCTGGGGCATCTCCTAACTGTCCAGTCATGCTGCCTTACATATGATTGACAGTTTCCTTTTCCAAACACCTGGTTTTGTAGCACGTACTCTCGATACTCATGATGTATGGCCCCATGGTTTATGGTTCTCATTTGAAGATTCTGATTCAGACATCATTAGTGCCTGACGTATGAGTAGGAAAGCATTCTTATTGCATAAAAGCCTCCAGAAAGACCAACCAAGTGGCTATAGAAACATCGTGGAGCAGGTGCTTCCAATTAATAGCTTAAATCTAATTTTGACACAAGTTTCATTTTCATGCCGTTGTGGTAGGCAGAGTTTTGAGACTGCCCAGAATGGAATGCCTGGATTAATCGTGTTCAAGCACTGGACCGAAGGAATGCCACCTGTGTTTGAGAGCTGATGATCACAGGTTGAGTGGCTGGAAACCTTTGAAGTGTGTACGATGGCATCTTCCAGGTCCAGACGGCGAGCGTAGCAGCAGGTACGTGAGTCAGCAGGGTGCCGTGTAGAAGCGGGTGAATCAAAACCCAGCAGGTGCAGTAGATGAGGCAGTGGAGGGTTTGGCAGCAAGTAAGTGGGACAGCTGAGTGAGCAAGGTGCTGTGGAATGGGTTCACAGATTCGACAGCTGTGTGTTGGACCGAGTGAACAAACTGGACAAGTTCACAAGAGACATACACCATCTTTGATGCTGCACCAAAAGTCTCGGCTTATATATTCCTCAATATCAGTATTCTTATAACAATTACAAAGCATCTGGAACTTTAATCTCATTGTCACATCCATCACAACTCCACATCCCACTCCAGTCTAGACATTACAACAGTCACCCACATACTGAGCATCTGTTTCCTGTTTCTATCACATTACATTGGTGTATTTATATGGTTCTCTCATTTGACTTATTGGCAATGATTTTCCATTATTCCCTCCAACACTAAGTGTTTATAAGTGTACTCTTTCTGCCTCCTGCTTTACTTCCAGTTCTGAGTTTGTTTGCCTGATCGATTGACCTAAGCCTGCTTACTGATTGCATGCTGAGGACTTGTAATTATATCCAACTGCTCCAACTTCATGACAGCCATTCTCCAATTTTTGTGAAGGTGCTTTGAGAAAGTGACTTTTGACAAGCACTTATATGTAATTAAATTGAGCTCTGATCTAGAATAAGCATTTCACAACTGCTAAGGATCACAAATTTAATCATTTATTCATTCAACTCCCTTGGATAAACACGGCCATTCCCGCTAATGGTGAGCTGTATTTGATGAGCTGTATTTGATCCCAGACTCTCATACTGTGCAGTCAAAGTTATGGTAGCATGCTGTGGTGATGGCCAGAGTGAGCTCTTTTTAGGCCATCTGGCACAAAGAGGCAGGGCAAGGAGTTTTAGAGCTCGTTAGCGCCTGAATCCCACAGAACTCCCACTGCCTGGCTCAAAGAGAGAGAGAACTGTGAGGGACACGTCAGCCCACCAATACACGCAAACAAGACTGCTAACACAAGCTGGCAGCATATGCGAACAGTGTTCTATAGCATATTGACGGAGACGCAGGGAGTGATCATATGTGTGTTTGTGCCTAACATGAAAAGAATATTTGGCTGATAGCTTTCAATAATAAACCCAAACCCAGGTGAACTTTTAATTCTAAAGGAGGACTTGCAGCATATCAGTGTGCATGTGTTTCCAAAGCTGTCATCTTCCAGCTGTGGCCTCAACAACATGCAGGCCATGTTTCACGAGATCAGCTGTGGCGTGTTGAGTTACATATGAAAAGCTTATTGAAGCTGACATCAAGCTAGGTTTGGATTTGTCTTTCTGGGCCTGAGCTGCATTAATCATAATCCACATGTTCAAGTCACGAGGGCTTGTTGGACCGCTTGTCCACTTGCATTGACAAGTTGTCCTCCAAGCAGTTTCATAAGATCTGATCTTATTAGATCCATCAGGGGAAGGCCATACGTGACATGAAGAAACTTTGAAGCAACGTTTCTGGTCCAAATATGCTGATGCTTTGAAAACCTTCATATCTGTCAAAGACTGTTACATTCTTCAAAGTGAATATGTATTCAGGGGAGATCATATATTCAGCATGATCAAAAAGAAATCATGCTTCATGTACTTTACTACAGAGTGATGAGAGACATACTGTAACTCAAAATTTATTATTGAGTGATTGAGCACAAATGAACATCTCGCTCCTGCGCTTATGCTTTGCATTTGGTTCATATTTACCCCATCTCCAGGCCAAAAAACAGGCTCAAAAAGTAAATTAAACCAGACACTTCCTAGTCAGAAGATGGGTCAGTTAACAAAGTAACCAGTGATAGTGACTGAGGGCTTACATTATAAATAAATAAATAGACAAATAGTTAAATTTATAAATTAATAAATGAAGGGAGTCAAGCAGCAGGTTAGACGGGTGCCAGTCGGGTACAGGGGTTCAATCTTCAGACGGCAACCTGTCGGTGCTGATAAAAGCCACTTGTCTGCCATCACTGTTTCTTACCTCCAGTCAGCCAGGCTGTCAGGACGTCAAAGGCAATCTGGTAAAGTGCCAGAGGCAGGAGAGCCAATGAGGAAGAGGGACAATGGAGGAGTACAAGTTCAGATCCGCTCTGTAAATGATAGCGAGAATGCTCCATAAAAGACCTCAAAGGGGCCATGACAGCATTTTGTGCTGTTATTTATTGCGAAGGGATGCTTTATGACTTGGGTGTGTCTGTTTAAAGGAAGAATCAGATGGCACACTATTGTTTATGTGCCATATGCAGAAATTGGTTGGTGATGCATTTGGCCTTCTGTGTATCTCTTCTGCATCCAAAATGTCATTTGATGTTGGAGTTCTAGTACTTTAAATTCACTTGTCATCCAGTTGCATATTTAGAGGAGAAAGCGAGGTCATTCATTTTTACAATTGCCCACTGCTGGGTATGATAAATGTATTCATTTTGTCTTGATTCATTCATAAAGTGGCACATTTATGCCATAGCCTGCGTCTCCATTTCCTGTAGAGGAAGCATATCACCGGAACAAATAACCATTTGGTAGCACATATTTAGCAATTATTGGTGAGTTCCAAAGCCAAGTTTCAGATATGCGCAGTGCCAGATGGCCACTGATGGCATCATTTTTTCAGCCAAGTGTAATATATGAAATGTTTTCATTTTGCCATTCAGTTTTAATGACATGCTCACATGCATAGAAAGAGAATCTTATAGCTGTTTTTTTTTTTATTTTTTTAAATGATTGAGCAAAACATAGTCTGAAACATGCATATGCATGCACATGGCCTTTAAAAATAATGGCCAAAAAATAATAGCGATGTAATATGTAGGAATCGTCACTATTTGTTCTGTATTTACAAACATTTACAAACATTGCATGTCTTGGTGGGTTTTTTCATTATCAACTACAGCATTCAACAGCAAGTGATATTGTTTTGCATGCATACTATGTATGTATGACTTATTTTAAAAGGATTGTTATAGTTAGTTATATGCAATCATTCATTCATTGGCAGTAACTGCTTTATCCTTGTCAGGGTTGCCGTGGATCCTATTCCATGGACACTGGGTGCAGGAATGCGCTCTGCTTGGGATGCTAGTCCATCAGATGTAATTCAGTTAGGTATAAGCAGAGCAAAATAATATGGAGAGATACTTACCCTCATTTTACATTTAAAAATGGAACGTAATCAGCATTTATCTTAATGTAGTAGTGTACGTTTCAGAGAAAGGAGACACATGGCTAGGCCAACACCAGTGGACTAGACGTCATTAGTCTTAGTTCTTGTTAATGAATTCTGCAGTGACATTTGCAGATTATTCAAAGTCAGTTTGGAATTGAGCAGAGTGAAATATGATTCTGCCTAGCTCAAGCAGTAAGTGAGCGACAGCTCTGTACTGCATCGGTCGCCCTGTGCAGCTGTGTTAATCTCACAGACACTCAAATGGAAGTCTTTTAGATGTAATATCACATTGCCTCCTCTAATGGCCTGGGCCTGTGAACATTCATTAGACTTGGAATTAGCTGGGGTTAAATGCAGCACCTCCAGGATCTAAAGACAACAACTTCTAGTCCAGGATGAGGTCTGAGATAATAATTAAACCTCTCAATACAGCAAGCCATTCCATCCCATCTGTTTATTCTGATCTAAACCTTAATGCAGGAACCATGACACTGTGAGACCACACTTGACCTTATCCCCAAGATCCCTCTGTAAGCACTCAGCACAAATTCACCACTGTACTTCTATTTCACCAGGAAATGGATGGAACTTGTTTGTTTGGGTTGCAGTCAGACAATAGCAGGTCCTCGATGCCCTTCACATGGACTTTGTATCAGATTTCATGCTGTAGACCAGAACGGTATTAAAAGTTCAGAGTTCAGCTTGCAGGTTGAGCTGGTTTGCAACTGACACTGTGCTTATTCCTAGTTTACTCTTTGTATGGGAAATCAATGTTAGTTTCAGAGAAAGCAGCGATCCATTATTCTCATGACTTTCTTATTTAGAAAATGCATTCAATGTCAGTTATTCTGGGGAACATCTGAATTTGACGGTACACCACACTTGGTGTGCATGGTTGTATGTTAGGGATGTAACTGAAAATTATTTGGAATGAACAGATGATGTGGTCTGAACAGATACAAATGCCGATACAAACGGAAAGTGCACTATTAGTTTGTTTGTTTGTTTCATTGGGAATCTGGTTGAGGCTAGAGGTGTGCATCAGGACTTCAATCCCACAGGATACAACAAAAAAAGTGGACAAGCATGAGGTTTTTACTTTCATGTGAGTATGAGCGAGCTGTCAGATATGAAACTTGTGGCACAAAGAACCACAAAAAGACCACACTATGAGTGAGTGATGCATTTAGTGTTAGTCAGTGGTAGTTTGTTTATATTTTCAGAAATAGATCCAATTAGTCAAATAAAAAAGAGGAATTAAACAAATACAGTGCAATATCTCTAATTGAGACCAATTATTAATTCAAATGATGTAGCTGAGGTTTAGGAAGTGTCAGGACCAGAATTCACAGACTACACATACAATGTAGTCATTTATGCCTCTGTGGGTTTTTTATCATGTTTTACAGTGCATAGTGGCAGGGTTCAAATAAACCTTTCCACTTTAGGCCATGCCTGCTGTAAATCCAAATACAGATACAAATATGGGTATTTGAACATGAAACCAATACAGAGAGAGGCATTGCATTACATTTAGTGTTAATTTTGTCAACAAAAACAACAACCTTGGTCAACGACCTTTTATTTCATGACTAAATTGTAATGACAACGTAAATGAAAAAAAGATTTGACAACACAAATTATGATGAAATTTCTGTTCATTATGCCCTGCCGAGTCAAGATGAGACATAGCTGGCTCTGTTTGGGCGGACAACTTAGCTTACTTCCCAGGGGAATTTTTACAGCCCGGAGAAATATCCTTCAGCAAAATCCATTATAGCATGTTAACTTCCCTGTTTCACATTCCTGACTGTAGTCAGGAAGCAAGGGGGATTCCTTCCTCACTAGCCTTGCTTGCTTAGCTGCTCTCACGGCTTTCACAATGCTCCTGGATTCTAACAGGTATATGAGTCAGGACACACACAGTGTTGAAGTAACAAGCGAAGTAACATCTTTATATGAAAATAGTGGTCACCACTATCACGGTGTACAAAATGCCTTCTTCACTCAATAATTAGCAAAACAGTAACAGAGTCGTGGCTAACTCCAAATAACGTCCACATAGCAACAACAACACCAGTCGCATCAGATCAACACCAGATGCATTCACATCAGAGTAAACATTTCTTCTAAAGAGTAAAGGGTTTCATGAACTCTTCTTAGTTTGACATTTGTAGTAACCTGAACTAATGACATTAATCTAGATTTATAGCCCTGGGAAATTTAATAGCTTGAAAATGTACTGATTCTTGCATGTACTGAATATACATATTCAAAGTGGGCCCCAGCTACTTAGCATTATAAACAGACTCATTAACTTTATTTTTTATTTAGTGAACCACATGCCTATTCTCATAAATATGTAGGTGCGATTTATTCACTTAATGTTTACTCCGAGCTGCTCTGCAGAGATAGATCTAGGTGAACCCTTGCCTCCCACATACCATAACCACATGCAGCCTCGAGATGAGATGACTTTGCTTGCACCCTGACTTCAAACGCAAGATCTGCAGCAGAGAACTTCATCTGTGACCGACCCTGCCAAGTTAACCTTAACCACCGCTTGCCTACATTATTCGACGTTCTCTCAGTCTTAAAGCACCGACTGTCTCCATGGACGCATCTTTGAAGTCTGCAGATTGGGATTTAAGTTATTCAGGGTGAGTGGCTTAAAACAAAAGTGGCATTCTTCATTCGCAGCTCATTCCCCACTGTGCCTCCCGAATGAACCTGCTGTAAACAGCCAGGATCCTTCCCATTGCTGTCCAATTAACTCTGCCACCAAGCCGTGCTAGCAAATCACCCAGCCAGATTAAAAGATCAGCCCAAATTAATGTAGACATGGTGGAGCAGGCCTGCACCGCTTCCTCTTTGGGAAGTCTTTCTGATTTGAAATGTAGGGAACAGATAGCACACCAGGCAAAGAGGTGATATCCTTAAAAGTGACAGAAGGATCAGCTTGTAACAAGATCAACAAGTGAAAAGAACTTAAAATAGCGATTCTGTGCTGGTGTTCCTTGTGACTGTGTTTCCATCTCAGTACAGCTTATTTATTAAGAAATGACTCCTTGTGTGTTAGTACATTGTTATAAGTGTGTTCACATTCATGTGTGCCTATGTGTTCGGGGTCACGTATGATTGACAGGAAGACCAGATGGTGAATGAAGCCCATGCTGCACATTCCAACTGAGGGAATTCCTGCTTTTGTTTTTCCCTTATCTCCTGTAAGACGAGTGGATGAAAGTTTCTCTTGCTGTGCTGGTCACTGTTCTCTTCTGTTGTCCATGCGCTTCCTGTCCAAAAGCACATTATACATTATCTTTCTCTGGATGAAATTCTTCACATAATAATGTACCCTGACTATCAAGAATCTTTCCAGCCTACATACATAAACCTATGGAACAATTGGACAACTACTAAATGGCTGTCTCATAAGCAGTAAGATCTAAAAAATGGTTCAAGCATTAAGACTGAAACCCAGTTATTGGCTAAAAAGCATGAACAGCATGAGGCCACTGCTCTCTCTACTGACAGAGGGCATACAGTGTCTCTCCCTGTCTCTTCCACCGGTGAAGCAGCACATCATTAGCAGCTCTTTGTGCACTTCACCTCTTTCCTTCTCATTTGTCTCAGACTATCTTGACACAGTTCTGACACCTATGACATGTTTGAGTTTATGCTCTACTTTCTTCTCCCCCTCTTTGTTTCTCTGCTGCTTCATAGGGATTTAATAGGGATTTCATCCTGTGCCTCCTTTACACTATGACTCTCTCTCTCTCTCTGTCTCGCTCTCTGTCTCTCTCTCGCTCTCTCTTATGATGAAACAGTTCTATCCTAATGGGATAGATTGACAATTCCCCTATCCACAGAGCACAAAGGTGCTTTACTCAATGGTTTGATGAGTATGAAAATTTATGTAAATGATTCATATATGGCCTCCGCAGTCAGCCAAGCACAACCCTATCGAACACACGTGGGTTATAGAATTACATAATATCTTAAAATCCACATCAGCTCTGTTAGATGTGTGAGGCATTACTGTGCGGCTCTTTTACATCTCCATTAAGTGGAAGTTAAGTTCATACTTTCTGCATGCTGTGAACCTGACTTCCACTTATTTTGGCTGTGAAGTCAAAAACACGGTTATTATTAGCTAGATCACTCATTACTAACCACTAAGCACCTAATCCTCATCACTAACTACCCTATCCTTGTCAGTGTCATGGTGGATCTGAAGTCTACCATGGGAATACTGAGAGTGAGACCAGAATATCCCCTGGATGGGATGCCAATCCATCACAAGGCACTGTTTACACACACCGGAACAATTTAGCATAGTCAAACTAAATACTGGCAGGTTTCAGGAGTTAGGTTGAACCTGAAGAACTACTGGAATTCGCAGAACCTGTGTATTTGCACAGAACCTTCACACAGATTGAAACCCAAGCTCAGGATTGAATGAGGGACCCTGGAGCTGTGAGGCAGCAATGCTACCCCCTGCACCACCATGCTACATAAAATAGCGAAATATAGACATGCTGGTACGTTCTAAATGCAATTTGCATCCTGTAGCCTTAAGTACCATATAAAGTTCTGCTTTATAACAGCTATAAGTATTTATAAAGGCATAGACTGTACATTCCAAATATAATTTTCTTTCAAGTAAAGTAGCTAACTTCTGTTGGAAAACCATAGTCGGTCCAAGATGCCAAGAATGTGCAAAGCTGTCATCACAGCTGCTTTGAAGTATAGAAAATATGAGAAGGTTTATTTTGCTTTAATCTGCCTTATAAACACACAGACTGGACAGGATAATAAAATACCATAATTATTTAACGGAGTAGACTATTCACTTAATATTGGATGACTGGATTAAACAGTGCAGCAATTTTGTGCTATATGCACTATTCTCTTGAAATGAATGGTGTCTCAATCCGTTTATAATGATTTACTAGTGGTACAGTTGAATGGAACAATATTGATTGAATGGCAAATGAAACTTTAAAAGCTGATCACAGTGCAGCGCCATGCTGCTGTGGTGTCCTATGGCTTATTTGGTTGTGGACATGATTACAGAAGGCCGTTATTAATCCAGTCTGCTTCACAGAGTCTTAACGTGAACTATGCATGCTCCGAAAGTGATGTATGGTTTTAAAAAAACTCCACCTGCAGAAGGCCTAACAAAAACACGAACTCCAGTGTCTTAACACGAACGTCTCCTGTTTCAGGACAGCTGCAGCCCACACAAGCATATACAAGGAGTTATAGGACATGCTGGAGTCAGACTCAAACGCCTTCAAATCTTTTGGTTAAATGTTAAACTTTCTGAATCTATCATACAATAATGCAGTTGCTCTTTAACCATTTTCTGATATACAATGCTTAAACATAAGATATTAACAAGGAGTTGGGCATTTGGAAGCAAATTATATATTTTTTTACAAATAAACCATCATTTCTTGTTTTGAGTCAAATAACAGAATCCTATATTGTAATTTGCTGTAGTATTTTTAATAGTAGACTTACATCGGCTTTGGCTGTTGAGTTGTATAATGTTTCATTGCAGTGTATGCTGTACTGTGTATCTAATGCAGCGTGTCTGTAATTAGACCGAGCAAGTCGAGCGTCTGCGTTCCTCCTGCCTGTTTTGCTTAGATGGTGCACGCTAAGAAATGTTTTCCTTGGCCTGCTACCGAGAAAATGCTCTGGCCGGCGACCCCTCGGCTTGGAGTGGAGAGGGGAGGTAGAAGAAACCAAGTTGACTCTGACAAATGCGAGCGATTGGACATGCTCTATAAATCATCACCCACATCCTTCTAGACTGCAGGGAAAATGAGATGAGGGGGTAAGGGAGGAGCCTGTCTGTGTGTGTGCATGTGTGTGTGTGTGTGTGTGTGTGTGTGTGTGTGTGTGTATGTGTGTGTGTGTGTGTGTGTGTGTGTGTGTGTAATAGTAGGAGATCGGGTAGATGAAGTGTGATTGTGTGGCTTGAAAAAGAGCCCAACTTCCAACTTACAGAGATAGCGTATGAGTGGAGAAGGATAGAGAGATAGAGAATTGACGACAGAGGTGCTGCTTATGACAGAAAATGAGATTGATTAGGATGATGGAGCAGACAGGGAGTTCGGTCTGGATATGGGAATGTGTGCACAAGGAAACAAGATGGAAAATGTATAGAGAGTGCATAGAGATGTGGTGTGTATGCGTGTGCCTGGTTTTCTGTGTGTGTTTGTGTGTGTGTGTGTGTGTGTGTAAAGGGTGCTATTCATTGCAGGCAGCTGGAAGTACTCAGAGCTGCTGCACAGAGCGAGAACAGTACCAGCCCAGACTTCACTCTCCCCTCACTGAGTGCTGCCTCAGTCAAAGCCCCTATAGAGAGAGAGGCCTGCGTCTCACCAGTGGCGTAGCCTCTAAACTAGAACAACACAAAGGCCAGCAGGAGCACACAGCAGCCCCTCTCAGGAAATCGGTCTTGTTTTGACTGTACACTGCCGTGCTAAGAATAAAACCAGGGCAGGCCACTGTTAGTCCAGACATACAATATTCTCCCTGATGTGCCACGCTTTTAAGTCAGCCATATTTTGGGCTTCTGAGATGAAAGAGGATTTACATATCAATTACTAGACAACACGTGCTCTATATTTCCAAGTCCTTTTTAGTCCAGAAGCCTGCTTCCTTTTTAAGTTGAGATGTTTTAGTGAAGCAAACTCCAAAGCATAAAGATACGAATGCTAGATATGCTTGCTTCTTGGATATAAAACAGAGGAAAATATAGTGGAACTGGGGAAAACCAGCTTGTTCTTTAACAGCAACATGTAAAATGTTACTGTGCACAGCTGGGGACTGGTTGAAGGGGTATTCAAGCAACTGGCAAAAAAATAGATCCTGCTGAAAACCCATATGTTTCAAACGTCAACCCAGGACAAGAAAGAACAGGTGCTGGAACCCAGCCTGGAAGCTCAGGGTTATTGAATACTTCTCCTTGTTGTAACTTCAAGACTTTTCTGTCTGGCCCAGTGCCTTTCGGTTTAACTGTCTCTGTTGCTGGTCATGGACACCTTGTCTTATGGCGGAAAAAAGTAATCAGTTGGTCTCATCCTCTCCTTCTCACCAGAGGAAAATCAGAAAATCAAGGTAAAGTTTTCAACAGGTCATTTGAGTGGATTTGGTTTCTTTTCAACAAATAGGGGCCCTAGCTTGAGGGCAAGGAGAGGACACTCAGGGAGAGAGAGAGAGAGAGAGAGAGAGAGAGAGAGAGAGAGAGAGAGAGAGAGAGAGAGAGAGAGAGAGAGAGAGAGAGAAAATATCATACCATCCCCATAAATCTGTTACCAATTATGGCAGCTTTGCATTTCCTCCTGATGTCTGACAGCACAGGTTGAGCCCTGTGTACACTTTATCATCATCTTGAGTTTACATAACACTGAAACACACTGACAACTATTTGGGGATTTTTGAACGAATGTCTGAATTTCAAAGCAATGACAGATCAGATCAGAGTGAGATTAAATCAGGATATATATGTGATTTACCACCTGATGCTCAGTGTGATTCATAATTCATTTATACCTAAACATTTAGTCTTAAAACACAAAAAAGAGAAAAACCACTGGGAGTATTTCAAACAAGACTGGGCAAGCTTAGAATAGCCTTTGGGACCAGTGGATGGCCATAATATGTACTTCTGTCCAAAAATTCTGCTTTGACTTTAATATGGAAAGAAAAATGACTGTTTCTCAACTGGAAATTTAGGAGTGGTGCAAAAAATTTGAGCGAGCAGCTAACATTACCCCATATAACAGTATTAGCTAATTAACTATTTGTGAACATTCTTTCATTTATTCACTAATCGTTAGTAAGTGCTTTATCCTTCTCAGGTTCATGGTGGATCCCAAGCCTATCCTGGGAATTTTGTAATTATTGGCATCACTGTGCCAGCTCGGGCCTTTCTGTGCAGTTTGCATGTTCTCCCCATGCTTTCCTCTGGGTGCTCCAGTTTCCTCACACAGTTAAAAGACTTGCAGATTGGCTACTCTAAATTGCCCATAAGTGTGAATGTGAGTGTGATTGGCTGTCTCTCTCTGTGTTACCCTGCGACAGATTAAGGATGTGCCCAGGGTGTACCCTGCCTCTCGGCCGAAGTCAGCTATGATTGATTCCAGCAAATTGTTAATATTGATAGTCCCTAAAATGGCAAGTCCTACATTATGTGCCTTTACATTTAAACCAATATTGAAAGCTTGTATCATCAAAATTCACATATGTTATAGGAAAAAAACATTAGGAGAAGTTCCTAAAGGCATTAGTTGTAGTCTTCCTCTTAGGTGTGTTTTTTTCATGAATATCTTTTACAATGAGATGCCAAGATAAACAAATCATTGGACTGTTCCGTTCGTTCAGTTGCTGCTGGTGAGATCCGTCATTATGAAATGAGATCTTTGCAAAGTTTGAAAGATTGCAAATCTGTCAGTGTTCTTAGATAGCGATCAGTCCTGTCTTGGCCTAGATTTGCTTGTCTGTCATTAAACTGGTCAGTATTTGAAACTTTGAATCTTTCTTGCATGAGATTGCCTCCTGTCGCATTCCCACCCTCTATCCCACACTCCCCCACAGAAAAATTGACCAATCTTTTCCACTCCTACATGCAGTTGTTATTTTTGTCAAAACTGCCTGTGACGTGTTTATTAGAAATTCATAAATCTGCTATGAAAGTATATTGGCTTTTTTTTTACATTAATTAGTCGAGCAAAAAGATTTGAAAGATTCTCATAGGCAACATTAACCTGTTTAGCTGTCTAATTGCTTTTAACCAGTTGGAAAGCCAGTCTAAAAGGATGAGAGGGGTGTTTATGTTCTTCAAAATAGAGTAGAACTTTTACAGATCTGTTCGTTGGCCAATGACAATAATGGCACCAGGTCAAAGAAGTGTCAGAGTTCCCTGCTCCCATCCTGAACACCACATCAAGACACTTAAATGAGGAACTCGTCTCGCATATGCTTTGGACATTGGGAAGAGATAAATGGACCTCTGCTTTATTATATGTTTGTTGGCCTGAGTACATCAGACCATATGGAATGAAACGCTACATTAAATTCATCCTGTATGTGTTTCATCCATCAATAGTTGTCACCATGCTCAACTTGCTTCCAGCATAAAGGAGTGTTTAAATGGCTTAGATTGTCCAAAAAGCTATCTTCAAAGCCATTTATCTGGGCAGTAAGTGTTTATTTGTTATATAACAAGGAAATAAACACAACACTTTTGTCCAAAATCTATTCATATTTTGTGGAAAATAGAACACTAGAATACACATTTATATTCATTATAAATGTGGCACAATTCTGTCACGTTTACTCAAGATTACTCATTTAAATAGAAGTGATATTTAAATAGAAGGATAATCTTGGGATAACTTCCTTGAAAAACAAGGACTCATAGCTAAAAAAAGCTAAGATGTCTGCATCTCTGTTACCCTCATTCACTCCAGTCCATGGATGAAGATGTGTTTGATCTTAAGCATGATGCTATATAGTGCTACTGCTATGAGAACTCAGAGTTTAAGGCAGGCAACAAGAGAGTGATCTAATCACAGCAGCGCAATAGGGCATGTTACATAACATAAATTCCTGCACTCTGAGCACTTTCAATGGCTCTTTTCATAGAGCACAGAACCAGACATGGCCTCACTCTACTGCCAGCCATATTTATACATATCATGTTTAAACATGTTTACACTTGAGACAATCTATTGTAAAACCCTTAATAAAGTGCTCAAATAGTCTACTACACTTGTATACAAGACAAGAGAAACTTTTTATCTATTTCATTGTATACTTATAACTCCAATTCATTGTACATAACTGCCAAGCACTCACTCACAACTTATCAGCGGTATCCCCATTTTTGTAGTTCATGATAAAAGTATTATGTAGAAATGAAATCTGAAAAAGGCATGGAGGCACATTGGATAGTGTTGTCGCCTGACAGCTCCAGGATCCCCAGATCTTTGTCTCTGTCTATGTGAGATATTGCATGTTCTCATTGTTTCCATCTAGGTTTCCTTTGGGTTCACCAGTTCCCTCCCACTCCCCAAAACATGTAAGTGGATTGTCCCTAGGTGTGAATGAATATCTGCATGATGCTATGGGATGGAGCACTCTTGCATCCTATACAGGGTATATTCCCACTAACGCCTAGTGTGCTGGGATAGACTCTGGATCTACCATGGCCCTGAAAAGAATACTGATGAATTAATACATTTACGTTATAGGCAATTCAGGAAATCATATTGTAAAATATTTATATCAACATATGTCCACAAATATGTTACCATTGCAACTCTTTCTGAGATTTAGCCTTGTGTCCACAATGAAATAGCATTTTCGATCACTCAAAAAAAAAATCTATTTGAAACATTCCCTAGCTTCAGATACAATTTGCCATTTTCACGTTCTGGATGGGGTAAAATGGAGATGTTTTTAAAAATGTCTAACATGTCTAAAACAGTGGGCAGTTAAATTACCTCCTACCAGTTCTGCATGGAGTATATTCAATGTTGTACAATCAATCTCTGCATGCTAACTTATTCATCTCTACTGACGTGCATTACATAAAAACATGTAGCGTTTGTATAGGTGCCACATTCACATTGTGCTTATGATCAGTATGCTCCGTGTTTTCGTATCATCTTGGTGCTTTATTGTGGGTGAAAAACATTTTAGATACAATGCTAAAACACCAATATGAATGAAAAATTGGCTACAAAAATGACATTTTCAAATGGGATGCATGTGGACATGGCCTGAGTGTATGATCATTAGTGTCTTATTGAAGTTGAGTTATTCTGAACTGAGGACTATGTGAATCCTGATGGTGCCAAGATGCTACTGCTACACTGCAGAAGAACAAATGAATAAATAAATAAATAAATAAATAAATAAATAAATAAATTTGGATTCAATGCTCATTTGTGCCAACTGCTCTCCCTGGGTTTGAATAATAACAGGATCATTCTGTGTCTCTTTTCCCTAATGACAACTAAGAGGCAATTTACCAGCAAGGCAGTGACGTTCCCCTCCAAGCTTTCTTCTAAAGTAAATTTTGGAAAAGATTTCTCAGATCCATTCCTGCTCTATAACACAGGAACAGTCACTTTTCACTATAAATGAAGGTAAAATTCTCAGCTACACCTAACAAATATTAAGCATGATAAGAGCGAAGTGACTCCTCTACTTTCTAGAACAACAGCTTGTTAAAATATCCGCCTGTGAACAGGACAGCTCAAAGATTTGAACAAAGTTTTGTGCAAATATTTCCCATGTAGCTAGTTTATTCCCATTTCTCTGCTGTTACAAAGACTGAACATTGTCCTGTTCAAAAGTATTTTTCTCTGGACTGCAACCAAACCTTTTGATGTTTTTCTCATCCTTCTGTTTCACTATCACATCCATTCATCCTCTTCTGTCAGATATTCCTCCAGGGAAAGCAGCTTCATTGGAAACACCTGTGTGAACACTTTGTACATACATTCTTTTATTCCCAACTTCCTATCTGACATTTCAAGAGAAGGATTAACATTTAATTCCTAAATGTGATATGAATTCAGTTCATGTAATGGTCCCTAAACAGTGTATAAACAGAAATGATATAATTAGTTATTTATGAAGTTAAGCTATAACCACTGTATATACAGTATGTCCTTCTCTGTCTTGCTGGAGAAAGTGGATTACTTTGTGCCTCGATATATGTCAGAGTTTTGTATTTTATCACTATGTAGTCTAATAAAGCACAGGAAATTGGTCATACTGGTATTGGTCACAAGGATTTACACAAACACCATTTCGAAAGTCATTCACCTGCTGTTTAGATGTTCACATGTTGTTTTGATCCCTTTCCGACAAACCACCCTCTGAGGGCTAATGCAGCTATGTGTGTGCGAGTGTGTAATCGTAGCGAGAAAGAAAGAGCAGTGATCTGAAGGACATGGCTCTTAGCCAGCACATATCTTACATGCTCCACATCATGAAGACACAAGAAGCCGTGGCCCCACAGCCTTTCCCATCTGCCAAGAGGCTCCAAACCCTTCATGCAAACCCAAATCCTGCCACCACCCCTAGTTTTCCACTAGCCTTGGTCACTAAACAGCCTAATTACACTTTTCCATACTCAGTCCTTGTATGCCACTTTTTTACATAATGAGAAATTTCTGACTTTTGCCGTGATGCCAGAAGCCATATGTTTCTCTTAGTGGCTAAATCATTTCCTGCTCAAAGGTGACTACTATGCAAGAGAACTAGAGGCCTGTCTTTACGCATAATTGGAGATTTCCTCCAGCTGTCACATTCAGGTAAACACCTTGCCCTCTTCACTGATTACCTTCCTTCCATGTGTCTCTTGAGATATTTTATAGTTTGCTTGAGCTCTGCATTCATGCTGTCAGTTTAAACTAATAAAGTCAAGATGACAGCATTTCCAGGACGCGAAAAGCTGATGAACTCAATCCAAGAGTTGCATTCATCATCACTCATGTCTGCGTTTGGGTTTGTGTGGAGTCGTGGTGCAAAACCTGTCAGGAGTTGCTAATGTGCTATTATATGATAAGGATCAGCACTGATCCAAAGCCCTTCCTCTGCTTTCATCAGCAAACAGGCAGTACGTGAGTAATGGCGGGTTATTCAGGATGAGCCGACTGAGTCATGAGCGTTCGCCAAGCTCAGGCTGGCCTGACCACAATTAGCATGCCGATGTAGTCCATGTCCATCAATCACAACTAAACTCTATAAGAAACTGTATGTCTGCTCGATCATTGCTGTTCTGAGTTCATGAATAGTATTAACACTTATAATTGAGGACTGGGCCAAAGAAAGTGTTAGCCTTTTAATATTTATCTTCCCATCTACAAGCAGCAATTGCACTCGTCCTGAGCAATCGCACTCACTCAGTTGGGAGGGGAAGAAGAGCCAAGACGTCACCTCTCCTCCTAATTAATCTTCAGCCATAGTCTATTGACATGTCCAGCTCTTGATTAAATAATCACCTAAGCACTATAAGCCTCTGTGATTGAGTCGTAATCCAAAGTGAGATGGAGATGTGGTCAGCATCAGCCTCCCAGGCTTGATGAGCTCATTGTTTCAGCCTGGGAGACTCAGCCTGACACAGAGGGCTTTTTTTTTTAAACTACAGCAGCATATTCCCTTATTCTCCTCCTGTCACTGAGGTCACCCTCGTGTTCATCCTGTGAGCCGAGCGCACACCCTTTGACCCAGTGACAGGTACAAGTGGGAGTTTGGTGAGGAAAAAGGAAGCACCCAGTGCTGCACTACATCTCACTGATGTGCCCTCTTCGTTGCTACCTGTCTTCTCTCTCTCACATGCGCACACACATACACATACCCCTGGGAGGAAGATAAATCTCTCCCAGGAAGGAGTAAATGTCGTCTCAGGAAGTAAGTGTGAGCGCCCAGACTCTGTTCAGGAAGGAACTAAGGGCAACGGGTTCGTTTGAGGATGAATTATACAGCATACCGTAACCACACATAAGAGCTATGTGAAAGACATGACTGTCTGCATGAACAAGTTCTCAGATTTGTTGATCAATCATCTAAGCTTGACTGTCACATTTCAAATTTCACAGCAAATCTGATTGCTAATCTTTGTCTAGCTACCTCTGTAAACTCGCACACAGCTGTAGGAGATATAATTAAAATGCAGCTCCTAATTTCCATTCAAGTCGATTATTGCTTTGGCTGCTCACTGTTATGTTGTGGCCAGTGGCATAGCCTCAGGAGATGGATGGATGGGATTGAGGTGGACCATCAGTTGATTTTTGGGAAATGAGTTTGGAGGTCCTCATCCATCACATCTTTCAGGGAAGTTTTGACAGCCAGAGGTCAGCTCAGTGTGGCAAGAGTGAACAAGATGGATGTTATTAATTTGGGTAATGAAGAGTTAACTATCTTGGGGAAAGCGTCTCTCCGCGTCGAAGAAAGTCTTATTTAATTCGTCTCATCTAATGGAAGACACCAGAACGCAAGGCGTGATTGACAACAGGCCCCCAGACGTAATTCCCCACAGACGCTCCGCTTAAGTTCCATCCCTTGTTAATCTCAGCTATAATGAATCGCAAAACTAAGGTTAAACTGCCAGTGTGAATTCATTATCGCTAATAGATTAGTTCATAAGATAATTTACAGTGGGTTTTTTCATTAGCGCTAAATGTCTTTGATTTAACATGGATTTCTTTGGCCTTTCTATCCCATCAATCTTGGCCGCAGTGGTCATTGTCCCTCTCAGTGTGACCTCTTTACTTTATTACATGGCTGAAGAATGAATATGGCCAATGCCTGATGACCTGAATGATTATTCTGTTTTTCAGCACAGGTATGGGACTCCGTCTACCTGCTCTTTGAGAATAATGGGCAAGGAATGTTACCTATCAAATTTATCCTTGACCCTGTGCATTCTAATAACAGAATTTATAGCAGCCCTAAGATAACACTCTTTGCTGATCAGGAAAGGTAACCATTGCACACTTAATACCCTGATGACAAAAGACTTCAATAAACAGGAGAATGGAAATTAGCATTTTAATATGATTGCTTTGTATGAATATTCTGGCTGTGTATAGAGGCTGTTTGATAAGACTTTTTGATTATATGAATCGTAAATTTTACATGCAATCAAGCAGGATGTCTCAGATCAACTGTCATTTTCTAGAGTTGAAATGTGCAAACATAGTACTTACATATAATATGACCTTAGTATTAAAAGGTTCTGTCTGTCATTCATTCTTTACCCTTATAATGCTACTGCAGGTTCACAATAGGGCTGCATTAATATGTTCAGACCTTGAATTTGAACGTTTTACTGTCATGTGAATATATTAGATGATTGGTTTTAAACTTTTACGACATAATTATTTCATTCGTTGCAGTTAAACAAATGATGTTTGTTTGGGCAACAGCAAAAGTTATAGATTAAAGATTACAACAACAACAAAAAAAAATCATGTGGCAGTATCGTGTGTTGCTAATTTGATATTTATCCATTATTAACAAGTTTCCGTTTTGCCTTTGGATAAAATGAAGAAGCATCTTTTATTTTATTGACCCTTTTGTATTTTTTTTAAATGACCATAGCGGTTAATCCACATATGAAGTATTATGTCATTATGTTGTTCTTAATATTCTTTAATATGCCTCAGATGTACACATAAAAGCATGCAATATTTTGAGGTCAGTCACTTCATTATATAAATTTGTTTTCGGCGTACCTGAGAGGGACAATGTAATTACACAAGGCATAATTAAACTTGCGCATTAAAGGCATCAGCTTGGATCAAATTTCCCAAAGTGACAAACAACTAATCGAGTGGTGCTGAAACTAATTATTAGAAGTTGCTGTTAAATGCCTATTACCACAGACCACAGTGATGATTTGTAAACCTTAATGGAGTTTGAATCTTCATAAGAACATGGAATGTCCCTGTGATGGCCAGGAACTCGGTTCTCTTAAACATTTCTCTTTGCAACCTGTCACGCTCCAGTATATGAAAAGAAGTCTAGAGGTGAACTGAATGAAAATGCGCATATTTATTCTGCACAGATGTTTATTGGTATGTTTTGCCCCCCTTTAAACTCAGCTCCAGTGAAAAGCCTCGTGGGTCAGTACTCTATTAAGCAGAGCTGCGGCCACATTGAACAAATTTACTGTGAAAACACGCTCGCTTTTAAACAATTTCCTCCATCCAGGCCCTGAATGATCAAACATGGTAAAGCAGATCTCCTTTTTCCCTCATTAAAAAGGTGGCTGCTCTACAAAAATCTCATGTGTTTCCATTTGTGGAGGAAAAAGCTATTGATGAAAGTTCTGTCTTGTTAAAATGAACCATTTTATCTGCTAAGTCGTTTTTATTGAGATTATTACTAGAGAATTAGGATGTAAGAGTATCGGGAACTACATTTTTCTTGAGTGTCCCTATTTTACTTTGAATATTTTTCAGAAGGAATCGTTTTTAAGTGTGACAGCATGTTTTTTATTGCTGTTGTTGGATGTTATTACATATACCAAAAGCTCTTGACATAATTGAGATGAAGTATTTAATTAATTCCGTAAATACCAAGGTTATTCTGTTATTTTTCTTAATATAGGGCTCCTGCGATTTTGCTTGCATGTGCAGAAGCATCTGTAATGTGAGCATTATTGTTTGCAACCTCGCTGTGTGCATTATGTTATATATATAAAACATTCACTAGATGGCACATCCAAGCCAAAACATCCCAGTCGAAAGTTTCCAAAGTTCCAAGGCTGTACAGGCATTGTTATTACGGCTCCATTTAAAAATGATCCACCATGTAACTTTATGATGACTGAAGATAACTAGGCTCTTGCTTGCAAGTATTGATTTGATCAAGAAAATAAAAAAAAATGGCAATAAAAGATTTTGAGAAAAATAAAACATTGTGATTCCACAATTCTGGTGCCAAATGTGCCCCAATGATATTACATTAACTTCAATGCTGGAATCAGACTACACAATATTTTTATCTTTCATCAATGGTCTGATTAGGCAATCTTCAATTTAATGTTAAATTAGTGCCATACATTTTTGCTGTGTCTTGGTTGGGAGGTTGGCAGCACTACAAGCTTGACCTCAACTAGTCATTGGAGGAGGGCAAGAAATTGTCTATCATGGCAACAGAAGAACGTCAAAGAACGTGTCCAAGAAGTTGTCAAATGTGAAAATACAAAATATTCTGACTTTTCATCGGGATGTTGTGGGGCATCCCAGATGCCACATTGTTCTTTCAATAATGTCACTTAACAAGGCCCGTTCATCATTCCCAAAGTTCAAATTCAGGCCCAACTCAAAATTTTCAAAAACTCAAAAAAGTTCAAATTTTAACCCAAATATGGTAAAGATAAGGTATTAAGATTAAGATAAGGTAGTAAGGTAAAGATAAAATATATATTTTGGCATGGTTAAATAGCCCTTTATAACATATATCCTCAATAAAATATTACTGATTTTGATTCTCTTTGCTAATTTAATTGCTAAAAACTAAAAGAAACAAACCCTTAAAACCTGTGGCCCACTTAAGAGTACAAATGCAGCGTTTAACAGCAAAGAAAAATTATATTAAAAAAATGGATTGTTACCTGAAATAAAATATTTTTTATTGGTTCAATCCATATTTTCTAAAATGCAATATTGAATGGCGGCACGGTGGTGCGGTGGTTAGCACTGTCACCTCACAGCAAGAAGGTCTTGGGTTCGATCCCCGGGTCACCCAGAGTACCTTTCTGTGCGGAGTTTGCATGTTCTCCCCGTGCATGCATGGATTTCCTCCGGGTGCTCTGGTTTCCTCCCACAGTCCAAAGACATGCATATTAGGTCAACTGGCCACTCTAAATTGCCCATAGGTGTGAATGCGAGCTGTTGTGTGTGGTTGTTTGTCTGTGTTGGCCCTGTGGTGGACTGGCGACCTGCCCAGGGTGTACCCCGCCTCTCGCCCG
>JAQQZR010000005.1:15241513-15272434 GCA_030068235.1 Notoglanidium macrostoma
CGAAGATGCTGGGATTGGCTCCAGCTTCCCTGCGACCCAGATGGATAAAGCGGTATAGATAATGGATGGATGGATGGCAATATTGAATTCCCCAATCAATGATAGACAGATAGACAGATAGACAGATAGATAGATAGATAGAGTTACAAAGGATAAATGGCACCCCAATCATGGAATCAGTCAAATATACTTCTGCTCATTTGTATTTTTTGGTAATCTAGCTTTTCATTTGTAAATCATTAAAGCTGTTAACTGCAGGGTTTAAAACCTGCCTGTAGTGTTGCCTGATGTAGCGCAGTAGTGTTTGTAGCACAATGCTCATAAACTAGTAAAGCTGTAGAACACAGAGCATGCCTGAAAGTGTGACTAAGCACATCCACGGCTGCTGCATGAAAGCTCTTATGTGTCCTGTTTGGACTTGGTAGTGATAAGCTGTATTCTTTTCCCCCAGCACAGACTCTATCCTTCTTGATGAAGTTGATTAACCATAAATCGAGAAGTTTATGTTCAAGCACTCTGAGTCACTTGCACAATTACTTTGCACATCAAAGGTTTTAGCTTTTCTCCATCACATATCTTGTACGTCACACAAAAATCAGCAGAACGCTCACTCATTTTCAGTGGTCTAGGGTGTGTTAGAGGAAGTAACCCGTAGTCATGCAATCCATCAACATTTGTCCCAGTCTCTCTAGACTAAACACACTCTCATTACCCAGGTCTTCGGGCCCCGAGGGCAATCTCAATTCATGTTTATTGGCCCAAGACAGAGCACACACACAAAAAGAAAAAAACCCACTCTGAAGGTAGTTGTACAATGAATGAAAATTTTCCTAAATGTCACAGCAAAATTGAGGCGTACTAAGAGATGTAGCGAAATGATAATGGCCGAATGTCACTGCGGGAGTTTTTAAGCTCGGAGGAGAAGTGCGACAGCAGCCCATGTTTCACCTTTGTGGGTGAACGAGTGACCGGCACCTTGAACAGAAGTCTCAGCGTGTGTTTTCTCAACGAATTCCAGGAGCTCTAAGGCGGTTTCACAGCTGTTGCTGCTCCAATTCCTGTGATTCTTTTTGCTTTCATTTTTTCCCACCACTTTGCTGTGGTGGCTTTGGCTTTGGCTTTCTCACTAAATTGGTCATTTAGGGTTCCAGCCACGAAAGAGGCTTGGTAAATAGTGCTCTGCCCTGGGGGTTGGAAGAGAGCTGGGAACTGAAGATCTGCTCAGCTTTGGTCTGGTTTAGGGGCTGCTTAATGGCATTTTAGAGAAGTGTCAGCCATCAGCTGGTTCATGCATGGCAAGATGCCTGTGTCGAAATACTGCTAAGCAGAGCTGCATTTGCATCGGCTGGAAAATATGAAGCAACAACATTCTCCTCTTTCATCTTACTCTCACTCCAACGCCTGGCCTTCTGGTGTAAGGACAATATGAACCTGAAGGAGACTGTGTCAGTGTCATTAAAGCAAAACATAACAAAGAAGTATTACTACACAAACAAGGTTAATTATGGAGTCTTAATAATCTATGCATTTTCTGCCTCATCCAGGGGAACTGTTCCTATTTTTAATTTCAAATCATAGACAGAACTACTCAGAATGATGTTGTTGCAGAACTCATTACTATCTTATAGTGTCTTCTAAGAGTTCTCTGTATTATTAGAAGTAGTGTTATTTTTAGTCTGACAGATGGTGTTTGGGAGAGAGATTACTGCAGGCTCTATATGATATTTGTGCACATTAAAAAACTAGCATTATTCATTCCACACATATCAGTGTATCTTTTTAAGACTTCTTAGAGAATATTAGCAACACTGTTCAGATAGCAATGCACGTCATGATAACTCCAGGGATGAATATTTTACCTATTGTATACTTACAGAGTATTTGAATACAGATGGGTGATTCGTGCCATTAGCATTAAAAACATCCTTGAAATCGGGAAAGGCTTTGCCCTGTGAGGACAGAACATTCATGAGTGTGCAACGTGAGTGAGAACTTCATTTGCGTCTGTAAGTGCCCCCAAAACAACTCCCTTTCCCCCTTTTGTTGACCCATCAGATAGCATGCAGAGTAGGCCCACCTGTCTCGAAGCTATGTGGAGGAGATGAATTGTGTTTGCAGGATCAGATAGCCCCCAGTTCGCCTTTGTATTGATCCTTGCTTCACTGCTCCCGTGAAGGAAAAGCAGTTGCTTTGGGGAGATTTAGATAAGCAAAGAAAGATTTTATTCCGCATGTGAATTGCATTTTAATGACAAACATAGCTCTGCATGGTTTAAGGGCTGTCATTTGAGTATATGTGCAAATTTTAATTGAGAATGAACTTCTTTAAATACATATTTATCATGCGTGGAGTTTATTAATTGTGTTCAGCAAAGGTTGTTGTGCTGTTACATCATCCCTAATTAATTTTCCTGGTCATGAGAGAGGACAAGTGAGAAACTATCCCCAAACTTATGATTGGATGCAAAGACAAAAGACCACCAGCATTAGTGCCTTATCTGTTTACAGACTCACACATTCCTTGCATGCGTGTTCGTGTACGTGTGGGTCTGTGTATCAGACGTGGGGCAGAGGATGTCTCAAATTTCTCTGCGCAGAGGGACCCTCCCTTTTCTGTATGACTCCCACCTCTGCAGCAGCTGACACTCACACCTCATTCACAGCCCTTAACGAGCCATGCTAATGAGCAGCACATCATTAAGCCGCTCTTATTCAGCCCTCTGTGTGTGCGCGTGTGTATGTGTGTGTGCATGATGATGCAACCCAGACTAAATTGCAGCAAGACTGCACATACAACCAGACCCCAACCCCCCCCAAACACACACACACACACACACACACACACGCACACTTGTCCTCTCTGTCTTCCCGCAAGGGACAGCGACAGGCTTCTTGCTCTCTCAGCTGTAATAGGAGGGTTCTGGAAAAAAAAAGGTTGTTATTTTTTTATTGCTCTGAAGAAATGACTGTGGTGACTGTAAAAGGTATGGACAGTTTAATATAAAAACAAGTAACACATAGGGGTTTAAGAGCTGTATAAACCCTGTACACCACTATGGCATGGCTGTTAAATACTTCCAGAGCCCAGGCCAAATCAGGCTTATGGTCACTTGGTTTGAAAGCATATCAAGAACCAGCTTACCTCATTCCAATCCAAGCCCAAACTACAGAGAAGAATAAAAACAACAACAACAACAGCAGCAGCACAGGTCTCAAACAGGGGCAACTAAGATCAGCAATATGTGGGGTTAGGTGACAGTGGCAAAGGGGCTAGTGATTGCCCTCTAGGGGACAAAATCAAACCTCACACAGTTTGAGCAAGTGCATCATTTCCAGTAGCATCACTGCACGACGAAGTGGGCATAGAAACACAGTCTTAGAGCAAAGTGCTGGCTCTAGATACAGCAAACTAAACACACGCAGTGTCAACAGTGTTGTTTTCCTTTTCTTAATTATTATTTTAAAAACAATTGAATACATTTCCTTTGGAATCAATAAAGTATCTATCTATCTATCTATGCAAGTATGGATCTATCTATCTAAAACATAGACTATACCTTTGGAGACATGGATAAACTTTATGGTTTTGCTGTAATAGTTGATTTTACTGTTCCTGGGTTTACAATTTACACTAAACCTCAGTGTCACCAGAGATGACTGGTTTAGAGCATGGTAGGTAACTTTCTGAAAAATGAAGGAAATGTGAAATGTAACCATACAAGAACCAGCAGCAAGCCTGTCAAATTTAGGCTACATATTGACACATGAATCATGAGGCAGAAAGAAAACCCACTCCAAAGTCAAACATTGTTTACTGAACTATGTTCTCTAATATTCACTCAGTTCATACAGGACAGGACAGGACAGCTACAGCAACACGCGTGCTCGTGCACACAGGAACAGTGTCCAAGCGCCACCTTCAGTATCCTATTGAGAGAACGTAAAGGGGAAAAAACCTGAAGAGGGTGGAGGAGGGGCAGAAAATTGCTTCCATCCACATTCATGGATTTCAGTTCTGTGTCAATGTTGCTCTGTAAACGGATATTTTTTTAATTTGTTTTGATTTGTTTTCTGAACGTATATACTTAAGATTTACAACATGTCCCGATATGCGCGTCCCGCACAACGTGACTCCATTTAGGGTTGCCAGATTGAAACAACTCTTTTCAGCTCAATCACTAAACAATTTATAGGTATGTAAACCTAGACCACTTAACTTAAATGTTTTATTAATTACATAAATGAGGAAAAATCAACAAAAGAGTCTTCGTTACATCTACCACGGACCTGGGAAGATTTTTTTCGAGACTGGTTTAAATAGAGATAGCACATTAAATAAGGTAGGAGTACAATCTGGTAACCCTGCGCTCGGCAGTGGCCAGGCGTCACGTCAGAGGGGCGGGGTTAAGGAGTCGCAGTGGGTGCGATGGGCGGAGCTGAGAGGCTGCGATTGGAGCTCTCGTCGTGACATCATGCCCAGGAAAAAAAAGCAAAAAACTAGTTAAGAAGGCGGTTTGTAACTCTGGGAAGAGTGGATGAGCGTGAGTTAACGCAGTGAGCAGACGCGCACAGGTGAAATATTGTACAGAGACTCTGGCAGTGGGAGAGACGAGGGTGCTGCGAGGGTGAGAACAGAAGCATGGTACAGCAGACGGAGAACTGCGAGACGGAGAGTTTGTCCAGAGAGGCGACCGACTCCGACGAGAGCGAGTTTATGGCGAGCAGCCCGGTGCCCGGCTCCGAGATGAACCCGGACTGGTGCCGGACAGCCACTGGCCACATCAAGCGGCCCATGAACGCGTTTATGGTATGGTCCAAAATCGAGCGGCGAAAGATCATGGAGCAGTCTCCGGACATGCACAACGCCGAGATCTCCAAGCGCTTGGGCAAACGCTGGAAAATGCTGAAGGACAGCGAGAAGATCCCGTTCATCCGCGAAGCCGAGCGGTTGCGCTTGAAGCACATGGCAGACTACCCTGACTACAAGTACCGTCCGAAGAAAAAACCAAAGCTGGACAATAACTCGTCCAAATCGGCGCTGTCTCCTGAGAAGTCGTGTGCAAAGATGCAGAAAAGTGGCGCTGCCTCTAACAAGAAGTGTCCCAAACTGAAAACGAGCAAATCTGCAAGCAAGTACGCGGATGACTACGCGTACAAGAGTGCCAAAGTGGCAAAGATCGTGAAGAATGAGTTCACGGATGACGACGACGACGACGACTACGAGTACGAGGAGGAGAGGACGCGGGCGCGCTTAAAGGACCTAGAGGATGAGGAGCAGACGCGCGCGTACGGCGCGGCTAAAGTTCCGGCCAGTCCCACGCTGAGCGCCGGCGCAGACATGGAGACCGCCAGCATGTACGAAGACGCGACGCGGAGCTCAGCGCCGCACAGCGCGCGCCTCTATTACAACTTCAAGAACATCACCAAGCAGAGCGCGCCGTGCGCCGCCGCCTCCTCTTCCTCCTCTTCCTCCTCTTCCCCAGCCTCGGCGCGCTCCGTGTCCACATCGTCCAGCTCGAGCGAGGACTCAGACGACCTGCTGTTCGATTTTAGCCTCAATTTAGCGGCGGCGTCGCAGTGCTGCTCCGAGTCGGGCGGCCTCGCTTCAAACCTCTCCCTCTCCCTAGTGGATAAGGACTTGGATTCGTTCAGTGAAGGCAGCCTCGGCTCGCACTTTGAGTTCCCTGACTACTGCACACCCGAGCTGAGCGAAATGATCGCCGGCGACTGGCTCGAGAAAAACTTTTCCGACCTGGTGTTTACGTACTAAAACCGTAATAACGTTCGGCTGAAGGAACAAAATAGGCGATGATGAATTTCACGTGTCCTGTACACGTTTGTTTGTTGTGATCCTCCATCACCTTAGTCTGCTTAGCAGTTTGGGGGAAAGGAGAGAGAAAGGCTGGAGGAGTAGATGCGTATGAAGGACGGTACTGTAGCAAAAAGAGAGACAGAGGGAGAGAGAGAGCGAGAAAAGAAATGGTAAACGATACAGACTTTTTTCTGGCAGCATGACAGGGTTTTAAGGATTTTTTTTTCTGTAGGTCTACAATATAACCTATTGATCGACTACAGTCGGGCCGCAATGGGGGAAAAATCTGAGAACTTCTATGCATCTTTAACCCTCTTTATAACTGCAGGGAGATGAACTCATTAAGACTGTGGACTGACTCGAAGCGAATCTGTGAACTTTTTTTCCACCGTTCATTCAGGACGCCAACTTCAAAAAAAAAAAAAAAGAAAAAGAAAAAAAAACAAACAAACAAAGAAAAAAACACGGTCTTTTCTGTTCTTTCGAAAGGTCTTCTTTTTCCGTTTTTGTACCCGATTCTCGTTTACTTACCGGTGTGAACCTTAAAGCAGCCTATTTTAGTCCTCTCCGGAGTCGCAGGTGGCAGAGGACCCGTTTTGATACATAAACAGACCTCATGTTTTTAAAAGAAAGCAAACTATTTTCAGGCGTATTTTTGTACAGTGCAAAAAAAAAAAAAAAAGAAAAGAAAAGAAAGGGAATGTTCTTTACCACGCGCTCAGTGAGTTTCAGGCACTTCTTTCCCACATCAGTTTGTCTGAGCATGCAAAAGCTACTCGGCAATGCCTTGTGATTTGAAGCTGTTTTTTGTTTTGTTTTGGGTTTTTTTTTTTTTTTTTTTTGTACAGTTGTAGATCAGATTCGTCCAGTATTTGTAGAACATAATGGCATTTGTGAGGGAGAAAAAGAGGGAGAGAGATAAAGAGAGAGAAAGAGACGTACCTCCATGCTGGTACTAGTTTCCAGATTGTATATGTACTGTAAAATAGTAAAAGTTAGGAGTTTATGTATATCATACTCGTGATATGTGGATGGGTCCCAAATCGCAGGTGTGAAACTGGATTTTCTTTTTATAATTATTATTATTATTTGTTACGGCACATACTGTTTCCCCTTCATTTTTTTGTTTGTGCAATATATTTACTTGTAAATTCAGACCATCTACATTTTCATTGTAGCAAGTGGTGGCCAGGCAGACATGTGGGCTGTAAACAATATGATCTGTCACCATGCTGAAGTCTGTCTTTACAGTGATAAGGAAAGTAATCAGCTGGAACTGATGGAAAAGAAATTGAAAATGACCACATGACATGATGCATTACTGTGGAGAGAAAAAAAATAAAATCAGTATCCCTCTAAAAACATTTGATTTACTATAAGAAAGCTATACAAAATTACTCTGTTTAAAATAATAATAATAATAATGATAACATTTGGCAGGTATTGATTGTAGGAGAGCTGGCTGGAAAAAAATGTTAAGCAAGCAAAAAAAAGTACATTCCATATCCTTGTTTCATATGATGGAACATTTTATGTTCAACATACGACTGCCTTCTTTTCTAAATGCAACCATAGACCTGTTTTTATTTTTATTTTTTTTATTTTTTATTTTTTTTGGTTTCTTGCACTTAAGCAGATTTTGTTTATTTGATGTGGGTCTTACATGAAGTCTGTTTTGAATATGTGTTTGGGAATGTGAAATCCCAGAGAAGTGGTGACGCATTGAGCAGCAGTTGCCTCACATTCCAAGTGTGAATCTCTTTGACTCATGTTTTAATAAATAAATATCTACACCACAAACCATGCTTCTAGTTTTTTAATAAGGTTGTCAGCTGTAGGAAGTGAGGGATTTGTGTGGCTGTTGGAAATAAATATTACTTGAATACTCTTTGACAGGTTTTTCCAAACACATCAGGCAATCTATGACAAAAAATACAACACAAATAACTGACATGCTAATTTGCAAGTAATATGAGTCTAGAAGCTACACTATCTTTAATGTCTGGGATTTTTTTTTGTAGTTTTCAAGCACTTTTTTTTCAAAAACATTATCTCATCTGTGTCTTTTGAGATAAGCTCACATTGCCACTAAGGCCAGACTACGGCTCCTTTAAGAAATCAAATTTTGCGCCGTTTGAAAGCTGTGGACTGTGATTGGTGGACTCTGGTGGTCTGTTAGAGTGAAGGGTAGAGGCACAGTGCGGGTGCCTCACAAACGTCTACTCCCCCAACACACACACACACTCAGAAGGTCTACTTTGACAAATGACACTCAATGTTCTGTTTTGAAGATCTGGCTTAAGAAAAATATCTATCTTTCTATCTATCTATCTATCTATCTATCTATCTATCTATTTTAGATATGTCATATGGTTAGGATTAGCTATGCATGCATCTTTTCCCTGAGAGTAAAAGAGAAAGGCAATACCTTTCTGTGTGTCAGACAGCGGTCACTGAGAGAACATGCATGCATCTGTCTGTATTAACACACATTATATTTCACATGCACGGATGTGCAATATATGATTGCCTTAGTCATTTAGTCAGCATGAGGATCTGTAATAAAACATTTATCTAGCTATTACTTTACTTGACCTGGTGGGCAAAATTACTAATGGGTTCTAGAGGCTATTCCCTATAGAATGTGTGCATTGATTTTGTGCTTCTCTGAAAAATCTGCTCAGGGCTAATGCCGCTGCAATGTGGCAAAATGAAATTAGTGACCCGTTGCAGTTCCTCCCTGTTTCCTCTTTTAAATAAATCGAAATTCAAAATGCTCGGGTGACTCTGAGCGAGATAGTATCTACGCCAAATGCAGTTCGGGGTGACAAAGGAAATGTAATTTCTCATCATTCAAAAAAAAAAAGCAGTCGGCCAAATGTCGTATGTGACATCTACATAAAGTACTCTGTCAGTGAGCTGACAGCATTTTTCAGATCTGCAGGTTGTTTGAAATGAGAACAAATCTTAGCTTAAGGGAAAGCATGAAATTTATCATCTATCCAATATTCTTTAGCCTCCTCTCGCAGCAGTCAGTCATGTTAATCTATGTAACTTTGCAGTCTGAATGGTAGCAAGATTCTCTAACTAAGCCGTACTGTTTCAGAGGCACTGCTTCTGTCTGTAGGGGGAAAAAAAGGTCAACAGTATCTACACTACTGTATCAAAAGGCAGATGACTCTCCCCTGCCTTGAGACCTCACTGCAAATCACAACCTACTGAAGGGAAGCAAAATGGCTAGATTCGGAATAAGTGACAGCAGTGGGCCTCTGTACACTTTCAAATGCATTCACTGAACAATGATTACACACCTCCTGCGTGGACCTAGTGTGTTTCTGTCATTTGTGGGCTATTCTTGGCATTTCATGCCAATCAACAATACATTGAGAATGGTATTGGATTTACCTCCTTTTGTTATGCATGCTTTGAGGGTGCAAAAGGTTCAGTGGGCTTCTTTTTTTTTTTTACAGAATGTCACAGCAATACTGAGCTAACAATGTCTGGTGGCAATTCAATAATCAGTGGAAGCTTGTTGAAGTACATTTCATATTTAGTTACTTATTACTATTCATTGATTATTTTCTTGCTATTTTCTTGCTGTTTTTCTGTATTTGCTGTGTTTGTGTAATTTTTCAATAGATACATTGTTTACCAAAATGTTCATCCTTACCAGAATTACATATCAAACAGTGTTATTTTAAAAGATTATATACATGTTGTATTGTATATGTTGTGCCTCAGCCTAGGTTTCTACTTTCCTGCTGTGTGACCAGGCAGCACATTGTGCATATTTGTGTGTATGTGTGTGGGAACATGTTTTTATATCATGGTTGGGACAATAATAGGTGGATAGGAATATCTGACATTGGTAACGTTGTAGGGACATTTGGTTTGTCTCCATGAGAAAGTCTGTAAAACTTTCCTAATAAGATTGAAAATTGCGGATTTTATTTAAAAACCTTAAAAAGCCAAAAGTTTTCCTCTATTTTATTGAGCTCAAGGTTAGAGTTAATCAATGGAAGTTCCTCACAAGGCTAGTAAGACAGATATGTGAGTATGTGGTAATCTGTGTATTGTTATGTTTATCCATACCCATGCCAGTTTTTCCTAGTAAAACATTTCCCTGCTAACTTCCCCTTACTGTCTTTGCCCGAGCCCCAGGCTGTGCTCCGCGTTAATGGTTTTGCATGTGTTGGCCTTTCGACAGACGCTTGAGAGATTGTCTGCTCCATCTGGCCTGCTGATATTCACCATGCCCTCGCGGGGCCTTTCCCCTGCCCCAACACCTCACCACATGGATGGATGTGCATTCGATATCAACTATGAGCAGGATAGATGGGAAATTGACACACTCAGAGATCTGGGAGGAAAGCTGTCACTCAATACAGGCATTTGGTAAATCATTTTAAATATTGATATAAAAAAAATTGAGAGAATTGCAAACATTTTGAACAGATGTTTCATTTGCTGCACAGGGCAGGAGGGTTTTTTTTTCCTCTCTAGAAGAGTGGCCAATATGTGCAACACATCGTCAAGAGCAAAACACAGCAGAAATAATGTAGGAATTGTCTGTTTCTCTTGGATACTTCACACAGAGAATCCTGATACAATTTAAGGTAATGTAGTACAATTCAGATGAAAAACAACGAGTATTTCCTGTATTTATGACTGCTTTCATGTTTCTGGTGAAATCCGGGGTTTTTTTGTTGCAAAATTGCAAAACATCTCTGTGTGGAATGACTCTTACTACACAAATGCAGGAATAGTTGCATAGAATGATAATTTACTGTTTAAAAAGTGTGGCAAAAGTGCTAGGACCTATATTCAGTGACTTGTTGATGTATGGTCTCTATAAAATTCATACAGTGCCTAGATTATTGGGGTTTATTGGTTAAGAGCTGAAAATAAACATTGAATGTTTTACCGTTTTACCGAGAGCAATATTAGTGCTCACTGCTCCCTTATTTTCTTTATCTACTAGGTGCAGTCTGTTTGGACTGCTGCCCAGATGCATGGATTTAGGTATGCAATTCTTCCTGCAGTCCTTCTTTTCCCTCTTTTGATTTGGTTCCCTTGAGAGAGCGAGCGACAGAGAGAGAGAGCCATGTTAACTCCAGAAGGAGAGTGATTGCCACTCACAACCCCTCACTCCCAATTTCATCTCATCTTATTCAGTCTTGACTATTTCTGTTTCCCTGCATTTACAGTGGAACAGAAATGCATGAAAAACACCCCCCATCGCTCTACCTCCTCTTTTTAATCTGCCAATTATCAGACAAGCGATGAAGGTAGCAAACCTTTTGGAGAGTGCTAGATGAAAAGACAGTTTCTCCCAAGCTCTGCACAAGCAGTTAAGGACAATAGCTTAAGGGTATGCGGTTTTCAGCAGACCAGCAGCGGACGCTTGGCCATTCAAATGTGGCTGTAATCTAATACTGCTCCGGGGCCCTGGCCTGGCTTCTCCTTTTCTTGTTCTCTATAGGGGCCCTCTCCAATGCACTCTGCCCAGTGACCATTGTAATCCTCAACGTCCCCTGCTTTCTCCCTCAATTCATATGTTACCCCGGTTACCCCATTAGGACAACCCTTCACCGTTTGCATCAGCACGGGGTCTAATTTGAAAGTCTCTGCAGCTTGAGTAAATAATTAGCACATCAACCCCCCTCCTCCCCAAGCCTTTTTGAGGAAGCGTGGGTGACTAGAAGCTTTTTTTTTTTTTTTTTAATTTTCATAATGAATTCAGTGCTGCCATGAATTGGGTTAGCACACCTTCTGCCGCAATGACGTCACTTTCAGGGTTAATATTGCACACACACACACACTTACATGCACACACATATGCAGTGTCTTTTTTTTCCTCGATGGTCCTCGCATAAACAGTGGCGCAGTTCAGACAAAGTGAATGAGATTTGCTGTTATGTGATAAACAAGTGATGAAATAAATTAGCAATAACTGCCTGCAGATAATGAACCGGAGTACATACATTTTGCAGTGGCCATTAGTCTTTGATGGAAAAGTCCAGTGTATGTTTCAGTATGAAAGGCAGAGCTGTAGTTTCTCTCACACAATGTATAACCAAAACTATATTTAACCTAACGGCACTTCATAAATGCTAAAAAGTCCGACTGTTATGATATCATGGCCTTTAGTTTCTGGAATGCTGTAAAGCTTGCTGAGTGAATATATAATTCGTTAAGTAGCTCCTCAAACATGGTAATGATTTCTCTACACTTTCACAGATGTACCTCAACAAGAATGGCGGTTGCCAGAAATGCCATTAACTGTGTGTATTGCCAGGTCTAATGTTATGAAAGCAAGCCATGATATTGAGAATGCTTATAATTATATGCTGCATTCTTTTGGCCTCCTGACCCCAAAATTTTTAGAGCAAAAAAAGTCACTTTTTTATTTTCAATGCTACTATTTTAGTTCAATTTATACACATCTAGTCAAATTTACATCCAGTATAGATAAATATACTTTACACTTTAGATACACATTCATGATCAGTTACAAAACTAATCACAGAGGTGATCACATTCCTTTCAGCAGAACCGGAGGGGTAAGTTTTCCGAGAAATATTGATGAAAGCGGTAATACACAGCAATAGTCACAAGACTCTTGGTAAGAAGGAGCACTGCAAGTATGAGAACATTATGCATGCCTTGGGGTGTAAGATCTAAGACATGTAATGATATCATTTTTGCTAACTTCTTCACTGTGTTAGAGTGAATCAAGCACAGGCTGTGTATATGTGTGGTGGTGTAATTAGCGATCTAAACCATGTGCAGCACCACTAACCACATTAATTGTCCCATGAAAAAGACAAGAAATCTTTATTTGCTGAAATCTGTCGTCTTATCTAAAGCCGCAGGACTAAGACCCAGATCCAGTTCAAAACTAGGCTTCTGTGTCCTTTTACTGGAATTGAGATCAAAGCCACAAGGCTAAACCTTCACCCCTGTACAATCAATTTCAACACAAATATGCTGATACCATGGCCTGCACAGGTGTGAATACTGTCCCAAGGGTGGAACTATACATTTCATATACTATAGAATACAGCAGCGTCCTGTGCTGTGGTCCACTGGGGAGCGGAAAATCAGGCCGATTTGAGAAAAAACACTTCGCTACGTTGTATCTGGAAAGAGCTGTGGCCAGCTGGAATAAGCCAAAAGCTGTGACCCTAAAGACAGTGACGTGGACTTATTCTAGATGGGGTACATAGAGTAAATAAATCGACTAGTTATTGAGATAGAAAGTTGCCTCATTCCATGTCAAGCTTCTAGGCCAATGCAAATGCCAATGTCAGCCAGGCAAATGATTCAGAGTTTTCTTTACTAATTGAGTGTTTCTGAATTCTTCCACTGACTCATGGTTTATGCATCCTCAGCTCTTTCACTTTAATTCCTGGCAGCAGGGACCATCGGATATTTTTAATGTGTGCTGAGATGAAAGACAAATCTGTGATCCAAAGAGATGTTACTTGTTGATTTTAATACCCACAGATTATTCTGAAAACATATGATATCAAAGGAAGTTCCATGGGTTTCTTCATTCATTGCTCAACAGGACTGAAACCTGCCTAAAATGAGTGTAAGTTCCTATTCAAGTGGGCCTAGGTTTACATGGGGAGGTGGGGTAATGTAATTGTTACTGGAGGATCTATAGGATTTTAGTACTGTCTGAATCCATCATGTTAGTATTTTTACAGACTGTGAATGTATGATCCAATTCAAAACTAATACAATTAGTATCCTCACTTCCAAAATGAGTAAAAAGTGTTATTAAAAGTGATGTAACACGATGGTTAAAATGCCTTGTCCCAACTTTTGTTGAGTGTGTCGCAGCCGTCAAACTTTATATTTGTGTATTTTTACTATATACAACTGAGCTGGTCAATAAAACTATTGAAAATCTTTTCTTTGTACTTTTGTCAGTGAAATAAAGGTTCACGTGTATGAACATATCACAGATTTTTGTTTTTATTGCATTTTGGAAAATATCCCAACTTTCAAAAATAAAAAAAAAAACAAAAATCCTGGAAATGGGGTTTGTACCTGGAAAGATTGTGTTCTATTTTTACCTGCTATAAGATTATCTATAGAAACGACAACAGGTAACATATAGCCCATCCAAATTAAATTGTTGGTAAGGATTTCATTATATTCTGTGGGAAAAGAGGTTATCTTTTTGCACTTTTTACTTCCATCCATCCATCCATTATCTATACCGCTTTATCCGTCTGGGTCGCGGGGGGAAGCTGGAGCCAATCCCAGCAGTCGTTTCGGGCGAGAGGCGGGGTACACCCTGGGCAGGTCGCCAGTCCACCACAGGGCACTGTTTACTTCTATAATATATTACTTCTATAAAGACTGTTCTCATTACTATGATAGTTTACTGAAACCAAAATGAAAGTACTGGCAGAGAAAATTTAAATATAGACAATGTTTAAAAGGTTGGTTAAGAAATTATAGTTCTGGGGGTTTTAAGTAAGCTGAGTTCGCTGAAATACAATCTATATTCCTATTATAGTCACATGACCTACTAATGATCAAATACAATTTGTGGCCACAAGCCCTACAAGCATTTACTGTATAATAAAGGTCATAACAATCAGTTTGTTTTAAAATGAGTTGTATGTAATATGTGTGGCATTTTTAGTGAGACAACAATGCATACTAATGTTGCAGTACTTGAGATCGGTCTTTTTGAAGGTCTCGATAACATCAACTGATTTTTACTTTTTTGGTCTCGGTCTCAGACATCTCGATACACTCTGGTCTTGGTCATGTCATGGTCTCGGTTTAGGTGGTCTCGACTATAACGCTGATGCATATATTGTGAAGGCATTCCCATTTCTGTGATTTATACAGAGATCATAGACATGTCTGGAAATCTTATCCCATTTGTATAGTAATTTAGACAAACCAGATAGAAGTGGAGTTGCAAGCTTACTTTAGGTCTTTTTTTTATTTCTAGGGCCACCATCTTTCCATGAATTCCAAAAAAAAGTTGTCCTGAAAAATGAACAGAGCTTAACACCACAAGTCAATGAGAAAAAAAACAATCCCCCCTTTTTTTATTAGAAAGTGTTATCTATTCTTTAGGTACTTGTAAGGTTCAGTTTTCAGTCAGAAATCCACTCTTTTACAGGAAATGAAAACATACCTTGGATTCTTGTGCTAATAATCCAATTATTCTGGTTCTCAGTATAGAAGCTATGCTTTCCTCATCCTTTAAACACTGACCTCACCGTGTTATTGCTCTGCTTTCAAAGTCTAGTCAGACTTTCTTTTAGAAGGAGTTAATGATACTGAAATGCAATGCCAGATCCTGAGCACTTAATACAGTTACACGTCATATACATCTGCCGTTGGATCTTATAGAGCTTACCTTATTTATTTATCAAGGTATGTTTTGGTAATTAAATGATCCTGGTTTCAGTTCAGGATTACTCTCTTGATTGACACTGTAATCTAGCTGGTGCTAATGCAGGTTACAATATTTGGAAAGTCAGATGGTAAAAATACTTTCCATATTGCTCACCATCATTAATGGGTCACAAAACACTGCTAGATGGCACATTGTGTCAGGATGTGGTTATAGTCTGAAAACATCATTAGTATAAAATGGTGAAAATTATTGTGAAAATGTTGCTTTACTTTTTAACAAGGGACAAGTACCACAAATTCTTTATAGTTCTAATCTCTACTCTAGTTGTACATTTATTCTATGGTATATATTCATACATTTTTACAAATTTTCAACATGGGGTATTATTCAGAAAAAAGATAAAGTACACCTCTAATGTAGTAGTCTTTTCTGACACACAGCAATTCTAAATCAAATCTAACATTGTGGCCCCTTACCACTGCCATGATGTTACAATTAGATGGTTACACCAAACAAAGTTTATTAAATAAAGTTGTAATTTTACAGTTAGATCACGCATTGCTTTCCATGATGGTTCCAATTACTGAGTTATTTCTGACTACAAATTCTGAATAATTATGTGATTACCTTCATAATTTCCCAAATATGGAAACTGACATTATTTTCCTTTCCTGATGGAAACAAAAAAGTAATTGATCCAACATGTCAATACTGTTTAAGACATTTATTTCCTTGAAAACTGCTCTTATACAGTAATAATAATAAAATAATTAGAGCTCATTCTAACATGGCTTATGTTCACCGATTGAAAGTGCATATATTATTATAGTATATATTATATTTATCCAGTGTTAATGTGTACTGATGTATGTTTTGAATAATTCTGACTATTATGTGTTTATAAATAGTCAGTTGATGCACACTTTTACATGCTACATTGATCATGACCCATTACTTTTTGTTTTTTGTGTCTTGGTTATTTATGGCTGCAGTAAAATCTTACTGGATTAGAGCGTTCTGCCAATTCTGAGTTACTTACATTGTAAACCATGCAACTCATTCTTACAGTTAATGACCAGTGCTGTGTGATACAAGCCAATATATTTTGGAGTGTCCATAAAATCCATAAAATCACCGGTCAATAACAATGAGCTAGGTTTGAGATTTTGGCCAAAGCTCCAGGTTTCTTCACCAACGTGTCCTATGACAGATGATTTATGCTACAGTGGGATAATGATTGAAATAGCTCTAGAGTGACTCCTTTTATTGCTGAGACAAATAGCTTTTATATGAACCGTCTATAAAGAAATGAATGCTTTGATGAATCCATTGATTAAACACTGAACAAATGCATGAGTGCTCGAAGGCCTTTTGCCCTCACTAACACTGTCACATTCTTCCTTTCTCAGATTTACTGAACATAAATGGACTGATACCCTCCACTCCACCCCGATATCTCTGGACCTGACACATAATATGTTCTTGGCTTAATTGTTTTCTATATTTATGTTAGGAGAAGCCATTTAGAGAGTAATAGGGAGGGGAGGTAGGAAAAGATAGTGATTTAAATGTCTTTCCCTATATATAAATTTACATTACAATCCAGACAGTACAGGTTATTTCAATAAGCAGTTAAGATCTAATGACCCTCCTTCTCATGTAAAGCATCAAGAAGTCAGGGAAAGAATTCAGGTGCTATACGAGGAAGACAGTCAGTTCACTGTACTGAGGATCTCCATAGGAGAAAAAAAAGAGCGGGTCCCACACAGAATCCTAATCGCATGAGAATGTAGTGGCTGCCACTGCGGCTCTGCGGTGGCTCTCTTATTACAACAAGAATCCCATTCGGTCGGTCATCAGACAATCAGAGCGGATTAATCAGACTGGATCTCAATTACAGTAGAGGTAATTTTCATGGCATGGCACTGGGAACCCATGGGGGTGAGAAAGGGAAGCAGGTTAGCTAAGCACTGGAATGGCAAGGCGGATTTAGAGCTCCTGTAGGAAAATGAACTAGCTGTATTATTGAAAGAGCAATTATTACACACCTCATCTCACCTTATTTTAGTGACTTCTGGTACTGGAGGAGAAGATTCCATGCACCTTGCTCATTCATATTTCCACTGTGTATCGGCCAAGCCAAGCAAGTTTAAGCAGAGTTTAAGCTGACCGTGACCCAGAGGAACAGTTGTACCCTGTTTTCATACAAACCCATTTCCTTTGGACTTCGTCCTGCAGCGGACATCGTTTCAACCTTTCCACCCAGTGCCGTGCTCTTGATTTATGGTGGACAGGGGAAACTGACCATTAAAGCCATGTAAATTTCCTTGCAGAGGGGAGAGGTGCAGGCTGATGGTGGACCACCCACTCAGAGTCCTCGGCCCACGAATAGGAGGCTTTCATACAGAGGTCAGGGCCATTTAAAAGCCTCATGATACCTTTAGAGATCTCTCCTCGGGTTATGCATTAGATGGTACCAATGTCCCTCCCTACCAGGAAGCAGCACAATGTTGTCGAGGGCTGTTGGAACTGCCCTCGATGTAGGAGAATATTGAGACCTGTTTGAAGCTGGATGAAGGCAACTATTAGCAATGTTTTGGGAGTATCTTTCTCTGGAGAGAAAGCATTCCCAGATCTGTTCATTCATCCAACATGTACGCAGAAGTATCTGTCATGCTAGCTATGTCATTAAGGAGGTCATTTCACCGGCATTAGTCAGTTCAGTCTTGTGTGGTGGAAATAGTCCAGGTTGCTTGCCTCTGCACTCTTCGTCCTGTGTTTCCCACTAGTCTTATGTCATAATGTTATGGTTCATTGCCAGACTCTGCTGGAGTCCTGTGGGTTTTGGCACCTTTTTCTAGATCCCTGCTGCTCCTCCCTCAGTCTTCTTCACCTCTACCGCACCAACCACACGTTCCCTGCTGAGGCAGCTAGGCCAGGCTTCAGCTGCTTCCTGCTGATTCTCCTGCCTGTATCCTAAGGTTCATCTGAGCATACACGCATCTATAGAGAAATACAAAGCCCCTTATACATTTGGAGATTTCTACACACTTGAAAAAAAAGCATAAGTGTTGGTCTTGTACTGTAAGTGTAGTATAGCAGTGCTAATGTTTACGTAATCACAACACTAATGTGATGAAATCTGAAGCGGCTCCTGTGAATAAGGGGTGAATTTAATTAACACACAGATGGTGCAGTATTTGGAATCTTATCATTTCACCTCTTCTCTGATTCGTGCCCATTTATCTCAGCATGTAAACCTACATCCTATATTGCCCAAAGTTACACATTCCTAAAACGGTCCAGGCGTAGAAACTTGGGGGTCACATCCTACTACACATTCCAGAAGAGGTCATACTACGATTGTTACTCCTTTTTCTACTTTTGCTGTGTTGGCTTTTCGGTCTCCTCTGAGGCCGTCTCCCTTCTGCTCTCAGTGTTATTATACAATTATGGTTTCACACAATAGAGCAAAGCATAATCATCCAGTTAAACTAGATTTCTTTTCTTTTCCTATTATTTCTCCCTCAAGCTCTTTCTGTCACACAGCGATTACTCTAATGGCTACGGTGTCTTTTTAGTTCGAATATCTACTACTCCAGTACTGTTCTCTCTCTCTCTCTCTCTCTCTCTCTCTCTCTCTCTCTGTAGTATGTGATAGAAATATATAGTCTAGTATGTGCTCTAGTGTCTCGGTGGAGCCATTGTGTCGATAGCATTTGCATCTCATCATTATCATCTTCGCTGTGCAGAATGCTATGGGAACATCATCCAGAAAGTACATCCAATTTCTCTCCTCACACTCTTAACAAAACATGCTCAAAGGGGGCGATAATAGGAGGTAGCACATAGTTTCCTTCGTTCCATTCTTTTTCACTGTTATATGCTACTAGTACAGAAACAGGAGCCATTTCAGATGGTTTGGAGGACTGCTCTGTCGGGTATCATTGTAAACATTGGTTTGCTCTGGAGGGGAAAGTGAAAGGGAGAAGGGTGTGGCTTCGGGGCGAGGAGCGAAATTGCAAACCTAAGGTTTCTGATTCGTCCTGTTATTATTTTTGACATCAGTCATTTACAATAGCTGTGAAGGTGGCAATGGAAAATGTGATATTGATTGTGTGCCCCGCGGGCTTTTCACACCCCTCAGTCGTCTGCTGTGTCTCTTTTTCTTCCACACATACACATACTCTCTCTCTCTCTCTCTCCACATTGTTTTCTCTTCCCTCTCCTCTCTTGCTTCTATTTCTTTAAGACACCGTGAAATGGCCTGCTTGATTAATGATGGATGGTTTGCTGCTGTAGGCCATCTACGGCAAATACTGAGCTGAAAATACACAAATTGTACCACACTGGATAGCACACTGGGATGGCCGTTCAGAACGTGTTAACCCAAATTATCTGCACGCAGTGAAAGAAACTCATTGTTGAAGTTCTGTTGCACAGGCTAGCATCATTAAAACCCAGAAACCCAGGAACTAAAAGAGAGAGTTGGCCCTATGGGAAAGATTCACCTGTACCATAAACATTAACGTGTGATGTCTGGAGACTACCTGAGACACTGCCTGGTTTGTTTGCGCAGGTCCACTGTTTATGGATGGCAAGGGCATTGACACAGGCAGAAGAAGCTCATTTCCAGGGCTGAGGTGATGAAAATAAACCAAAGAGTGAGAGGTAATGCATGCTTTCCCAAACAGCGTGGAGGCTGACAGACCAAAAGCAAACATGTAAAACGAGACCTCTTCAAAGAGAACAGAGCAAATTGTATCTCCCTCAGGGTGAAGAGTCAGTGTGTGTGTGTGTGTGTGTGTGTGTGTGTGTGTGTGTGTGGGTGTGTGTGTTTGTGAATCTGTCTGCACTGTGATTAAAGCAGGAAAGAGGACCCAATAATCAGCACATACACACACACACACACACACACACACACACACACACTTCTTTGCTCCTTTTTCAAATTAAAGTATGACCCTCACTCTTTGTCTCTCCTCTGTAAAAACAAATGATTGGTCAGTTAAGAGACGTCCTCATCAAAAGTTTCATCTAATCACTCCTTTTTTTTGCCTGTGAAACATCATTATATACATGCAAGCTAATCAACAGCTAGTCTTTGTGAGAAGAGTGCAACATATTTCCCCTCCTGCCAGCTTTCCACCGAACTGCCCTCTACGTAGCGCAAATCAGCCATAAAGCAACAGATAAAGCCACGCTGATGGACGTGAACACGATAATTATATGAGTCCTGACAAGCGCAGAAGAGGATGTCATTTCCATGTGCAATAGGCAACTTGTCAGGGAAAATGCAACACATTCTAGCATTTAATTAGTGCTTTTTTTGTTTTGTTCTGTTTTTTTTTTTGTATTTAATCATTTCTATCTGCAATGAAGAGTGGAGAAAATGTCTTCTCTTGTTTAGGTGAGATGTTTTCCCATGTAGCAGCACAAAAACAACCCCAGCTGTAACTTCTGCTTTCTCACTGTAAACTTGTGGTCACATTTAATAGAACTCAAGCCGATGTCACACACACATGCGCACACACACGCACACACACAAACTCCTACCTGTGTAATTAGGCTCCAGACTGTCATCGCATTAGTGTGCATGCGAGAATCAGGCATAATGAGGAGGAGATTATAAGCTTTGTGTGCCAGTTTGCTGGTAAATGCATGGCGTGCTGAAGGGATTTGGACTGAAAGCTTGTGCTCTCTGGTTACAATAACTGTTGCATTAAGGCCTTTATTCACAGGGGTTAGGAAAACAAAGCACAGACAGGTTAAGATAGATGGCAAAACAAGAGAGGTCTTCAGGAAACAACTTTTGAGGTTCTCTCAAGGTGCTTAGGAAATTCTATTTTACCTACTTTTCATGGTTTGTTTACAATAAATAGCAGGTCTGATGTTTTTCAAAAGTAATCGGTACGCTTCGGGGTTAGTTTCCTCGGCCCGCTCACCCACTCTTGGGATGATGTCTTCTTAAAAACAAGACAGTAGAGTGCTGCAGAGCCCCTATTGAGACAGGGCCCAGGAGGTTAATAAAAATGCAGAAGAAAGGCTATGAGTTTAGAGGAAGATAACATCACTGGCTTTATTGGCCTTTTCTAGATAAGCACAATAGCACTGTAAAACAGTATGAGGCCAAGAAACATCACTTGAAAATAGAGCTACCTCCCTCTGAAGTAAAAAGGAAGACTGAGGAGGGGCAGACAGAAAGAGACGTGAGTGTGTGATGCTTTTGATCAGCTAAGGTTGAATGTCCAAGACTCAAACTTGCCAAGCTACAGAGGCTGCTGTTAAAGGTGGTTGGAGCTGTTCTATATCCCTCTCCTCCATTTGGGTGTTATATGGCTTTGTGGGATGTCCCCTTCCCCCTCAGCCCTGTGTCTCCCAATTGCTTTTCCATGGGACACTGTGGTTTGGTCCTCAGAAAGAAGAGAATCAGCCCAGGAGAGCAACACCCAGTGTGTCTTATTTAAAAGAGGATTACCTATTAACCTCCAGAGGTCCATAGAGAAAGAGAGACACGTTTGTTTGCATATGAGCTTAAGCAAGGGAAAGAAAGAGCTCACTGGCTAATTTGCATAATAAGAGAAAGGCTTTCTGATATAGAATTAGCGCTGCTTTGGTTAAAAAAATAGTTAGAATTATGCCTGTAAACGTGGGCTGTCTTTAGTGGTTGGATTGTGCGCTCAGATGTTTTTGGAAATACACAGTTGTTTTACCACAGATATCATTATCTTTGTAATTACATCATCAGTTGTGTTTACTGGCACTCTGGAAGTTTCATTTTGAGAACATATTTCAGTCATGAGAAAAATCAGACCAGCTTCTATTCAAAAAAGGCGTAGTTACCACCATCAGTCATACAGCATGTGCAGCTTAAGAGTATTTGTATAACAGAACTCTTAGCAGGTCTTAGTCATCCTGTAAACCAAAAGGCTTTGCATTCATCAGATTCTGCCTGCAGCCAACGTTAAAAATAAATTAAAAGTTACCCTGAATACTTGGCCTGATAGGATTCTGATTAACGCACTGATGCCTCATTTTAATACATTCTTAAAAAAAACAAAAAAAAAACATCTACCAGCTGTCAGTGGTACAATTCAACTTTAAGATCAGAATTAGAAAAGCAAGAAATTTTTATGAACCCCTTATTCAACTTCTCTCTAGCTCTCCTTTCTGTCATGGCACAGAGGGAGGATCAAGTCACATGTTATGTGACCTCTGACCTCTGTCTGCACAGCTGGGGATGGTGTTCACATTCCTACTCTACTAGGCATGAATCCATTAACCCGTGCAACTGCAACAAGGCAGGTAATTGTTAATTCAACCAACTACTTTAATCGACCTTTCCTTCCAGCTCAGAAAATCCCTTAATTTCCTTTAGAATTCCTAGATGTCATTATACAGAAATGGAGCAACAGCATTAGCTTTCTCCTTTAGTCCAGCTGTGTAATGGACCATTCCGGAACAAACTGGGAGCAAACTGGTTGCACTCTTCCTGAGTTTCTTTTTCGATGCTGCATGCATGGTGAATTTAGAAGATAGATGGTTACCCAATGTCTCAGAAAATGTCTCACAGGTGCTATTATACGGGGTGATAGGATTTTAATGGCTTTGACGATAAAAACACATGGCGACACCGAGCTCACTTTTGTTTTCAAGCTAGAACTGCGGGACTCCAGTCTCTGCAAGAGGTTCTACAACTGGTCTTGAACTTTCAGGTCTTTTGTACATTCACAAGCAGTACTTCAAAAAGTTTGAGCTTTATATTAACTGGTCAGAATCTACATGAAGAATTAGAGATGTAAGTTATGGGTCAGGCATGGAAGGCTGAATTATGCTTTGAGCTCGCTCTGAAAGCTCCTCCGTGTTGAGCCATGGAGCTCTTTTCCCTTCCCCCAAGTGTGCTGCCCTCCATAGCCTCACTTCTTACTGAGTGAAACTCCTTCTTGATAAGTGAATGGGTTCATAGCTGGGAGGTTATGGATACCAGTGGCTGTTAGAGGTTGCAGTGTCAAGGATCCCTCTGTGTCTGCCAAGCCTTTCATCTCCTGACAAATAGGAGGCCTCTGTTTTTGTCTGCGGTGGAATATATGTAAATACCCATGTCAGAGGGGATTTTGGCAAGATATTTTCCCTCTTTTTCAAAATGGGACGTATGGAAAGGGCTGTAATGGATGGGCAGAAAGCTCTGGCAGTTCTATAATGATACATCCCTACTTATCTCAGTGGAATGTTATTATTCCTTAATCCTTTGTGTACATTAGGACTTTTTTAGACACTCCGACTTGATTTTTTCTATTTTAGACACTCGAGCCAGACTACTTTGGTCCATTGCCTTGCTGATTGTGTGCAGTATTATTCCTTTACACCATAGACACCTCTTATACAGATACCTTAGTCTACAGGCTTCATCACAGGGCAAAAAAAAGCAACGTCAGCGAAGTCTTGTCTGTCTTTGTCTGAACAGGGCCCTCAATTTACTTGCTTTTTGAACTGTGACTGGCCAGAGCACTCACCGAATTATAATTCTCAAGCGGCAACTCTAGCATCATGGCATTATGGGAATGCAAATGCTGCTTCACCTGTGACAAATACAAGTATTCCTTTCTGAAAGACCAGACCATCTATCCCTACCCTATAGCGGTTCCAGGCCAGGCCAGGACAGATGGATTACAGGTGCTTCCTGTGGTCGGAAATGGCTGATTAAGGAGGTTAGCCCTGTCTTCCTCCATGTGTCCTCTGCTCTTTCTCTCTCTCTCTTTTAGGCATTTCTTTAACTTCAGATCAGTAAACAGCTCTGAAGCTGATGCTGTGAGCCTGAAAAGTCTCGCATGCTCCAGCAGAGGCAGAGGAATTCCCCACCCTGCATACTCAGCTGCGTTTAGATAAATAAAGAGACAGTGAGTGAGGGGCTTTCTCCAACAACCTGCTTAAGAGACAGCTGACAAGAGTGTCGCCAGCAAAGGGTGTTGGTTACATACTCACTCTGCCTCCACACTGAACATGCCATTCTCACCCGTCCCACACACACACACACACACACACACACACACACACACACACACACAAGTAAAACATTTAAATGTACTTGGTTGACTTTATGAACCTAAAGGCATTTATGTTTATAAAATAAATATAAATAATAAAATGTATGCATATTTATAAATATATTAATAAAACAGCAAAAATATCAACCAAATATCAAAATGTGCAAAAACATCCAGTGACGATATCTTGAAATATATTTCTCCTTATAATACCTCTCATTACATGATGACGAAAACGATATATAACTCTAGAAAATTTAACATGAAACATAATTCTAGATTTTCTTTTTTTATTTAATTACAGTGTAATTTTCTTGTTTCATTGCAATTTTGATTCATACTGGAAATAAATGCTTACATTTATTTATAAACATTATCTGGCAAGAAATCAAGACAATTTCAAGATTAGAATATGTTAAAAGGTCTAGAAAACAAAAAATAAAAAAATCTTATTTTTATGCATTGTATTTGATTACTTAGGTTTATTGTGATGTCATATTCTTATTCATCCCATATATCTCATACATTAAAGATATTTTAACTTGCTGTCATTTTTTTACAGTAAAAATGTTAAAATAGGAAAACGAATTAGTAATTTTCATTCAGAACGTAGGGCAAGCAGCCAAGATTGCTGGAAAAGCATTCGCCATCTCATGAAGCTGCCTTAGAATGCCAAATCTGTCATCACAGTTACTTTAACACTTTTTTAGTTTATATGTTCTATTAGCCCCAATGTCTTACCAATTAAAAATGTGGAATGTTCTAAAAATAAATGCAGTCGCCCAAGAAGGTGTATTTACTTAAATATGAGATACTGCACCCACACTTAGGAGAACTTAACCTCTAACTTAACCTGGCTGATGTAAAGCATCATGTCGGTTAGTCTTTGGACCCTGTTACTGATTCGGTGATGATCGTTCTTGCTTACCCTGTGCTCACACTAGTGAGCAATAAAATGACAACATTTCATTTTTTCAATGTATGTGCATGACACGGAGCCTTGAAGAGCCGTCACAAGCAGCGGCTAGCAAAAGCAGCATCAGCCACATGCACTGAGATTTGCTCAATTCTATACTATTGAGCTATGAAACGTTAAAGCAACAAATTTAAACATTTGGCCTGATTGATTTCTCGGACAAAGCCTATGGCACATGTGGTCTGACGTTTCGTCTTTTCCTGCAATTAGTTCTTGTTTAATATTTGATGGGAAAAAAATGTATAACCGTAGTTTCATCTTATCCTATCCTATCATATATGACCTTAGATATATTGTGAAAAAAATAAAGCTTGGGAGGAAGTAGCAGAGATTGTTGGTGCAATCTGTTTTGCGTATATGTAGCTAATATAATTAGCTTTCTTTGCTAAGTCAATGAAGTTAATATGAAGGCTAGCGTGCAACATGTAAATCAAACGCCCAATCATGTTTAGCTAGCTTACACGATTTAGCTTTAACTAGTTAGCTTTTGAAGCTATATACACAAAATACTATTGGCTATATTTAATACAATATATGTACCTAATAAATGTAACGCTTGTGTTGCTTGCTAGTTGTCTTGTGCTCCTGACTCACTCTTTGAATCAGCATCTTATCCAGCCCTTCATGGTACTGTAGGACATAGCAATGTAGAAAAACAAATGCCTTAACTGTTTCTTAGCCTAGCATACAATTACATAGCAGGGAAGCAGAGAACAAGAAGGAGAAGGAGTGGGCGCTCTCCGGTATTTGCCCGTATTCCTGTGTGTCAGCCCAGGTGATGCTATCTGCTCTGATTCCCAAAGAAATGCTAGAGAGAAAGAGATGATACTGATACACTGAAACAAGAAGAGGCTGTGATATGCCAGCTATGCCAGGGGAAGGAGCAGGAGGGAGGGGTGAAGAAGAATCCAGTACAGGATGTGACTGAGCATGTTGGCTATGATGAAAACAATTTTTAGACAACATACTTACATCTATATCCATGTAAGCAACTCTCGAAAAGATATTCACAAGATAATCACACATCAATCGCGTCACTCAAACGAATACTTTGAAATGAATTAGCAAAAAAAGGCTTCTGTGGAAACTCCCCAATAATATCACATGCCACAGGCTGCCGGTGCAGTGAAACTCCTTGGTCAAAGTTAGAGCCAGTGCTCCAGGGAATAACTGATGGCAATTTACAGGAATAGAATCATTGCACCCATAAGCAGCCATGACTTAATGATAAATTAGTACCCCCCTGGGTGGAGTGGGGGGGAATATCGGGAGAATTTTTTCTTGCGGTGCCCTTTATTTTTTACAGTAGTGACCTCTGAAAGGCTGCCAAGTATGCCAGAACTCAGAGTTGTGTGGGAGGAGCTGGAATGCCCCGCTTGCTCTATCTCTCCACCTCTCTGTTTTTTCTTTTCTTTTGTATTTGTAGCATTAATGCTGCCCTCTGCAGGAAGGGTCCCTCTTAAATGATGATGGAGGCACTTTTACAACAAGGATTCCTGGCAAATGTCTCTCCCTCTCTCTCGCTCTCTCTCTCTCTCTCTCTCTCTCTCTCTCTCTCTCTCTCAGCTGTGTTCACAGAAGCAGCAAAGTGGAAAGGTTTGTAAATATAACCATGTTCATAATATGACATAAATAGTGTCTGATGATTTAGTAAAGGCATTAAAGGTGGATATAAGGTCAGAGGCACACCTGGCCATTTGCTTGGAACACATGAAAAAAACTAGAGCAGCACAGGTTTAAAAAGCTATTGTGTTGCACAATTTTGGTGCAACAAATAAAATGCACGTGGCTCCATTATTTCTAAAAAGATTGTAATCTAGCACTCTAGTGTTGTGTGGTATACGTGTCTGTCACAATTGGTGGTCTTGCAATACTCTTTCCCCCAGCTTGTTCAGACCCATTTCTCTGTTTGTGTATGTATGTATGCATGTGTGTGTGTGTTTGTGTGAGTGTGTGTGTGTGTGTGTGTGTGTCCTTCACAGGGACGGTTGGTTCAGTGAAGCTGGAGTGTGTGGTGCAATGGGATCCCTAAGCTCATGCTTAGCGTTAAATGGCCTGGAGCACAAATATAATGCCAGGAACAAGCCCTGAGGCTTCAACTCACTACATGCACTCAAGGCCATGCATATGGTCTTCATGGGTATGTGTGTGCTTGGGTTAGTCCTTGAGAATGTGACAGTTCATGCTTCAAGGCTGGTTGGCTTACGGGACATGTCTGCTATACTGCTTAGTAATGCCCATAGGCTTCCCTCTGTTAATTGACTAATTATTCTCTTAATTTGACAGACTCTGTGTTTTTTCCCTCTTTCTCTGCCTGTCGGTGCAGTACTCCACTTCTGGCACATCTTTCATTATCCTTTTTAGCTCTTTTGGTAAAATAAATGTTCCCATTCAAAAATTAGGCCAGAATGAATGGATTTACCATCTGATAACATGTTTTCATTTTATATGGACTGAAAACTGAACTGGGAAAAAAACAAAACTTCCCTTTGCTGCACATATTTTGTGTTTGTGTTCCCACCTACAATAGTGAGAGCATCCCATCCTGAGATTATAAACTCCTCAATTCCTGTGTGTGTGTGTGTGTGTGTGTGTGTGTGTGTGTGTGTGTGTGTGTCATGGGTGGCTGCCAGGGCTATTATCCATCTGTCTAGAACAAGCCTGGAATGAGCAGCCCAAGAAGCATCCTAACACTGCACACACCCTTCAAACCCCACCCCCATACACCCACACCCACCTCCCCATTTACTATCTCTGCTGAATATCTGTCTCTTCACACCCTATCCTCACTCGGCTCAGTGTACTCACACATGCTTGCAATCTGAAAATTGCAACGTTACATCATCACACAACTTGCTATTTCAATTCTCCATTCCATTCAGTGTGTATAAACCAGGCTGGATGATTGCAATATCATGAAAAAGTACACAAAGTGCACATACTGTTTCTATACACAGTAAAATCCCCAGTCTTAAAATGAACTCTTTCAGATCCAGCGGGACTCTCTCAATCCAACGGGACTCAAATGTACTCTGAAGAAGAAAATTCGACACTATAAGTGTTAACACTGAGAGTTTTAGTGTGCCGGTAACATTTTAAGCTTTTTTTATCTCACAAGTTTCTTTTTGTATGCAATATTTTTTAAGACTTTAAGGATTTATTTGTTTTATATCATATATTTTATTCATCCAAACCCAGGTACCATATGCAATTGGTGCCACTGTTACCTCTAACAGTGGGGATGTATTTGTGCTGATGATGCTCCCATGCAGAAAAAATCTAGTAAACTGGAGTAACTGACAATTGATTGCAGTGCAGTTTGGACCAGTACACTTTACAGCGTCAGGTTTTTCAAAACAGAGGCAGTCCTGCTGCCATTTAAATGCAGTCCCAACCACAATAATGTGAGCTAGTTAGATGGGGTATTTCAGCTGTCAGTGGTAGAAGGAAATGATCAAAACAAATAGGTTTATCCTCAGCAAGAAAAGAACATTGGTGGGGGTGTTTCTGCAGTGGGAGGGTGGTGTTTGACGGACTAGTTACAGGCAGCCCTGAGTCCTGTTCTCTGATCTCTCTTTTTTAATCTTCGTCTCTGAGCAGTGAGCTGAACATATGTATGTGGCCATGAGCAGAGCAAATGTGCAGAAAGCGACAAGCTAACACTGTTTGATTTAATCCTGTCAGTTTTGCAAAACATCAGTACCGTAATCTCCACTCTCTCACTATGTGATAAGCAATTGAGCTCAAGTTTCCTTCACACAAAGTTCTTCCAGTGGTTAATTGGAATAAGCTAATTGTTTTGGGAAGTTGTTTAGCTGAGTAGCACACAACTGACTATCGTAAGCAACCAGCATGTCTAATGCTGTTAAAGGGTATATAAATAACATGCATTAACATCCATCCATTATCTATACCTCTTATCCGTTGCAAGTCAAGAGGAAGCTGGAGTCAGTCCCAGGGAGATACAGGGGATCCCAGATCTCAGAGGAGCTACAGTGAGAACATGCAAACTCTGCGCAGAAAGGCCACAGTCGACCTCAGAACCTGCTTAGTGTGACGCACTGCACCACTGTGCCGCTCCATGCGGTAACAGCGATGTCATTGTGCTGATTTCTTTCAGATTAGCATATGATGTTGTTCAGATGTTTTGTGCTGACTTTGGCTAGATGTGTGCACTGACTGGGGACGCTCTGAGGTGGGAAGTCAAAACTAGTTCCGAGTTCACTGGGTCATAAATGAAGAATAAGCAGGGGAAACAATTTTCATGGTTATTGGCTGCTGTGGTCTATTTCATTTGTTTTCATTGCTGTGGTTCGGTGCAACAGAACGAGTACAAGTTGTGCAATGATGAAAAATTGATAAAAAAAAAAAGAAAACCATTACAGGGGAACATTGGTACATGCTACTGGCAGAACCAATGGCAAAGTTTATAATGATATTATTGTTATTGAATAATTGTACAAGTCCTTAAGTTACCAGCACAGAAAAGGATGATTATTGATAATGTTCTTAATACTAACGTAGGAAAAGAACTTGGATGATGCTAAAGTTGCTTGTTTCCTGCATGGATAGGTAATTAAGCAACTTTTTGTTTTCCTTTCTTTCATTACATGTGTTATGATGAGACAAATATGTCATTTGTTGAGAAGTGAAATAGCAGAAATGTGGCATACATGAGTTATAACATCTGCTTCATAATGCCCAAAGAAGAATATTGAGAAAATAAATATAAGAAAATTGCTTTAAGGCTGGTTTCTCTTTCAAAACTTCAACCACTAAAGGTCAGTCAGAGTGACTGCAGGTGGTTTGCATGTAAAGTAAGGTTCAGTAAAAACAGTTTTTGACTCCTCCATGAACCCAGAAACCTCCAAACACTCTTCCTGCTGAGCTCACTACCTGAAGCAAGAATGTTGCCCTCGGCAATGTCAACCACATTCTCTCCATCTCAAGCCTAAATTAGTTCATTGCTTCCCTCTGTGCACAAAAGCGATTCTCTTCCATTGTGGCTTCAAGGATTTAGCGGTGTTTAGAGTCCCACATTTGCTGCATAATTATAGATTGCACGTGTGAAGATTTGGAGGTGGGGTGTGATGAGAAGAGATGTGGGCTGATGAGAAAAGAGTAAGCTGCGAAGCTTTCGGGAAGATAACTCAACAGGGCTTTCAGTCGCATTGACTCTGCAAAATAAGACAAGTGGGGATGACATCATCCTTTCAGGCATCCTGGGAGTCCTGTTCAGTCAACACACACACACACACACACACACACACACACACACACACACACACACACACACACACAAACACGCAGGATGCCATGTACAGTAGAGATGGAAGATTTTGTGATCGCAACCTAAACTGCAAATGCTTAGATTGCAACTTTTTTTGCAGTATATAATGGAGGAGATCAAATGTCCTCAACAATGATAGGAATATCTAACAGTTAGGTATCTAACGTTTGGCTGGCTGCTACAAGGAAATTAGCTTTTTTATTAAAAACTGTAGCTTTTATGTTAACAAAGAGCTAAAATAGTTCTTTTTGGTCACTGAATTTAAGCTCATGAGACCTCATATGAAGACATCACATTTTCAATGGAAGGTCCTCATAAGTATAACCAAAAAGTGTGTGTGTGTGTGTGTGTGTGTGTGTGTGTGTGTGTGTGTGTGTGTGTGTGTGTGTGTGTGTGTGTGTGT
>JAQQZR010000005.1:15286992-15297540 GCA_030068235.1 Notoglanidium macrostoma
AGCAGTGTAAAAGTAGCAGTGTAAAGGTAGCAGTGTAAAGGTAGCAGTGTAAAAGTAGCAGTGTAAAGGTAGCAGTGCCGCTTTGCCAACAGGCAGTACCATCTTGGGAAGGACGCACCACTTGGATCAACCTTGACACAGTTTACGCTGATCTTTTCAAAGCACAGCCAATAAGATGAACCCTTATATGAGACTTAACAAAGCTGTGACTCACTAGTTACAAAGTCTATGTTGATTTTTGTGATCAGAAATCCTCTTGAGGAGGATATCAAACTTGCTTTTCTCCAAACTAAAATAGCCTTGGAATTAACTGCCATGGCTGAATTGAGAAACTTTCAGAATGGGCTAGCACTGTGAATAATCTACTTTTTAAACCCATTTTATGGACATAGCACCATTTCAACATAGCATAAAACACAAATCATCTGTAGACACTCTTACAGTAACAAACCCTTTAAATGTTCCCATTTTTCCTTACAGTTCATTTCATTTTACAGTTCAGAAAATCTTCAAGATCATACAGAAGTCAAAATGTAGACACAGACATATGTCTCTCTACTAGACCCTTCTCTCTCTCACTCTCTCAGTCAATAAGACAGAAATATGTGAGTTGTCAAGTTACCAACACAAGCACGATATCCTCTCATGAAGACTTTGTTATGGTGGAAAACTTAACTCTAGCTGTTACAAAGGCTTTGATTATGTGAAACGTCTGCCATGCAAATCCCAGTGAATTAGTTGTTACTATAGAAACAATATGCAATGTATTAGGATGAGAGAAAGCTTGTGATTTGAATTACAACTAATACTATTGTTGAAGCTGCTGTTACAGATTTCAGAGTCTACAGCTCTGTGGTATAAATGCAAAATTAATAACGACTTTAGCATTATAATAATCCATTAATAAACCACATATTTCTGACCTTGAAATTTTAGTAAAATTTCTGATAAATATTTTGCAAATTTTTTGTTTGAAACAAGTTAACGTTACTCTATTCTAGTTGGGTATGGCAGATTGTAGCTCATTATATTCCTAAAATATACAACATGCATCCACACTCTTAATCAGATGTAGATATAGACGTTCTTGGCATTGTCCGATCAAATCTAATTTGGATGTGTAACTCCTTAATGTTTTATACATATGCATCCATTTCAGTATAATTCAGTATACTGCAAAACATCTGGAAATATCAGCAATAGGCTTTTCAATAAATGATTAATTATCTCATGTGTGCAATTTTGGTCAGATGGCTTTTTTTCTTCCCATGATGCATTTGGGTAATAAACAAACTTTTGTTATTAAAGATATCTTGAATGGTTAATTAACAGGAAAGTGCTATACTTTAGGGAAACATGATAATTTTGTTAGAAAACCATCAATTTTTCAGATTTTTTGTTGTATTAACAGTAAAATTTTCTTTTCAAAAAGACAGGTTAAGCACCTCTGTCCACTATATGCATTTTGTTTTGCACAACCTCATTTCCAGAGTGATTCTTTCAAGTGATTATTGTTCCAAAAAACATCTAGCCCTTCCGCAGTCCTTCCTTGTGAAAGTCAAGTTTCTATTTATTTTAGAAAGGTTAGATAAAATGATGGAAAGAAATTGTGTCTTGGACCTGTCAGCAGCTCTCGACATGGGAATCGATATACCTTTGAAAGAAGAATCTGGGTGCATGAAATAAACCGTGCAAGCATTTGCTCTACCATTGTTGACAATGTAGATATTGTCCCACCCCTTCTTGATTTTGACTGGTAAATTTACAGGTAAATTGTACATTATTATTCATAAGAATTTTCATGGCAAACAAAGTCACAAGAAGACTACAGAGGTGACTGTGTAAATCTATAAAGTCAGCTCTTCCTTTCCAGCTGTAGGCATGAACAGTGTTCTCTCTCCTGGCCACAGATGGTCTCTCCTGTGACTCATTAGCTATGAACACACTCTGATGATATTTTGTCATTACCTACTCAGGTCAAGAGTTATGATATGGAACATTTCACACACACACTAGAACCTCTGAACCATACAATTATCGTCGAGGTTGGATGATTTTTCCACACTACTAGTGAGAGAGGGGTTGGTCTGAGTCAAGCGAGGTTTTGCTGCTGTACGTGCTGGACATTGATGGATATGCTGCGGTGTGTTTGAACATGCGCTGTGTGTGTGTGTGTGTGTGTGTGTGTGTTACTGCATACACTTTAATGGATCTCTTTTCTCTCTCTCGCTCTCTCTACACACAGTGCGACCCATACATCAAGATCACATTAGGGAAGAAATCAGTAAATGATCATGACAACTACATACCCTGCACCTTGGACCCAGTTTTTGGAAAGTAAGTGTCTCTCTCTCTCTCTCTCTCTCTCTCTCTCTCTCTCTCTCTCACACACACACACACACACTCATTCTCCATTTTCCCTATTCTCTTTGTCCCTTGCATCTTGCACATGCGGGCAAATTATTTTACTCTGTAGACATGATATATTAGATGGGAATTTAATAGTGCTCCAGCAGGGGTCACTGTACTCTTAGCAATGGTCACGTCATTATTTCTGTAATACTTGAGTCATTACACTTTGATATGTTAAAGCTCATATTGATGCAAACCAGATAACGGCACGATGTGGTAAAGTTTTTAATAAGAAAATACAATATAATTTGATTAGAAATTAGAACATGAATGGAGAAATTGTTAAGTCCTCATTTTTATGAAGAATGGTGAGTCAGACAGCACGGTGCGTTATGAGTCAGAGAGTCAGGAGTCGTGGTGTAGAAATGAAACCATTCACCTTTTTCTCTCAGGATGTATGAACTGACGTGTTCCCTGCCCGTGGAGAAGGATCTAAGGATCATGGTGTATGATTATGACATGCTGTCTAAAGATGAAAAGATTGGTGAGACTGTCATTGATCTGGAAAACCGTTTCCTGTCACGTTACAGTGCTCGCTGTGGCCTTCCCCAGTCCTACTGTGTGTAAGGAGTACACACAGACACACACACACACACACACACACACACACACACACACACACACACACACACACACACACACACACACACATGCTAATTTTCAGTTTGTCTTTGTGAAGTCTTGCCTACTTTTACCCTTGGCAATTCTGTGCCACTTTATTATGGACATTCTGATATTTTTCAACTGTTTATCATGTTTGATATTTTTTGCCTGTCCCTTTGGCTTTCATTGCAGTTCACTGCGTGTTTGCCTTTTTTGTGTTTTGACCTGGCTATGATTTGTTGAGTCAGGTTGAGTTCAATAAACTCTGCACTTGGACCACACTCTCATTGTGTGACCGTTACAGTGTTAGGGATATATGCATTGCATAGAGAGACAGAAGCGCTGAGGAGAAAGGAAACCAAATTTATGGCTTGTTGACAGTGTGCAGGTTTATGCCAAAGCAGAAAATCTATGTGAATCGATCATCAAGTGTCGAGACAAAGCATTGGATTTTCTCACTGCTCTTCCTGCTCCACTGCGTCTATTACAACTGCATCAAGGGACCCTTGATCACGACTACAACCAATGTGTTAATTAAGGTGCCTTTACTTTCCTATATTGTTGTGACCTCATCTTGGCCCCATCAGTAAACCATCTATCCATCTGTAGGCCTTGAAAATGAACACTAGGCTCAGGATGGAGAAAAGCTTTGTTTGTTTGTCTCAGAAGTGATTTACTCATGTCCACTCTCCTTTTTTTTCTTTTGTTGATCCAGCGCCGCATGATGATAAACAATCGATTGCTTTTCTGGAATGCATTAGTCTTTCTAATACCCCCAATGTTGTTAACACCCAGTGCATCGTATGTTATGTATTGATGGATTGATTTATTGACTGGAGATAATATGAATTTGAACATACTAGAGGGAAAGGGCTGAGAAAGAAAAGATTTTTGGTTTGAGAGAAGGCCTGTATGAATGATTAAATAAACACCCCAGTGTGTTCGCTTCACCTCCTGTGGGACTATTTAACTGAGCACCTCTTGTTTTAGTTCCTTCTAAGAAGTGGTGGAAAGTGTAGTAAAAATTCTGACTTGAATAAGAATGTTGCTACTGTAGATTCACTTTCAATTAAGGTAAGATTATTGATGAAAATTTTACTTTAGCGCTAAATGATTAAAAATGCCCTTCGTAGTCCCTTGAAATAGATAGTGTGAACAAAACAAATATATATTCTGCTATTATATATCTCCAAAAACACCCAGCACTGCTGAAATCTGTTAAAAATGATCAAAGCAATTTCTTCATTTTGGCATTACTGTCAATGATATCCTCCAAAATGGGTCATTAAGTGTTAACATATAACTTACAATGAAATGAGATATGTATGTTTTATATACCTTTATATTTATCTCTCTGGAAATGAAAAGAAATGTCAAAAATGTACACCAATTTTAGTTCTCTTTAATCATCTGCCAAATCACAGTCAGCCCTGGTATAAAGAACAAACAATTCCTCATGACCTGCATAGTGAAAACTGATTACAAGCCAAAATCACCAAAAAATGCTATGCTAGTTAGTTATCTGGACAATGGTTGCCTTGTGGCTAATGTTAGCTTATTAGTTTATCAGACAATGCAATTCTCCAGGGTTTATTATTTCTGGATGAATGTTAGCTAATTTACGTTCATTCCCAGATGACTCATTCGGGCAAGGCCTTAATAGCACTTAGCCGTCTATATATATTGGTTAACCTAGCTTTTAGAGACAGTACATAAAAGTGATTGCTTAAGACAGTTCAATTTTGTTCCTAGTAGGCCTGCTCACAGTAAAGATTTAATTTTTTAACAAAACTGTAGTACTAAGATGACTTATGTGGGTTGGGAAAGAGCCTTGAATACACTATTAAATTGTATTGATTTGCTACTTGCAACTGCTCCGACTTAACCACTCCCACTTAACCGTGATGCTGGCACAAATATATGAGAAATTAAGGGGGAAAAAAACAACAACATAATGTGAATTTGTAAGGTGTTGGTCCACCACAAGTCACCAGAACAGCTTCAGTGTGCCTTGGCATAGTTCTACACATGTCTGGAAATGTGCTCGGGAGAAGAAACACCATTCTTCCAAAAGACAATCCCACAGTTGGTGTTTTGATAATAGTGGTGAGGAGTTGCTCCAAAAATCTCCCATATGTCTTCAACTGTGTTGAGATCTGGTGATTATGAAGTGCATAGCATATGATTTACATCACTTTTATACTCATCAAACTATTTAGTGAGCCCTGGTGCATTGTGCATGATGATGTTGGAAGACGGGAGAGATCAGGACAGAAATGTTTACAGAACGAGTCAGTATTTTTCACCATTGCTTTTAAGGCTATTTTCTCAACCTGAGTCCCTGAGTAACCTTTCATGTTTTTCTTTTTCTTGTCTTTTTTTCCTTCTCTCTTTTTTTTTTTTTTGCATGATGAAAAAAGAACACCTGATAATCATTAAATCTTCAACAAAAACATGCCATGTTATGGGACTCAAGGACCAGAGCTGAAAAGGGTTTTAAGACCTTGTGTGAGAAGTGAAGTCATGTTTAAATGACTGTAAGTGTGTGAATGTCACTATTTATTCTCATACTTATACAGTTGTTGAAAGAGTACCAAACACACTAACTTGTGTAAAAGTTCTGCTTCTGTAGTAATAATTCAATGTTGGAAGCATAAAAGTAGTATCAAGAAAATTACACAAGTAAGAGTAAATAAGATGTCTGATGAAAAACTACTTTGGAAATGATTTCCCAAATAACTTTTTTTATATGTTTACAACTGACACAACTAATCTGAAAATGTTCTTTTATTAACAGTATATGAAAGGTAACGTTAGCTGATGTTAGGGTGTCAGTAGCTTGCTAGGTACTAGATATCTATCTAGCTAGCTCATGTTAATTCATACATGGTTTTAGCTACATAATTAGCTAGCTATCAAAAAATGCCCCTTATACATTATACTGAGCATTACCTATGGGCTATAGCAGCACTTATGTTATACTGATATTTTTTACACTACAGGCAATCGCAACTGAACATTGAGTGACATCTTAACCTTAATGCATGGCTCTCATGCAAGAAAACAACAAAAGATCTTGCTAGCTAGAGTAGCTCACTCAGCTAGCTAATAGTGTACCTGTACATGTTTTCCCAGGTTGGATGTTGAGCTGTGAAATGTCGATATCTTCACAGGTTTTGGATTGAATAATTTGCATTTAAAACTGAAGATACCTGAGAAATTTTGCATTTGGCATCTGAAGTGTTGACGGTCAGCAGGAAACTGCTTTGTTTTGAAAGTGAATTAATTAAAATTTCACACATGCTGTCTTTAAATTGGTTCACAGTTTTCCACAGTTAAATGTATTTTCTTTGATAAATTCTCTAACATATTGGCCTTTTCATTGAAATAACTGGCTTGCAGTAAGTGTAGTATTCACTCTCCCTTGGAAAATGAAAGACTGGTTTGTGACTCCCAATTTTAGGTTAAGCAAATGCAACTGTATTTAAGCTATTCATCTTACAGCCACTCAGATGCAGGATGCTGGGGCTTAACATGGCTATTGCATAAACCACATTTTAGATTTACTTCAAAGAGTTATTACAACTAAATGCAAATAGACAGTAATGGCCCTTTAAGGAAAACATTCCTAATTGTGGTTCTAGATGTGCCATGCTTTAATTCACATTTCTGCAGTTGGATGCTGTTTTACCCAATGAGCTTGCTGTTCCATCTCACACTTGGGCTATTTTGGATTATGGCTAAGTATTTCTGCACATAGCTCTGTAAAATCTTTATAAATTCCCCAGAGTCGTTCCTGGGTCAAATCCCCGTAGGACGTTATGCAAAAAAGTGCAGCAACATGAAGTCTGCAGTGCCAAGTGCATTAAAGCCTTTCACAGCGGAGCTGCAAAACAGACGCTGTTTCAGACGTGGCCTCGAGCCGTGGATTTGCCTGTAACCCTTCTCAAAACAAGCTTTAGTAGGGTGAGGTGTGGTTAAAATGACACTTTACTCAAATGTTTAATGATGCCATATGACATGCGAGTACAGCATAAATAACTTCAAAACAGATGGTTAAAATCTCACTAATTTTAGGTTTGTGGCTGCTGAGATGTTTTAATGTGATGTGCAGGAGACCATGGGTATTTATTTCCTGACTGCACCAGACTTGTTTAATCAAAATGTAAATGACAGGAAGATATAAAATGTAGACCACTGTGCGTTGTGCATGTGAATTGGAACGAGTGCTTTAAAAACGAAGGACGGTTCAGATTTGCACGCTTTCGAGTGGTGTCCTATAAGTAGCAATACGTGCATCTGTTTTGAACTGCAGCTTTACATTATGGTTTAAATGACATAAAAGTAGTGACATAATGGCTGGCACAGACATAACACTCAATAGCGCACCCATTAACTGGCATGAACAGCAGAATATCAACAACTTCACCTTAGCCATTTATTGTACATATTATTTGGTGTCAGAGTACCATTTTGGACAAAATCGCACTCTATGAGAACTGGACACTTTAATCACATTCAAAGTTACACTCTATCTATTACCAGAATTTGGAGCTTTCGTTCTTCTTTAATTCAAGCGTTCATATACCTTTAACGTATGATGCATACTGTAATATACTCCTGTATCCTTTCCTGTTTATTTTTTCCTTTTAAATACAGTTTGATACGTTCTCAGTGTAAAACAAAGAACAAATTATACATTCCTTATATTCCAGTTAGTGTTGAAGGGATTATTGGACAGCTGATTTATTGTATTTTACAGCTTTCGTTGGGTTCTTTTTACTTTGCACGTGGGCTCCACTCCAGTCAGCTTGTGGACATGGAACATGGATGTACTAACAGTCATAAATCCTCTCTGTGTAAGGTCACCGGCGCCATGGCTAGAGATCAGCTCTTGTCCTTACACTGCCCTTTTCTAGCCTTCAGGAAGAATTTGCTTATGGACAAGTTTAGTCAAGTGTGTCTTCTGATATTAATTTGCTTGTGTACCGAATGATGGCTGTGTTTACTTCATTTATCAACATTGTGTCAAAAGGTTCTCAAAACGGCACGCAAAAATATAATTGGCATTCAAATGTGTGTACACAGATCATGCACTCAAGTGATGGAGCCCAATAAATATCAATTATTTGGAGCCACTGTACTTGTGCATGTCAAAGCTCATTTAAACACAAGTACAGTATATTTAGCTTTGACGTTCATTATGTTTGTCATTTTTAATGTAACACATTTAATGTTGAACATCTGCAAATTTGCATTTGCTACAGGTCAGCTGCTGATTAATGAAATAGCGAATAGAGAATATATCAAGTGAGGTATTAATAATAGATTAATATAACTGGATTCATTTTCTTATGGTGCTTTAAGTGAATATTTTGATGATGGAAGGAAAACTACAGGGGTCTGTTGTGCATTGGCATAAAGGGTTTTGATAGCTTGTGTGACATCCCACTCTGTGGGTACAATCCTGCTCAATCATAGTTAGGAAATACCTCCATTATTTCCATATGCTCTCTGTAGTGGAACATTTAAAGCCCTGGGACTTGCACAGGTATTTCATTATTGCACATTGTTTCCCTCTCCAACTTGGGTTTTTGGGAGTGGATATCTGCTGAGAAACCTCTCACCGTTTACAACTAAGAAATTGATCCAGTCCCTAAAACGTGATTTCTTTTTAAATGCTACGATGCACGGTCTCCTCCAAACAAAGCAAGATGGGCCTAAGTCACATTTTTTAACACGTCTCTGTCAGATTCAGTGTAAACACGAATGTGTTTGTATTTAACTGTAATTATATTTAATTGAAAAAGAAAACAAAATCAATAATGGATTCTGCGAAATTAAAGCAGTCCGGAGTCACAAACAAGTGGCGCATTTTAGCTGCTGCTTTATTTTCCACCTGGGTTCTTTGTATACATGTGGTCAAAGCGGTGTGTAAATATACTCACACACAATTTACACACATATCCGTGCATACTCTGAATTGATAAAGAAGTTGTGTCCAGCTCTGGCAACATTGGCATTTCTTGTGAACAACTGAAAGTCCATAAATTAAGGCCATTATGATCTTTAACAAATATCATAAATCAGTCTATTCTCTAATCTCTGTATTTCAATTTACTATATTTATTTTTGTTTCATAAGGATGAAAATATTACAATTTGATTACTGTTGCAATAAAGAACTAATCATATGTGATCAAATCATATCAGCTAATCATATCTTATCAAAGAACATACAGGTCATCTTGTTTTCACTCTCCAGTGACTTGTTTTTTCTATAGTTTTCTATAGCTTTAGGCCTTTGAGCCAAACACACTATTTAAAGCCTTTTCATGGATGCTTCACATGCACCAGACATGCATTCACTCTTACCAATATTTCAATCCACACTGGCTCTGTGAGATGCAGGTTGATTTTACTCTCAAATTACTGCATTGAAGCATTTGTATGTTTATGGATCATTGACGTGCAGACCTTCCAAAATCCTAACAGTGCATCATGTGTATCTATAGTACTTTGCATCGTATAGCCATCAGGTAAACAGTAATTGGTTGAAGCAGGGAGGTGTATCTGGTTGCCTACCTAAACACAAAGTGACAAAATGTTGATACACAATGGATTTTTTAATATTTAATAATTCTTTAATCAGACTGAAAACTTGTCATCACACATACACTGCTGTAAGGAACACGAAGCATCCAGAAAGTGCTGATGTGCAGCCAAAGAAAGAAAGATCATGTTAACATGACTATTTGGTTAAATATAAGTAAAAAATAAAATGTGTATATCAGAGACAGTATCCAGTAGCGACTTCTTAAATAGTTTAAGTCATATCCATACTCCTCTTGCATGCACAACACCTTTGCATGTTCATAAATACACTGACACAGAAGAATAAACCAAGAATTACACACAAGCCCATGCCTCCTGTTGTTTTGTATGGCACTATTTATTTAATTCATGTTTGACCAATTTGTAGTTGCAGAGTGTTTGTATTATAATGATACTTATGGACACTTATGGTCCTCATGTTCTCATGGACATTGTTGTATGATTAGGTGTTTTTTTTTTTTTTACTGAAATCAGAATATTCACTGCAGACTTTTGTGGACTCTGAATAAAATGAGGCAGGAAGCTGTGTATGGCCTGTGGGGTGTGAGTTTGACCCCTGTGGTTGAACCGCATAGAAGTGGAAACCCACCGGAAATCATTTGCTACAAGTGCATTTTATTTGGCAAATTCGTATTGTGTGACCTCTGTGGGCTTTTAGAGCAGTTTAGAGCAGAAATGTTCTATATAAATGTTCTGTTTGTTGAATTAGGCCTAATAAGGAGTAACTTTGCCATACATGTAAACTAACGGAAGAACCCTAGCCTCATCTAGAAAAGCAATTTCTACACATTTAAATTAATAGCATATATATATATATATATATATATACACTACCGGTCAAAAGTTTGGACACACCTACTCTTTTTCATAGGATTTTCTTTATTTTTTTTGCTTTCTACGTTGTAAAACATTACTGAAT
>JAQQZR010000005.1:15316113-15328688 GCA_030068235.1 Notoglanidium macrostoma
CTCTCTCTCTCTCTCTCTCTCTCTCTCTCTCTCTCTCTCTCTCTCTGTCTCTCTCTCTCTCTCTCGCTCTCGCTCTCGCTCTCGCTCTCGCTCTCTCTCTTTCTCTCTCTCGGAGTTAAAAATATCATACAGAATTTCCTGACCCACTGTCTGTTGGGGGTACTACACCTGAACGTGAGCTTTTTGTTTACACAGGCCACCTTTAATAAAAGACTATGAGAATTTATGACCCCTCTTGCCTCCATATGAGAGTCCATTAGACTGCAGAGATACAGTGCAGAATTGCAGTCTCTGTTTATTAATGCAGGGAATAAGCAGGAGACCTGGTGGATCATGTCAGCTGCAGTGCTATGGAGAGGACAGTTGTTAGGAAAGAAGTTGAATTAGGAATGACACTGAAGAATTTATGTGTTTAATGTATTCTGAGCTGACTTCCAGCTAATGCGCTAAGTAGCCTACTGTGCAAAATCATATGGCTATATAGATAAGTTCATTTACTTAAATGCTATTCAAAAATGCAAGAAAAGTACATTAATGTTTATAGATTGCTGTAGATGGTGGGTTAACATATTTATAAGTGAGGTGCAGAACTACGTTCTCTCTCTCTCTCTCTCTCTCTCTCTCTCTCTCTCTCTCTCTCTCTCTCGCTCTCTTTCTCTCTATCTTTTAGAGGCTATAGTGACCTGATTAAGGACCAGTAAGAAAAGGGTTAAGGAAGCCATCTGGGAGCCTGGGTTATCACTAATTGACAGCTGCTGGCCCTGAGGGCTTTTTCTTCTAACCTGGAGACCTCAGTGTAATAGAAGGGCAGAACTCCTTGTGGCTCCATGTGAGAAGTGGCTGTGAGTGGAGGCCAGCCCGCTGTTGCTGGCCTCTTCCTCCATGGGAATATCTATAGAGTGGGGTAGAGAGAATTACAGCGGCTAGCTGTAACGTACAATTACAGACACAGAAAACCATGAGTATTCTAGAGAGCGGAGGGTCTTGGCTCAATAGTGCCTACCGTTCTAAAAATGTTACTAAAATACCATCAATAAATTTCCAGTTTTCATTTTTGAGTTTACCAGAAAGCAGTCTGTCTCTGTGATGTCTGATTCAGACCTTAGACTTGGCGAGATCAGCTCGAGTGAGGAGCAGTTTTAAGTCGACTTTTAACACTGTCACTCTCTGACAGTTTGATGTAATAAAAATCGGACATACTGAAAATGATGTTTTGGGCATTGTTAATACATTCACAAATCTATGTAATGTCACTTAAGGCTAACATTAAATACATAAATATGACACCGTTACTTATTTTATTCTGTCGTCCCTGCCTATGACATGTTTTTTTTAGAGCACATCAGAGTAGCCAACATCTTAACTGAAGACAAGCAGGGTCGCAAGGATCCTTTTTTGTTGCTAAAATTACAAACAACACTTTGTTAAATTGAGCTGCAAGCTTAGAAGATGAGTGCTTGGTCAGCTTGTCCTTTACATGGCCATGTTTTCTTACAGGAAAGAGCATCAAATTAACAAATTGTCATTTGTTCTTTTTATATGTTTATTGTTAAATTGTCTCATTTGTATGCTACATCGTTTTGTAATATTCAGTGAAGTTAAAAAAAAAGATCTGTTTATTCAGTCCACATTTTCTATCCCCTTGAGTTTAGTAGATGTTATTTAAACCCCCATCTCCAACACTCCTACTCAAGAAAAACCTGGCAACCTTTGAAGAGAGAATTATCACCTATTTGAATAATGTGGCAAATAAAGTGGGCTATCCAGAAAACAAACTTATCTGAATATGAAGAATAATCCCTGTGTAAATATTGATATAACTTTAGCACTTAAATCACCAGTTCTGAACAGCCTGGAGTTTTGTTGGTGCATTCTAACTTCCATTATAGCATAGGAAGCTTAAAGAACTACTAAGCTTTTTTCTCCCCCAACTATTTATTTTTGCAACCAGTTGAGCATTATTTCAGTGCTGTTGACTGGCACTTTTTTGGCATTCTACTGCTAGTGTGTCTGTCCTTGAATAATGTGTGCGAATGTGAGATTAGTCTCACTGTTTAAGCATTAAAGCCATTATGCAGTAATCAATACTTTTACATTTCAGTGCCTATGCAAAAAAAAAGGTGTACATACCGAAACAAGTGAACTGAGTAGAATAACTCCTTCTGAGAATGCTTGCTTCTGTAAGAAACCAAGAAAAGGACCATGTTCATGAGAGATTTTTAAACTAACAAGTGTTCTGTGTGTGCAGTAGGGAAGCTTGGCAATGTGTGTAATATGTGCTTATTGCTCAAAATTACTGCAGAAATGTCTCTTTGCTTTGCTACATCCCTCACAGAAATTCACAGTTGTTTGGTATTCTATTAATATTATGAATTACATCACCCTATTTCTGAAAAAAAATATATTGATTCCTGTGTGGTTGGAAATACGGCTCCTGAGCATTTAAAATCCATAAATCCTGGGGAAAAAAGAGCAGAAGACAATTGCAACTGTGTCAGCTCCACTTTATGTATTTCAAATGAGTAATTATTTTTACAGGAAACATAAATTGAATTACATTAGTGAATCAGCCAGGCTATGATAAGGCTTCTCCTCTATTCTAATTATCTTTATATTACTGTAATTATTCAGAAGTGTGCAAAATGGATTATTCCCCCAGCATAAGCCCCGCTGAGAGGTGATCTTCTTTCAGCCTGGGCCAGAACCTGTCATATGTGCTTTTCCTCACCATGCTTTAATAAGGACCCTGATATTTGCCAGGCAACTGATATGAATGTTCAGCTAGTAAGTGCATCTTTCTTTCAAGAATCATCGAAGCCCTTCAGTCCTTCAACCTTCAATTTCACCTCAGAGAAGAAAACTTATCTGTAATGAGCAATTAATTTCTTGTGCGTAAATGTTTGTGATAAATCACTACACCGTTCAATGAAATTGCTTTATCTTGCTATATCTGATGCATGGACTGTACTAGCATGAATATAAGGGAGAACATTCAACAATTTAAATATTTCTGTAATTATCTGCACAGGTTATTAAACAAATATTGAAGAAAAAAACAAGATGTTCATTGTTTAACTTTAGAGATAGAAATTTTTCATTCCAGATGTTACAATTTAGGGAGCCTGAGTTCTTCAGTGCTTTACATTATCCCAATTATATAGATTTTAAAACCTGACAAAAGTGATGTCATGCTGCTGTCTGTCTTCCATGTTTGCTCTTTTCCTGCTTATCTCCAATTCATTTAAAAATGTGTTAGTAAGAACCAGAAGGGATCTAAAACAAGTTTGGTCTAAGTCATTTCAGCCTGAAAATAATATTACCGAAGCATGCACTTTAACCTGAGGCTGTATTTTTCACACTCCTCCACATTTCCTGATCTTTCCAACTTCCTGTTAGCTAATGCTCTCTTGCCTCTATTTTACTTCATAAAAGCAAATAAAAATAAAAATTGTCTCTCATATAGTGATGTGACAGAACAGTCTGAGCAATGTGAAAGAGAATGCCCTGTGCTTTAGTTCAGTGACTTGCCCATCCACCGTGTCTCCAAAATGCCCTGAAGTCAGTAATCAAATTCATGTGCGATGAAATGTTAAGCTTCATTCGACTTACCTGTGTGAAATGAGAAGTCAGGTCTAGGAATTATGTCATTTTTGCTGTTCGTGCTACTTTTATTAGAAACCAATTAGCCAGTTAACTGTGATTAGTGATATATAGTTACTTCCTTAAACTTGTATAGTCAATTATATAGATTTGACAAGCAAATTTGTCTGTATGTTGTATTTAGGTCTGTGGTAGCTCAGTGTTAAGATATTGGCCTAGTGATCGGAAGGTCGTGAGTTCAAATCCCAGCACCGCCAAACTGCCACTGCTGGGCCTTTGAGCAAGGCCCTGACTTGTATAAAATAATATGTATGTAAGTCGCTCTGGATAAAGGCGTCTGCCAAATGACGTAAATGTTGATTGACCTGACGAAGTAATACATACAGCAACTCATTTAAAGATGAAACCTGCTACCTTGTTACTGCTGATGCTGTGAGCATCAGATCACGCTGTGAGCTTCAAGTTCATGCTAAACTCAGGGTTGAGTAGACTGTTCCAAGTTTATGAGTGGAGAAGGTGTTTTCTTTGGTTTTTACTACTTGAATTATGAATTATAAGTTACAAGTTTTAGTTGAAGCTGCATTACAGTGCACTGTACACTGTACCACATGTATACATTGAAATGACAATAAAAGACACTTGACACTTGATTAGTGCAAAAATATTACCAAAATGTGTTCATATGAATGAAGAAATGCAGCGACTAGAAAAGTCCTCATTCTGAATTTTCCCATATATATCTACATGAACACACACGCACACACACATTGATAAGTCACAACTTTAAAACCACCTGCCTAATATTTTGTAGGTCCTCCTTGTGCCACCAAAACACCTCTGATCCATCAAGGCATGGACTCCACAAGACCTCTGAAAGTGTCCTTTAAAGTCCTATATGTTGTGAGGTGGGGCCTCCATGGATCAGACTTGTTTATCCAGCACATCCCATAGATGTTCGATTGGATTGAGATCTGGGGACCATGGAAGCCAATTCAACACCTTGAACCCTTTTTGCAATGTGGCAGGGTACATTATCCTGCTGAAAGAAGTCAATGCCATTAGGGAACTCCATTGCCATGAAGCAGTGTACTTGGTGTAACAATGTCTAGATAGATGGTACATGTCAAAGTAGCATCCATTTGAATGCCAGGACCTAATGTTTCTCAGCAGAACATTGCCCAGAGCATCACACTGCACTTGCCAGCTTGCCTTCTTCCCATAGTGCATCCTGGTAACATCTCTTACTTAATTTAAAGAAACACACTCACCCAGCCATTCACCTGATGTGAAAGAAATTGTGATTCATCAGACCAGGCCACCTTCTTCCATTGTTCTGTGGTCCAGCTCTGATGGTCACATGCTTGTTGAAGGGACTTTCGGTGGCAGACAGGGGTCAGCAGGGGCACTCCGACTGGTCTATGGTTATACAGCCCCATACACAGCAAGCTGTGATGCATGCTGTGTTCTGTCACCTTTCTGTCAGTCAGCATTAACTTCTTCAGCAATTTGTGCTACAGTAGCTCTTCTGCGGAATCGGAAGCCTTCAATCCCCACGCACATCAGTGAGCCTTGGGTGCCCTTGACCCTGTTGCCAGTTCACTGGTTGTCCTTTCTTGGACCACTTTTTATAACTACTAACCTCTGGATACTGGGAACACCCCACAAGGCCTACAGTTTTGGAGATGCTCTGACCCAGTCATCAAGCCATCACAATCTGGCCCTTATCAAAATCATTCAGATCCTTATCCTTGTCCATTTTTCCTGCTTTCAACACATCAACTTCGAGAACTGACTGTTCAGTTGCTGCCACATGTCTCCCGCTCCTTGACACGTGCCACTGTAACGAGATAATCAGTGTATCTGTATACATATATGCAGGTTGGAAAACGTTAGATTTTTTTTAATAGCTTGCTGCAGATGTTTAAGAGGTATTACATTTTTCTTTGTTAAATGCATAGTATGCTTTATTTAATAGCACTCCACCAGCAACACCCCCCCTTCCCAATAAAAAAAAATTACTTTTGTCTTTACTTTCATTAGGTGGGGTCAGTGTGTTAATTAGGGAGGTCAGAAACCCCATAACCTCCTTCCTCCAATTTGCACCCTTGTCACACTCTGAATTTAACCAAATTAATATGCAGGAACATCGGATTCATATATCCTCCTCTAATCTCTTGCTAATGTAGCATTACTCCTTTGGTAAGGAGCTGAGTTTTCTGAAAATGTAAAAATAATCTCTACCCAGAATCATGAACCATGAATCAATGAATCATTAATAAGCTCACTAACACACATCAGATAGATATATTAAGAAACACTTGCATATGTTCACAACACTTCATTTCTGATGATTTACAGAGCAGTCCAGAATAGAAATCAAAGTGGTCGTGGTTGCCTCCTTCATTCTCACTTAGATCTCTGGTATTTTCTACAGAATTTGGTAAGAAAATAAATAAATAGAGTAAATACATAAAGAAATAAAATACATTTATGCTTTTAAATGAACTAATCGTGATTGTTTTCCTTTACAGAAGTGGATATTAAGAGAAAAACGTTGTAAATTCTTGCTCTTTCTATTTTTTTCTGTCAGTGAATTATTGCTGAAATCACACTGTACAAAGAGTTGTGTTTGGCAGGAATTCTACACCGAGCAAGCGTTTCCAGGGTCAACAGATTCTTGTGGAGTTGTGAGACACATGGAAGGTCACCCTAATCACAAACTCAGTGGGAATTGCTCTTTGATCATCTTGCTGTAGCTAATCCACCAGACTTGATTGCAGTTGTTCATAGCCAAACCCATCATTCTAATGCATTTTGCTACACTGGTTGAAAACAGACCTGTTTTCTAACATTGGTCCATTTCTGAACCAGTTAAATTGATTTTGACTCAAAGTGAACCAACATCAGGTAGCATGAAAGCAGAAAAATGATTGTTGTATAACTGGTCACTCTCCTTGCCCCAGAACTTATAATGCACACTCTTCCTTCAGCCTCGTCATATGGCATGATTATTTTATATAATGTTTTGGAGGCCTCTCAGAACAGGCAAACAACATAATGGCTTTTCAAGCATTGAGCGTTTCTCATGTTCCTTCAAAAGTAATGTCACAAAAAGAAATCATTTTTGTGTGCTCCTTTGAACATGGCTTTTGTACAGTATGTGTATAGGGGCATTAGGTAAAATTGGAGCTCTAGCATTTGCAAGGTGAACTGCAGTAGAATTTAAACCATTTGTCATATACACAAAGCACAGTCTATGAAGGTCATTCATCTGAAAGCATGGAGTTAACAGTGCAGATAGATGTTAAAGCAGTATTAACCAGAATGTTTGGCTATTGATTGAAATAGTTTACCACTATGTATTTCTTTAGCTTGCATAGAAGGCACATACATGACATATCTAACTTAAAGGTTCACTATGTAGGCTTCAACCACCTAAATGCACCAGCAAACACAGATTCCTCTCATTTCATCTTCCTTGTCTTCCTTTCTTCTTCTTTGTCATCCTCCCAGTGCTTCCATCCAGATTCCCACTGCCACTTGTAAAAATGCACAAAATGGAAGGCGCTCTCTAAAGGTTTGTCCATTCTGGGCTACTGTAGCAGTGCAACATGGCGGCTCCATAGAGGTGAACCTGCTCCCTATGTACATATAAAGGGCTCATTCTAAGCTTATGAAAACAAAACTATTTATAATTACAGGTAATTATACACTAATGAAAACATACTTATGAATTCCATAAGCATATTATGGAATATATACTTCATTTCTGCTAATAGATACCCTCAAAATCCTACATGGTGGACCGTTAACATCTCAAACTTCATCCCTGTTACTAGCAACAGGGACATTATGATTTCTGGCAAAAAAGCTTATAATTTTTTTTTCTTTCTAAGAACTGAAATGTGACGAATAGTCAAATTGCACCCATGCTGTTAGTCTTACTTTAGCCATCACTGTGAGCACCGTTAACATCTTGAATGAAATAAAAGTGCTGCTCCCCATAACAAAGTGAAATAAGAGCTACCTGCTTGCTTTCAGAGATAAAATTCTACCTCACTCATACCACATGTTTGTCATTTTGACCCAGAACAGGCATGTCAAGGTGTTCCATCTTTCTGACATCACTTGGCCAGGAGAAGCATCTGTTCTCACTTCAGCACAGACCCAGAGATCACCCCACTGAGGGCTGCAGAGGCCACAAGGAACAGCTCTCATCACATATGCACAGTTAGAGAACCTCCTTTTATTAGTCAGACATATTTCACAGTGAATACTAATGCAAGTGTTTGGCCAAAGTTAATGTTCTTCTCATCCTAAATTGAGAAGACAGATCAAAGTTTTGCAAAAACTGTTTTAAGTTATGAACAAAACATGATGGGGGTGGTTGATTAACAACTTTATTATATCATGTCAGCGCCTGAGTCTCCAAGAAACTCTGATTCCCATAACAAACCACAGCATACAAACATGGCTGCCATAGACTACACTTCACATCACCAAAAGACTTTTTCCGTTCACAGTCACACAGCTTCTAATCACACATATGAACACTATGACACAACGCTGTATATAAGGACACCATTTTCAATGCTTAGCGTATATATACATTAACCAAGCCTTGCTTTATGTGCATTGCTATTTCAATTTTGACTGCCTTGATCCTTGATTTTGCCCTCACGTTGATGTTTGCTGTTCATCTGCCCCTGTTCTTGTTTTGTTGACCACGTTTGTTGAATATCGTGTTGGATTTAATTGTCTGCCTTGTGATTTTAACTTCTAACAACATGCATGTCTCCGACTCCCACTTCTGATACATTACCACCCTGAAGGTGATTACTTTCCAGTCATAGCACATCCCAAAGTGTTTTATTCCTATGAAGCCACAACAATTTGTCAACAGTATAATTTTTTTTTATTTAATAAAGAATGACACATTATAACAGCTATAACAAATCATTCTTTCAACAGCCTTGCTTTTTTCCCTTCTCTTGAAGGCAAAAACAATCAGCTTGTCATGTTACTGATAAACCACAAAGCCAAATACGGACTGACGCTGGAGACTCTGTCTACAAATTCCCCAAATGACCAAAAATAAACATCTCTTCACAGAAAGCTTCACCATATCAATGAATATACATGTTTTTAATCCATTATACGGATCATTTGTCATACTATTTCCTGTGTAAATTGTAACAAAATAAAACCAATAACATATTGGAAACATAAACTTTGAAGATATAAACTTTATCATTAGTAAAGTTATTACCTTGCTCATATAGGAAATTAATCAACACTATCATAATCTGAGAAATTTAGAGTCCATTTGAACAAGTAGTCTTGAGTAGTTTTCTTTTCAGAATACTTGTACAATCCAGTAATGTAGAAATGATGAGGAATTTACATGATTGCTTATGGTGTGTTTTACTCCCAGCCTGCTGTGCCATCCAATGTGAGTGATGATTTAAACATGACCTAGTCCAGCCAGATACTGCTTAATATTCTTACTGAAATGAATGCAGAGTATGAACAGCATGGATTAAAACCTTCAACCTTATTGGCCATTAGTGTCTAATTAGAAATAGCCTGGAAAGGGGGGTTGAATACAGTGGGCTTAGACGATGTCTGACCCTTCTGGTAACATCACAACTGAAACATCTTTAAATGCGCCATCGACTTGGCCCAATATTTTGACTGCAAGCATTGCTGATTTATTTGGTTTATTTGGTTCTTTTGCTTGGCTTCGAGCCAATAGGGATATGTGAGAGAAGAGCTGCACATTCACTGTCTTCATAAAGCCAGATAAAGAGTCAAGCTGAGAAGGAGAGAGAGGGAGTATAGGAGAGAGTAATCAGCTGTATCAGCAACAGAATCCTGTAGCCCTGGCTGGGTCTCAGCACAGAGGAGCAGCATGGATAGAGGCAGTTACTGACCTTCTGACCCCAGCCTGAGTCGGGGATGAGATTGGATTAATTCAGCACTGGATCTGTGCCAGTGTCTACCCATAACAAATATGGCTCTGGATAACATATCTTTTAATTACTAGCTACTGCACCTCAGTCAGATTCCTCCAAGCCGGGCGCCAGCGCCTAGAGGGGTCATTGCTCCTCCTGACTTCATACATCAAATAAAGGATAATGTGATTGTAGGCCAGGTACAGCTGCGGGTAATACAAGGCTATGAATGCACAGGCAGCGCTGTTTGTCTCCTGCTTTATTGTGTCGGGAGGAAGCGTCTACACTCTGTCAGCATTATTCAGCGCTATCAGAGGACTGGAGAATTACAGGCTTGCTGCTCTCAATCTGAATTCCAGGTAATGCAAGGTAAAGCTTGTCATGCTCCACGATTAAATAGCTTAATGAACACGAGATGTCAAATAAATAGTCGAATGTAATAGTTCAGTAGAAAATGGAATAGGAGCAGGTTTAGATAAATGCTTTTTAAACTTCCTGGTCAATTTCAGGACAGGAAAAATATGTTGTTCTGATTTTAAAGCAAAGGCTGGGATTCCGCTGTATTAGCTCAAGGTTTAGAGACATCATTGTAGAAAACACACAATATCTATTTTATAGTAAGTAACCTTCTTTTATTCAAGCACCAAGAAAGACTATGGACAATTTAGAGTACCCAGTTGACTTAATAAACTTTGGACTGTGGGAGGAAACCAGACTACCCAAAGAAACCCACACAGGCACGATGCGAACATGCAAACTCCACACATAAGAGCACTGAACCTTCTTGATGTGATACAGCAGAGCAAACCACTGCACCACAGTGCCATCCCAAGAAAGACTAAATACAATTATTGATTGCACTGTTAAATCAGAAGAATAGTCAGACAATATCGACAAAATATTGTCTTTTTGAATGTTCTGCATCCAATATTTTGAAATAGTTACTTGATTAAGCACATTAACGTGACACTGTCCTTATGATCATGCCCATAACTACTATGGATATGATGACACTGAGGTCCAGACCTCAGTAGTTTTGCAAGATTGTTTTCTTTTTTTGTAGTACCACCCAAATCTCCAATTAAATATGGAAACAGCAACTGGAGGAATGTAGCATAGTTGGAAAGACTACCCAGTCAACAGTGATGATTTGGTTTCAACTGGCCTCTGACAGCTGAAGAGGACATTTTTGGCATGCTCATAGACTTCATCAGCTATTATGATTAGCTCTAACAGAGCACTATGTGACAAGATGTAAACATGTTGAGAAATATGCAGTGCACATCTGATAAGCTATGACACGGACACTGGCGTTCTGTGAGAACATTTTGAAACTACATCTTGCTAGACAAACACGCTTGCTAGTTGCAGTAACCTTAGCTGATTTGCACTGCCTTATCTTAAGGTACATGACATTTTTAATGTATGTTTTTTTTTAAATAATCCAAGAGGAGAAGCAAGAGAGATAAAGAGGACAGAAAAAGAAAGTGAAATGTAAACCAAAAACTGGTAAAACACGTTCAGCATTCATATTTAATATGAAGTGGACTACATTAAAATGTTGATTCTGGTTACAGCCCTGATTGTACTTCCACTTACTCTTCACTTCCATTTTGCATTAGAATTGTTTGGTGAAAGGTTTCTGTCCCCAGTGTGGTCCTTTCATCATGTCCTGATTACCGGGTCTGCAACTGAAAATCAATGATTGCAAAGCTGCTCATAGTAGAATCGGGTAATAAAGCAATTTTCTACATACTGGTATGTGTGCATTATTGCAAAGGTAGGAGTCAGTGCAATAACGGCATCTAAATGGTTAGTGAGTTACTGGAACAACTGCAGACAGAGTAGGGATTTCACACTGCCTTACGAAAAAAAAGCCTTTTACATTTCATGCCAAATAATGAAATCCAAAACAATTTGCAAAGAAGAAGATGAAACCTGAGATGGTTGTGGGGTGCATTTTAAACACCACAGTCCAAAGCCTGCCTCAAGGAATGGCAATTATAAAAAGGATCTGGCTCCATCCATGCTGATAAGGCTGGAGAACTAGACTTAATGTGACATTCCAGATAGTGTGTGAAGAATAAGCAGGTTTATCTCATGCATACACGTGCTTTCACACATGCAGACTTGCACATACACTATGTAAGCATGATCATACAACCGTAGGCTATACGTAATACATTTTCCCCCAGTTTTTATTCCTCACCATAATCAATAACTCAGGGAGGATTTAGCATTGTGAGATAGTATGCTCTCAGATAATGGTTGGAAAATATATAGCAACAGCAACAGTGGAGGTGTAACTCTTGCACAGTAATAGTTGCATGGATCAATCTGCCTGCAGTGAAGTTAACTACATGGAGGTGACCTGAGTTTGCTGAACAGCAGACACACACAAACACACAGTGCCAGTCAGCAGAACAGGTGTGTATCTGACACCATGCTGAAGCGCCCCGTCAATGCGGATCAAACTCCCACTCAGGAGATGGCTCAGGTTCTCCTGTGTAATGATACTGTTTAATTATTTTGACTCACTAAGTGGAATAGTTGTCTCAGCAGTTGCTTTATGTAAGCATACAAAATGACATTTAAAACGACCTCTCCAGCATTGACAGTCAAAGGTAACAGCAAACTGGAACATAACAATGACAGCAGTAAGCAGAGATGTCTGTCTGCATGGGGGGTGTACTCCGAGACGAGTTCAGCGAGCGTAGTGAGGATTTAATAAAGAAGTTACAACGTCGGTGCAACTAAAGACTGAAGCGCTATTCGGAGAGATAGAGGTACAGTGCATCCGGAAAGTATTCACAGCGCATCACTTATTCCACATTTTGTTATGTTACAGCCTTATTCCAAAATGGATTAAATTTCCTCAGAATTCTACACACAACACCCCATAATGACAATGTGAAAAAAGTTTACTTGAGATTTTTGCAGATTTATTAAAAATAAAAAAGCTGAGAAAGCACATGTACATAAGTATTCACAGCCTTTGCCATGAAGCTCAAAATTGAGCTC
>JAQQZR010000005.1:15329632-15370627 GCA_030068235.1 Notoglanidium macrostoma
CTTCAGGACAACTCTGTGAATGTCCTTGAGTGGCCCAGCCAGAGCCCAGACTTGAATCCGATTGAACATTTCTGGAGGTGATCTTAAAATGGCTGTGCACCGACGTTTTCCATCCAACCTGATGGAGCTTGAGAAGTGCTGCAAAGAGGAATGGGCGAAACTGGCCAAGGATAGGTGTGCCAAGCTTGTGGCATAATATTCAAAAGACTTGAGGCTGTAATTGGTGCCAAAGTATTGATCGACAAAGTATTGAGCAAAGGCTGTGAATACTTATGTATATGTGCTGTCAGTTTTTTTTTTTTTTTAATAAATTTTCAAAAACCTGATCATTTTGCAAAAAGTGATGCGCTGTGAATACTTTCCGGATGCACTGTACATAGATGTCTGCCTACATTGTGCCATTTTTAGAGTTAAGTGCACATAGTAATGTTTTAATACCAAAATTTTATACATTGGTAAAACTACGGAATCAATGTTGCTGTAGAATAGAGGCATGTTATAGTTACATGCAGTTCTCAGCTCTTCTGTGACATGGGCTCAAATATGTAGCAGTATTCAATAAAACACTACTGTCTGACAGGTTGAACTGCAATATGTTATACTCATATTTACATTTTGTGTAAATATACTTAAAGAAATATGAAATGCCATTTGAGGCCAAAAGTCTTTTTTATTTGTAAATTGTCACTTGCTCTTATATTTTCCTCATATTACATTTGACAGTCTTTCTTCATTTCTCATTTTCTAAGCCTGAGGGCAAAGATTTGAGTTTAAAGGTGGTGGTCTCATTAAGCAATATCACACTCACAATCCTGCAGTTATACTGAATATCAGCACGGCTGTGATCCAACCATATGTAATCACAGCCTTTCCAATATTCAGTGTAACTGCATGATATCAAGTACGATATTGCTTTTATACAACAGTTCTCTAAACAAGAAATTAATATATGTCAGTGACATTTCAAACACAGCATGGCCAAATGTTCTGTTTATTTTTCATCCTATAGTGGAAATAAATCCCAAAGAAGCCACTCTCACTTTATAGGACATCGGTTAGCTAGCTCACATTGCTTTGTAAATTCCCGTTAAAGGTGTTTCCAGTAAAATTGGTGTCTCTTCTTCGTTTTCCTCTTCAAACAATGAGCTTTGATATTTTAAGCCAACAGTTATATTCCTGAAAAATATCATTTGCCATGTCCCCTGATGACATCACTAACACTACCGTAGTAATCCTTTCAAACTAGGAAGTGGAATTTTATCTCGTGAACACATATGAGCAGATACTGATACACTGATTCACACGGTACAGTTATAGAAAATATTGGCACTCTTGGAATGCTTCTCAACCAATCAAATTAGTGGACCGGAACTAAATGTTGTATAAATGCATTTATGGACCCTGTCTCAGATGCTTCTAAACAAGAAATATCTGGCAGTCCTGGAGGGGTGAACTACATGCAGGTGTTTTGCATAATCGACTTAAGCAGTTGTCTAACCAAACACTGAACACGCATAACTTTCTCCTTGCAAAGATTGATGTAACTTTTGGACTTAAGTCACCAACTCTAAATAGTGAGGGTTTTAAACACAACGATAACAATAAAGTCCACCTAAATCCTTTCAGGGTTTTTATTTTCAGCAGGTCAAACAGAACCATCCTTCAGAACCTTTTCCTGTCTGTATAAGTTCATTCTAGTCAATGTATTTTCTTAATTGTATCCGCAACAGTAAAGTGAAATATAATCTGATCTCATGAGAAATTCATACAAATTTGAAAAAATTAGGACGATGTGGCTGGATTTCTTGTTAGTCCAAACAAATAAAGGAAAGGAAAAGGTACAAACACTAATCCCACCCTATCCCTAACCTTAACCTTAATCTATACATGCAACCTGAGTTGTGCAAATACTTATTAAGTTGTGTGAATCCATGTAGGATGATATACAAGGACAAGTTTCAGAGCATTGCGAAAGAAGAGACTGAGAAAATTGTTTTGACTCTTTGGTGACCTAGTCCAGTCCCTGGAAAAAAAAATCCTCCCTCACATTTGTTGATAAATGTGTGTGGGGTGTTTTGGTGTGGCCCAAATAATTCAAGTCTGAATATTTATCTGCCACTGATCACTGTCAGTTCCGAGTTTCAAGTTTCCTTTCTTCCTGCTTTTCTATGCTCTTCAAGTTCGAGTTTCGCATTTATTTCCAACGGTGACCTTTTGCTATGAAATGTAACATTAGTCTTCTACTCTGCTGCATGTCCAACATGGACGTAGACTAATGTGATGTTTGACCTGCATGCTGACCCTTTGCTGGCCAGTGCAATGAGCTCCACATGCCTCAAGCTGCTTTGTCCTTTCCCGTCCAAGCTACGACACACATTGTGATGCCTGTAGCCAGGTATCACAACAACCCAGGGATTTAGCTCTGCAAAATAAACAAGAGATTTGTAATTTAACAGTAGATATACTGCCTGCATTGTGAATGTGTGAACATGGCACAAATTTTAAAGATACAGATTTGTAGAATTTTTACCCTCTCCGAATGCTACTGCGATCTATGTGCAGAAAAACGTTTCATAATTTGTGTTATGCTGCACCCATCTCCATTGCGTATGTTAATCTCACAGCTGAATGTGTCAAGTAATACATATTCAAAGAATTCAGGACTCTGATATTAGCTTTCATATCCTTGATAGTCAGACACACAATTCATTTAAACTGGAGGTCTTCTGGGAGTCCATCTGTCTCCCAGTGGCTAAAAGATTCTGTCTTTCTCAAGCTTGAGAAATTCAGATACGCGGTAATAGTCTCAACAGATTTTCTCTTCATAAATGCCAGCCTTTTTATAACATTCTTCAAAGACTTGCACCAATTGCCTGAAAATTAGTATTAACATTTACCGACATGTTGATCTATGTTAATTGTATACATTTTGCTCTGTTCTAACAGCAATAAACCAAAGAGAGGGTTGCCTTGGCATAATGTTTATGCTTCTGCAATAAAAAATAATCTTAAAAGATTTCAAGCTGCATAATGCATACTAAATAGCTGTAACTGTGCTCATTCTGAACATAGCCTATAACGTTATTTAGCTAGCTAGCTAAAATATGAGTTCCCAAGTGAAGGAAAAAGATTTGCAGTCTTCTGCAGATTTGAACAACAAAAATACTCAGAAGACCTTGCGTTAGTCACAAGCCCGCTATCCTAAGTTCTCCAACTTATCCACTTCACAACAATACGAATTCTATTATAAATCAGCTGACAATAATCCCTCATCCTATAGCTTCCCAACAAATTAAAGAACAAATGACATCCTTTACCTGTTCAGCAAGAAATAATGCACCAGTCCTGAATCACTTCCCTTTTTATTGTCAACTATCAATACCTTGTTCAGAAATTCTTAAAAAACAATAACATGCTGCAAAAAAATAACAGCAAATAACTGGGGAAAAAAAACTAGCGAATAACAAAATAACAGCTCAGTTGTCCTTTTTTTTCTTATAATCTTATAAACTTAATGTTCTTATTATTTTGGTGTTCTATTAATTTGGTTTACATCATATCTTGATAATCTAAAAGAAATATTAAATATTTTAAAGTGAATTAACATTCTAAAGAAAAGCACGGAGGAGGCACGATTAATTATTTTATATCATAAGTATATTATGATATTTATGTAAGCACATTATATAAGCTATCATTTAAAGAATAATGTAAATATATCATGTAAATCATATTAAATAATTTATGATTATTAACTTATTAGCTTACGGTGTGTTATATTGCATATTTTTTAACATGAAGGACAAACAAAAACAATGGCAACATGCTTATTAACACATTCAATCCCTGATAACTCACACATCAAGAAATGCTTTAATTATGTTCATTTTAAACACTGGTGCATGTCTCACTTAATGATGAGCAATTTGCCCTTCTAGTTGTTAATGTATGACTTACTCATTTGTCTCTGATTATTAACTCATTACTTTCTGATGAGTTATTCCTTACTGAATTCCTTACTGAGGAAAATGATTTTTTTTCCCTCTCTCTCTCTTGTCTGTTCATTCCCTCATGTTTTCACTGTGTCTTCCGTGATTATTTGTTGGCTCACATTTGTCATTAGGTAGGCGGACGTCTTTCATGCCTGAAGTTGGCGTGTGCTGACTTTTGACTTATCCAAGATGATGTATGATGTACACAAATTTTCCACCAATTCTGACCCCTGACACAGCACTGACTGTGTGTGACTTAGTATTATTAGATTTTATAAACATCATATTATATTATATTTTCTTCTCCTCCTTTGTTTTTAAAAGAAACTTACTGAAATTTTACCTCTTACATTACTATTTCTATTTATTCTATTTATCCGGTCTTTCCACAGAGATCTATTTCCAATAAAAAAAAATGACAACTGTGATTGACAGGTTCAAATACCTTGCCATATTAGCATCTTAATTTTGGTCACTGTCAGATGCTGTTAACGTCCACTCCTCAAGCAGCTGTCTAATAAGAACTGTGATTTGTACTATTGAACAGGCCAGCCTTTATTACCTAATTGCTTTCGGCTGAATGACTTAAAAAGTAATTAATTACAGGGGGCAGATTGTAATGGAGGCTAAGGTGCACATGGGCCTAACAGATTTGATGTGATAATAGCAGGTCTGAAACAGAAATTTCCTAGGTCTTCTTTTTAGTAGCATTTGAACAAATACAATGGAAAAGTCTTTCAGGACATCTGCAAGGATGAAATGATAAAGAAATTCAAAATAGGAACATTTATGAGGCAGGCTAAGTGAAAAGCTGTTGAAATAATTGTAGCCTGCTACTGGAACAATCACAATGCCAAATAGCTCTCTAAGTAAAGTATAACAGACTATCTATTGAAGCAACTGAAGTAAATCTCAGTCTTCTTAATTATACATCCTGTATTTTAGATGGCTTCAAATCTTTGTTAGAAACATTTTGCAGCAATTTCAGCTTTAAGGTAAAATGTGTTAGGATTGATATTTTCATACTCTTGACCCTGTGTTTGGGGCTGAAACAGCTGGGATGATGGGTAAGTTTAAAACACTAACTTTCATCACCATAACACTACCATCTACATGCTCCAGAGGTATGAAAATGTTATTAAGAAGGGGAGAAGAGGTAAGATGAGGCACCCCAGGTATCTAAGAAAATGTATACAAAACAAATAATGCATTAGAATTTTTAGGAAGAGACAAACATTTTATTTTATCACACTTAACCTTGAAGCTATTTAAGCAATATGAATTATGTTGATTGTCAAAGGCTACTTTCACATTTAATGTGACACAGATCTGATTTTCTTTCAGGACTGTGTGGACACAAAAGCCTAATCTTTACAAATTAGACCTGAGCCACTTTCATATGTGGTTGTAGATTAGATACATAGCACACACATACATGGCCATGAGACATGAATGAGAATGGTCAGATTTCATGCAGCTTTTTCCCAAATCATTTTTATGTAATTCGCTGAGCACTTTATAAGGAACACCTGTACACTCATTCATGCAATTATCTAATCAGCCAATAATGTGGCAGCAGTGCAATGCATAAAATTGGGTGTATAAAAATGCACAAATTCTGCAGCGGACACAGGTTCATCAAAACTGGACAAATGAATTTCAATTTCTGCAGAAGCTTACCATCCATGGACCCAACCTTTCAGTGGTCCAGGTTTTTTGTCAGTGGTCCAGGTTGGTGGAGGTGGTGTATAGGTGTGGGGAATGTTTTCTTGGAACACTTTGGGGCCCATTAATACCAATCAATCTTTGCTTGAATACCACAATCTATTTGAGTATTGTTGCTGACCATGTGCGTCCCTTCATGGCCACAATTTATCCATCTTCTAATGGATACTTCAAGCATGATAATGCACCATGTCACAAAGCACATTTCAAACTGGTTTCATGAACATGAACAATGAGTTCAGTTTTATGAAATGACACATACTCTGCAGTTAAGAAAGAAACAATCTTCCACATCTGCAGCAAGTGAGTAAAACAATTTAAAGTATTCCAACCTGTGTATATATACACCAATCAGCCATAACTATAAACCACAGACAGGTGACATGAATAGCATAATTAGGCAGCATGTGAACAGTCAGTTTTTGAAGTTGATGTGTTGGAAGCAGGAAAAATGGGCAAGCATACGGATCTGAGCAACTTTGATAAGGGCCAAATCGTGATGGCTAGACAACTGGCTCAGGGCATAGTTGGGTGTTCCCAGTATGCTCACAGCTTGCTGACTATGCGGCTGCATAGTGGACAGACATACCAAACCAGTCAGAGTGTCCATGCTGACCCTGTCCACTGTCAAAATGCATGAGCATTAGAACAGGCCCAGGGAACAATGGAAGAAGGTGGCCTTGTCTGATGAATCACGTTTTCTTTTACATCATGTGGATGGTTGGGTGCTGTGTGCATAGCTTAACTATGGAAGAATGAACTATAGGAAGATGGCAAGCTGTGATGCTTGGGTGAAACCTTGGGTTCTGGCATTCATATGGATGTTACTCTGACATGTACCACCTACCTAAACATTGTTACAGACCAAATACACTCCTTCATGCCAACAGTATTCCTTAATAATGCAAGCCTCTTTCAACAGGAAAATGCACACTGCCAGACAGCAAAAACTGTTCCCTAGATCATACATCAGTGGGATATGCTGGACAAACAAGTCTGATCCATGGAGGCCCTACCTCACAACTTACAGGACTTTAAAAATCTGCTACTTACCTTCATAGGTCTTGTGGAGTCCGGGCCTCGATGGCTCAGAGCTGTTTAGCGGCACAGGGGGGACCTACACAATATTAGGCAGGTAGTTTTAATGTTATGGCTGATCATTGTGTATCTGACAAGCAATACAACTCCACCAAGTTGTGTTCAGTGGTTAAGAACTCACTGGAGATCCATGGCATTATGGCTTCCTGGAAACTTTATCATTCCTCTGCTTCTGTTTTTCAACAGGTCAAGTCTCACACAGGCAACTCAAAATGCCCCACTCATACAGTTTTGCTTAGCTCCCTCAGGCAGTTAGAGAGTATTGATTTGAAGCCAGAGTAGCTTTGTTTAGTTCCATTTTAACTGACCCTTGCCAAACCATGAAGCCAGGGTGTAGTGTAGCTCCGTGGAGAGAGCAGAATATTACATGGCATACTGATCCAAGACCCATCATCATTTTCAGCACATTTTTCATGTTATTTATGGCTACAAGACTGAGTGTGAATTACAGTCGGCAAAGAGTTTATTATTTGCGCTTGGAAACTGGTGTAAATGGACACTTTTGTTTTGTTAAGACTTTTTAAGTGCAACTGTACAACATTTGACTTCCAGATGGAAGTCTGTAGTATTTTTAAAGCAAAAATTATGAGCTTTATGAGATAAAGTAATTTCTGGGTAGGTAGAACGTTGAAGCTTCTGAGACATGGCAAAATGATCCACAGTTAAGAGTCCTCTGAATCTGGAACATGTGACTGTAAGCATTTCATTGCACAACTGACAGATTATGATTCCACTGTAAATTTAATCCAGGTCATATTCTATATCACTAACAGAAACTCTAGCTCACATGAGTTATTTTATTAAACATCCCTGTTTTTCATAAGATTTCACTTGTGAGATTTTTCAGTAGCATAACTGCAAATTCAGCTTTTGCACCCAGGCCTTAGATGTTTGGCAGTGACAGATGCCAGAAGAGGAGTCAGACTGTGCATGCATGACTTTGGCTCAGATCAGGGCACTTCACCTTTAAACAGTAGTGGAGATAGTCTTTCAGGAGGAGGGGGAAATGTCTTAGCTCAGCGGTTTGTTTTTTTGAGGGGCTCAGAGCATTTCCTCTGCCTGGTTCAGGTTGCTGAGCAGCAGCGGCTCATTGTCTCTTCCGCATAAAACTAAGTATGGGTTTGATCGACGGCACTGCATTTTAATAGGTAATGGACTTCCTGCTTAAGCCCAGTATACCCAGTTTAGTGTTCTCTTTGACCCTGCTACATGAAACACTTATTGTGCTGTGGCTTACTACAGACGGATGAAATCAAAGACGGCCTCAGACTTTTGAGAGCCTGAAGCAGAATCTGTTTCAGAGGCCTCCTTCACAATAGTCCAGCGCTATTGGAAATCAAGTCACATTAGAAAGAGAACTGATGAGCAGATAATTATATGGTTTACCGAAGTAGGACACTAGATGGCAGACTGAAGGTGTGGCTGTGAAAAAAAATACTATATACAGACAGCTGTAGCTGTCTGGGGATCACCAAGTTATTTCAACTATTCTCTTCAAAATATGTATGCACCCTCTGAGAATAAATGCATGGCCTTGTGTCCTTTAAACTTATTTGTACCAAGAAATAATAACACATATTTGCAATCAAAAGTACTATCAGCTGCCTGGCCAATCCAACACTTAGCACATGCTATCTGGTCCCAACAAATCTTGCAGTTTCTTGTAGCTTGGGTAGTAACATGGTCAATTTTTTGGCCATGTAAGTTAACCAACTAGCTGAATGAATAGCAATCGAGAGCATTCTGTTTGCACAATGTTCTCCTCATTGGTAGCTTACATTACCCAGCTAGTTTACATGAGCTAACAGGATTATCATATAAGGATTTTTTATTTATTTATTACATTTGTGAACAATTGCAATTTTAGTAAAAGTGATAGGGGCAGATTTCATGTGTATGTTGTATAGCTAAATTTGATGAAATCAAATTAAAGTGTTGTGTCTTCACAAAGTGTTGCATCTAGATATAAATAATTATTTCATACATTGAGAAGAGATTGACAGCATTTTGCCAATTCCAACAAATTGTTGGCAGACAAGATCCATGCTTATTTTTTAAATGGAAATGTGGATGTGTCATTATAAAATTGCACTGATTGCAAAGGTCATCTGTTTTAAATATAGAGAATAAAGTGAATATGTGATGGAAACATTTTTCACCCAAGAGTCTTGTTATTTATTTCCTATTACAGAACGGAAAAAAGGAGGGGGGGGAGAAAGGGAAAATATTTCTGCACTTTTTTATAACATATACAAAGTACACAAAAGAGCTTAATTATACGCAGGAGAAAAAATAATACAGTGATATAAAAAATCTAAGAAGAAATAAAAAATGTGACTGAAGTTAAGCATCAGATTAAAAAAAGAAGGAAAAAGAAAAGAAAAAAAATATTTAACAGATTGAGATATCAAGAGAGTCTATCTTATTTATTACCACGAAAACAGACTGCCAGATGGTATAAAAATGTATCAGCACATCCTTTTATAGAGTGATGAATTTTTTCCAATGTCAAATAATGCATAAGATCTCTGATCCACTGGTTAAATATAAGGAGTTTGTCTTTCAATTTAATTAGTACAAATCTCCTAGCTGTAATGGTGGAATATTCTATCATGGCTTTTGAAGAATTAGATATACCAAGTACATCTGGAATTGCAATAATAGCAGTAGGTTCAGTGTAGGTTCACTTCTAAAACCTGTGAGAAAGAGGACCTGCCTCCACTTTACACCTATCACAATATCAGCCAGGGTTGTTTAGTCAACCTTACTATAGACCATTGTAGACAATGAGGATTATAAATTCAATCATTGTATGATGCAGACAGAAATATTTATGAGCAACTATGACTGGCTAGGAACACACACACTCACACACACACACTCACACACACACACACACCAAAACAAAACAGTTTTTATGATTATGTAACACGGTCACTGTAATCGACTTTCCATGGACTTGCTAATTTTAGATTGTTTGAATGGAGTGATGGCTAACAGCCACGTTTTGATCACAGCTTTTGACACTGCTGGAAACAAGACTTCTGATGATTTGATGATTTTTATTTTTTTTTTTACATATTATGGAATTGAAAGGCAGTTTAAAAGCAGATGTGCCACACACTTTTCATGTATTTTATAATATTTCATGAGATGCTTTAGTAAATATTGCAAGAACTTTATAAAAAAAACATTATAGTTCCTTTTTCTTGAGTTGTTTCAGAAGGATATAAAAACAGACTGAGTTTGGGGATGTGCCTTTAAATTTTAGGAGTGTTTATTTTTTTAATTAAATATATAAATAACCTTGCTCTATTTCACTAACATCAACAAACAATAACTACTATCCAGTGGTAGTTATAGAAAGTAGAGCTGAAGGCTTCTTTTTTATGAACGAACTCAAGTTTGAGACGGAAACTGTAGCAAACACTAAACCAATAGTACAAGACAAAAGATGGCAATTTCAGAAAAGTAACTTTAAACTTACTTTTAAAGCCTATGTTTTAGTGACAGGCCTACGCTACTCATTGCAGGTCTAACGTATAATTGGTACGTGACAAAAAAATGATTTTTGCTGCCAATAGATAATGCATAATATTATATTTAAAATGACACTAAATTTGTGATGATACCATTATAAATAATGAAGTTATGGCAAATTGTGTCCTGAGAAAACTCATTAACGTCTCTTGTTTATAAGGTAAATTAAACAAAAAGTATCATCTGCTATTATAACTTCCTCAATATTGGAGATATTCTCTTGATTTTTTCAGGAAACAAAGATTGTAGTGTCATTTCAAAGATTAATTAAAATGGTAACTGGTGGCTTGTTTGTGGTTGATTAATTAATTAACATTATTAATTTCTGTCCTGAACATTGAATAGAAGTGCATGACATTTTCATGGTATTTATGGTACGAATTTTTCAGAAAATATCAGTTATTGTTCTCCAATTTAAAAATGCATTAAAACAACAAGCTGGATTGGTAATTAACTTAATTAATAACAGATGAATGAATTAAGTTATTTTATCATTTTGATTAAACACATTTTTGCCGTCTTTGATTTCTGAGGTGATATTTTTGAGTTAAAATCAATGAAAGATGGCGAATTTCTAGAAACATGGTGCCTGACACATGAACTGGCTCGGGTCATCATTCTCTTGCTCAACCATGAATTTCCATGGTTTTTAACTTGATTATCCAAAACTATAGCCTAAATCATATGTAGGTTTTAAAAAAATACACTTTCCCTTTGCCTTTGACCGATGACTTTGATGACGTGTTTTATTATGAATAAGACACACTTCTACTCAAAGGATATGAAAATTTCGAACTTTGTTCAATGGCAGACAACAAGAAAAAAATTAATGGCAGGTCTCCTTTAAATCAAGCACACCATTCACTGCTCATATTAATTCTTATTTATGCCTGATTTGGTCCTTTAGATTTAACAGGTTCTTTTGGCCATGTTATAATGTAAGCATGAAACTTTTGATCAAAGAAGTTTGTTCAAAGATGAGACTTTGGTCCCATTCTGAGTGCATGCGCTGTACTATAGCAGATCGGAGGTTATTTATAGTCATACATGAAGACTATGAAAGAGGCAAGACGTGCAGAACTAGTTAGACAGAGAGAGATACAGAGAGAATGAAAGCACCTGTCTCTTTTTGTGCTCACACTGGGTTTGGTAACTCAAAGGTCCACCATGCTGTGCAAGTTCGGAGCCCTTTTTGCAAAACACAGCACTAGTAACAGTTGTTAATTACCACTACTCACAGCTTTAGTGCAAGTTTGTAATTTACAGAAGGGTTCATAGTGTGCATGAGATAGATTTAGACTGCATGGTGTGAAAAACAGAGTGACCTAATGTGCTCATGCAGCATGCAGATTACTTATGGAAGTTCTGCAAGTGCTCTGTTAAGAAAGAGCTCAAGTTAAAACCATTTGTGATTCTTTAGTCAAATATTTTGGCTCAGGCATATATATATATATATATATACACACACACACACGATCACTGACCACCTGTTCATATGCAATTACCCAATTAGCCAATCACACTACCTGGTCTTTTTCCAATCCTCATCTGTCCAGCTTGGGTGTTCCTGCAGCCTCAAGTTCCTGTACTTGGCTCACAGGGGTGAACCCTGATGTGGTCTTCTCCTGTTGAAGCCCATCTGCCTTAAGGTTTGACATGTTGTGCATTCTGAGATGCTTTTCTGCTCACCATGGTTGTAAAGCGTAATTATTTGTGCTATCATAGACCTCCTGTCAGCTCGAGCCAGTCTGGTCATTCTCATCAACATGGCATTTTTGCTTGCAGAACTGCTGCTTACTGGATGTTTTGTTGTTGTTGTTGTTTTTCTCGAGCCATTCTATATAAACACTAGTGACAAATCTCAGGAGATCAGCAGTTTATGAAATGTGTAAACCACTCTGTCTGGCATCAACCACCATGCTATATTCAAAGTCACTGAGTCAGACTTTTCCACATTCTGATGTTTGAGGTGAACTGAAGCTCATGACCTGTACAAGCATGATTTTAAGTCTTGCACTGCTGCCAAATGATTGGCTGTTTTTAGTTTAGGTTTTCTATAAACACTGGAAAGAATCATCAAGCAATTCTTTTTTTTAATTGAAATAAAACGCATGTCATTTGCTTGATTTTTTACATTGCAAGGAAGCATGATTCAGACATAAGGGCTTGATCACGGTCAGGTCACATCTCAAGCAAGAGCTGATAACATACTGAGGTAGAAGATAAGCTTGAGGCTGACTTGTGGCAGGGAGCACTAATGTAAGCTTCTGACCTCTGAACACATGCTGCCTGTTACTGGTGAGAAATAAGTGGTTCAAACACTGGGAAAACTAACACAATGTCCTGTGTTCTGCAGCCAAATTAGATTAAAAACGACTCCAGTCCACTGCAAATGAAAAAAAAGAGGCGGTTAACTGTATTAGGGCCAAGAAAGACAATGTCCTGTGGTCTAGTGATGGATATACAGCAGCATGCAATTTTTCAGTCATCCCTCTTTCCCAAGTCTTTCCTCTTTTCACATACTAATAATTAGGTATGTCTTGTTTAATATACACATAGACATACATACACACACTTAGACACCAACACATACACAGCACAGACTAGATCTCTGTCCCGCCACCCCTCCCTGGATTTCTGAAGCTGACATTCCTGGCAAGTGGAGGACTTTGAAGTGGGCAACTGGAGCTGGCTCGCCTTACAGGGCCAAGCCCTGAGAAAGAGGATCTGTCTGGCTGCAGAGGGCAATGCTAGCTCAGGGGTTAATCACAAGCACAGCACACTGCTAGCTCTGTCCCCTCTGCACAAGACGCTCTATATTTTGGGGTTAAGAAATTCAGCACACCCCAGGACTTTGAAGTTGAGTGGCAGCTATGAATTGGACTAGGAGATGAGAAGATTTTTTTGCTCGCTGGCTCTGTGTGTATAAACATACAAAGGGTCATAGGGTGCATGTGTGTGTTAGGTGTGTGTTAGAAATGAAATGAGTAATCTCTCTCTCAGGCCACAGCAGACCCCTTCCCACCAGAAGCCTTTCTGCTCTCTTCTTACCTATTAGGGAGGATTACCCCCTTAATCACATCTCACTGCCACAGATAGTTTCAGTCTACATCAGCTATGTGTTAAAGAACGTTTCATAAGAAGCCTGCTGGCGATACAGCAATTTAAAAAATCTATACAAACAAAAACTATGCCAACAACACTGGATGAAATACAGGCCCGAGAAAACCGTTCACATTGTGTTATCTATTTTTGACATTATTTTTCTACTTTTTAAAGTTATGAAAACTGAACTGAAAGTGTTTCTTATTTTGCAAATAGCATTTTATAACAAACCTGGTTACCTCCAAGAGTAAGGGAGAAAATTGCATTTAAAGACTCAACTCCAATACCACCGAAAGAGGTCACCCCTACCTCTACATTTAAAACATTGTGGAAAAAGAACATTACAGCTAAATTTTAGTGTGGTAAAAGTGAAATAAATTACCACTTTGATTAGCAGAATTACCCATATCAGCCTCTGTCTCATCACCTGAGGTAAAAGTCACTCACAGCCTTTACACATGAGCCTCATTGCCATCTCTTCACCCAACGGATCTCTGATAATGCAACACCAGAAGGAATGAAAATTAATGAAAAGTGCTCTTCTCTTTTTTGATGATGTGATGGGGCAAGAGCACTGTAGACATTCTGACAGCTGGTACCCGATCACAAACTGAATCACATTATGAAATACATTAATGGCTATTCTAAATTGCCCTTAGGTGTGAACGACTGTGTTAGCCCTGCGATAGATTGGTCGACCTGTCCAGGGTGTACCCTGGAAGTCAGTTGGGACTGCCAAACATAATCCTTGCAGGGAGACACCAAGCCAAGGTTAGAAATTAACCTAAATTAAATATTTTGGTAAAATACTTTTATATCTTCTATGTCAAAGTATACAATTGGCAGGAAAATAAAATTTTGGTGTAACCCAGATTCTTTCTGTCATTTTTAGGCTTTTGCCAAGAATTCAGCCACAACGTCCCACAGCTTCTTCTTTTTTTTTTCCCCCAAGTCTTCCTGATGTTCTTTGCAACACTGTAACCACTGGAATCCCAAGTCAAACAAAACAGCTCATGTGGAGCAGAGTCACATATAAGAAGCGCAGTTGCCTAATGACAATCTCCAGATGACGCTGTGCTATTATTCTGAAATTATGAAACCATTAGTGATGTGCAGCCAGCATGGCCATGCTGCATGTTCACATTTAAATGCCTTTTATTTTAACTCTATGCTTGAATAGGAGGGGGGGAGTTTTGCATTTTGCTAATAACACTATGAAAAAAGACTGAAATGTGGCGCGACAACAGATAAGAATGCGCAATGTTGCTGCTGAAAAACACATTTAGGAATAAATTACAAATTTCATGCTTCTGCCCAGTTCTTTATCAGTCGGCACACAGAGACTATCAGCCGACAGGGGAAATGACATAGATATTCATGAATGTTTTCACTTCAATCTAACAATTCTATTTGTTATATATTGCTTTATTTTCCTAATTACGGAAGTTAACTTGAATGATAGAAGGAGTACTATAGCTGATGAACCCCACAAGGAGTTTCACTCATAGACATTGATATCTTTGAATATAATTTGCACCAGATACAGTGAACATGCATTGGATAGACAGATACTGTATTTTATGCCTATACCAAGTCTTGTTTTTATATCCTTGAAAAAAGTAGTTTCATGGTATTCTAATTGTCTTATTTTGGTTACAATAAATTGACTCACCAGCTCTAACGAACTATAAGCACGTCCACAGTTTCTTTCTTTTTTTTTGTGTAACCTAGAAAAGCACTGCTGTGTGTGAGCTATATCCACACTCGCTGAAATATGAGGAGATAAATGTTCTCATGTCATTGTACAAGTCACAGATGATTCCGCAGCACATTTGTAATATTAATCATAACGTGAACATGCCAAGGTAGCTCACATAGTTACTGAACTGTAAGAGGCGGTGAAATATTTTGGTGCTGGCAGCTGTTTGAGCATCGTCTCCCACAGCTCGAATACAGCCAAGACAAAGATTCACAGTCTGAGCTCAGTGGATCTAGATGCTCTGTGTCTCCCCCAGGAATCACCGAACAATGAGAACCTGCATATGTGGGTGTGACTAACCACAGCATGAGCGTAATATATCTCGTAGTGAGCATGTGCTTGAGAAAAATTTGGTGCACGGCCTCCAACCTCCAACACCAATAGGATGCATTGATGAGCAATAAATACGCACACTGAGTCAGTGGCATGATGGTTTTCTGATAACATAGCTTATGCATAACTTGTTAACACTTTGTCAGTGCTGTGGTTACACACTCTTTTCTCAATGAGAAGATTCATGCAGACGTTGCAATGTTAAATGTCTAAGTCTATTTCCACAAAGAGTATTATATTAGCCTTACTGATCCAGAATGAGATTTCAGTTTGATCTAATGCCAGTCCAAAACCAGTAGGTCCCCAGGAGGGAAATTGATCTTGGGACAGAATGACTAATTTTAGATTCTTTGCAATTATGTGCCCGATCTAATCTGTTTTCTTGGTTTCTGGTCTGAGGGATGGACCAGTTAAAGGCCAGGTCAGGAAGGCCAGGTCCCTTCTTAGGCTTGGCCAGCTGCATGCACCTTTGACAAATGAGCTTCGTGAGCAGTGTCCCGCTCTAAATGCATTAGCAGACATGAGCCTGCGATTCACATTAAGTTTGTGTGTTCAATTCTTCTAGCTTGTTTGGCTGCCATGATATATATGATGGCCTTAAATGCAGGCTGTGCTCCAGAGCACGTAGTTGAGCGTTGAACTGCCAGCAGCCTGCTGGTCCTGCAGGAGCATTTGTTTTCTTTTTTGTATACCAAGGGCTATTTGGAAGAGCCACACGTACACATACATCCATATAACTCTGCAATTTAGCTTGGAGAGCATGCGTTTGTTGTGTGATTGCACCAATTTGCATGAGCTCTGTATAAGTTTGTGTGGAACAAAGCCACACAGCATGTAAATGCTTAGCTAAGATTTGCAGTTGCCCTTAAACATCTGAGCAATGGTCGTGCCTTGGGCGGTATAAGCAGAACATATGTTGAAGGGCAGCCACAGGAAATGCTGGGAGAGCATGTTTAGGATCAGAATGCTTACTGCTGAAGATTCGCTCCCTATGAGACATAGCATTTAAGGCAAGCCTAGAACAAATTGATAGGTTTGTATTGTACACTATGGTGCAGGGAATGTCACATTTGAACTGATGGCTGTGTAGTGTAACTTCAGTGGAGCTCATTGTGCATGGGAGACTCCTAATGTAAACAAACTCCAAAAGACCCTAGTCATCCATACCTTGGCAGTATTATAGACCACAGTTTTTCTAAGGTATCCACCCATCCATCATCAATGCCATGTATCCGTTAAGGGTAACAGGGAAGCTGGAGAAAATCTCAATGGACTTCAGGCGAAAGGCGGGGTACACCCTGGACAGGTTCTCAATATATCACTGGGCTAATACAGAGACAAACAGCGTTTCACACTCACATTCACACCTATGGGCAATTTAGAGAAGCCAGTTGACCTAATCTGCATGTCTTTGGGCTGTAGGAGGAAACCGGAGCACCCAGAAGAAGCCCTCACGGGCACATGAAAACGCTGCACAGAAAGGCCCTGGCTGAACAGCAAGTTCAAACCTGGAACTTTTTTGCTATCAGGTGAGAGTGCTAACCACTGCACCACTGTGCCGCCCCTGTCTAAGGTGTCTTTAAAATTATATCATGATATCTAGTTGAGCAGCACTTTTAAACATTACAGACTGCATCTGATCTGTGATGGACTGGCCAATGTGTACAGGAGGTCCTCGACGTACAACGTTTCAAGTTTACGACACTCACGCGTGGTGGAAGAATACGCAGTGGAATGAGGAGTTCAGCGACGGACATTATATTAAACGTATATTTATGTCCTTTTCCTTTTTCTGTGGTTTAGTTGTGTTTTTATGTTGTAGATTATGATTTTACAACTGTGTTAGGATAGGTAAGACTCAGACTAGAGTGTGTTTCGACTTGCACCAAAATTCGGGTTATATCACTGTCATAGGAACGGAACTGTGTCATAAAACGAGGACCTCCTGTATTCCCACCTCGCACCCTCAGTTCCCAGGATAGGCTCCTGACACTCTGCAGCCCTGACCATTTACTGGTTAGTTAAGATGAATGAATGAATGAAACTGGGTTTGAATGATAGGAGCAGCATATGACTTTGAGCTTCAGGTTTTGCTACAGTACCCCCTGTCTTTAGTGCCACAGCGAGTGAGTGAGAGGTTTTCTACAGGAACAAGACAGAATATACTTTAACTCGGAGCTCTGAGGAAGTCCTTCTGTGAGAGCAGTGACAAAAATCGCAGCCAGTGGGACAATGTCATCAACTGTGTTCTGAGCAGCAGAGTTCAGGAAAGGGAAGCAGGACTCCTTTGAAATAACATGAAAGTGACACGTTTCTTCCCCCACTTTTCACACCCTAACACGTTTGCACACACGCACATCAGAGCCATCCCAGGCTTTAAAAAAAAATGGCTTTCATTTCCTTGGATAGCCTGGTGTGTCCACTCCTCCAGATCCTCGCTGCACTTCCATTTCATGGTGCATGATTATTTCTCTCTCTCAGGTACAGAGGGAAAGTTAATGTCTGAGGAAACTGATGTCCCTATCAGATGTCCCCTTCTCCTCTCCCCCAAGCTCCTCTCCTCCCCCATATAGCCTGTCAGCCCATATACTGCTGCATTCATATCCGAATAAGAAGCTCCTTTCCCTGGCTCACTGCCTCACAGACAGGCCCACACACACAAGAGCTCTTCTGACCCATAATTTTGCCGAGCAAGCAAATGAAGAGCCGCTAAGCATATGTCATCGGGCCTTGCGTTTCGACCCTTATTTACATGTGCTGAAGGAGGCACCAGCCACTTAAACCTGGCTTGAATGGTGATTAAATCTGGCGCTGAGATGCACCATCATCACACAGCTGCCACCTGCCTGTCATAAACAGCCAGTAGCTATTCCATGAGGTCATTCATTGCAAGAGAGAATAGAGCCAGAGCTTGCAATTTCAATTATGCAGCGTACACAGTATTTTATAGCAATAAAAAAAAACATTACACCATGTACAGTTTCACACTATACAATTTTTTCTTTTTTTTATTTGTATATCTTCAATTTACGGACCGTGTCAGGGGCATTCAAATAAAATTTGTAAAGCTCCAGTTACATAAAATTCCTTACTTACAAAGGTCTGGAATAACTAACATGACTGAACAGTTACCTTTGAAAAGACAATTTGAAGTTTTTTTTAATTGTCTAATCATTTTTTTAAAATCCTGTTTTTGTCATTGGCTTTTTAAAACAAAACCTGTTGTCAGTTCACTTATTGAACAAGAGAAGGCAAATAAAAATAAATGTATGAAAAGCCCCTTTGACATATGAAACCTGATAATGTATCAAGCAAAAACAACACAGGATAGTTATCAAATTTTCATTCCCACTCAGTCTTCCATAATGGTAAATAACAGGTGTCGTGTATTCCTACCTGACTTTATTTAACTGGATGCTACAGAGCGCAAACCTCCACAAGATGTGTAAAAGGAATGAGACCGGATACGATGTATAATTAACGAGGCAGCAAGTCCATATTTTTATGAAAAGTCCAAGCTAAGATATTAGCTAGTTAATTTGCATCATGACACCAGCCGAGCTGCATCTTGTCTCTGTTGAGTTCTCCTCCTGCTTCTGAAAATTTGTTTTGTTCAAGCAAAGGCTATTTATAACATTTTTCTTTGCAAAAAATAATATTACCATGAATTTGCTGTTGGTCGCTTTCGGGTGGGTGTCCATATAACATTTCTTTCTGGCAGAAAAGTGCTGACAGGGCGCTGGGGAGTGCTTCATCAAACAGGCGCTCCTACACTGCACGTCTGTTTTGTTTCTAGGACAACAAAATCTTAAGAACATATCATCACTAAGCACCGTATGATTGGTTGCCTAAATAGGAGCTGTGCTATGATTGGCTGACAAAGAGCAACAGTGATGACACCAGAGCCTTTTGGAAAAGTCCTGAGATTTTCAAGTAGAAGCTCTCCGAGTGGCTGCACAAAAACGGCAGAGCATTTTGAAAAAGATGTGTTGCACTTGTTCTCTAGGCGGCTTCATGCATCTCCTCATTGGGAACAACTGAATAAAGATGCTGGTGCTCAGGGAAAAAACTATATATGGATATGCGCCCTTACAGTTAATCCAATGGTTCCGATTCTAACTAGTTCCATGGCAAAAAAATTACCATTAATGTTACTTGGTCACCAGGGGATAGATTTGACTTAAAATTTTTATCCCATTCCCACATGACACCATTACAGCATAATGGCAGTAAATATAGAGTTTTCAGTGTTTTCATTCATTGTCTCGGATGAAATATTTTTGTAAGCATTCATTTAGATCAACTGAAATACACTGCAGGGTCTGCATTGGGACCACAGTCCACCAGTTGATGACTCATGGGCAATGCTGCGTAGGTCAATACCCGTGAGCCGTACCTGCTCAGTTGTGTCTTGTCTCATTTGTAAGTCACTTTGGATTAAAAAAAAAGTCAGCCAAATTAAGCAAATGTTAATGTAAATGTAGATCAGTGACATAAAATCCCCAATTAAATCCATTTGAATTCCAAATTGTAGCATTACAAAATGTGGAAAAATTCAAATCGGTGAATACTTCTGCAAGGCTTTGTACACACACTGTGTTTTTAAATAATTGTAATGTTTCAGATTAACTACATCTTCTCATTGCACTCCTGTTTAAACTTGCAGAATGCAGAATAAACATTCGGTACTGTGTATGTGTGCATATCTGTGTGAGAAAGTGCTTCGCCTGCCTACAAGTCTGTTTCTAAACAAGGCAGGCGCTCACTCTGAGGCATGTGCATCTTTTGTGCCGCCTGGGACAACTGATGTTCTCAGTACCTGAGTCCTAAATGACACACTCATTCATAATTAATTTCCATATCATTTTATTGCTGTGTAAGGTTTTCCATTCCTGTTTCTCCTGTACTACAGCCACTTAATACCCAGATGCTCTTTTCTTTTCTGTCTTGATGATGGAGAGCTGTTTGCCTGCAATAGTGATTAAGTGCATCTTGGATTGTGTTGCCTCCAGTCCTGCTGGGACTTTGGCGAGAGCCCGGTCTTGAACTTTTCCTACCTGAGTCAAGTGACACAGGATGAATAGTGTATTTCCTTTGACATATGATTTTAAGTTAGTCACATGATCCTATTCCTTGCACCCAGACTTTCCCCTTCATGGCAACAGATAAACATCCCAGGGGTCCTGAGGGGTCGCCGGGTCACTCTGAGTGCTCTCAATGAGAGCAAAGAAATGGTTTATCGAGCCAGAGAAACTTCACTGCTCCTGATATGACCAGGCTAGTGGAAGAGAGAGAGTCCACAATGCACCTGCAACAGCCGGGAGCACTTACACACTACTCCTATAGCATGGCCTATACTGATGACGGTGTTGCTGATAAGGCCAGTGTTATTTTTGGACTGCTCCTGTATGCACTTCTGTCATCACTCCGGCACTGTCATTAGGGTTGGAGCGGGTGCTGCATAAAAGCCCCTGAGACTGGCTTGGTTCATACCATGTCAACACATAATGCAGTGTGAGAACTGCATACGCCTGGACATCTCAGCAAAGATAATTAGAACATCCAGCCATGTGCTACTGTGAATATGAGAAGGAAATGTGGGTCAGGTTGATGTACTATCAGTATCTGGTCTCTCTAAACCTGTGGTGATTTGTTTGATATATAGGGTTTATTGTCCTAGCCATTATAGTAAAAGGGAACAAAATAATAAATGATCATATAAAATGTCAAAGGTCTGGTGTTAAATTGTTCTCTCTCTTATAATCAATAAAATTCACCATGGCAGTGCCATGAATCAGTTTTAATCACGGAAATTCTGTTGACGGAAGTGCATATGGGTAAAAAGAAAATATGAAATTGATTAAACAAAGTGTCCCAGACTTGAGCACGTTTTTGTTGATCTATGATTTGTTCCTTTCCATCACTAGTTATGTTGATGTACGTGTAAATACGTGCCTGAATGTTCAAGGAAGTCTGCGTACGTGCTGCCGAATTAATGAGTGTCGCATCAGCATCGACAATGTGTTTTTCTGGTAAATGTGTGCACTATGTGGATGTATGAACAAAGGACTTGTATATGAAAATGTATATTTTCCTCATTGGCCAGTTGAGGTACTGCAAGTTGGGGTCAGATGTACAGACATGCAGAAGTGCCTGTGGTGTCTGTGTGTGTGTTGTGTGTCCAAACATCTCACCCCTTGTGTGTCATTCTCACTGATTTAGCAAATCAGTAATGCTTGTCTGAGAATTAATTAAATGGATCAGTGCTGGCAGATTCTTTAGGCAGCTGCTGCAGTTAAAAGTGAGACAGAGAGAGAGAGAGAGAGAGACTGAGAAAGAAAGAGAGAAAAAAGAGAGAGGCCTTGTGCAACAGACAGCCCACCCGGCAATCCTGCCTAATCACCCACAATCTATTTCAAAGTCAACTTGATTGGACTTCTATCTAGAGAATAATGGAGAATTAAGCAGCAGCCAGACAGTAACTGCTCGTATTTGCATACTCGTGCATGCCAGATGAGCTCGTTCGCCCCTCAGAGAGCCCGAGAGGTGAACGCTAACTCTTGCACAAGTGCTAATGTTTGTTGCTTTCTAAGGCTTATTAGATAAGTAATGGTGTAGAGCGTTTTCATACACACATCCCCCATACCACCTTACAATTTAATCCATTGTTCGATATGATCATTATTATAAATAGATAAATATCATCGAGCCTCATGGCACCTTACATGAGAACCAAAGAAATGAGGCTGTCATCTGATAGATGAGCAGAAATATTCGAAAAAGCGGCATCAATGGTGCGGCTTTCCAGAGACTGAGCAGGAGTGCAAGAGAGTTGAATTAGTGATGTTCGTTTCAATTCATGCTATTCTAATGTCACGTTTGTGGATGAGAAGAAACAGCTGCAGGAGGAGAGGAGAATCATGTCAGGCTCCACTAACGCATACAGCATGTCTGAACCCACTGGCCTCTCCTTCATGCCTACATACACACACAGGCGCACATAGACGGAGACTGGTTGAGTGCTGACAAGTGTGGACTGCAGTTTTCATGTAACCCTGATCCAGACAAACTCAGGCATCACCACACATTCAACATTTCATGAACATACACATCCCCCTCCTTACCCTCTCTCTCATTCTCTCTGATAGTCATACATTCAGCACTCAGAATACGCCATTCCTTTTACCTTGCTCTCGGCAAAATGCAGCCGAAAAGTCATTCCGCTTTTATCAAGTTGTCATTTCACTCTCCTTTTTTTGACGGCCAGATTTCTGATTTGAGCTGCCACTCCAAGCCCTGGCCACATGAGAACACCATCGTATAACAGCCTGAGGATGGAGTTTTGCACCACAACATACAAGATTGCAAATGGCTTTCACGCACAGCTACACTACCCGAACCCCACCCAACCTCCCTTTTCCTGATAAATGACAATGATGTGAGCATTTGTTTGGTGATTGGCTTCAAAAGATGAACAGAACAAATTAGTTTTTGGTACCAGATAAATCACTCATGGGGCATTATTCAAACTAGCGAATGATAAAATATTGCAGTATCCAGTGTTATATTATGATGAACATCTTGTTGTTTTGCATGGCTTTCTTCTGGCTATTTTATGCCCCTTCCATTTATTTGCAGTTTGTACATCATGAATAATAGCTTTAAGACTAATAAATCCTCTGGCCTAAATAGATTCTTTATTTTACTTAGCTTTATTTCCTATGTTGGCTTTTTTTTTTCTCACTTATGATGTGTGCATTATTTTTTCTTGTCAAATGCATGTAGGCATTAACACGATCATATTTATTTTCTCATTTATTCCTTCAGGCTCAACATAGTAGCCAGTTTCTATTTGAGTTTTATCCATTGCTTCAAATAAGTACCATTATTTGGTCTTTCATTTATGCATGTTATGATAATTAAACACCTATGGCAATGTCTCTTCTTTGATTATTTCATAAGGAGCTTGTTTGGAAAATCAGGACATATTTAGTAATTTGAATTAATGTTTAATAGCAATGATATCCTCTGGCCAGTTGCATTTTACGTTATATTAAGTGCATTCGATTTGAAACCGTAATGCATCAACTCCCCATTTTTCCAGACATTACAAGTTGTCCGAATGTTTTATTATAATTTTCATTTGTGGTGGTAGTAGTTGTAGTAGTGGCAGTATTAAAAGGTAACATTGTGAAACCTCGAAATTGTTTTAGTTTATATAATTGAATGACCAACTTGCAAGATCCATGAAAATGTTTCATTAAAACATCTTACCTTTAGTTGCACATATAAAATGACCCTAGACAAAACTGGAGATCAAGATATTGAACAGAAGGTGTCTTTATAGCTTAAAGATATAGACCGTTGTACCACTGATGCACTGTAATTTGAAAGCAGACTGATTTCAAACCCCAAGCTGCTGAACTAACTGTCTTCATTACATTTTTTTTTCTCACTTTGACATATTCAGCTACAGCTCACAAGAAACAGAATCAGTGAACACAACAGTGTTTGGGGGCAGGCGACAGTTACCGTTTTATCTTCATGGCTCATTGTGGGCTCGTGGAAAATAGCTCAGCCCGTTTCTCTACTCTGCCAAAGCACTGCTATGTGGATTGGGATTAAAGCCTGACTGATTTTTCTCTCTCTCTCTCTTTCTCTCCCCCCCCTTCAGTAAAGTCCTCTCTCCTTCACTCTCCTTGCAAATCCTTACTGTGTTGCCACACTAGCCAGTCCTCTGAGTATTACATCATCCTGATGTAATGTCTAACCAATCACATGACTGCTCTGCTAAACCTTCAAGGATTACGGAACCTGGTAGCTCAGACTCCATAATAAGAGAAATAAAGAGAGGGTGAGCGATATTCCTGGGGCTAGATTGTGGATCAATTTTTCCCTACTCTTCCAGTTTAGCTTTACCTGAAGGTAGAAATAAAGCAGCTGGATCTCAGGCGTATCTCTTAGACATAGTGTAGGCGTCAAGGTCTCGTGTGGATTTTTTATTATCTTTGGAAATGTGCTCATGAATTTCTTATTTATCATGAGTGGAAATTTGCCCTTTAGTTATCAGATCGGCATCACATTCCACCCAGTATTCTAATTATTTATATATTAATCAAGGGTTCTTTAATGTAGTCCTGATTAAAATTAAATTATTTAACAGTATCTTAATCTCAAACAGCAGCAATGATTAGAATTCATTTAACCTTTTACAATTCTGTTTGCTTTTGGTCTGAGTCAAATCTGGAACAAAAGGGTAGAGCAGAGAAGAAGAAAAAGGTAGAAAATGGAAGATGTAAGTGTTGTCAATTTGGTGTTCAATCAGACTTGAGGCACTGAGGCATCACTGTAGATTGTTGCAGTAATACATTGGGTCACTACAATAATGGCCTTAGCCAGGATTGGTCTTGAATGAGTCAGTCACAATTCTTTGTTAAATGAGTGAGCCACAAATCTTTTCAGTATTCAGATTAATACTAAACATGTGTGCACTCTCAGTGATGGACAACGCAGTATGATTGTAGTACCATGAACTCAAGACAATTTGCCTTCCTGCCAGCAGAGGCTGAAGTCGCTAGGAGTCATTTACTGTTTTGGGTCCATTTAGACAGTTCATGTATATATATTCGGTGCGAAATCTTGCTAAACACTGTGTTACAAAAGTTCTGAGACATATTAAGTTTTGCCTTTCATACCCTTTGTTACTTCTCCAAGGAGGTCATGTCTGTGCGGTTTGTTTGTCTGTCCGTTTGTTTGTCTGCCTGTAAGCAGAATTGAACAAAACCTACCAAACTGATTTCCATGAAACTTGGTGGCCTGGTGTAGCATTGGCCAAGGAAGAACCCATAAAATTTTGGAGTGGAGCTGAGAAACAAGGATGCTCTATGGATTAGTTTCACTTTCATTAATGTTGCAAGATATGGATTTTGCCTTCTACTGTGATTATTACCTTTGCCTACCTCCTTCTGATTTTAGATTGAGATTTCACTTCATTTACCTTAATCTGTATTAAAAACCTTTACCTTGTGTATGTATCCTGTCTGCGCGAGTCTACTTATAATCTCCTCATATTCCTGGATGAATATTCCCTTATTATTCCTGCAACAACATTTCTATTAACCAATCAGCAGCAGTTCATCTCCTCAGAGTGTGCCTCCTGGTTCTCTTAATTCTTGACCTGCTAGCTCAGCAGTCTAGCTACTGTACCTACCAATATAAAGTAATATGAGTTATAAATCTGTGAGGAAAGAGGTACAATTTGAATATACTGAATAATTAATTAAAGATTTTGTTACATTTTTATGAAGAGAAATGAAGCAGTACAGAATGTTTTACCACTTTGAACTGTAGGGCTCTTATGGGGTTAGTTTAAAGGGCTCAGCTAATATTACCTACCAAGTATGCTTACATGTGTACTTAATATGGACAATATGGGTATTTTTCAGTATTTCCAAAATTTACATTAATGTTCCTTCTATTACTTGAACTGTAACATGATTTGTCTAAAAGATGTCTTGTGTGTTCTAAAGGAAATATTCAGGTGACCCAGATGGGATATAAGGAATTATGACATCATATTATCAGATGGTGGTGATTGGTTGATAGAAATGCAGTTCCTGCAACAACAAAGAAATGTTAATCCAGGACCATTCATTCACTCATTTCCAGTAAATGCCTTATACTGGTCAGGCTTGTACTGTATCTATATCCTATCCTGGGAACAGTGAACAAGAGAATTCGCCATGGATGTGGCACCAGTCCATTGCATGGCACCATGAATACATTCATGCACTTAATTAGACTTACGTGCAATTTAACATCGCCAGTCTGCCTGCTGGCACGGTTTTGGACGCTGGAAGAAAACCAGTGAACCCAAAGGAAACCCAGGAGAACATGCACAGAAACTCTGCAGTGAAGTCCAGCACTGAACTGGTGAATGTGGAGCTATAACCTGCTGCATCACCTTGCTGATAGCTGAATTTCTTGACTGTAGCAGCGTTATCAATTATCAACATTGTCAGTTAACAACACACAGACAACTGTGTTGCAAATATAGATAAAAAATCAGAATTGAAAATATCTGATAAAATATCACATTTTTGAATAAGCATATGTGCATGAAATGAGAAATTTTATCTAACTTAATGCAATTAAACAAGCCTGTAGCACCGCTTAGCCATCACATCTCTGCACCAGCGGGCAAACTCCAGTACTATGACATGACAGATAGCCTCCTGACTGCATATAACCCCACTCATCTCTCTCACTTTGTGTCACCTTGGCTGAATTTAGACATTGTTGAATGGTGTAGTGTGAGACCCGGTATCATGTCCCTGTATGTATCAGTCTTCTATTCTTCAACCTTGTGCTTTAACTTCACTTTACACTTTAAAAAGTTAGGGAAGCAAACATGATCTGAGCAACAAGCAGAGCTTTCAAATCTTCCAGATGAAGAGAGCGAGGGAGCGAGAGAGAGAGAGAGAGAGAGAGAGAGAGAATGAGAGCGAGCATGAGAGAGATTAATGTAAATCTCAAAAATAAAGAATGCAATAATATTTCATTTGCACGTCTTAATTTCCCATGTGAAAGACACTCGTGTGCAGATAACAGAAATAAGAGATTTTAGTTCTTCTGTCTTTCTCAGCTGGTGTCACTTTCTCTCCTTTCTCCTCCTGCAATATATCAGCACTTGGATCCTTTTTTTTTTCTTCTGAAATCTTCCCAGAGCTGACAGTGCTGTGTAATTACCACCAGCTCTCTCTTATCTCACAAATGAGAAACGATAGAATGCATGTGGTGTCTCGCACATGCAGACATGCCGTGACCTCCTGCGTCCAGAAACAAACTCAACTTTAACATTTTACAAACAGTGAGGAGTGAAATATGAGTCCCAGTTAAAAGTAGAATTAATTTACAAGGATCGGGGTGTGCTCTATAAGCATTCCTGTTAGAAATAATGTTTTGTACATACTGTAGATAATACTCTTTCTATTATAGAAATATCCAAAAATATATATTTGTGTTCTGTTAAAGGGCAGTTCCACATCTTAATGCACTATTAACTTTCCTGTAGTTAAATATAAACTAGCAATGAATCAGAAAGCATGTAAAAATGCTACCAAGTCACCAATAAAGGCAAATAGTGATAACACTAACAATACACTATTTTGTATATTAAGCAATATTACATCTATTGCATCTTCTAGATGCTAGCTAATACTTCCAGGAACAGGCCTCTCCAGCCAGCGCCATCTCTTAGGGCTGCGATATACTCGAAGCTATGCGACTTGGGCGCTTGCAGACGCTGCAGTCCAAGCAGTGTACTGAATATACTTGCGCGTGTACTTTTATGATTCCACTAGGTGACAAGGAATCATCGTTGTGAGAAAACAAGATCTGGTTTCGCTATGTTGTGAGTTGAGTGAAGACATCACATACCAAAACTTGTACACACTGCCACCTCAATTTTTGCTGGTACTGCAACTCGCGCAGGCATCATGTTCATTTCTGACAACGTGCACAAAGGAGGCGTCAAAAGAATGCTGGGAACACGTGGCAGCCATGATGTGTGTGCGGAAGTGTTCTGAGCAGCAGTTATATTCCAGCCATTAAAGTCACTGACCCATTCTGAGCTGCGTGACCAGCAGGGGGACGCAACCTAGAGGCCTGGATTCTAAGACAAAACTTAATGGAACTGTGCCTTAAGTTTTACAGAAACATGGTTAACCAAGGATATACCAGACTCAGTTATTCATCGACAAACTCATTCCATATACCGCAGCCAACAGACATCTGAATTTGATAAGAGCAGGAGTAGCAGCATTTGCAAAATTCATCTTTACAGGTCTTATATTGAAAGATTGAGCTGTGACAAGTGCCAGTCCACAATCTATAAGCAAACCATATTAAAAAAAAAACAGACATTAAAGGCTATATTGAATATTGCAATAGATTTCTCATTACCTTCGTTCGCTTGCATGACCAAAGCCATCAGTTAACATTAGCTAGTTAGATAGAGTTAACATTCTTTCCATGACACTAAATTTAGTTAGAACATGAAGTTTGACAAATGTGATTTGCTAGGCTGCCTTACCTGAATCGAACTTATTATTGGATTGATAAGCCGCTCCTTCACTTTAGGCAGTAAGCTGTTGCTAGTTCAGTTTAGCTTGGCTAGGTAGTTTCACCCAGTGTTAATGAAGCGGCAAGTCGCACAAGCTGTGCACATATATTTATATGGTTTTGGGAATATTTGTTTCATGTTTACACACGCAGTTGGATGTCACCATAAAAACAGCGACATGAAAATTTCCAAAAAATAAAATGTTCAGGCACTTCAGGCAGTAAGCTGGGGCTAGTTTGGTTTAGCTTGGCTGGGGCAGCTTACCCAGAGTTAGTGATATGACAAGTTACAAGCACAAGCTACAGGATGTAATTATTATATGTATATAGTTTCAGGAATTAGGTTTTTAATGTGTAAAATCACAACTATCTTCACTATCACAGTAATATCTAGTATGGTACATTGCTTATGCTATATGTTAGACCTGCAGTGAGTCGCATATGCCTGTCACTAAAACATAGGATTTAAAAGTAAGTTTGAATTTACCTTTCTGAAATGGCCATCTGTAGTCTTGGTTTTGGTACTGGTGGTTCAGTGTCTGCTTTCGGTTCATTTTCAAACTCAAGTTCATTCATAAAATAGTTTAAATCCTCATGCAGAAGCCATTATTTACCTCTCAGAGTTAACCTGTAGTTTCTATAACTATCCATAGTGGAGAGTAGTTAGTTGATGTTAGTGAAATAGCTATTTTAGAAATAGCTATATGGCTATTTACATAATTAATTTTAAAAGGTACACCCCCATGAATTTTCATACCATTTTAAAATGGCACAAGAAAAAAGGAACTATGGCGGGATTTTTTTGTTTGTTCATTTTGTTTTGCTTTGTTTTGTTTTTTAAAACCTTGCAAACTTTACAAAAGCATCTTTACATTTACAAGGAATATTATAAAATATTTGAAAAGTGTGTGGTCCACTTTAAACTTCACATTAAATTATGAGATAAATTAATGTTGCAGAATCATACTATTGTATTACATCTCCTAGATTATAGAGTTTTCACAGGTTGCCCTGTATCTTGGTTCTGAAATTTTTAAATAATTATAGAGGCAGCATAAATTATGTAGGAAAGACCTAATTTCATGTAACATCATGACCTAATTTTATGTAATACGCACCTAATTTCATTACATTTAATATTTCTATTTATCTTACACGAACTGAACAAGTTTGGCATTGAAATACTCCTTGCAGTAATTCATAGTTTCTATGACAGGTCTGAAAAAGCCTTTCTTCATTATGTTCTAGTACGGATGTATCATACCTGCGCTATGCATGTAGGATGTATTTAATATAAATAGATGAAAATTGCCAACTGTAATTAATTGTCAAACCGACAAACTCATTCAAAGTATTTGTCATCTCAGTCAAATTGGGCTGCTGATTGGGGTAAAGTTTACCTCGAGTACCACAATGCCTCTACATGTATCCAATGTTGACTGACCATGCTTTACAATGAAATGGTGAACTGTAACTTCTTTGCTAATTATTCACAAGAAAAGGCAGGCTGCTTCTGTTCTTCTTCATTCTCTTCATTAGAAGTAAATTGTGATTATTCAGCAGAACATCTCTGCTCTTTGTGTGTGCCAGGACCATGGGGCCATGTGTTTGACTGTACCTCTCATGAAATATTAAACATTCTCCCCACTTGCTACATATGATTTATCTTTTCATTAAGTTCTTCCCCTTATTATCGCTGCATAATTAGGACCTTTTATGCAGAGTATTCATAAAACAAAAGGCACATGCATTTATCTTAACATTTTGTCTCCTGAAAAGGCTGTCGAAATGAAATTTAATTTGAGGTATAAAGATGTTTTTGGCTTTCCTTCTATTATTAATAATGTATGTTAGATTAAGGCACGCATGATGCTATAGTTTATAATTTCATTATTGTATATTATTGGAGATTTTGTTTTAGAATTGTTCCACACCGAGACCCACCACAATGTGCTTGAGTTTGCTGCTGTGTATAAAATGCCATTTCCTTTTATTCGTAGTGAACCATGCAGCATGTTCGCTTATGGAAAAATCGCATGCATATGTTGTTCACATGTTCACAAGTTGGGTAAAATGTGAAAACGAGTGAAATGTGAAACACATGTCAAAATGTATTTCACCATGTAAAATATTAGGAATGCAACCAGATAGGAAAAATGACAGATAACACATCCTAAACAAATGCAAATACAGATACTTATAGTAGGTGCAGTATTCATTTTTTTAAGAAAGCTTGCCAGAAAGATTCACAGGGCATCTGGTTAAAACTAGATGATTCATTGGGACTGGGATCCTGTAGTATGCATAAAATGTCACACAAGTGGGACAAATGGAGTATATATATTCCATAATATACTTATGGAATTCATATGTATGTTTTCATTAGTGTATAATTACCTATAACTACGAATCATTGTGCTTTCATAAGCATAGAATGAGCCCTTTGTATCTACATAGGGAGCGGTTCTATTCCACGGAGCCACCATGTTGCGCCGCAACAGTAGCCCGTAATGGACAACCCTCTAGTGGTTTTTACACGCGACTGTGTGAATACGGATGGAAGCACTGGAAGAATGACAAAGAAGATGAAAGGAAACAAGGAAGAAGAAATAAGAGGAATCAGTGTTTGCTGGAACTGGCTTATGAGAAGTTTGAGAACCCAAATTTTGAAAAAATGAAGGATCATACTTATTATTTAGCACGGAAAAAGCAGTGAGTCATTATACAGTCTACTTGCTGTGGATAAGAATGAAGCTCCTTGGTAAAGCGCAGGTGTATCACTCTGTTACTGAAGGGATTTCTCTGCTTATCCAGTGTGTGATATAGGGGATGTGTGTTGTTGTCCATAATGTCTAGCAGCTGAGTGTTCTTTGTTCTGACCATTCAAGTGACCTTCAGAAACACCACCATGGCTCATCGAAGTTTAAACCTGTCATGCTTTGAAGTGGCCTGTGTCTGGAACATGCATGGTCTTTAGATGGTGTCTATGAGAGAAATGCCATGCTGTTTTCTTGTGGAGAATGGATTGTGAAGCAACATAAGGTGAAATGAGATGGAGACAAACTGATATAAGATACTCTTTTATCAGACCAATTACACAGGTTCATTAGTGATGGTTGAGATCCGGACAGCTGCTGGATAGGTATGCATCCTGAACATCCAAACTCTCTGATCTGTGCCTCAGAGAATGTGGCCACCTCACCACCAGAGATGTCACCTTTGATTAAATAGTGTGATTGCCTCATACAGTCATTAGGCAAAAGGAGAATGAAAACATGTGTTTGGCTTTTGGATATTCAGCCTCCATCGACTGGCATCATTAAACCTCCAATAAAATTTGAGTCTAAGTGCTCTTATAAATTCATCTGCAAATTCAGTTTGGCTCTACTGATTAGGCAATAGCTCATTCATAACCAATTAAAGTATGCCCCGACACTATGTTAGGCAATTGTGTTGCAGTGTTATTGTCACATATTTGCAATCTTTTTTCATATACATTGGATGCTTTTAATAGGGAACAACGTTTCGTGGCAGTTACAGCTGTCATCAGTAAAAATATTGAGATCGTTTAGGAATTTTAATCAAATCTGTGTCACAACATCAACATTTTGAACGGCTTGCCTGTATTACTGGTATAAGTTATTATATAATGTCAAGCAAAATAGCTTACGAGAGGGATACATTTAAGTGCTTCTGTTTTGCAAAATGCTTTTTCGTTCATACGGCTTTTGAGGCTTTGTGCCAAGTAGCAAGCAATGTACCATTTGAAACTGCTAATTATCTAATTAGTTTCAGCAACTGCACTTAGCAATTTTCATTAATGTTTCTCTTTATATTTGTGTTAATTCTATATTAGAATAATTATACAACTCACATTATTCACTTGCTAGTGATCTATCAATTTGGCCCTGACATAATTCTGCTTTAGTCTGTTAATAATGATAGAAGCGTTCCTCAAATCCACCTCCAGCAGCGGACATGATTCATGAATTTTAAAGAATAAAGCAGTGTATTTTATGTAATACGGGCTACTCGTTGCCCTAGAAAATGCCATAGAATGTACTCACATAAATTGATACATTAACCAATATGTTTTTGACCCAGATATCTTATATATAATATATATATATAGTTAGTTACAAATGCAGATAAGGAACTCACTCTCTCTGTGGTTCTCTTCCTCTGACTGTTATTCAGTGTCTCCATTCTTTTGCACAAGAAATCAATAACATTTCACTCCACCAACTAATTGGACTGCATGTATGTTTAGCCCTATATAACTCTGCTCAGGCTGTTGATAGTGATAGAAGCAGTTGGTTGTCTGATTTAGTCACCTTGTCTGTTTTTTTTTCAGACAAGGTCAAGGCCAAGGTCATCTTCAGGAATGTAAATGTGACACATTCTTAAGCACTTTCAACAGACCTTAAGCATTAGGAACTGTCAGATGTCAGACACACCGGCTTGAAAGATGCAGCTGGCTTGAAACTTGTATTGGTATAATAAATAAACCAATCTCATGGCTGAAATTCATATTTCTACTCATTGAATTGCATTTCATATGTGACATGTGGATGTCATATAAAACGCTCTTTGATTGAGTAGCAATAAAAGGTCATTTCTGTGCTACTAAGCAAATGCCATCCCCTGATGAGAGCTCCTCATAATTACAAATGACCTGAATTGAAAATAAACTGTGCAAGTACAATAGAAACAATACAACTTTTAATACTCTTCTTCATCCTTACACCCAAGTCATCTCTTTTGTCAAAGTTTTCTCATATTCTGATGATGCTTTAGAAATCCCTGTTACACAAAGGAAGTCATACCTTTCTGAGGCAAGTGTGGTGAATGAGTTATGGAAATTGTATGCCTGCAGAGCCCTTTTAATGGAATGTTTCTCCTACCTAATGAAATGTCTCCCCCTTATCACAGGCACCCTACCATCCATATGTTAATGTCTAGTGTTGAACTATTTATCTGTTCAATTTGCTCCCTTTTCTCTTCTTGTGTTATCTGAAATTATGCTGTAAAGTTGCACTGGGGTGAAACGATAATGCTTATCGACCCACCCCTAAACCTCATATTCAAATTTTTGGTTGCATGATTAGTCCTATTTATCTGGGTAATTGGATTGGTTTATTGCCCTGCATGTATCTGCGAATGAAGGCTTCTGATTTAAAAGCCCCAGACCAAAACCTGAAAGGCTGAAGAAGATGGGCTTTCATAACTGTCTTCTAGATTAATTGTATTTGTTTAGAATCAATAGTTTTACCCTTGGAATTTCCGAGTATAATCAAGTTATACTTGACCATGAGATTATTGAAGAGAAAAGAATGTCATTAGTGATAAGATGCAACAAAGCAGGGAAGGATTGTGGGATGGATTAGTGTTTGGGGCCTGTGCAGCTTTGCTCCAGGAAAAAGGAGTAGTGCTGCACAATTCTTAGCAATTGTTTTAAGCATAGAGCAATTCATGCAAACATACCGAACCTATTTATACCTTCAATCTAATTTTGTCATAGATGAAAGCCAAAATGAAAGTGATTCTGGCACAGGGTCAGCTTTTGTTTATATGTATGAATATTCATTGAGTTCTTTATGTGCGATACTTCTTTATAGGTTCTGTTAGTGGAACTGATTTATGAATTTAAAAGAATAATGCAGTATGTTTTAGGTAACACAGCCTGGTCTATTATTATGATGCTGGGGGAAATGGTAGACTATATACAGATATTTGAATACATTAATTAACATGTCATCTGTGCATATACCTTACATTAACATGGTCACAAAGGCAGACAATGAAGAGATAACTGGCTTTAACAATTTATTGTACTCTCTCTCTCACACACACTCTCACTCTCTGTCTCTGTCTCTCTCTCTCTCACTCACATTCTCCTTTTGTACCGGAAATCAATAATGTTTCACTCTGCCAACTAATTGGATTGCATATGTGTGCCAGGGGAGATCAGTATGGCAAGGTAACATAAACAATGTTTTTATAAAATTACTTTCTGCAGAGGAAAAGCTTAATCCAATGAATAATGTATTTTGTTTTTTATTTGTCTCCTACAAATGAAATGAGTTTTGGAACTCATGACAAGCAGGTCTTCCGCCAGCATAAATTACAGCTATAATAACCTTAGTAGGACTTATGAGCTGTTCCACTTCTTACTGATGATTCCATAAGGACTTCAGAGTGAGTTCTGTTTATGAATAATAAGTGATTTGTGTAAATTAATAGGTACATCTGGTAGAAATGACCAATGCCCTTTCACCTGCTTTGATATACAGTAGTATTTTATTAGAGAAGGAAAGATTTGCAGATGAATAAACAACTTATGAATCATCATGATAATATTGGGTGGCATGGAGAGAAATAGTACCTTGCACACACATAAAGAACATTTGGGAATGTACGGTTATGTGTGATTGATCAGTCATGTAACTGCAATAGACTGTTGCAGTATCTCTAGGGTAACCAGAGGATTGTTGGATTAAATCCATGACCATGCAGCTCAGAGTATTGGCAGTGTTGGAGGGCTGCAGGTCACGCGTTTCTTTATCTTTTGCCTCAGCACTGTGGAAGGCGCTCTGCTCCAAGCCTGCTCCAAGCCAAGGAGTTTTATGGTGAGGTGGGGTGATTCCATCTTTTATAAGTGTTACTTATTTCCTCCATCTACCCCTGAGAAAATTCTCTCCAAAAATATTTCCTGTTTTCCTCAACAGCAGTTTGAATATTGTAATTGTGTTTCACCACGTATGCACATGTATGCCAGAAGCTTTTAAAGTGACAAATGACAGTATTTGCAACAAACACCACTGTCATCTTTTCCTTTCTCTTCTCTTTCTTGCCCACAAGCACACCATATAGATATACCATAGCAAGCTTGGCAGCTTAATTATGACTACAGATGGAAGTAGGATTTTGCTGAGAGTTTAAAAGGGCATTTGGATGGCTCAACCATGTTTGAACTCTGTGGCACATGTTCTATCTAATATGATGGCTCATGGCTCAGGTCAGGCTGGGCCAAATGCCTGCCCTGATGTCTGTATCCCATTACAGCTGGTCTCACTAAACTAAACACTACAACCAGATGTTTTCTGCCAAAAAGCTGAATGCAGACACCCTGATGATGTTTTATTTACAATATTGCACTGAGTATGGCATGCACTGGCAATAAGTTAGCGGTCTTACTGTTAACATTGGAACAATCACTGCAATGTACAGCTCTCTGTGAGGGAGCTGATCGACACCTCACTCCTAGCAGTGGTGCACCTAGGCCATGATATGACATAGCATAGTCCTCTCTGTTCAGTTTAACCCTATATAAACTGCTCTGTGTACTGGGGCTGCTTTTCAAACCTAACAGAAGCCCTGGTCAGGAAAGTCTTGATTTCAGAATTATAAATTCAATAGTCAATCAGACCATCTGTGTGGCCCTTTTAGTTCACTGCAACCTGGTTCAATGTTTCAGTGCTCATAGTGGTCTCGTCTGCCTTGCACAAGCAAGATAGCACATTCGTCTTTCATGATACAGCATGAGTGGCAGTTTGAAAAGATGCCGTTGGCTGGCTTCACATGTCTCAGACGAAGCACCTGATGACCTTTACCCTCCAGGCTGGTAGCTGTCCTATGATATGATATGATATATGATATATGATATATGATATATGATATGATATATGATATGAAGACCTAACTGGTGGGTGTGCCACACTCTGGCGAAGACTAAAATTACAGTGCAAGTCAGGGAAAAAAAAAAACTCAATTGACTTAAGTGGCCCTTGTGGAAATGTCTCTAAATATTGTTCCATCCTCACAGAGTATGATCCTAGAAGGCAACTCCTGGCAACAGAATGATTTACAGTTAAAAACTTTCACTTATACAGCAATGACCACATAGGATGTATGGACCCTGATCACAGTATTTTAGGGGTATCTGTTTGGGGCTCAGGGCCTCTCCAACATCACAAAATAATAAATCTGGAGCAGCACTGTGGTGCAGTGATTAGCACTGTCACCTCACAGCAAGAAGGTTCTGAGTTTGAATCTTTCAGCTGACTGGGGCCATTCTGTGTGGAGTTTGTCTTCCCGTGCCTGCATCGCTTTCTACCAGCCGCTTAGGTTTCCTGCCAGAGTCCAAAGACATGCAGATTAGGTTAACTGGCTACTCTAAATTGTCCATAAGTGTGAATGGTTGTTTGTCTCTGTTTTAGCCCTGTGATAGTTTGGGGGCCTGTGCAGGGTGTACCCTGCCTCTCATGGTGCAGGGTGTACCCTGCCAAAGTCAGCTGGGATTGTCTCAAGTTACCCCATAACCCTGATGGACACGTGGTATAGATGATGGATGGATGTTCTGATTTGAGATGCTTGTAGTCTCTACAGTTCAAAACAAGGGGTTTTTCTCATCTTACTACCTTGGAAGGAAGAAGACAGTAGTTTTTCATCCAATTCTATATTTAACAGGGTTGTAATCGTTCTAAAGAGCTGCACATTTCATATTTTAAGGTTGTCAGAAGGTTGTCAGGCTTTCTAAAGGTTATCTTCCCAAAAAGGCATTCCAATTCCAAGTCATATCATTTCACCTCTTTCTATATGTACAAGCAGCCTTGTCCTCCCTGATGACCAGCGGCATGGTAATAATACCGTGCTTGGACAACTGTGTCCTTTGTCCCCCACCAAGGGCTAGGTCATTTAGAACATGTCCGGCCTTCTTCCAGTCATAATGGAACTCAGAAAACAGCTTCTTAACACTAAAGAAGGGCACACACATCAGTATGAGATTAGTTTGAAAATGAGGCTAAATAGAGAAGTTTAGCCAAAGTCTGTGTCAGACTTTATTAGGCTTGACTATCAGATTCAGCTAGGTGAACATGTGCAGTATCTGCTTCTGTTCATTTTCCTCAGCTTGTTGGAGACAGTAGATTTCAAAACTTACAGACCAAGACCTCTGTTTTTCTATCAAGATCTTTTAGACACCTTTAGGTTTCACTCAATGAATTGAGTTTCCAATAAAATTGTGTAGAGTCTAGAAGCATCAAGTTGTTTTCAATATAAACAGCACTTACTGGGGCGCTGATGATGATCATATACTCAGCACTCTGTCATTCTCTTTCAATCTTTTTCTGATGGATATCCATCATCCATTTATCTCCTGAGGGCATCATATTAGATCATGTGTCATGAAGGCTCTCCCCCCTTGCAGGAGTATGAAGAAATTTCACCACAATAGAGTGAGCCAATATGTCCAGTTTCCATTTGAAGAGACAGTGCTCTGTAATATTTTTTGCTTGAAGAAATGCCTCAGGTGTGTTGTCTTGTCAAAGCTACCAAAGACAGAGAAAACTAGCAGTTGTTGTGAGTTGAACTCACATAAATTTTTTTCTTCACCCCACCTTGATCTAGATCTAGTGCTTATTATTTATACCAGCCACTCCAAAAAGAAGTTGTTGATGAAATATGCAGGAAACCGTCTGTCAAGTTTCTCTCAGAATGATGAAATTGCACTGCAACAATGAAATAGGGGCTTGTTGGAGGGGCCACTTTGCTGACCAGATACGTGTCTACAGTGTCTAGAGTGATTCTGTAGACCCTTGTTGAAAGGTAGAAATGGAAGGATCAGAAAATAAAGGAAGTATACAGCCTGAATGTATTTAGAATGGACTTCTTGTTTCTTTCCGATGGTCATGTGTAAGGTGGGTCACATTGATGTGGTCATGTCTTGATCAGAGGGTTTGCATCTAACTTTGATATTTTAGATACAAAAGAAACTGTATCTAGTGCTAGAAGCAACTGGTAAGTTCAGTTTATATGGGTTATGGATGGCGATGCTTATTTGCTGATTTAATAGGGTAATAAAATGCAATTTTACATTAAACTTGCCTAGGGTTTGTAATTTCATCATAAACATACACAAATGTACTTTTTACACAAAAAGATCACTTTTTATTTTGATCTGTGCAGCCTGTCATAATGAAATTAGCCACAGTAGCCTCGGCTCCCTGGGAAGAATAGCATGCTTGTAAGTCATCCATGTTGTTTTACACTCTGTTGGTTTGTTTGCCAGTTTATTTGTTCAAGTCATTAGCTGTTCAGCCCAGCATGCAGCTGGCAAATGTTATCTGAAAACAAATTAATGTTATTACCATGCACTTTTCTGCCATATAGCTGGTGGTTGTAATAAATGCAAGAAAAAAAAAGATTCTCTCATTTCTTTTTACCCATATCAACGATCCCGTTTGTTCAGCCTGTTTTCCTGTTTTAATTTTGTGTCTGCCACAGTAACAATGCAATTGAAGTAAGTCATTTTGAAACAGCTATGGTCATGCCATTTCCTTTATTAAGTCAGTGGAGATATCCAGTCAGGTATAGATTCATATTTGACAATAAAGTCAGCATTAATGACAGGCAATTAATCTCAAATATTAGTTTAAACCTTCCACACGAGAGCAGAGTATTAGATGTAATGTGGCGGAAAATATTTGAGCTGATATTTAAGCCCTGGAGGCTGGGTCAATATGAACAGTGTAGATACTAGCCTTTTAACTGCTGGTCCATGCATGAGGACAGGTGGAGGTTAAATGCCTTAATCCATCTCTCCATCACATTAGGTTAGACTGTGGAACATACACTGCATTGATCTGGATAAATGTGTATAATCCATTGTGGGCCTCATTTACAAAATTGTGCATGCTAAGTGAACACAGTGAATGGAGGATGCCTCTGTATGGGTGTACACACTCAAGGCTACTCCTAGCACACAGTAAATGGGATCAGTCTGATTAGCTCTGAAGTAACCCCTACAGCAGGCCCCTCTAGACATTTCCATGGGGAGATTAAATGGACCTGGCCATGTGAGTGCTGCCTGCTCATAGTTGAACAGCTTTTGGGTTAGACCTACTTTAGGAAATAGAGGCAAACCCATATTGTGTGCTAAATTACATCTACATAGCCTATTCTATAGGAGCTCAGTCCATACAATGACATCCAGAGTACTTCATTTAACTCTCGGACCCTCAGGAATGTTGATATGGTAATTTCATCTCACTGACATACACATATGCAGTTTTTCCACAGGAGCAATGCAGGGTTTACACTGAGCAACTTTTATGTCTACATTTTGGTGCAGACAAAAATCCCACATTGTAAAAGCAGTATCTATCCATGAGTTGATAACAGCAAGCTCAACAGTGGCTGATAAAGTGCCAAAGTGAGCAAAAATGGTAGTGTCATAAAACTGCGATTAAAATTTCATATAAAGTGCTTATCTAAAATCCACCAGGAAGAGGACAGCATATGTTGATGCACAAATTGAAGAGTAAAATAATGTTTATTTGAATAATGTTTGTTTCAATGTTTCTTTGAATATGCAATAATTTCAAATACTGACTTGTCCATATTAATTAATATAACATTTCCAGGCTATATACTTGGCATTGATCCCCCCCATACAGTGATTTTAAAGTATCATACCCCTCATACTCCTCATGTTAGTTTCTTAAAGCATGTTTTCTCTAGGTTTAACATTAGAATACAGAGGGTGCATTTTCAGAATGAGCCTGGATCATGCTTATGATGATGTAGGCAAAACTAAGATCTAAATACTTTTACTGTCAGTTACGTGCTGGGTGTATTTTTCACACTATATTTTGAATGTTTGCTCTTTTTAAGGATTGACTGCAACTGTGTAACAATTTTGGAACAGAATCATGTTATTTCAAGCTTACCACATAAAACATATTGAATATACTGTAACATTTTACAATTTGTTTATAGGTACTCAAACCACAGGTTCCTCAGTTCTGCTCTGAACTTGTTTGTAACAATGTCCAAATTCTGTCAGTTTTAAAAGAATCACTTCTGCATTCTTAACTTAATCTATATTTACCTGTATCTGTTTGTATGCATGTGTTTGTTAAAGAAATTTTAACTGAGGGCATGTGTGAATTTATTTAACAGCAATAGGGTCCATGATTGCAAAAACTTTGAAAACCCATGTTTTTATGGCAGTTGTTGAGACAGCCATTACAACATTATGCAAAACCTGTACTTTCACGATTACGTAACATTTATTGTTTATATCAAAATTTATTTACAGTGTAGTGAAAATGAAGAAAATTCTTCTATGAGCAGGTTTGTCTTTTTTACTGTTAATGTATAGTGTAGGGTGACCATATTTTGGTTTTCAAAAAAGAGGACACCTTAGCGTGTTCATGTTTGTGGGGGTTTTTTTTTGGGTGGGGTTATACAAATGTGTCAACACAGTCAGGGTGATCTGATCAATGAGCTTTATTGGCCCTAAAGAACATTGTGGCCCCT
>JAQQZR010000005.1:15370727-15381077 GCA_030068235.1 Notoglanidium macrostoma
TGGGCATATTTTCCTGAGGACTGGATCTTTCCTAATAGCTGGGGATTGCTCATAACATAAATATGAAAGTCCTTGCATGTCATACGCTTTAAGGTGCACAGGATCCCCTTAAATGAGTCAATACTCAAGTGATTCCTTTCCTTGGTCCATTGTGCTTGCATCAGGAAAAAGACTCGCTCCGTATTAGCGTTGTGAGCAGGTATGGCTAAAACCCCCTTTGACCTCTCAAAATATTTCGTCCACTTCTGGTGAGCCTTAAGACCAGTGAAATCTCCATCAGTCAGCCGGTGGCACCTTTTTTAGCCACTGACACGCACGTGCCTGCTTTGCATCACCACCGAGACAAAAGCACGGGGAATGTTTTTATAAATCATCAGTGAATTTACAACTGTGTTTCGGCATTTTGCACTGCAGATATCGAGCGCCATGTGCTTGTTGTAACCAAGGAACCCGGTGCTGATGGCAGTGATGGGTGCTACTGGCGGTGCTGACCGATAAGTTTTTTTAAGGTTAAGACGAACAACCAATGACGGTAGGCTGAGAACGTGCAGGGAGATATCAGGGAGATATCAGGGAGATAATCGAAGCCCAAAACTGCTTCCTCGCTCAACACCCCCCTGCTCACTTATCTCTTGGATCCTCTAGCGCGAGTGGAAGTGAATAGGCGTGTAAGATAGTAACTAGTTTATGAGAGATGCCCATGACGTGACGAATGTTTAGGCAGCTCAAAATCCCGGACCATTCTAAAACCCCGGCCGGACACAATTTCCTGGTCCCAAAAAGAGGACATGTCCGGGGAATAGAGGACGTCTGGTCACCCTAGTATAGTGTAGTGTGTCGATGTAGTGCACACTATGTTTTAAAACCACAGTAATGCTGTGCACTTGTCTGTAGCAATGTTTTGTTTACCTTTTTACATTTCTGTGTTTTTGAGCATTGAATGAAATGAATGAGTTTTAAATGTAAATTTTCAGCCCTACATGTGTTATTTAATTGATGAGCATGATGAAAAATCCAAGTGTTACTTAATTGATATTTGATAAACCCAAATAGGACCAAAGTATTAAATCAGGTTGGAAATTTTCGTCATAGTTATTTGACTTCTGTATACATAAATTTGAACCAAAATGAAAACTCCCCAAGCAAGCCAATTAAACAAGCTGCAGAGTGTGAAGGTGAATCTTACCGTTGAATTTTGAATACTGTCAGTAAATCAAGAAATATTATAATGACTTTAAGCGCTGGCTTTGTTTGTTTTTCTTTGTTTCAAATGGTTTTCTTGCATGATTTATTTAGAATTCATGAGGTGTCCAACTGCACAAGTTGACACAAATCTCCATGGAGATTAATTATTGAGTGAGGCAGTTAAAAGTCTTTTTCATTAATAATGCACAAGGTTGTGTACCTTCCATATGTTATTATTTCTTTTACAAAGGCATATGCTGCTTGCAAGTAACGGTGCTGTCATTATAGCAGAGTGCTTTATCATTATACACTGTCTATTTGTGAGGCCTACAAACAAAAAGTGAGATTCATTTCAATTTGCTATTGCAATCCCCATCACATCTACCAGGCACAGAGCTTAACTGCTTATGTTTCTGTGAGGAAATCCTTGTCTCGCCTCTCAACGAGATTACGCCTCTACTCACTTTGCTTTCCATGGCATTACCGTGAAGAATGAAGTATAAAGCTTAGACGGCATCTTTGTCACGAGATCATTCTTGGACATTTTAGAAGTCATCATCTCCCCAACTTTCTTTTCCTGCTCATAGTCACACCCTGGAGGAGCTTTATTATTTTATTGCAGCAGCATCTGTGTGTTTGCATGCCTGATTCCTATGGACAAAAGCAGTAGGACAAGGAGTCGAGGTTTGGAGAAGGTGAACCAGTGCAGGCAGAAGAAACCTCCGTTGGTGCTGCCAGCCTTTTCTTCTGTGCCCGCTCGTCCTGAGACAATCGCGCAGCTGTCTACCGTGCTGGCCGCTCCGCAGGGGAGCAAAGGCACATCCATCATGCACGTTGCTTGCCAGTGCCTCCTTTACTCAACACTCCCTCAACCTGGATGGACGCCAGCCATTCCCCTCCTCAGCCGAATCCCAAGCTGGTACTTCTCAGCCGAGATGCTTTCTAGAGACTCAATAAATTGGGATGGGTCCATATGTGCCAACAGGGGTTGTTGATCTCTACTGTACCCTTGTGTTTGGACTTGTCTATCTTAGAGGAACCATTTTTTTGGAAGATGCAGATCATGGCATTGTATCACAGAGACATAAAGGTGGCTGCTCTTGCACCCACTTACTTGTTAGTAGTCACTGGTCTGTTTATAGCAAATGCTAAGAAGCGTTACATGGGTAGGCATTGATATTGCGAATTTCTGCCTTGTGTACATTCTCTGGAATGTTCTGCAAGTCTTTCCTTACTGTTAAGCTCTAACAAGCCACACTGTGTTTTATACAGCTGAAGCACTTTGGCAAGACAGATGCCTGGCAAAATTTCTTTAAGCACTGTCAATTAATCATTTTCTAAGAGCTAACAAGCTGTGGTGCAGTTTGGAGGACATCAAAGTCATGCCTGACAAGAGGCTTTCAGAATTTATTTAGTTATTTAGTTATTTACCTATATAAATATTTATTTATTCATAAGACTGGTTGACACTAAATAAGAGGTCACTTCAATCCCAGCATACATTTTCTGTCTACTCTCCGAAGAAGAATTGGAAGAATTAAGGCCATGTTCACGTCACTCATCATTCTGCAACCCAATCCAAACAGAGAATCTTTATCATGAAGAAAATACAGCTGTTGTATTGTTCCTTAGACACAGAAATAGGTTAATTTGCAGCTTGCAAATGAAAATGCATAAGCCAAGTCTTCTGATTGGGACCAGTAGAAGAAGCAGGTGATACTGTGTATGCCTATAGTAGACCATTTCCCCCATCTCATCTGAAACTATTTTGTTCAAGACTGTAACCACAGCAAGCCCCCAAATATTTTGTAAACAGAAATAAATTCACAGTCAAGATCATTCTTGTAGGAACTATAGCAGTCGATACAGATTTATATATTTTTTCCATTCATCTGAAGAGATGGAAACCAGATTTCCACTTGCATGGCTCCCTGTGTCTCCACTGTGCCGCCCCTGCTGAAAGATCAGATCTATCAATACGATCTCACTTTTTGTGAGGGCAACATAAAATTGAGAGCATCTCCATTTTGGAAATCAATTCCCCTCCAGGCAGATACATTTTTCAATGCAATCTTTATATTCCTGTGCTAGCAGTTTTAATGGTTTGTGTTAGCTTGCCCAAGCTCTGCACTAGGTGATCTATATACAGTATTTGGTAAAAATGCATGTAAAATAAAAACTGAGTGAAACAGTATAAACTGAGCTGATCCGAATTCAAGCAAGAAAATGTACAATAATCATTCATTTGTTTTGGGTTTACAACCTAAATTAAGTTTAACATTCACCATGTAGTTTGTCACTTACTGTTCAGACTGTTTTGCATTTTTGGCTATTTTTAACATAGGTGGTTAAACAGAAAATGTCTGTTTATATCTGGGTAAAAAAAAAAAAAAAAGGTTAAATTTAGAAAAAGGTTTTAAAATAGCTTGTCAAACTAAATCCTAAGTCAAGTGCTTGGTGAAGAGTTAGGTCTTTAGTTTTCATCAAAGACTAAGTCTTTAGTCTTTTTCTTCTTAGTCAAATAGCCATGGGAAATTCATTCTTATACCTGGGTACCAGGTTAGAGAAGAGACATGATGCACATCTTCCTTGTACCTTGAGGGATAGTGGGCCCAGTTGAGCTGTGCTAGAGGCTTGAAGAGAGTGTGGCGAGAGTGATAAGTGCCTTAAGATAGGTGAGTATTGTGCTAGAGGCTTGAAGGTAGTGTGGAATGACTTTGCAGGCAAGGATTGTGTTTTACATCTGATGCAGGCAGCTGAAAACCAAAGGAGGGAAAGCAGCAATGGGGTGGTGTGGGGAGATTGGGTAGGTTAAAAACAAGTATTGCATTCTAAATCAGTTGCAAGGGTCTGATGAAGTACTGAGGCAGACCTTCCAGGAGAAATCTGTAGTAGCCCAGTCTCAAGATAACAAAGAAGTGGACAAGCACCTGAGTGGCCTCCATGGATCGAAATGATTAGATCCTCTTGGTGTTGTAAAACCTGTGAAACCTGCAGACTAAAGTCAAATACCTACTACCACTTAGTTGGTAGTGTAGTTTTTAGGTAGCTCGCTACCTTGGCTAATTTGAATAAATTTTGCTGTTTTCTTTTCGTGCATCCTATACATGTTGTACCATAAGTACACCATATGCAACTATCTGCTTAGCAGCTTGTAGCTCACTATGAGAAAAGCTACAGATATCCTTACATCCAACACTAGTAATAGCTTCATCTCTGCAGCTTTGGTGAGTGTAATTTTATACATTGCAATCACTTTAGTGTCAACTAGCATCAAGTGTTGTGGTTCATCTTGAAGAGGGAAGTGTACATTTCAAGATCACAAATCCAGCATGGCCAAGTGGAACCTCCACATGACATTTTACATCACAACTGAATAGCAGATGTAGTCCATACCATGTAACTACAGGATTATTTTATGTCCCTATTTCCCCAAAAATACAGTATGCCTTCCAAGGAGAGGCATTTCAATTCAAAGTTCTACCCTTTGAATAGATAGTGCCATTGGCATTTTCAATAGGTATGCGAGTGGCCTTTTTTCCCCTGATGGCCAGTGGCATCAAGATAATAATTGGATGATGGTCTCTTATGTTCCCCGACCAAGGAGCATGACAAGCAGGATAAATCCACACTCCTCTCTGTGAACTAAACAGAGTTCTTTAACACAGATAAAGGACATACAATTCATCAGCATGAGGCTATATTCACTGTGAATGCTAGTCACCCCAACATGTAGCAGACATTATTTTGCTTGCCAATCAGATTCATCCAGGTTGCTATGTATGGTACTGGCTCCTGTTGAGGCTGGTAGGTTCTCTGAGGACAGCAGAATCAGTAATCCTAAGCCTAGGCTTGCTGATGTAACAAGCTTTTCAGAAGTGGGTTATCATCCTATGGCTGGACACATCCAGGCTATAGCTTCCTGGAGATGCAAAACCTTTTTAACAAAAGAGGTACAGCTGTAATTCACACCTCAAGATTAATCCCTCAGAAACATATGATGACATTTCTGAAAGGGGTACGGTACGATTCTTCAAGAACCTGGTGTAGGATATCCGCCTTGTGCTGGTTACCATACAGGCCCCTGCTTATAAGTCTCAAAATGCTATATTGAAATTATTATCGCTGAAATTTGTGGAGAACACCCCGGTGACCTCTCTTCAAGTACTATTCCAAAAACATTGGGAGATTTGGCAGCCTCAGTAAGGCCACCTGTACTTCAGGGTTTGGCTTCTCAGAAACACAGAACACAATGACATTCCCAATCAACAACTTCAATGCCTTGTATGTGTTGGTGGTAAGATGACCTTGGGATGACCTTGTGGTTGAACTTGGGATTTCTGTGTAAGGTTATATTACCATATCACCAATGAGTGCATTCCTGCTGTGCACAGAATGTGTCCTATGGTGTTATTTTGGCTGGACAGCAGCGTTCCTACTGTATCCTTAGATGAAGTGTTCATTTGCCACATAGGAAAGACACAGGGTGCGCAGTATTCAGGTGTTACTTAGTGGGGGGTGTCTTTACTATGACTTATAGATAGGTTGGAGGTCTAGCCCCTACCATTACATGCCACTCTATGTCAAGTGTCTCCTCCTCATGGGGAATAGTTAGAGGTATGTGTAGAACCCTGGCATGTGTGGGTGGGAAGATGGACTCTTGTGGATTTCTGACAGAGCTTCAGGGCTCCCTTTATTCTCCATCTGAACTTTTCAGCATGCTTTTTATAACAACAGAAAGCAAAATGCTTTCTCAATATCACACATCTTTCATCTTACAGGAAGTCTGTGCTGCTAGAATCTGGATTCTCACCATAGTGGGCGGTTATCCATTAACATAGAGTCATTTTACATGACTACATTTTGTGATGTGTATGATAAACAGTAAAAGAGAAGATTGTGAAAATGATAAATAATGCGCATGTTTTATAAAATGTCCAGAATCATTTTTGAATTATCAGATAAAGTGACTGGTTATCTTGGAGTTTTTTGATCATTTGCAATTTGATTAACTCAATCTTTACATTACATGTCTTTTAACCAATATATGTTGTAAAATTCATTTCTCTTTTAATCATCTGTCATACATACCTATTTGTTGCCATTGATATCTAGGCATCACTCTAAACATACTAAGTGAAGGAAAATCCATAAATTCATCTGCTGTAAAAGTGGGAAAATTGACCACCTGCTAAAATGAAAAAACAATTACTTTAATAGTGCGTATTAACCAGTTGTTTTTGTTTTTGTTGTTTTGTGCTTCACAATGGCTTGCTGCACCTCAGATCCAATCAAAATTAAAGAGGCAGCCCAAAAGTATGTGGACATGTAACAGTTGATATGGACACAGCTTATGAATTTCACCAAAACACATTTTTTTATAAATGAAATCTTTTGTTTTGAACTGTAGTCTCCTGCCTGTATGTTTTGAGTCTGTGTGTGTGTGTGTGTGTGTGGACACATTTGGCGTGATGAGGTAGGTACGTGCGCATGTGATCCAGTCAAAGCCTTTTCCAGCATGGCTGGAGGTATCTGTTGTATCTGGTGACTGTTGAATCGCTCTCCTTCGATAAAAGTTTATAAAAGTTATTAATCCCAATTTGAATGTGACCAGACTACTGAATTTTGTTTTATGTGATGTTCAACACATCCCATGTGAGTCCTACAGAGAGTTTCATTAATCGAAGTTTTTAATAAGTTTTGTCTCAAAGGTAGAAGGCTAATGCTAGTACACCAAGTTAGCTTGTTCACCAAAAATGAGTAAAGGCAAACTTCACCGTACTTCGCTAGCGGCATGTGTACTGCTCTTTTATCAGGGGAGCCGAGCCAAGCGGAAGTGCCACACACAGAGCTCATGTGTTTCTGTATTTCTGTTATCATTGCAGTTGGTTGTGACTGAAGAACCAAGATCCAGTTTTGTCTCCGGCCTCTTCATTTTGCACAAGAACACAATGCAGTCAGACTCAGCATAACATGCACATGGGTTACAAGTACCTAACCATCACACCCATTTGTGGGCCTGTTGCCACAAGGTTTGTTTGTTGGGACATTTGCTGCTTCTAACCGTTACTCATATAGTGTCTTGCGAGTTAGCATTAGCTTTTACCACCACAAAGATAGCACTGCCCCAGAAGGGCAAAGTACTAAAAAAAGAAATGTCAACTTTTTGTAAAAGAAGTCAACTTTAAATAAAAAAAGACCATTAAAAAAAAAAGTCAATCATGTGCCTGTGTGGTGTTTTTTGTTTAAGATTAATCCAATAATCATCCTCGGCATTCTAGGCCGAGGTTTGAGAACAGACAGACAGCATCCAACAGAGTGTGTCCATAATCAAAACCAAGAAGGTTTTTCCACAAGTGAAAACCAGGGAGAACTACATGTGGAATTGCAAAACAAGTCTGAAATGCACAGCAAGACTTTGCAACTAGACAAAGACACAACAGGGTTTAAATAGACAAACTAATCACACAACAGGTGGGCACAATCAGGAAATAGACCAATTACAGGATGGGCTGGAGTCAAGCTCAATATGAAAACAGAAAGCATATGTTCACATGACATAAACAAAACCATCTGACATGAATGCAAAACCAAAATATGGGAACAACATTTATAGCACTTAGACACACACACACATAAACACACTTTTCATACCTTTTCCAAAAGTCTGCTTTTTTTATTTTATGACTTTGTAGTCCAATAAATACGGCAGCCCATATTTTTTTTTAAGTCAATTTTAAATAAAAGATGTCAACTTTAAATAAAAAGTCAACATCATGACTCTTTTTATTTAAAGTTGACTTCTTTGTATAACTATTTTATACATGTGATGAGCTCACTATTGCTTTTAATGACCCGAGTCAACTTTAAATAAAAGAAGTAAATTTTTTAAGTAAAGTTGGCTTAAAATAAAAAGAGCCAATTTTAAATAAAAGAAATCAACTTTAAATAAAAAAAAATCAACTTTATAAATAAGGAGGTTGACTTTAAATAAAAAAGTGACAATTTTGAATAAAAAAAGTTCAGCCAATTTTAAATAGAAAGTGTCAACTTAAAGAAAAACAAATTTTCTATTTCTGTACCTTAAAATATCTAGCCCAAACACTGACCACTGGAAAAGATTTTTTATGTTGCTCATGTTGTTGTCTTTTATCTTTGTGCAAAGTTTCATAACAATTGAATGACAGGAAGTATTGGATGCTATTAGGCATGTAATGATATTGTGAGATGATATCATTATTTATATTATTATATATATTATTCATTATTTATACCATGATATGATATTTATCGTGAGACAACAAATCATGGTATAAATTTATGATGAGAAATTGCAGGAATAAAAATTAACCTCTTAAGGGGGAAGTACACTTTCCCAGACATGCAAATTTTTGCAGGGTGGCCAGGGAAACCCAAGGATATTCCTAAGCAAAGTGCTGCCAGATAGGCCGATGAATGCCTTAATGTTTCACCACATTGTTTTGATTTGGGAAGTCCATCTCAGAGATCACATACTGCATATGGCAATAAGGTAAAAGTTAGGGTTAGGGTTGATAAAAGCTATGATTTTTAATGAGTTTTCCATCAAAACAATGTGTGCAAAACAATTTTGTATGGGTTCACAGCACCTGTGAAACTGAGGTGCAGTAACAGGCTGATCCAGCAGGTGTGAGTAGCTGCAGATAGTGACCAGGTAGTCGAAATGCAAAGTACAGAAGAACAACATTTTAAAACTACTGTCATGAGATCAAAAGAAAGCACATTTATTCTTAAAGTTTACTTTATTTCTTGAAAAAAGGCAATGTCTGTGACTTTGTTTTAAGCTATTGTCTGTAGACCTAACAGGTACAGGTAGTTTTTTTTTTTTTAATTGAAGCCTGACTACAGCCTTAACAAATGTTCATAAATGGTTACTGTATTAAAAACTATTTGTTATTATGTATTTTTATTTTTAATAAGAGGAATATTTTAGTTAATAGGCTACTATATTTTACTCCACCATTGTAAATAATCTTCTTTACCTAGCTTTCCTTTATCCTACTTAAGCTAGTCTCCCTTCTCCTCCCACCATATAGGATGTGTGTAGGTATATAGGTGGTTATGTAGGTGTGTTTGTGTGTGCGTGTGTGTGTGTGTCTGTGTGTCTGTGTGTGTGTGTGCGTGTGCATGTGCATGCATGCTTGCCAGCACTGGATTAAGTCTATCTTGTTTGGGGGTGCAGTCAAAATGTCCAACCTCACATTTGCGTACCGATTGCGGGCCAGTGGGCTGTATTTGTTCTACCAGCCTCAAGTTGAACACACAATTTAAGGGTGCATTATGTAAGATTTAGGGTATCTACAGTGGCTTACGAAAGTATTCAATCCCCTTGAGATTTTTTTATTTAGTATTTTTTGTGAACTCTTATGCTATAACAATACATTTCCAAAGTCAAAATAAACCCTCTTTTAACTGAAGATGCAAAATTTAGTGTTTGTATAAGTATTCAACCCCTACACAGTAACGCTTTTTAGAGAACCCTTTAGCTACAATAACAGACTTAATTATTTTCGGGTAAGTATTCACCAATTTTGTATATTGTTCAGGAGTGATTCTTTCCCATTCTTCTTGACATACTTTAAAGAGGTTTTCTAGGTTGGTGGGACGGTGCTTCTGGATAGCAGCTTTCAAATAGTGCCAAAGATTCTCCCTGAATAAGATCAGGACTTTGACGTGGCCATTCCAAAACATTCACCTTTCTGTTTTTCAGCCATTCCAGAGTTGCTGTGTCTTCATTATTGACCCTTGCAAAAAAAATACAAAGGGTGCTTTTTATATCCAGAAAGAAACCTTAGTTCAGGACACACAAGTAGTATCTATCCATCCATCCATTGTCCATCTAGGTTGCGGGGAAGCTGGAGCCAATCTCAGCTGACTTCGTGCGAGAGGCGGGGTACACCCTGGGCAGGTCGCCAGTCCACTACAGGGCCAATACACCACCACACACGCTCGCATTCACACATATGGGCAATTTAGAGTAGCCAGTTGAACTAATCTGCATGTCTTTGGACTGTGGGAGGAAACCGAAGCACCCGGAGGAAACCCACGTATGCACGTGGAGAACATGCAAACTCCGCACAGAAAGGCACCCTGGGTGACCCGGGGATCGAACCCAGGACCTTCTTG
>JAQQZR010000005.1:15406923-15442357 GCA_030068235.1 Notoglanidium macrostoma
TCTCAACTAAGTAAAGAGAAACAACAGTTCATCATTATCCAGTCTCTTTTAAAGTCATAAAAATAAAGAAAAACATTTAATTAGAAGGTGTGTCCAAACTTTTGAATGGTAGTGTACATATAATCTATTAGTAAGTATAATGTCTTAAGGTATCACAATATATTTTTACCAAATTGCCTTCCATACTAGACAAATAATTCCCGCTGTTACCACAATTCCATTCCATAATTACAGTCGTAAAAAGGGGCAGGACTTCTGAGGCAGGGTTAGGGCTAGGGTTTAACCCTAATGTTAGGGCTTAGATGGACGAGCCTCCCAAACCACACTTATATAACACTCTTGCCGGCCAATGGGGTAGCCTCTCATTCCACACTCGAGTAGGAGGTCAACGGTCCAGCCTCCCAAGCTATGTTCACACCAGAGCCAGAGGCCGATGGGGCAGCCTTCCATGTCCGCCCCACATTGCCACCAGACCCCAGAGAGGACACCATTGCTCTGCCACTGACCCTGGTGAGGACATTGTTGCTCCACCACCTGGTTCTTGCCAATCTGTCCTATGCCTGCTACCCAGCTCCTCTTGCCTGCCTGTCCTATGCCTGCCTCGGAATCTTTTGAATCTTGTCGACAGGAGACCAATACTCCTCACTAATAATCAAGTATCTGATTTATTCCCATACTTCTGAAATGCATTTAGGTTACAGGATAAGCCATTTTATCACTGCATACATAATATATTATCATGTGATAACTAAAAGTCAGTGTATCTCAGTTAACCTTCGGGATGGTAACAGGAGAAAAATTACTATCTGCTTGGATGACAAAACTATAGGAAACATTTCATTATTGGGCATACTGATCATTATTTGTATTTACACATTTCACTGGCATTTTAATGTAAACTCAAAATTGACACATAAAATATGACCGAGTTGAGCAAGGACCAAACACAAGTAGCTTGATGGTACTGGGATTTGAATTCATAATCTTCGGATCAGTTCCAAAGTTTTAACAACTGAAACATTATTGTACCTAACAACAGAACAATTTGAATTTGCAGCCAGACCTGATGCAAAATACAAAATATTTCAAAAACCGTACATGCATCAATAACTATTATCAGTAATAACTATGTTTCCTTTCTGTAGTTTATGATGGGCATGTTTACTCCACTTCTAACACAGCTTTTACATATATTTAATTACCTCTGTATTCTTAAAGATTTTTTTGTCTTATGGAGCCTAGTCCTAGGCTTACTTACTAGGCTGCTGGTAACTTTCATGACTTTCTGACATTCCTCCAAATTTTGGTTAGAACTCCAGCAAAAGATTTTAGTCTAGTCTGGGCTGTTCCAAAAGCTCCAAGAAAGCAGACATTGCAAAGTCCAGTCATAACCATGTTTGTGCTGTACCCAAAGAGACTTAATCGGTGAACTCCACAGTTAGAAATGTTTAGCCAACGTAATCAAGGTCAATCAAAATTAGCTGGTGTTTATCATTAGATTTATGTAACACAGTATTTAAATTGCTTCATTTTGTCAGCATCACTACGTAATTAATGTTACAGCTGACCACAGTTCAAGCCATGAAGAGGCATGTTAAAACATAATCCAGGGTCTGATAAACATGCTAAATTATATTGAGGTCCCATTGTTCCTGTTCTAATTTTTGAGCTCCCATATAAATTCCCCAGTGAAATAGAGTAGCCTTCCTTTAGTTACATAAGTGTCTACATTTCATTACCACACATAAGCTGAAACTGGTTCTCAAACGAATCTTTGCTTCCTATATAAGTGCCTTACATAGGGCTTGTAATAATGATATCTACCCCATATGTTATGTCCAATAGGGACCAATATGGAATTCAGCCTGGGGCTGCACAAGTGTGTAACAGCATGATACTAATATGTATGGCTGAGAATGTTTTTGACAAGGTCTTGTTAATAAGAATAGCATTTTCAATGTTTTAATATGAGCTTTAAAAGAATTTGTCTATTTGAATTTAACAAATTTTACTTAGTGATTTCTCCTTGTTTCAGCTGCCACATGCAACTCATCCAATAAAAAAAATTTAACAGTAGTAGTATTATTCATAGTGGTACAGTACTATAAGGAGATCAATATAATATTTACAAATTACCAAAGGTGAACTATTTGCATGCCCCCTTTATGTACTTCTAAATCCATAATAGACTTTCGGGATAGATGAGTGTCTCTGCCTTATCTCTGTGCTTGTAGTGCCTGTCTGACACTTCACTAGCCCTGAGTGTTTCAGCTTCAGTGCCTGCCATCATAAATCAGGCTAATGGCATATCCAGAGATGGGTGGAGAGGGAAAAAGGTTTACCTCTGCACTGCTCTAGAAAACATCATCATCTCTGACATCTTTTAGCAACTTGAGTGCCAAGAATATAAACTGTTGTTCATTTTCATACTCTAAACTTTGGCAATACAGGCTGGGACATTGGAATAAAATTATTTACTGCTTACCTTTTTAAAGATTTATTGATTATACCCGGTACTAATTTCAGATTTAATTAAGATGAGATATTTGTCACTAAGAAACCTCCTCATGCCTGAATAGCCAACGTAATTCTAGTTCTCGGCAGAATTGCCCTCAGTCTGCCAAGTGAAATTGTGTAAGGGCAAACAGCCATCTTTTTTTTCCGATGGCACACTGCACTGTGTCAGAGCACACAGATAGTAGTTAAAGAGCTTATTTCCCCCAAATCTCTTTATCCTCTCCAGACCTGTGAGATGCTGACAGAAAGTCAGCTAACTCTAGCCAGTGGCAGCTGCCTTGGTTTTGCATAATTAATTATTTATTCCACACCAGACACCATAATTACCATCCAGATGAATATGATATTCTAATCAGGCATGCTTTAATTTTAATTGCCCTCCAGCATTGAACTGTCAGCTTTGGCTTGGCTTGATAAAGTAGAGGGACTCATGAAACTCTATTAGACATCTGCTTTAAGACCATTGCCTGTGCTAGCCATCACCTGCTGCCCTTAAAATCAATAGAGCTAGTGTGTGTACATGTGTATGGGGAGAGAGAGAGAGAGAGAGAGAGAGAGAGAGAGAGAGAGAGAAAGAGAGCGAGCTTATCCATTTCTTAGTGGAAAAATATTTTGTCCCTGAGTAAATGTACACTGGAAAGAGGATTTTAAGGAATGAGGTTTTCCTGCTGTAGGATCATTTTGGTTGGCTTAGATTTACTGTATATGAGAGCTTTAGAATAATAAGCCAATGACAGATGGGGTTGTGAAGACAATCAGCCAACCTCATATGGCAGTGAGTACGTGCCCAGAACATAGGAGGATTACTGGAGCCTCTTGTCTATGCATTCTATTATGGTAACTTACTTGGAATCAGAAATAAGGAGCATGTTACAGTTTTTACATAGATATAAAACCATTTACATTTATTTATTTATTTATTTTTTATTTGGCACTTGTTCCATATTTTTAATCCAAAGTGACTGACTATACAGCACAAGTCCACAGCTATGACAAGGGCCAACTTTCATCCAAAGCTACACACTTAGGCGGTAAAATAGGAGACTCCAGTGCAATGCCAAGAGCTACAAAGTATAGTAAGTTATGATAAAAAAAATCAAAGTAAAGTCCATTTTATATAATGAGAAAGAGGTAATGCCACTATCAAAAACTTTACAATTATAAGTTAAAAGATAGTGCTATGGTGGTACAGCTTTCAGTGTTGATGCTTCACAGGTCCAGGCCAGGGTTTATGGTCTATTTTACAGTTCATATGTACCATCAGTGTCTGTGTGAGTTTCCTCTGAGTTCTCTGGTTTCTTCCCATCTCCCAAAAACATGGTAAAGGTGCACCTAAATTGTCCTTAGGTGTGAATGGTTGTGCAATGGACTGATGTCCCACCCAGAGTGTATTTCCATCTCATGTCCAGTGTTTATGGATTAGGTGCCGGAATGAAAATACAGTGAAGGGCAAAGACATCAAATGTAACATAATGTTGGAATTCAGTTAAAACATAAAACACTAGAGAGCATAAGGAGTTTAACAGTGTATTAGGAACAGATTATCAAGTGTTCAAGAAAGAGTCTGAGATTCTTAAAGAGATTCTGCAAGATGGATAGAAGCTCCACCATCTCTTTATTCACAGACCATAGTGTGTAGGATGGAGTGTGTGGTTGAATGAGTGACACTGTGTAGGTGGGCGCCATTCCACTGACAGCACTGAAATCGGTCAACTCATGAGGATGGTGCTGGATGTGGGTGGATATATCTGTGTGATGTGGAGACTTGATCATCACCATTCAATGAAGTGGGTGGTAGAGGTGGAGTATGGTGGATGTAAAGGAGAGTTATTGCTGTTACTAATGTCCTGAAATTAGGTAGTAATACAAATTGTAGTGTTGGAAGAGAAAGAAGATGACAGAGTTCCATTCTCAGTCAGATCTTCAGCATCATCAGCCTTTCTGCATTGCAGAAAGAGTTTAAGAAATATGGGGATGAGTACACAATATTCTGGAGGAGAGAAACCTCTCCTATGGTTCATTGCATCAGAGGACATTTTTTTCCACGTTTGTGTCCAGCTTGCCTTTTGGCAAAATCCAAATGGGATTTCCAGTCGAATGTGAAAACTTATGCAACACATTGTAAAACACAAGCTTGCTAAAATGACACCAACATTTTCACTGCTAACACTACTCATTGGTTTGAGAAGACATGTTATCAATGTTTCTTCTGGTCACGAGCTAATCACCTACCTACAAGGCGGTGCTCCTTTGAGAACAATGATGTACACATTTAGGAAAGGACTCATATGTCAAACTGGACCATAATCATCCTTGAAGACAACTTTTACTGATTATACAACAATTATATTTAAATGAAAAAAACATTCATCATCTGTTGTTCCTCAACACTTTGTGAATGAAACATAATAATTTCAAGTAATGACAGAAAAACACTGTTCCTAATTGTTTTGAGTTTTGGCACAGTTTTGTGCTCGGAGCACCTCAGTCAGAGTTTGATTTGGCACTTCCTGCTGTTCAAGGGAGCAGCGTTGAGTTTCTGTGTAAGGCTTTAGTAGCAGCAGCTTGCTTTGCCTTACAGCCAAGCTTGGCTCCAACAGTGGAGAGGAACAAAGCAGTCTGTCTCAGTGCTAATCCTGCTTCCAAAGGCTCATGTTCAGAAGTCACAATAAAGCAGCCAATGAATTTGAACCTCTGGTTGATGAGGGGCACATGCTCCTTTTTTGCCTTAGGTCAATTCAGAAAAGTCTATTAAGTCTGCTGATTGGCCCAAAACCTTCAATGCAAATGCCATGCAAAGTGAATTCAGCCTGTGCTCTGTAGCAGAAGGTCTGCGTTCATGCTGCAACATTCTCCCATGGTTACAACTAGAAACTGAGAATAACGCCCTGGAAAATAACTGTAGAAGTTACAAAATTAACCTTCTCTTGAGAAGTTATATCTAATCTGAATTCCATGAAACTGGGCTTTTTCAGTGTGCCTGATTATTTGCTGATTTCATTTTGCTGTAATTAAAAGCCTTGCTCAGATCATGTAGTGCATTAATGGGGGGAAAGGGGAAAGACAGTAATTAGTGGTAAAAGACTGACTGATTATATGGTGTATGGGGAAGCCAGAGATGGCATTAGCAACAAAGTTGGGATACATTTCTGCACATTGCTTGGAAGCTTTTGGTGGGAAGTTGCAAGTTTGGTTAAACTTGATTAAATGACCTTTCATAGGTTTTCCTAATATAGCATGTACTGTTTATCCATCTTTATTTAAGTGTGCCTGCAGCATTCAGGAGATGAACACAAGCTAAGAATTTCATGGTGTAGATATTGCACATATGACAATAAAGAACTTAAATTTGAACTTGAACTTGATCTGGAAGCATATTTGGTCATCTTAAGTCTCCTATATTTGACTGACACCAGAATTGAGCTCATTAGAGCTCTGCTACACTAAGCTGACAGTCCTTCTCATTAATGTTGTCTTATTACCATGCTTGCCTTATCTGAAAGTCCTGAACTGTAAGGATGACCTACAAAGCTTCACAACCAGCTTAATTTATGCTAATCCACCCACAAGCCTTGGGTTATCTATAGACATTCCTTGAATACATATTGGAAGCATCACAAAAACTTGCAACCAGGCAATCCATACTGTGCAAATTCAACTTCCTCTCAAAGTTTCATACATATATTTCTGGGAATCGCTTAACGTGGTTCCTGTTTATGTACCAGTGCAGGAAGTCCTTGTTTGCTTGCACTGATAACGGGTGCTGGTGCTCACAGCCCATATTCCCATGTTTCACTGTTGCTCGTACTAATGAAATCAGTGTTATATCTGTTATGGTTATCAAATTCTTTCCCCTCCTTTTAAGTCATGTTACTGAATGAGCCTTCACAATCCCTCTGAATGTGGCCACTCAGCTAGCAGTCAGCACTGGCATATGGGTCTATAGTCTAAATTGAACCCTCTGAGACCACTCGCCAAGACAGAATGATTGTTAGCCAGCTGCCAAGAATAGAGGTGCTAGTCCCATAACTTAGGGCTAAAGCTGAGGATAACAGTGATGGGTGCCGAAAAGCAAGATCAAGATCAGGCTGGCTAAGCTCAGCACAGCAGGCAGACCTAGCCAATATAAACTGAAGCTTGTGATGGTGAATAAGTGTGGACAGACCGGCTCAGATCGTAATGAGAAAATGTGAGCAGCATACTAATATATGCTACTAAAGGATTACATTGCAGGGTTCAAGATGAAAGAAGAGCTCTTCTACAAATGGGTGAAGGCTTCATAAGGATTTTAAAGCAAAAAACGATGACATGCAGACAATGAAATTGAGCAAACATTGTCATAAAGATTAGGATGTTATCATTCAAGCAGTGGGCTGAAAAAGCAAACTATAATATGTTTTGCTCTGTTATACCCCACAAACTTCTCAGTGTTACAGAGAAACCAGAAACCACAAACTCATCTGTTCTAAAGGCGCCTGACATTTTACAAAGCACTACAAGAATACTTCAACCTTATCAATGATTGCATATTTTTCTGTGTTATATAACAAAGCATGTTTTTATATTTAGGCTTAGCTTATGGGTAATAATATAGAAATGATAAGATATTAGAAGAAGCACATTATTACAAACCAGTAATTTATGTCACAGACTGACATATTGTCAGAGCCGTGCTGTCATAGAAAATGAATCCACACCTTCTGATCTGAGCATCAGCCAGGGCTATGGTATAAAACATCATTACTGACATCTAAAATATTCCATTGGTCTGTAGTGAAGTACTCTTATTTTAACCTTCACATTCTTTGCTGAAGAATGGGCATTTACATTGCTGTGGTTCTACTGTTTCTATGCCTTCACACAACTGTGTGCTTACTGTGGCTATTTTGAGTGGACTTATCTTGTGAGGTGCCTATATATTGTCAGTGCACATATGACAATTTGTATAAAAGAAATGGTATGCTGTATTATCATGGGGTACATACAAGTAATACCATAATGTATGTCTGGTTCTATACATGAAGCAGTGTTTCACACAGTTCTGTGCATGGGTGGGGTCATGGGAACCAGTCAGGGAACTGAAGGTTGGGGGCATGTCCGAAAATGATTCATATACAGTATATTTTTATAATTTTTTCAGGTGTGATGTATATGACCAATATATGCAGCATGTTGGATGTTGGAAATATCAAAAATGAATGGTGTCTGCTATTTACCACCTTCACCTCTCTTTCACTCCCAGATAATATGCTCTGTCTAACTCACCTGTCAGTTTGAATCCTGCAAATGGCAATACCAATTAAAAATTATTTCCTCACTATTTGCAGTGTTGACTGCAATTATAAGTCAACCCAAAATTAATATTGACATTCCAATCATTGGCTTGACATTCATTGAAGTTTCTCCATTTGCTTGTTTAGCAAGTCATTTATTTTTGTAATGAATTTCTGCATTTAAATCACAATGTTTCAGCTTCATTAAAATTCCTTAAATTGACAATTCTCTATACAGTTCCCTAACATGCAGTTTGACTGATACAGTGTAATAGCCTCAATAACATATTCCTTATTCTTGTAATAAATATTACTATATATTGTTGGTAAGATTTTAATTCATTGTTGCTAATCACAAATGTAGAGCTGCTTTTCCAGACTATTGGAGCAAATTGAAATCATGCACTAGGTCTAGGTCAGGAATCAGCAACCAAAATGTGTTGTGAAAGTGTGTTTAAATGCATCACTATATTGTTTCTAGCACGCTTTGCAAAAATATACATAAATCTATTTAAATGACAAATCTATTCTTACATTATACTAAATTCTAACTGAACATTCAGTATACTTCACATACTTTATTTTAAAAAATACAGTACATTAAATAATGTATTTACAGTACAATCAAATTATACTTGCTAGAATTTTAGTTTATTTTAGCATAGTTTGAGTACGTGAATTTGATAATATATTTACAACATATTTATATATGCAGTTCAGTATATTTTAAATACAATTAAATGTATGAGTTTTTAATTGAGATGTCTTCACTTCCATATGTATTAATATGCATGAGACAAGAATGTCATACAGACCATCACATTATGAACCTGTACGGTTTTCCTTTGCTTTCCTGTATGTCATTCACTAATGTCTTTGTTCAAGCTCAGTAACTTTCTTTATTTGTCCTTGTAGCTGCCAGGGAAACGAGTGATTGCTTATCTTTCTCATTTCCATATGGAGATAACTATAATATGGCGTAGGCTAATCCACCCTGTAAGCAGTGGGAAGTGGATCATTTTTTAGTTTGCAATCCCTTAATGAAATTTGTCTGAGCACTGAGTTGAATCATCAGCAGTAATTACTGGAAGAAAGTTATTATTTTCAGCTATCTGTAATTATAAATACTACATTTGCATATATAGATTGCAGTAATAATGTCTCATTAAGTGATTTGATTTGGTTAAATGGACTTCTTATGATTCTTATTTATGTACAAAGGTGGTAGGCTTATAGCTATGAGAGCAAACTCACTCTTTGTGTCACACAAATTGTGTCACTAATAATGAAGGATTTATGGCATTCAATTTTAATGATTTTACATCTGCCTTAAGAGGGTCCATACTTTCATACTTCTTTAATCTTTGTTACTTAACACTGAGGTAAAGTGTTCAACCAGCTACCAACCCGTTTATAAACCTGTTTCTTATTTCAGTGAGAGATTTGTGGAGGCAGGACGTTTAGTCAAGCCATCATGTTAACTCCAAGCATTTTGTGTGCACTTCCAGCAATTAAGATCCCAGACTGTGTATGGAAATAAAGTTTCATATTTCAGCCCATCATGAAATGTAAAGTGACATGCAGTAATCATAAAACTTTTTTCCAATCTACCATCAAGCAATAGTAATAGTTAGTTAGTGAAAAAAGCAATGTTTTATGTAATAGGATACATTTCAAACAAAAAAACAATGAAGGTTATCAGGATTTACCTGTAAAAACCAAAATCCTCGAGTGGTTAAAGGCTCTGGGTTGTTCATCAGAAGGTCAGGAGTCTAAGCCCCAGAACCGCCAAGCTGTCACTGTTGGGCCCTTGAGCAAGACCCTTTACCCTATCTGCTCCAGAGGTGTTTACCCTGCACTCTGACCCCAGCTTCCTAACAAGCTGAGATATGTGAAGAAAGAATTTCACTGAGCTGACCTTGGTGAAATTTGCAAACATTTTTAGGCTTATCTCAAGAAAGGCTTCTTTCTTTAAATCCTTCTTAGCAGCTTTCCTTTCCACCCATTCTTAGGATATATTACATTCCACTGAGTTTCAAATGATATTTCACATCAATGCTCATTTAAACTAGGATATTGTGATGCCATTTCATGAGATCATAATACTGCAAAAATTGCTGAAGTTGCATGAAAATGTATTGTTCATTCGGTCATTCTTTCACCTTCAGTAATTGCTTTATTCTGGTCACAGCTTGGTGGATCCAGTGCCTATTCCAGGAACACTGGAATATATTGTGCATGGGATACAAGTACATTGCAAGTCAACATGAGCCAACACATTCACAGATTTATTCACACCTAGGGACAATTTAGCATATCTAATCCACCTAACTACATGTATCTCTAACTTTACCATTCACTAAGCATCAAGTGTGCACAGTGAACATTGCTATATTATTTCACAAAAGCCTCACTGAGTGTCAGTTTTCTCGTGTGCAAGAAACAATGCCTTGTTTTCTTACTGATGTCTATATTTTTTTTAACTTTATTGCTCATGAACTATAAAACATAAACACCCAGACTCATTAAATTAATTGAGCAGTGAAATTTGAAGTTAATGACCCTGTGAGCAAATCAACCTCACCTGACCATGCTTTTGGATTACGGTATGCATTCTTCCATCAAGAATTAGGTCTATTTGACAGTGTTCTAATGGATGTAAAACTATTACTGCTGAGATATTCTTGTTCAGAGCATGAAGGTAAATTTTGGATTTGTGAGCTACAAATTATATCTCTAAATTGTGCAAGCATGACTCAAATGAGCATTTTCTTAAGTGTTTCTAGACCCGTAATAAACATTTAGCTTCAAATATGCCTAAGAAGAAAACATAATTTATTTGTTATATTGCATTGCAGTGGATTTTGCTTTCTTCTTCTTTTCAGGCTTCTGTTTAGAAATCTGTTTAGAAGTAACAGCTGGAACAGAACTGCCTCAGCTTTTTTAACACAAGTCAGTTGGGGGAAAAGCAAAGGCTTGTTAGATTTTCATTACAAACATTAGTGTGTTATGAAGGCCTGGGTTATACGTGATGCTTGACTACATGTATGTGTGCAGATGTGGCAGCTACATCTATGTACAATGGTTGGACAAAAATAATGAAAATACCACATTAAAAGTATCAATTATAAAAGTAACAATTAGCACTTAGATAGGTGAAATTTCAAAGCATCAATTCAAAGCATCTGGATAGATTTAGGTTCAGAGGAAACCAAAGGATGCCACACTGTCTACTGCCAACTATGAAGTTCAGTGCTCGAGTTATCTCTATGCATGGTTGTATAACAGCCAAAAAGTATGAGGTAATTTTACAGGACCAAGTGCATCCTATGGTGCAAACACTCCCATATTCCCATATTCCAAGATCATTATACCATCATACTTACTGCTAAAAAATACAAGGTTTGATAAACACCAGAATTAAGTGTCTTCCATTGCCTCCCCAGTCACCAGATTTAAACATCATCGATCCTTCACAGGACCTTTTGGAGCTCAGACCACAAAGCAGATATTGATTTAATTCATCCCTCAAAAAACTGGAAGATTTCTTCTTCATGTATGGTCCAATATCCCACCACAAACCAATCAGGACTAGCATGACGACATTCCAATAAGGATTAAAGGCAAATGGTGGATCTTGATATTGATATGCAGTATTTTTACACATTTCCCTTATTTTGTTCATCACCTATACCTGAATAAATGAGTTGAGAAATATAATGTTTCCAGACAGATATTCTGCATGACAAAATTAACATTCTATCATGCTATTTCGCATGTATAAAAATGCTGAACATGCCCAGCTGACCTTGATTTTGGATAAAGATGGCAAGAGGACAAGATCTAAGTGACATTGAAAGAGAGTCATTATTAGGGCTGAATGGCAAAAGCTTCAGTATCTGTTTCTACAGGAACGGTGCCTAAAGTGACCACTGCATTTATATCTGGAATGGTGCTACGGGTCTCAGGGATGGTACCACAGCAACGAAAATGAATTCCCCACAAGATACAGGTAAATTTCAGCAGCAATGAAGACACAGAGCATCCGGTTTATCTTCCAGATTGCATCTCTTATTTTACTTTCAAAAACACTGAAAATAACTCTGTCTATATAATTCTGTTTCAGTTCCAGTGTCCTTAAAGTGAACAAATATCCAACTTTTTCCCTGATTATTAAAAGAAAAATACATTCGTGCTGTCAACATTCCACAATTTTAAGTGTACGCGATACAGTTTCCTACTTCAAGCAATATAAAGGAACACAGTCACCTCTTCATAAGTGATTTAGAGCTACTATAACTATATAGTGCAACAGCAATACTCAACTTTATTTAAAGCAAGCTATGACTACCTGTCTGAAATCATTGTGGACAAAAGTTCATGCAAGGAGGAACTTGTAATGGAGAATGAAATTATGCACATAACATATTCTCAATAAATTTGCAACATTCAGTTTTTACATTCATAGGTCAGTAACATTTTATGTATACAGCCTTTGTACTCTTCAAAATGTACTTATACCCAAGGCAGTAAAACATATGACAGTTACCTGGACATTATGAAGTGTTTAGGAGCCAAAATAATTATTGTGCAAAGTAAATAAACCTGGCAACATTCCTGCAAGACTATGTTCAGGTACATGAAACCCACTTTACCGTGGTGTGGCAGCTAGCCTGCCTGCAATGTCTGAACCTGTGGCCTGAGGCTTTTCCCAATTTTTATATTTCCACATATTGTAAATGCTCAAAATAATACCACAAACTCTTACAAAATTAGCATTCAAATGAAACTTAAGATAAGATATGGGTAAATTTCAGCACAAAGACACAGAGCACTCAATTCAACTTCCAGAATGCATCTGGGGTATAAGCGGAAGTTTTACCCCTCCACGGAGGCAACCCAGACACAACTGCTCTGATGCCAGGGGTTCCACCTGAGGTGGTGCTCTGCTTTACCATTCTTTTGTACAGTCCATGTAAAAAGTCATGCCCTGTACACAAAACACAACACAACACACATTTTTAGGTGTGCTACAAGGGGTTTGGAAATTGTGGTTGAAAGTGTACATTCAACTTCTGTGATACTTATGCATTAGTGTGATATGTAAGGAAAAAGAGAAGTGCTGTCCCTTAGGTGACTGAGAATGGCAATGCTGGATGTGATCAGACTGTCAAGAACAGTAACATGGCTTAATATCTTACTAAAACACTGTGTTACTTTTTCCTTTAATTTGTCATTTAGATATCTACAGCCTAATGCTTAACAGCTATTCTGATGGACAGGTCCACTCCTGTGATAATACAGAATATTAAAGCTTTGCATATGCGCCAGGCATCTGCCAAATGAGCAACGAACTGTCAAAACCTCCGTCTGTCCATGAGTGATTAATTGGCATGAATTAGAAAAGATGAATGCATGTGGGTACGTCTCTATACTGAGTTGCCTTCTTACCCCCCTTCCCTGTGGGCCTCCTGGGATGAGTTGAGCTCAGACTGGCCCCCACTACTCCTGGCTGTATGTGTATGCATTACAGCCAATATCCTGCTCTTGCCCACAAACTTTAAGTACCCAAATAAAATATAATTGGTCGTCTGGAGGCAGACGCTATATGTCATACATACGTTCTGAATGCTGAACCCATTTTCTCTCTTCTTTTTTTGTTTGTAACAGATGGCATTTGTCCACAGGTCTTGCGGAACTAGTGCCTCCCAGATAATGGCAGAGTTTAAAATTCAGAAGCATATGTGATCCAGCAAGGGTGTTAGTCATGGTGTACTAGCTAAATCCCAAACAGGTTGTAAAACCAGGTCTGCCACTTGTGTCTCTGTCTTGCAAAATTCCCGACTTCCACATAGTATATATAAATTTGCAGAACAAGCATTGCTTCCGGCTACAAAACAGAGTTAGTCACAGTAAAAAAAAGCCCTGATCACGGATTCTGCACTGCTACAGCAGACATGGTACTACTGATAAGTCAGGCCAGGCAGTCTTGTACTTAGCACTTCTCCTGCATGTAGAAAAAAACAACATGTTTTAAGAGAAATGTCATGATACTTATTAATGTGTATCCCTGTTTACTTTCACCATTAAATCCATCTCTCTGGCATCAAGCAAAATTAGTAATAGCATCCGTCAGATTGTTTGTGCTCCGCTGTGTTCATTACCAAACATTACCAAAAGGTTAGGCAATCATGCCCGAGCTGAAGAGTGTCAAGCAAACCAGATTTATTAAGGCTTTTTAAAAACCTGGAATTCCTGGGCACCCTCCAAAGTGTGAACAAATTTCTTCAAGGGCCAATGAATCATAACGCATTGACTTTGAAGATATAAACTGGCTTAATAAACTCAAGACAATGGGAGACCCTGCAAAATAATTCATCATCAGGGGAATAAATTACACCATAAAAGTTGGTGCTTTTACAGAAATCCATTACTTCTACAACCTTTCTGCAGAGGAGTGAGAGATTTAAAAAAAATACTTTTAGCTTTTACAAAACATTTCATAACACCCAAACTCACTCACTCACACACTCAGTAACCTCTTATCCTGAACAAGTTTGTTGTGATGATTCCCAAGAACACAGATGGGCATGCCAATCCATCACAGGGCAAACATACATTCATACATTCTTTCAGCTATGGACATTGTACCCATTGGCATGTTTTTGGGAGATGGGAAGAAACCAGAGAACCCTGAAGAAACCCACATGAAAAACATGTAAAATTCTACACACAAGGTAACCCGAGCTCAGGATCAAACCTGGGATCCTAGTGCTATGAGGTAGCAATGCCACCCTATCACCGACACTGGATATGCTAAATAATTGCATAACGATAACAAAGAATAAAACCCAATAGTGCATGCTGTTATAGGAAAATGAGTCACCATGGTGGTATTTTATTCCTCTTATACCACAGCAATTTGACAATGATTACAATTTTTTGATTAATTAATGACACATCAAGATTTTATCTGTTAGTTACATTTAATATTGTGGAGTGGCTGCATGAAAAATTTGCTCCTCATCAATTATATTATAACAGTAATTTATTTTTTTTTCTTTCTATTGGACTTACCAAGACAAAAAAACATGGTTTGTTATGTTACAGTACATAACAAAAAAGAAAGCAAAAAAAGTCTGCCATCCTGAAGACTTTCCTGTGGTGGAAAACCTACTTTCAATCACAACATGCTGACACCTGAAACTCCTTCCATATATGTTATAAAAACCTCCTTATAAATCTCCTTATGTGAATGGCTGCCAGTCTTTGTGTTAGCCTTTTTGGCTACCTGTCCAGGGAGTAACCTGCCTCTCACCTGAAGTCAGCTCCAGCTTCACCCACAATGGATAAATGGCAAAGAAAATGGATTGATGGATGACTCGTCTAGTCAGGTCAGATTACTACTCATCTCATAACAGCTAGAGACCCAGTCAGCATGTAATGCAATCCTCTTTAAAAACTGACTCTATATTTAAAACACTGTTCTCATTGGAACTCATTCATGCAGCACTATAAAAGACAAATGGAAAGGCATGAAGGATGTGTCACTTGTATAATATGAGGATGTGATCCATCCACTGACACTACTTCCAAAAGCAAGAGTCCCTGATGAGTCCTTTCAAGCAATCAGGATAGCCCTCTTAAAGCTATTATACTAGCCTGCACTTAACATTCTGCTGCCCTGTTAAAGCCTACTTAAGCAAATTACATTAGGAAAGTTACAGGCCTCTCATGAAGTTCTCATCTCCAATCACCTGGACAGCTTTAATGAGCTTCAAATTTCCAGAAATGTCTGGATGCTATTAATCCTATTATAGGAAATAATTAAGTTTCTGCTGCCCACTAGCTTGATGCATGCTGGAAAAACGTTTCTCTTTATGCTTGGGCATTTCTTTTGTGGGCTGTACTAACCACTGAAAAGACTTAAAGGCTTCTACAATGGCTCTCATCCTGTCACAGGGTTTTTCGGGATAACCAAGCCATTAAAACGTCTATGGTGTGAGAAGGCAGGAGGGTGGATTCACATCTCATTAATCTTGTTATTTTTTACATAACAACTTGAAATGTGCTCTAAGGGCAGGAAAATGTGAATGCTTCCTGATGTGGAGCAGGAGCCTGTGGACGTGCAATCGTTTTCCCAACTGCCGTTACCAGCTATTTGGGCTACACACAGGGATCATGCATGGCTCTTGGGAGTGCCACATGTGGAAATGCACACTGGGGCTGCAGAAATAAATTCTAAGTGGCATTACACAACCATCCCAAGAGAGCGGTCTTGAACCAGACTGTAGATTTTTGGTCTCCCCATTCCTTGTCTTAATAGCCGTCCTGTTTAAGACCATTCACACTGTCGGAAGGAGTTATTACAGACTGGTCAAGGCAATGCAGCAGGCCACATCAATTTTGCAAAGAAGGAATAGAGGGGATAGTGTTCTGCTTGGTGAAAGCTCAGGATGCTTACTAAAGAGCAAACTATGTATCATGGTTTCCATAAACATTGAAATAATTTTTATTCTATTTTATTATTCTATCCTATTTGCAGACATTACATTTAAATGTTATTTTTTCCAAAAGCTGTTGATGACTTCTTAGGGGGTGGAGGGGGGTATGGTTGGGAGGGACATCCATTCTAGATCTAGTCCTCTAACCTCTACTCCTCTGGGAAGGCTTTCCACTAGATTTAGGAGTGTGTCTGTGGGGATTTTCCCGTTTAGCCAGAAGAGTATTTGTGAGGTCTGGCACTGATATCAGGTGAGGAAGCCTGGCACATAGTCACCATTCCAGTTCATTCTGTTCATTGGTGTTAGTGTCAGTGCCTGTGCAGGCTACTTGATTTCTTCCACTCCAACTATGGCAAACCATGTCTTCATGGGTCGAATTTTTGTGCACAAGGCATGCTGCACATGGCTCTTAGTTCCATTGAAGGGAAAGACAATCGTGTGCTTCCAACTTTGTGGCAACAGTTGGAGAAGAACCTCATATGGGTGTTATGGTCAGTTGTCCAAAAACATTTCTAATACAGTGGGGCCCAAAAGTCTGAGACCACATTTTTTTTCTTCATTCACAATTGGAAATATACAGAACGTTTTAGAATTTCTAAATATTTAATTAAGAAAGTAATATTTCTTAATTTTTCAAAATATTAATTAAGAAAGTAAATGTTCAATATTTTGCCTATTCAGTATTCAAGATTCTGCACTATTCTGAGTCCATGGCAGATCGAGCACACCATCATTAAAGCAAAAATGGAACATACCAAATACTACCCCACTGTATTTCTTAAGTGGTAGTGCTTTGCATCCAAATTTCTTGTTATGTATTTTAGGATTATGGCCATGATGCCTCAGTCGAAAATGTAGGATATTTTGCACTGTGACTGATACATCGCTCTTGTCAACCCTTGATTATAAATTTAAAAAACAGTAGCAGACCATAAGGGTTTGACCAAACTAATAACAGATCACTTCTGAATGTCATTTGGCAGAGAAGTACAGACATCTGTATTACTCACCTTATGACAGGCTTTTGTTCCAACGTAGTTTTTTTGTTTTTACTTAATTAAACTGACAATGGGATTTATCCTGAAAACCCTTTCTACAGAAGAAATAATGTTAATCTCTCTTCAGAAAACCATCTCAAGGGTTCTAGACCTGATTTCATTTGTTTGCTTTGTAGTCCCGCAGTATTGAGTTATTTTGCCAATGAAAAAACCATGCAGGGCTCACTTTCAAAGCCTTCACACCATAGAGAGTTCTCATTTTTCTACTTGATTAATCAATAACTGCCCTGCAATTTTGCCCAATTAGTTTCACACACACACTTTCCATCGATTATAGGACAAGAGATGGAAAAAAACATACTCCATTTTGATGCACACCACTGGCAGCCTGACACCTCATCAGGTGGTATTGATTAAGCCTGGCCACACAGGCTGAACTGAGTAGTGCTACAGCAGCATGCAGATCATTAAGCCGCAGTTTTCAGCACTGTTGTCCCCCAGAATGAGTCACCCTTCCCACCCTGTTTGCACTCGTCCTCCTTCAGTAATGTAGCGGCAATGACCCCCTGTTGGCGATAATGGGGTAAAAATCAGGCCCTGACGTCAGGATGCATCTCATTCCCCAGGGTGATGGACTGCTGGTAATGATGGCAGACGCTGTCGTCCTGCATATCTATGTACGCACACACCACCAGTGACAGTAGTGCAAGGAGCTGCACAGGTCTTATGAGTTTGATGTTGTAAGAGGCTGCTCAGAAAAGAATTTCATGCTTCTGTGAGATGAGTAATTAAGTTACTTGCATTCGGTCCTACATAGGCTTTTCCATGTATTTTGTGTGAAGATTGTGTGTTTTATTAAACATGTGGGGCAATAATCATCTCTATGTTTTTGGGTTATTGTTCATGTATTAGATGTATGTTTACAAAAATTGCGCTTGGTGTACATTTATAGCAAGAGGCAACTAGTGGAAGCAGACAGATCAATACTTGAATTGCTAAACAAAATTAATGTCTTCACATTGGCAGCCTGGGAAAGAAAACAAGTCTGAGAATACAAATTACAACTGCGCTTACAATCTGACCCCTGACCTCTCCCATTTGCAGCCCCTGTCTTTACTATGTCTTTTAATCACCAAAGGATGTGAGCAGGTTTTTCATTCATACAGGCTTCTAGAATGACAATGATAAAACCTGATGCATGGACTATAATATTGTCCATGTATTTATTTATTTGTGTTTACTTGAATATATTAAAATTTTTGCATTTAAAGATACAAAACATGAATGTTTAAGCTCAGCACCTAAAATTTACTCCTGTTAAAAAATCAAGAAACGTCATGTATGTTGCTGCTTCACAGTTCATACACTGGATACACTGATACAAGCAAGAATAAAAACTACAAGAGGCTTTTTTTGGTCCAGAGAAGGCATGGAGATTGAAAAAAGATCTTTTTTTCCGCAGTTTGACCCTGAGCTCGGATTACTATCAGTGTGGGCTTTCACATGTTGTCCCTGTGTTCTCAGGAGTTTCCTCTGGGTTCTCCATTTCCTCCCACCTCCTAAAACATTCTGGTATGTGAACTGATTATAAATAAATTTCCCCTAATTGTGAAAGAGTTTGCAAATGTATGTGTGCATGGTACTGTGCAATTGACTGGCATCCCATCCAAGGCATATCCACAGCTATTTTTCCCAGGGATCCTCTTTTACCCTGATCCGGATAAAGCAGTTACTGTAAGTGCCTGAGTGAGTGACGGTAAGAAAGTGAGTAAAAATAAATAAAAGAAACTTGGATGCAACAGGCTACTAGCCAGTGGGCATCTGGGAGGCATGTGTACATAGCATATTTATAGAGCCTTTCACTTCACTGGCTTTGCTAGCACCTAGCTGAAACCTTGAAGTCAAATGTGTGTAACTCAAAAAAAAAGACAAGTTATGGACCTAATTTGCTAAAAATGAAGTCTCAGTTCAAGGCAATATCTGTCAAAGTGTTCAGACAGGCAAGATGGAAGCATGGGCATATTAAAACACCCTCGCCATGCTAGAAAAAGCAATAGGTTAAAACATAAAAGAAAAAAAAAACATGACTTCTAGTGTATCTTGAAGTGTATCTTGCCTTTGGCTACAAAACACCTCCTTTATCCACCCATGGTGGTTTTGAAGCAAAATCTTAACCACAACAAGCAAAGACAAGGGCTCAGAAAAGCCTTGCTGCTGCCAGTATCACTACCTTTTTGATGGAAACTAAATGAATTATGCATTGCCTGCATGTAGGGGCCTCCTTTTAAAACAGTGTTGTACATCAGCACCTCGAGATATTTTAGTACGCAATCAATAATTCCCAATCAGTGCAATGGATTTCAGGGAGGTCAGTGCGGATGGTTGTGAAATCTACGGACAAGCTTAACATGGTCCAGTGCTCAGTGTACTAATGGACCCGCTCTGAGGAATGCGTCTTTTTAAGTCTTCTCATTTTTAGGTTATGCAGCACTATGGCATCCAGGGTATTAGATTGTTCTTGATAGTGTGCATCATGGCAGAGGGAAGGGGAATCCTATGCTTTGAACACAGTTCGCCCACAGCAAGAAACATGGTCTGATTCCTCCCTGCTAGCACTTTGAAAGGTATGATGGCTCCAAATAAATTCACCAAAAAATACCTGGTATGGTTTTGTGGGTTTATTTTGTGGGAAGGAATCATGCCCTCTGGCAGTGTTTTCCAAGAAAGAAGCCTGTGTCAAAAGAAGCTTTAGATAATGAAGCCAGTCAGGCTCTTAATTCCTTGAACAAGCCATTGATCAATTTGAAATAACTTCCTTTTGCATCCCTCTGTGTCTCATTTACAGTGTGCTTTGATTGATACACCGATACAAGAAAGAACAAAAACCAGCCGCAAGAGATTTTTTTGCGCACAGGCATGGTGATGTTTTTTTCTTAAATGTATTTTTTTCCCTTTATTTCTTTCAATCTTTTTGCAAAGGTAATGCTACAGGCTGGAGGCTTTTCAATATGGTGTAACTCAGCAACAGTGTTGTATAATACTTTGCCAGCATTCTTCAAATCCTATTTCTGACTGTGATGTTTGTCAATTACAAGGCGGCCTGTCAAACTGAAATGACACTTTGTCTTTGCAGAAAGAAAGTGCGGTGAAGTTGGGGAATAATGAACCAGTCCTTGGTGCTTTTAAAAATAAATTATTAAAGACAGTCACAGAGGCAGTACAGTTATTTTGATACTAGCTCATACTAGTGTAGTTCCACTGGTTTTCCAATGATTCCATACAAAAGTGTAATAAAGTTATATTGTATTGTATATGTTAGCCCCAATCAAATGTTTCTAAAACTCTTGATAAGAACTCTACTTTGCCATGATAGCAGTGTGTATGGGTATAGGGTATACAGTGCTATTATCACAGGAGACTTTTCTAAATTCATCACTATGTTCATTAGAAATTAAGAATATGTTTTCATGTGTATGGTGCATTTAGTACATGAACAACATGTGCTATTTTATATAGTGATAGTTTTCTTCTATCATGAACATCAGAAACTACAATCAAAGTCAATCTCTCATGTCTTGGTACTGTAACTGTTGGATGTCAAAAGATTAATGTGCTCCAGATTCAACTGTGCTTAAAGGTATGTGGAGGCCAGCTCCCCCCCCCTTTAGATAAACCTGGATGTGACTGACTGCTGATACTCAATTACCTCTCTCACTTTGTGGGCTCAGACTCTAGAGGCCAACCGCAGACATGTGCCTGTGGGCAAGACAACGTACTCCGTCCACATATCTTGATGCAAGAACGTGACATCCAGTGAGTGAGAGAGAGTGAGAGTTGTCCATCACTGACAACTCGCAATACCTCAGCCACATCAGGCAAAGCATCAGGGACAAGGCGCAAACACTTCTGCAATTGGTGCTTCTTGGGTTGGAACCTCCACCTGACTGGTTGCCAGGCAGACTCTGCTCTTTTTATGAGGCTGTTGGCAGAGACCGCTTTCCCCATAGATGAGCATTTGATTGCTGATGACAGCTTACAACACTGTACAATCACAGCTCTTTTTTTCCTAAGTGTGAGACCCATTTGAACCTTTTCACACTCTTGTTCTTATGTTAGACCCAGAGTGCTGATTGAAGAAAGCTGTGCACAAACACAACAACTGAAACACTGAAGATATGTCAGACACTGAAGACACTTTACTCCATAGTCTAGTGTGTTATCCCCAAAGGTACCTTTCAAAAAAAATTCTTTCAAGTGACATACCATTGGACCATTCAGGGCTTTTCAATAAGCAATATCAACATTATTGTGTTTTTATTATTATACATTTGCTGAACCTGAATTTGCAAAAACAGTAAGGTTTAAAGCATTCATCACTGAAACTGATTAATGAATTCCTGGCTTAAATATTTCTAATGTTTTGATCCGATGGTGCAGAGCCTTTCTTATGTTGTTTCACTATATGGCTGCTGCCTAATTGACAGAGTTGGCATGCAATTTAAAGAAATTAATGTCTATTGGGAGTTCCCATAATGCCTTTGAATCCCACAGGCTATACACAAGAACACCACTGGATTAAAATCTCTTTTTTCTTTCAGTGTGAGGATACACATGAAACATTGTGAGGGTTCTGGTGTCTGGAACAACTGGAACCGGAACAACTGGAAGACCATGCAGTGCCAGAGACAGTAAAACAAGATTTTTGGGACAGGCTTACAAACAGAGCCTGTGTGATAAGTTTGTTTCTTAAAGTTTTAAAGCCATGTAACACTATTGTTGAGGCTTTGAGGCTTCCCCATTTGATTTGGTTGGGTGTTTCAGGAGTAATGCATTCAAGATAGTGCTATGAATCATTAGTTAACGTGGCCAGTGGAGTTTATGATTTGGCATGTGTGGCCTTTCTGTTACTGCGAGTTACAGACATATGACAAAAGAATCCAAATGTTCTGACTGGACCAAAATGCAAAGGGTTAAGAAATGTTCTGCCATTTAAACCATCGACTTACCTCAGCTAAAATTATTCAGACAGCACATTTTTTCCCTTTTGTCCAAAGATGAAAAGATGAAACAGCTGTTTTAAGATGTGAAAGGACTTTTTTTTTACCTGACATATTGATTGCAGCAGGACAATGGAACAAATTGGAATGTGAGGTGATTGAGCTCCATCTGCATGGAGGCTGTAGCTGCATTTGATCATGGCACCCCTAAAAGGCAATGACTTAAAATCTGGATCTCAGTAGGAATGCGGTCAATAGCAGAGGAGGAAAAGAACAGAAAGAGGTCCCAGATACTGCAGCATCTGAAGCCTTGATTCTCCAGGGGAAGGTCTGCCTTGGAGTCAAGCTTTAGTGCAGCTATATGCTAGACAGATGCGTAGCAGTGGTACACGTTATATCTAAAAGAACCCCACAGCATTGTCAGGAGTGCAAGGAAGCACACATGGGTTTCTGAAGGATCAATTACTTGTGTTTTGCTTTGGATCTGTTGTGCAGTTCTCCAGGGAATGGAGAGAGAAGAAAGCATGATCAATGCAGTTTGCCAAGAGCACATGTTAGACCACTTGGAGCACTGACCACCCCTATAGTACGTTCCTATATACATTGTTCTACAGTTCCATGTCATTCGTAGGTAAGTTATTAATCAACCCAAACTATCAAGTGTACATTCACCTATTCATTACCCCTGCATACAGTATATTAGAACATACTTCAAGGTGATAGAACATATCATAAGGTAAGGTATATCAGGGTCAAGAAATACTAATAGAAGGAGAACAGACAACGTATGCAATTTGTTCAATTTGGCATATATTCTGGGTTATAGAAATCAGCTTATCCGCAGTGGATGAAAAGTTGAAACACATAGCGATGCCATCAGTTACCAGGCTACAGCTTCAAGACCTTTAAGTGTGGATATAAACATATGTAACAGCCTAGGAAAACCTTTCACATGGTCAATTTTTGACATTTAAATATTATAAATACTTTTAACAACTGCAGGCTTTCCTGAACTGATATTGCTGTCTTATATGCACATATCACAGATCAAAATCTAGTTACCACCAAAAGTGAAAAAAGGACATTGAAAGCTCAGGATTTGGATCCTTGAGTTGTGAATTGATGAGGCCGTTGAGCCACCATGTTTAATAACAATATTCCTTATTTTATATAAAAATGGAAAGCATAATTATCGGCTTTTAAATATTGAGAGTGTATAAGCTGCCTTCTCTGTTTTGGTGATTATGTGACAGTGCAGAAGCATCACGAACAATCTGGGGGTCAGTATTTGATTACAAACTGAATTGATTAGGCTTATGTCTCGTTCTCTATGGCACGTAACTATCCAAAAGTTGATCAAAGCTTGACATTCCTTACTTGAGGAATTGACACTTGGCTAGTAATTTTTTTAGGAAGACTATCAGCATTTACTGCTGTGTTTGTTAACTTGGCTCCTTACCCTTATGGTCTTTGCAGGCAGACAGCTGCAAGAAAGTAGCATAAATAAAAACATCATTTATTTATGGTTTCTTAAAATAGAGGTGTCAAAGTAGTATGTTATTGGCAGAAAAATATGTTTTTTGGTTTGGTTTGGTTTGGTTTGTGGGGTTTTTTTTTTGTCAGTTTATCTGTTTTCCAGAATTCAGCCACAGCGAAATCCGACGGGTTTTCTCAGACTGTCATGAGTATACACCTAATAAGGGCAGAGGAATAGCTAAACCTGGTAGATCATATGATCTCTAGTATTGATTTAACCTGCACCCTGTATATGTATCTGACTGTGGAAATGAAAACTTTGGGGGGGTTTTTTGGGACAGTTGACATGCCACCACAATTTCCTTTCAGCCACCTGTGTAGTCCTACCAAACGGTGACACCTTGTTATAGTAAGCCACCTGTGTTACCTTCCACCAAAATGAAAGTGATGAGCCTGTCAACTATCTGTATGCATGCATTACTGTCAGAGACCTGAATAGTCCTGAATATATTTACCATTTCAACCCATTACTGGTTCTCACCACTTCATAATCTTGCCATTTAAAGGGTTCATTCAGTGCCATTAATTGTTGCGCTTGTGGTTTGTCAGCATCTCGTTAATGAGTAAGCCTGTTATGTGGTCCTCGTCGGTTCTGCTCCACTGGGCACATCTGCCCGTGCTAAAAACCGGAATCACAGAGGTGTCAAGTTGAGCAGCGCACCCCACCAGGTATTAGCATATTGTCACCTTGGCTATTAAAAGCAAACCTGGGCTGATTATGATCCCATTTACCAGGGGGGAATGACATGCATATGTGAATGATGCCACATCATAAGATCGTTCATAAAGCGAGTGTGAGGAAGTGTGGAGTGGAATACATAATGCCGGTTGCTCCAGACTCTCTCAACAGTCTCTTTACCCTTCACTATCTCTCTGTCTACCTCTGTTTCTTTCTATGTCTGTTCTGATTTCTCTTTTTCCTTATTGCCTATTCATTCACACACACACACGTACACTTCCTCCCCCTGGTTCCTCAGGTCTGTACTTTCTCTGGTGGAGGTAGACCCTGGAAAACATGTAAAAATAAACCAGCATGATTTACTCGACTCTTTGTGTTTACACTGAGGCCCCTAAGGGCTACATTGATTTGTTTACAGAGGCCTTCGTGTTGGTCATGAAAAATGAAGATAACTGTGGAATCAGAACTTCAAAGGTACCTGTATATTCATGTGCAACAAATTGCCTGAGTACTCGTATGGCAACAGTTTGGCATGAGACGTAAAGCGTCATCTGTTTTTCATATTTTATCTGGAGTGTCTGGTGCAGGCAGTAAACGCTGGAGGCTAAGTGAAGCATTTAGACCTTTCGACAATGTCTCTCATTAAAGCCGCTCCTCAGACAGCAGGACAGGGATGGTGATGAAGAACAGCAATAAAACATTCCTAGAGGAAATCAGTGGGCCGCATCCACGTAGGCTGAAGTGCAACTTTTAATATGTCAGCTGTTTTTATCGCACAGCAGAGGAGTTCATGCTAGTGGTTTCATTGCATAAGGCTGCATCCTGGGGGGCAAAGAGAGGCAGGTTTATGAGATTAGCACAAGTAAACTTGTCAAAGTGAAGCAGAGAGAGTTTTGGATTTGCATCAAATCTAATTTGTAAGAAAGACCTTACTTTACACTGGGGTGGTTTTGTGTGTGTGTAGAATATCCATGTGTTGGAATTAAGTAATTTTTAGTGAGAATCACACTAAAGCTAATGAAAAGATAAAACTGTGGGCCCTCTGTTTTGTGTTTAGGTTTTATGTTCATTTGTGGCAGTGTGGTTTATGTTAGGTATGTGCACTTATTCATACATAACAAACTGTGGTCTTTTAACCTAAAGTGGACATGACTTAGTTAAAACATTTCTGGGTAACACTTCACAATATTTATGCCTCGTACTGGCAAAAGAAGATGGATGATGGCCTGTGTTTTTATGATGTTTTTTTGAAAGGGTAGTTGAACTTGACCATTATTGAGAGGTAGCCATGCACAGCGGAAGTCAGACACTTTGATTAATGTAGCCGGGGGGTGGAGGATGAAGGGGCAGGAAGGTATTTATGCAACAAATGTAGACATTAAAACACATCAAGAATTTTCACAAAAGTAGAAAATTTAGTACATTTAATCCACAAAGAAAATTAAACTGTCTCGGTTTCAAAATCAAACTCTTTTCTTTCCTTTTCTCATATTCACTCTGCTGTATACCCTGTTCATTTTAGCACTGCTTACATTGTTTGCACTGCACTGCCACTTTAATTCCACTCAAGTTTTTTGCTTATCTCAACTGCATTATTAATTGCACACTCTCACACTGTATTCTCTATCTATCTATCTATCTATCTATATTTCCTTCTTGGGACCATTGGCCATACTCTATGGAGATTTGAAATTCGGGGTTTTGATTTTAATATTAGTTTAATGTATAAGTGTACTCCTCAACTGTATGTATATGAAATATTTTTTTTCCACATGTTCTCCCAGTTTGGTCATTTTGCCTTTTCTCACCCACTACCTAGCTTTATAACATCTACCAACTGAGAAGGGCAAGGTCTAGCACAAAAGCTTTCTCTAAGAAGCCGCATGAAACCAACTAACACAACTTTTTGATCATCTTCAGCTGCTCATGCTATGTCACAGGGCAGCAGGACACAACAGATTTTGCTCCCTTGGACTCCTGGCTATTTACAACTGTGGCAATATTGCAATTTGAACTTGCAATCTCCTGTAAATCTCCTGTAGCTCCACTGTGGAGTCCATATGACATCTTTTAACCCTTTAAAATTTCCAGGACTGGTCAGCAGGTAGTTACTAGATAATATTATATAGGATTAATAAAATAATAATAAGGTGAGGCTTTAAGGAGAATTGCTGCTAATGTAATGAGGCTTAAAATGGGCCATGCTGTGTCACGCTTTAGATCTACGGACTCACATGCATTTGTTTAAGTGTTACGTAATACAATATGTGTTGAGTTGCTGCATGAGTAAATGTGTATTAACTCTCTAATGTCTGTTTAATGATTTAGAAAGATAACAGTCTTTAGTATCAAGCCAGAAGGCATGCATGGTTTTGCAAAGGTTGTCTTCACCAGTGATTTTGAAATAAGTCTGTTTTGGGGTTTTTCTTTTTATACATCTCATGATCTAAATAAACTACTTCATCCTAGATTATTATAATAGATCAGTCTCTGTGTGCACAGCAACAGCTGCTGACTCTGCATACTTACAATCCTCTCTATTACGGGCCCTGTCAGTAGCCTCTGTAATTAATGAAGATTTCTTGATGAGCTTTACTCTATTGAAGGCTGAGACACATTGCGTCAGCTGATCGTATGGAGAGTGCTGGAACCTTAACGGTTACATTTTATTATGTACAGCCACCAAAACATACAACATTGCAACAACATGTTTTAATTTAAGAGACATAAAGAAATAGACAATAGATAAATGGTATTTTTAATAAAAAATTAGAATGGATAATAGCCACATAGAGAATGTTCTAATCTTTAATTTCAGTGTCTGCCCAAGTATAGGAATATCTGACAGCATAGGTATAAGTATAGGAATATCTATATTTGTCCCGATGAAAAAAACTTTTAAAAGCTAATTAAAAAACTAAAATAAGGAGAATAAGAGCTCTGTGTGTGTGTCTGTGTGTGTGTGGGGGGGGGGACATTTGGACATTTGTATGGTCCTTATAAGGACATTTGTATGGTCCTCACACGAAAAGGTATTTTTTGTTGTTGTTGCTTCTTTTTTATAGAAAAATAATTAAAAGAGCTAAAAAGCTTCCTTTTCATTTCTTGTGTTAAGGTTAGGGTTAGATTTAGGTGCAGACAAACCTCATAAGGTCCTCACAAGGATAATAAGATAGATGCGTGTGTGTGTGTGTGTGTGTGAGTGTGTGTGTGTGTGTGTGTGTGTGTGTGTGTGTGTGTGTGTGTGTGTGTGTATGTGAGCCCATCTTATGCCTACCATAAATGTTCTCAGAACCATTTTGTTTTCTTCCTGATATGAGGAAGGCCTAAAATGTATTCCAGTGCTCTAAGCAAAAACAAAAGATGCCATTTGTTTCTCTGATGGCTTTTCCCTCTTGAATTATTTCTCACAAAATATTTAAATATTTTAGCCAACCAGTGACACACGCTCCACTGAGTAATCATTCTCTGAATTTGGAAACTGGTAACGAGTTTTATAATTGGCAAGATTAATAGTATTTACAGCACAGCAATGCAAATTGTTTTGGAGCACAGGAATAATGAAAAGTATGCAATTATTTAGAATAGTTTATATCTGAGTGTTCTTTAGCGTGATTCTTTTAACGACCAGCGGGCAATTTCAGCTTCTCATTTTTTTTGTGACAGCAGCACTAGGTGTTGTAATTACCCCAGTGCATCAGTGACTATTAATTGCTATGAGAAAGTTCTTCTACACCAGTAGGGAATTTCTTCTGAAGCATGGTAGGCTAGAGATAAACAAGAGCTTGCGGCTTAGTTGTGGAAAAAGGAGCATAAAAGCTCTGTGGCTTTTCCACCCGCACCACACACACACACACACGCGCGCGCAATGGCTCTGGCCAGCCCTCACGAGCAGAATATTGATGTTGAGAATTAATTACTTGTTTTTACATAGATCAAGACAAAGCCCTCAGAGGAATGTAGCGAGCTCAGAGGGAACTAAACAGACATTGACGGAGGTGGGAAATTAGAACAGGGCTCTGTGTGCGAGTGTTGGGTGAGGAGCTAATGGGCTAACAGAGTTTGGCAATGATAACAGTAAGTGCTTACGATGAAATAGCTTGGTGCTGGGAGACTTGTTTGGCAGAATGGCATTTTCTCTTATTCAAGGATTCATTTGGTTGGCTGATGATATGATATATTAAATTACTATAGTAGAATTACTATATATACAGATTAAACTACTGTGACATTGTATAGGTTATTTAACAGCAAATGATAATTTGTATGTTCTGCCCTTAAAGCTATGTTCTTCCTTCTATATGTGTGTGTCAGTGTGTTTAATTCCTACAGAAAGCTACTCTGTATCATGTGAGTCACCAAAGCTATACAGGCTTTTCAAATCCCCTTGTTTCAGACTAGCGCTAGCTAGATCATCCCCAAATGTGCAATCGATCAGCTTGCTGTAACATGTCCAGCAGATTTCCTGAATCAGGTCCTGATCTGGAAGCTGCTACTGGATTAAGGGAAGCATGGATGGTCATTGATTTCTATCTGATACAATCAGTTAATTCAGGCTTAAATCCTTTTGCTGTGGCATGGAGGCAATCACTGCTCAGATCTTTTAATTCCCAAACAAGGTCTTAATTTCAACACCCACCAAACACTGCATGCTGGATTTACTAATTTACTACACTTACTAATTGACCTGCCAGCTAACATCATGCTTCCTTCATCCTTCATCCAAGCTTTCTGAGAGTGTATAGCCATGTATTTCAAATTCATTTGTATCTGTGAAATTCAGTTGCAATATCACAATAGATAAAAATTGTATATGTTCTAAAATGCTATACAGCCAACTGAGAAATCTTTCCTCCAAGTATCTACATTGGATAATTCCTGGTGAGTTGCTTATCCTGAACAGATTCTTCCAACAGGCTAAAACACATATCAGGCTTAAATAAACTGATTATTGTTACCTTAATTAACTAACAAGCCCAGAAATTGTGTCAGAGAAGCATCTGATATTGCAACCTTGCTGCATTGTTAAACAGATCACTGTAGACTGCTTCTATTAGCTAAAGGTTAGCATTAAAAACATCTGTTAAATAGAAAACACAGCTGTGCATGATGGCTACAGTCTATGCTACAACAAAAAATGAGAGCATGCTAGTTACTGGCTAGCATACGTTTTAACACATTGGCTACTTCTTTTGTGCTAATCATTGCTGACATTTGTTTACTTTGGTGGATTTATTTTCCATTATATGGTTTCTTAGTTCTCAAAATGTTTATATTTGCTGTATCATTTTTTTTCTCTAAAAATATATTTAAGGTTTTTAAGTATCAATGGTATGTTTCAGAATAATTGTAGTATATTTTGCTGCATATGATCCTGAAAATTTTCTGCACATTAATTATACTGATGATTCAGATTAACTGCAACTGACTCTTGCTCTCATCGAAAGCAGCTCATTAACCATCCCATATATCACACTGACATGGACTGGCTTTTTCTTTTTAAATCAGGCACTCTTCGCTTAGTCCACATTAGTTGGTAAAAAGTGTGATTCTAATCATGAAAACAAACAAGGTCAGATTGTGTTTCTGTTCTTTAGCTGTTAGTTTTAACATTATTTAAATAATTTCTATTATACTTTGGAAAATCATTTAAAATAAGAATAGAATTGAATAGAATAATGACAGCAACTTAAAATGCTACCCCTTGTCACACCAACACCTGTTTCAGCCATGAACCCCACTTCAGACTCACAATATGGCGACCTTGGCCTTTGTTTGAAGTAGGACATAGTCATTACACAACAAGCCTTCAATATGACATGTCCACTTCGCAGAGCCAACATCTTGCAGCTTAGACCACAGGTTAAGGTTAAGGTTAGAATTAGGATTAGGGTTAGGAACTTTCAGCAGTACTTCAACAGTGGCTGCGTGCCATTTCCTTTTTTGCATGCTCCTTCACTCACTCCCTTGTTCCCTCTCTTTCTAAAATTGAAAGTTCATGAAGCCATCAAGGAAGTGATTGAGTGAGTGAGGTAATGGTTAAAAAAGTGGTATCGGGACACCCTTGTAGCCTTGATGGTCCGCTGGTTATGTACAACATCATTACTGAAGCAAACAAGGCGCAATGTTTTGAAAGGGCAGTGATTTTAAATGCTTTTATGTCCACTGTGAAATGTCTCTTGTTGGTTTAACCAAATTAGCCTAAATTTCATAAGGATTATTTAAACCAACAGTTTCAAACATATCAGCAAAAATGTGGCAGACTGATGGCTCTAGTACAATCATGAAAAAACAAATATCATACAATTAACTTACAGTTAAACATTGGCTTCGACATCTTCAAAACATGCACTTTCATTCTTTGCAAAATGACACCTCTGTTTATGCTAATTCTCCTTCCAACTGGTGCTTTCGTCATGAGTGGGTGTCACCAAGAATAAATTTCTCTTTCGCAAAGTCTGCTCCTAAGAAGACTTCAGGCACGCCTCCAGCAAAGGGATGATTTCAGAGAAAATCAGCCCTCAGTCCTTCGTTCCCTAAGGTAGTAAGACAATACTTCAACATCTGGATTTTGGAGAACTTCCGAGGTGTAAGGGCGCGAGCGAGGGAACGTGCAAAAATAAGGGAAATGGGGCGCAGCCAGAGTCTCAGGCTGTGTGATGTGTACTGAGGGGGGCGTGTAATGTTGTGAAGTGGGTGTGTTTTGTCAGCTGCAAGACTGCAGATAGACCATTCTCCTTTGTTTCCCCATCAACTACACATATTACAGCCAGACCACATGATCATATCACAGCCTATTGGCCTTCTGATTACACTCGCCTGTTTTGTGTTTTCCCTTGATTAGAGTCTTTAGTTACGTGCTGAGAGATCTTTGTTTCATTGTAGGCTTCTGTTGTGTGCTTCATGCCATGTTCATGAAACATTTTGTTTTCCTCATGATATGAGGAAGGCCTAAAATGTATTCCAGTGCTCTAAGCTAAAACAAAAGATGCCATTTGTTTTTCTGATGGCTTTTCCATCTTGAATTATTTCTCACAAAATATTTAAATATTTTAGCCAACCAGTGACGCACGCTCCACTGAGTAATCATTCTCTGAATTTGGAAACTGGTAACGAGTTTTATAATTGGCAAAATTAATAGTATTTACAGCACAGCAATGCAAATTGTTTTTGTGCTGTTATAAAATATAATGCCTGCATTTTCGTCCATCTCCACTGGTAAGTAATATTCTAATTCCCTTATTTAGTTCCCCTTTACTACCTGGTTCAAGTATATATGAACTGATGCCATGTTCTTTGATATTCTCTTTGGACCCAGACAGGACAGGACATAATTATGATGTCACCATGATGTATACATTTTTGAGTTTCAGATACCATGATGATATCGTGTCATCATGATCTCTCTCTGTTTAGTTTGTGATATTTATATGATATCATCATGATATAATATATGCATGCATACAGTTGTTTTGGCAGAAAGTAAGAGCTCCTGCATGTCTGAACTCTGAAGCTCCACAAATCAGACTCTCAGTTGACTCATAGTGACCAAAATGGCTTCTGTTAATAGTCAAAAGTAAGTGATATTTATGTGTGTAAGCGTTCATTTCATGCATGTTTTAAGAGCTTTTGTGACTATGATGGAAACAAACTTCTTACTGTACTCAACTGCATGACAGCTAATGCTTCCATTATGGCCCAGCCCATTATCTAGTAAAAATCAAAGCCCACCTCACTACATTGTAATGCATCCATCCATCCATCCATTATCTATACCGCTTTATCCGTCTGGGTCGCAGGGAAGCTGGAGCCAATCCCAGCATCTTCGAGCGAGAGGCGGGGTACACCCTGGGCAGGTCGACATTGTAATACATTCTCTAACTATTCCAAGCAGTAAATGATTAAAATTGTGTAAAATCCACATAAACATGTCAGTTTCTTGTGAATGCATTATTGATCATGATTTTACTATCATCTACAAGCAATGATATCATATAAATATCAAAACTGTCACAATGTAAGATCAGAAGATGAGATCAATAATGATAATGTGATGTGATTTCAAATTGATGACACAGTGACATCATAGACTTCTCATACTGTGAGATCACAGTTAAGATCATCATGAGGTCATCATGAGATCATACTCCTGACTGGGGAATGCGACAGGACAGGACAGGATTTTCATATTACAGTGTGCTGTCTTTGATCTGACCTCATAAATCATATTAATCATATTAACAGCCAACATAAATAACCATGACATTTATAGCGTGTTGTTTATTTGGTTTTAATATGGACAAAACATCTTGAATAAAATATCCTTTGTGATCATTGGAACAAACAAATCAGTTCTTTCATCTACCAGACTTGAAAAGACAGTTAGTCACAAAGATTGTAGAAAGGAAACTTGATCAAAGTAGGGTCGTTTCCTCATGAGTTTGTTATTATATAATATACTAACTAGAGCCATGTAATACATACTCAGACAGTTTAACAATGTCAGAATTTACATTCATAACATTTGTGTTCATGGAAAATAAGACTGTTGATTAGATGACTCCCTGGTGAGCACCAGTATTTACAATCAGTCCCTTCAAAAATACATCTGGCCAGTGTAGCAGTCTGTCACTGGAGAAGTATACACACTCACATCATAGTAAAAGCTGAAGATGCTCACTAACCTTTCCAAATTGTCCAGTGGCCATACAGTCCGTTGTGTTACTCTGTGCTATATAAACAAACTGTAAAGAGTTTCAGGTCGTCTCATATGGATGATGTTAGACAGTGACTCGCAGTCTTTTCCATCCATTCTGCTAGTATAAATGTTAATGTGACTAGATAGATATCATTATGATCCAATGTTTTGAGAAGAGGAATGACTGTGGATGTCTTCCATATACAGTATGTGGCCATTGGTAAGTAAAAGTTGAATGATTTGGGATAACCTTTTAGCTGAATAATGCAGATGCAATGGAATCCTCCCCAAAGACCAGGGATGAGCTGTCTGTTAGATTACTTTTTAGACTCTTTGGCTGCCTTCCCATTATTGCATAGTGTCTCTCCCACGCTTGCCTGATATTCCCTGTGCTGAATTTGTTCTCTAACTTGTTTTTCAATTGTGCTCTCTGTTATTTAAGTCACATCTTAGTTTTTTCCTTCTTTGTCTTATTCTTCAAAGCAAACACTGTAACCAAGCAATGCCACTTTTTGAATTCTTTGGACACTTATAGCATATTATTTGGAAGTACTTTTATCAGTGTTTATGAGCTGAATGTAGGAGAATATGCAATCTGTTAACCCATGTGGATCCATGTACAAGTCATAAACAGCTGCCACTGGTTTCAAAGTAGTTCATTAGCACATCTCCACTCTCACTTTTCCAAATCTGAAAGATCTTGTCTGTTCCATATGTTGCCTATAGCCCATATTGTCCCAGGAGATTGGGACTGTCAACAATCTCTAAACTCAGATGGTATGTTGCGAAAGAAAGTGTCCTTTAAATTGAGCACTGGCTAGTCAAAGTTAAAACTCTAGTGTCTTTCTTACTTGGTTCAGGAACATACACCAAAATGAACATCAATTTATCAATTAAAATGCTAAATTATTATTATTTTTTGGCATTTTGGTGACAGAAACACGATTTCAACTTCACACTGGATGATGTTGACTCCAGTAATAATGATATGTAGTTGGTGTTTAAAACAAACAATGTGAGCAGTTAATTAAACTGGTCTCCATTTCCATATTGACATGAATATTGACATGACATGAAAGAACACAGCACATAAAATACAATACAGTGTTAATCAAATAAAATTATAAAGATTCACTCATGCATCATGTAGCATTTAGATTCTGCAAGTTATTTGGATTCAATAGGGATATTAGTCAATAGCCACTACATGTATCTTCAATTCACACTTCTTGCTTGATTAATGGTGGGCTCAGCAAGGAAAGAAGGGGCCTGAGGAGGTTTGCTGCAAAACTGGCTCCTCTCCAGTATTTCGAGTAAAACTTTGGCTCAACGGTCGTATTTGACCCCTCATATTGATTTATTGTAATCAACTGGGGGCAAAGAGGAATTCAGGATGGCCATCTAGCACGCCGTGGAAAGGCACCTTGGGACAGCAACAGACAATCTGCTCCTCTCCATCAATTTCCAGATGACAGGAACGAGTGCTGGAGGAGAAAGGTGGAGAACGAGGGAGTAAATGAGCAAACGAACAAGACAAGGAGCGAGGGAGGGGGAGATGGGGAGCGAGGAAATGAAGAGGATCCCTCAGGCGCTGCTAGTTAATTAGCTTTGTGAGGAAACAATCAGACTAACAAGCTAAGCAAAGTTTTTAAGCTCTCTTATTATCCTGCATGGTCTACAGAGCCCGGTCTGGATGAGAAGTCTCACACCTCTCATTTCATAGCTACTGTATTTTCTTCTTCTTCTACTTCTTCTTCTTCTTCTTCTTTCGGCTTATTCTCTGTTTGGGGTCGCCACAGCTACTGTGTTATCTATAATACATAAAGGTGATTGTAGTCTCTTTAATTTAATAATTCACGCTACTCCTCTAACTTGCAATATCTATGATTGCAAATGATGGCAAATTTATATTTTATATACAGAACTACAGTAGGTTTTTTGTTATTTTGACAATTTTCTACACTGGATATGGATATATATGGAATTATGTGGTAAGCAAAAAAAATTTATATATATACACACACACTACCAGTCAAAAGTTTGGACACACCTTCTAATTAAATTTTCTTCTTTATTTTTATGACTTTAAAAGAGACTGGATAATGATGGACTGTTGTTTCTGTTTACTTAGTTGAGCGGTTGTTGACATAAAAGATTATTAGTGGAATTTCTTTCCTTCTTAATGCATTTGAGAGCAACAGTAAACAGTAAATGATAAAAATACAGTAAACA
>JAQQZR010000005.1:15457221-15480450 GCA_030068235.1 Notoglanidium macrostoma
TGCCAGGATTCATCGGGCTCAAATTGTGAAAGAGTGGTTCAGGGAGCATGAGACATCATTTTCACACATGGATTGGCAACCACAGAGTCCAGACCTTAACTCCATTGAGAATCTTTGGGATGTGCTGGAGAAGAATGAGCGCAGCGGTCCGACTGTCCCATCATCTCTACAAGATCTTGGCGAAAAATTAATGCGACTCTGGATGGAAATAAATGTTGTGACCTTGCAGAAGCGCATCAAAACGACACCACAGTGAATGCGTGCCGTAATCAAAGCTAAAGGCGGTCCAACAAAATATTAGTGTGTGACTTTTTTTGGACAGGCAGTGTATAATTTAATGTTATTGATTTGTTTATTTATTTATTTAATCATGATAATGTTTTCTTCTTACTGATGCTTAACTTTATCCTTTCATACAGTCCACATTTTACATTCTTTAAATCTACAATCTTTAAACTATGTTTTCACATTTGCTTACTATGTAGAGAATAACATAATGACATTGTCCACCCTACATAGTGTTCTATATTCACTACAGAATGCCATTTCAGCTTCAGCCACCAAAAATGACTGACATTATTTATATTATATTTTAGCACTTTCAATTTATTCCTGTCAAAGAATACCAATATTTGAATTTTGAGTAGTATTTCCAAATGGCTTAGAGTTCTATGCATATCACTAGTTACTGTGACATTCTCCTACTTTCATGGACAGCATTATGCAATGGGAAACAGATATTTGACCAGGGAATGGACAGTTCAGATTCATCAGCATACTGTGTGTGCCATGCTTCATTGTCTGGTACTATTAGAGTACTAGCCAAAGGACACGCTGAGAGATATTCACATTGAACTCATTTCACACTTTTCTCTAACTCGGCAGGTCATAAATTCTCCCTCCTTCAGCTGGATGGCCCCTGCTGGCACTTTCACGAGCTCACACATCGCTGTCTGGGTGCGTGCAAGCAGCCGTGCTGCGCCGTAACAGAGAGGCACTGTGTTACTGAGCGTGCTCAGGACAGTTGACTAAATCACACAGCACTCTGTATAGGAGTGGAGGAAGAAGATTATTTTTCTTAAGGGGTAGCACAGTAGAGGAGACAGTTTCTCCTTTAAGGTTCGAACATATTGATTTGCCAGTGTTGTCTTGTCACCCCTGCGGTGAAAGTACTGAGGGATCATGTTGTAGTGGCATCTTGGGCCTTTCGAACTCTCTTTGCTTTTGTCACATCTTAACATCAAACTTTACCTAATCGCTGATTTACCTGGATTAAGACTATAATGGATAGAGAGATTTTATTGCATAGTAGTGGATGACAATTGTTTCACACAATACTGTTCTGTTGTTTTGACTAGTTAGCCTGTACTGCCCTGTGTACTTATTCCTCTGTGTATACAGCTGATACTGTTGTGTATTTGTACTTTATGTAGTTCTGTATACCATGCTCCTCTTTTATTATATGTTACACCACTTTTCTGAAGGGGCAACTTGTCATTCCAATGTAAGCAAGTTATATGAAGTAATGGCAATAAAAGCCACTTGACTTCAACTCACTTCACTTCAATTGACTTGAGATTACCAAAATGTTAACATAAACCAACAAAAATTGTGTGTCTTTGGAGGTGGGGGTGCCCTTACAGAAAAATCACATGTTACATGTGATTATGTTTTACATGTGATTGTGTGATCATTTGAGTAATATGTGATAACGTGAAAAGCATGTGAAGGTCCATTTCACCATGTTTACACTGAAATTGGATATGTGAATTCAAGTAAGCTTGACATCGTGTGAATAATGTGTGGGCAGGTGAAAACACACACAGGAAAAATGTGATTAGTTGTGCAGTTTGTGTGACTTTTCTGTAACATATATGCTATAAAGTTAATGCTGGAACTGGGCCTTAATTATCTAGCTGGATAATTTATCTCACAGGATAATTTTCATAAGAAATTTGGAATTCAAATCCCTAATTTTGGAAAAACATTTGTGTCCTACCTATGCTGTGTGTAAACGTACACATAAAAAGACTAACTGATATAAATCTCGACTTGATCGTCCATGTGCTGGGTAGGCCAAAAGTAGCTACACATGGTATTTTTGTTTCCTTGTTATTTAACTATTTAATTTATTCATTATTTCTTTTTATTTTACAGGAATTGAGAACGATTTTTTGCGGCATAGTAAAGGAAAGGGGTTTTGAGAGGAAGCCCCACACAGTGGCTGAATTGAAGGAATTCATCTCGCGAGCATTTACGGACATTGATGCTAAATGGAATGTGTGTGTTACTGTGTGTCACAGTGGTGGGTACAGGTTCCAGGAATGTTCTGACGTTAACGGAGGATATTTGGGCACCTAAGGGACTAAACATGACCCGATCAGTACTGAAAACCTACTTTTGGCCTGCCCTGGATTACTGCACTTTTATATTTGGATTATACTCTAAAACTTGAATTGCTTAGTTTTATTTTGCCACATTTAGCAAACACCCCTATCCAGAGTAACTTATAGAAGTGCTTTGTAGTCTCTATCAAAAACACTAAATGCAAATGAGCCATGTCAGGATCACGTTTTGTACTTTTCGGGTGATTCATCAACATGCACATTGCAGTACGGAGAAAATCATCATTTCCCAAACTTTTGTAAATTTGTTTGAAAAATTTTTGTTCGGTGTGGCTTCCACATACATTTACACACAACTTCACTTAAAGATTGATAAAAGAGGCCTGAAGTTCCCACCGAAATCTGCCTCAAAACACAAAGTAACAGCATGTGGAGTTTTAAAGAATATGCGTATACATTGGACTTCTGCAGCTTTCATGATCTGTTGCCAAAACCTTATTTCTTTTCACTCTTTGGCCCTTTGCCTGTGTAGACATTGTGCTTTACAACTGTGTCATATTTACACAATGTAAAGGCAAACTGTATTAATGACGTTCTTTATGTTGCCATGCAACCCGCCTCTTTAAAAGGTCTTTATCAGAGACATTTCGGATTGATGGCTTATCAAACTGTGCGACCTCCGGTGTCTTTTTCAGGCTCAGAGGGACATACTTTGAAAAGTTACCTTTGAAAATAAAGAACAGAAGAAGAAAAATGAACAGAGCACTTGGAAGTTGGCAGAAAGCCTGCCCTCTTGTTAGCCTGCCTCGTTGTTACCCACTGAGCGCGCACACATAGGATTGATTATTGAGATGAACGGCTATAAACTCGCTATTTTAACATGGTGGAGTGAGGGAGCTGTGAAGTAAGAAGATGCCTGGGTCTTAAGCTCATGGGTGAGAAGGCTAAATGGGTGTAGAGGGATTCAAGGGCTTATTTGGGATAAGAAACTGGGATCCAGATAGTCTCTCTCTCCACCCTAGGGGCTTTCAGCAATGCAGTTTCCAACAGCCTGTGACAAAAATAGTGAGATACTTTAAAGGGAATCTGGGCAATGTCCAGACTGAAAACACTCTCCAGTGGTGACAAGGGCCTTATAAAATGTTTACAAACAGACATGATTAGTGGTGCATGGTTTTACTGTAGGGTATCTACAAACACTGTCCACTTTATTAGAAACATTTATACACCCGCTCATTTATGCAGTTATCCAATCAGCCAAACATTTTATGCATCACAATGCATAAAATCATGCAGCTACAGGTCTAAAGCTTTAGTTACTGTTCACATCAAACATCAGGATGAAGAAAAATTGTGATATTTGTGACTTTAAATGTGGCTTGGTTGTTGGTACTAGATGGGCTGGTTAGAGTATTCCAGAATCTGCTGATCTCCTAGGATTTTCACATATAACATATTCTCTAGAGTTTACAAAGGATAGTGCAAAAAAAAGCAAAAAACATCCTGCGAGTGGAGGTTCTGCAGGCTGAAACGCCTTACTGATAAGAGAGATCAGATAAGAATGACTAGACTGGTCTGATGAAGTCTATAGTGACTCAAATAAGCACTCTAATCAACTGTGGTGAGCAGAAAAGCATCTCAGAACATCCAACACATCAAACCTTGAGGTGGATGGACTGCATCAGCAGAAGACTCCACTCCTGTCAGCCAAGAACAAGAATCTGAGGCTATCATGGACACAGAGTCACCCAAACTGGACAGTTGAAGCCTGGAAAAAGACCAGGTGATTTTTTTTTTCTAATCTTCAATGGTTGATATAGCTTTAAACAAATTCTGTCATAACCATTTTTAAAAGCAAATGCACAGCTGTGAAACAGCTCAGCAGCCTTGGTAGGTTGGTGATTTATTCCTTTGGGGAAGAGAGAGGATGCTGTGCGAGTAGGGACAGAGAGAGAGAGAGAGAAAGTGGGAGAGAGACAGACCTGGAGCACAAAATGAGCGTTCCAAGCTCGGCACATGAAATCAATTACTTTGAGTAGCCGGTCCAGCTAAAACAGGAAAAAAAAACCAGAAAACATTGACAATACATTGAATCAACTGATTAACTGCAGAGACATTACTGTGAAAACACTTAACAGAGCCAAATTTTATTCACAACTTGTTTTTTTGTTATGACTCATTGGTCTAGTTGAGCTGTCAGCAGTTATATATTTTAACTAATTCTCCATATTCCCGACTATTTCTTTTTTCACACTGAGTTTCCAGAAATCAACTGATGTTGATTTTATGAATGTGCAGTCAACACTCGCCTCATTTCCTAGAGCATGATGACACATTGCGCTCACAGTAGGAGAGCGAGGCTGTGGATAATAAGGTGTGTTGTGTCACACTTCGCTGAGCTATGACTGTTGGAAGGCTGGACGAAACAACTGAAAAATATGGAGATTAAGGTGGGATGTGGTGTCGTAGGATTTAATGACATTTCCTTGTGTGTTTAAATATTTAACAGTTGATCCTGTACAATCTCCAGGAACACACTGTAGAGTTCCATCTCAACATCCAAGAAAGAGTAGTCTCATTTTTTCTAGTGATAAAATGTCGGCCTGAACTCACTATGTGTTCAATGGAAAGTAAATGCTTTGGACAAAGGTAAGGTTAAGGTACAATCACTACATTCTGCTGAAATGTGTTTAAAACAAAGAATGTCATGTTTCTCAAGCTGAACTGATTAATGTGTCCACTTATTTTCAAGGTTAGTGATAAATAGTGATGTATGGGGCGCCATTTGTAAAAGTAGATTAATGTTTTTATAGGTGTAATTTTTTCATACATTTAGAGATAAATTACATTATTTGTTGTGTTAAATGACTTTAAAATTACTCATACGTAAATAATGTAACTGTTTAATGTATATGTAAATGTTAAATGTAAATATTATAGGTAAATGTAAACCTAAAAGATAAATATAAATATAAATATTCCATCTAAATGTTAAATGTAAATATTATATGTAAATGTAATCTTAAATGAGAAATAAATATAAATAATAAATCTAAATGCTAAATGTTACATATAAATCTAAATGTAGAACTTAAATTTTTGGTTCATATGCTAATTGACCGCGGCAGAAGGGTTGCCAGGTTGACACTATACTGTGATAGATTAGGAACAAAATAGCCGGTGTACAGAACGAGTCCATGGGTGGCGGTGTTATTTTTTTGGCTATCAAGACACTCTTTTGGGATCATGATGTCATCAGTACAATTTTCAAATCCTTGCATTAGTCTCTGCTGTGAACTTACAGACATACAGAAGTACAGAAGTAGGTACACAGAGCATTAGAGGTAGCTACGCTGCTGCCTAAATGACTAGCTAATGCTATGGGTGATACCTACATTTAATAAGTGTAAATTGGATAATTCTTTTCAAGATATTTACAGATGTACTGAGAATTATTTAATATTTAATAGGAATACCTGTACTCCAACTCAAGTCAACAACTATCAAATCATCCAATCAGGGAGCAGCAAATACAGAAAAAACAGAAATCATGCAGATACAGAAACATTGCCTGGCCTTTTTTCCCCCATCTTTAGTTGCTCAGTTTCAGTAAATCTGTGCCCTCTGCTGCCTGCTGTTTTCGGCTGACAGGAGTACAGCCTGATGTGGTCTTCTGCTCTTGTAGGTTCACTATGTAATGTGGTCTGAGATGCTTTTCTGCTCACCACGGCTGTAAAGAGTAGTAATTTGCGTTATGATAGACTTCCTGTCAGCTTGAAACAGTCTGGCCATTGTTCTCTGACCTCTCTCATCAACAAAAAGTTTTTCCACCCATAGAAATGCTGCTCTAGTAGAAATTGTTGTTCATGAAACCCATCCGGCCTGTCTGTCACCAACAACCATGCCCTGGTCAAAGTCACTGAGATCTCTTTTTTCCCCATTCAGATGGTTGATGTGAGTGTTATCAGAACATGTATCTGAATGATTTTATGCACTGTGCTGATTGGTTAGATAATTGCATAAATGAGCAGGTGTACAAGTGCTCCTATTAAAGTGGCCGGTGAGTGTATGGTGTGTATTTTACAATATGTGATTGAATTTTATGCAATCCTAGATTATTATGTTTAATTTATCTGTGCAGACATCTGTTTTTACATGTATAAAAATGAATTAGTTATATCAAATTTATATCAAAGTCCCCTCTCAGGCGCTCACGTCTCAGATATAACAGGCAAAGTGAGGAAGAGATCTACTAACACACAAATGTTCTGAAGCAGGGAATCCCCCACCCTGCACACACACACACACACACACACACACTTATAAACACACACCTTCCCAAACTGTGATCCTCCCTACACCCCACTACAGTCTGGCAGCTCCTCCAGACCTGGTGGAAATGGTGCATTGATGCCAGGCTTCCAAGCGCTCTCACTCACTCTCTTATAGCACCAGCCCATCATTCACACCACACTTCACACGTAATTCATGGTCTCATGAACATCTTCCATTTGATCCACTACTTAGGTGGGCCTTGTTGACTTGCTTGCTTCTGCATCTTTAATTAATTGTGTTTTTTTGGATGCGGTAATGAAATATTGAAGGAGCCGCTTCATGATGTGCACAGTACATGTGGAATAGAAGCATGTTGAGTTTCCACTCTTGTCTGGATTGAGCAGTCTGATTTGAGCCAGCTGTTGCATACTTCACAGCACACACATGACCAGATGTGCATCGCAACAGTCCGTGTGGATCTATTTGGTCGGATGTGTGATTATTTATGATTACAGGAAAGTCTCTGGTCATCAATTGTGTATGCTTTGATCATAGGCTACTTTTTAGTGTCTGGTTTCATGTGCTCATCACTTTAATGTCCACACGTATGGAAATGGTCAGAAGAAATGGCCGGAGATGTCATTTCAAAATCTGTCTGTTGTAAATGTAATGTATGTTGTCTTCATGAGTACATGAGGTCTGGACATACATATGTACTGCTATAGTGTATTAGGTACAGAGACATGTTTACTACCAGCATGTAGACTTTCTTCTGTAGCTTTTGAATTGTAAATACTGGTGTGCACTTTATTGCAAACATAAAGAAATAACTGAGCTCCAGTAAGTCGGTGAGTTTCTTGTCGACAACTGAACCCAAGACCCTGGGGCTTCTCTGTGGGAATTAATGTAAATAGTAGGAAAATTGGCGATTGGGGAAAGCGAGCAAGAGCGAGCGAGCGAGAGAGAGAGAGAGAGAGAGAGAGAGAGAGAGAGCTCAGGAATCTAAGCTGAAGCAGGAAAGTTCCTCCTCATATTCATACTAGTGAAGGTCCTATAATGATTAATGCACATGAAAGGTATTGTCACCAGTCTCTACTATAAAACCCATGAATAGTCACTGGAGGGGGAAAGGTATGAGCATAATATATAATACAATTGTGTTAAAGATGCAGTTGCGTAATTGGCTGAGGGGAGTGTGAGAGTGTGCAGCAGCATGGAAAGACGTCTGGCAGTGATCTACAGGACTCCATTAATTACTGTATGAATGCTCCTCTCACATACGTCTCCACAGTTCTGCTGCCATAGAAAGAGAGTGAGAGAGAGGGAGAGAGAGAGAAGGAGATGGGTCACTCTGTCTTCCCCATCCCACATCCGTGCCAAGCTCATAATGACTAAAACCCCTAATTAATCTTGCTATCATGGGTAACTATAAGACTATATAGATGAATTATATTCCTAACTGCAATGGGGAGTGTGTGCATGTGCGTGTGTGCATGTGTGTGCGTTTGTCTGCTAAGTAGGGCTAGAGCTGTCTCAGTCTAAGGATTTTCTTGATTAACCAAAAGACCAGATTTTGCAATTAAAGCAGACTACATCTCCAGAGGAATTATTTCATAAACACGTTAAATGACATACAAAAACATTGCACTATAAAACTTAAAATTTGCTTGCTACTGAAGTGTGGGTGTTCTATTTGAAATATATATAGTAAGTTATAGAAAAGTAGAACTCAAAATCTAAAAATCAATTTCATAACTGATCTGGATCAGGTGCACTCAAACAAGACTTAGGAGAAGAATTTTAAATTGAGTTTTAGTCGCTTGACTGAAAATTGTAGCTACATTTAAATCATATTTTAGTCATTTTGCTGTGTTTTGTTTTAGCAACGATTTAGAGCTCAGTTTTAATTTTTTTGTCTAATTTTAGTCAATGTTTTAGTCATAATTTTCTCATACAGTTTCATGATATTTGTAAAATGTTCCCTGTGGTTTTAAGATGGGCTATGATGGGAGGAGTATTGCCAGAAGGTTTTTTTTTTTTTTTTTTTAAGATGTGATTGGAAGTGTTGTTGCTATGCAGACGTTATTGGTCATTAATGACTCCATGACTCGGTTAATGTTTTACTAGTTATCGAATGAAGAAGTACACTGTGATGGTGATGACCGCTATTTTCATGTAAACATGTTACTTCATTCAGGCCAACGCTGTGTTTATCCTGACTCATATACCTTTTAAAATCCAGGAGCATTGTGAAAGCTGTACGAGCGGCTAAGCGAGCCGTTGTGGTTGTTCTTAGGTTTAAGGTCAAGATTTTAGAGTTACCTTTAAGCTTTAAGTCTCACAGTTAAGGTTAGGATTAGATTTAGGGCTATGACTAAGATTGAGTTTGTTCTCTGCTACTGATTCACTGTACGGTAGCATTTCTGGACAAGGTAATACAAATCGTCAGAATACCAGATTCACTTGCTTCCCAACTACGGTCAGGAATGTGAAACAGGAAAGTAAATATTATTAATATGCAAATATTGCTGAAGGATGTTTCTCCTCTCTGTAAAAAAAAAACATTCCATTGAGAAGTAAATCAACCATTTTCATTTATGTTGTTGTTACAATTTAGTCATGAAATAAAAGGTCATCAATGAATACTTCAAACTGTGCAAGAGCTTCCTAGAAATATTGTTCTTACATTACACATGTTCCTTAATGGTTCTTCGGATGGCTAACAGTTCTAGCAATGTTATGGCTCCCCAAAAATGACAACCATTATACCATTACAAATTCTCTACAAAATCATGTATCATATTAAATTCTTTATTGGGGTGAGAACAAATCTTTATATTGTTTACATTGCACTTTCTTGAAATAATCTTTACAGATATCAGATTGCACTCACATTCATTATTTTGTGTTGTAACTACAAAGAATTGGAAATAAATAAGGAAATACACGAAGAAAGAAATGCTATTACTGACAAATATTTCAGTCAGACAAGAATGCTGAGCTGTTAGATATTTCTCATCTAAGACGGAAGAGCTTTAATATTGGTCATGTGCACTGTTAAATGATAATGTTTCCATGGTGAGGAATCTTTATAAATGAGCCAGTAAATATATAACTTATAATAATTTTAGACATCACATATTGTATATTACACCATTGGACAGTTATCTCTAAATCACATTTTGCTTTTAAAAGCTGAGTCCCAAACTAAACAGCAGCAGGAAATAAAATAACCTTCCTACAGGATTGCTCTTTATAAATGCTCAGAAACACCTACAACTGCTGGAATTTCCTGGCACACAAGGCCCTGATAGCTCTTAATGTGGCGTGCTCTCTGAGCTCTCCGAGGAGTGAACGCTGAGCTGACCAACAATGGGCCCTTGTGCAGAAATCTAATTGAAGTGATTGATGAAGTCACTGAGCCCTTCGGTTCAGTTCCTATGCTCCAGTGTGAGGGCAAAAACATAACACAGAGCGTATGGAACATGCGAGGCTATAACCCTGTATATGGGAGTTGACATCTCATCCCAGCATTCATAATAACTTTCTCACTCGTGTCATCAGTGTTACTCTGTGGGAAGTGAACAGGTTGTGACATGTCAGGATACAGGATTTTGATGCCTGCTGGCCATTAGCCATCAACCTCCTGTGCGGCCAATGCCGTCTCAAGACCCGGGACGTTTTCAGTGGGGGTGGAGGAAATGTTTGTCTAGGGATAGGTTATGATTATACTACCATCTAGTGGAGAGATGAGGTATTGCAGCCTCTAGGAACCTCAGGAGAGGCCTGGGGTTTACAGGTTGCATTTGTTTTTAATTAAACACATCACTTGTTGGAGCACATGGTTTGGGCTGGGACTGGCATCCACAACGATACAGGCAGGGTCCTGGATTCTCTTGTAGGCTTCATCCACTCTAGAAATAAGCAGGCAAAGTGACTACAGTCAACAGTACTCACATTGCAGATAAGATTTCCTAAAATCAGTAGTAATTTATTTGTCAACTATTTATCAAAACCAACATTCTTTTTCATTAAAAAAGCAAAACATAGACTTGGGCACCTCTAGGTACACCTATGTATATATGTCTATAAGCAATACCTGTGCTAGGAACTTAGTAACTTACCAAAACTCACAGAAGATTTTTTAACCTTATGGCTCCGCATTTTTAACACTGGTTTAATTTTGTCAGGAGGCAGTAGAAAAGAGTGCTGCTTATCCGAATACTACAGAAAAAAGTACTAGACCATATTTTATACAAGATATAATCAACTCTATACCATCTTATTCGATTTGGACAGGATATATTTGTGTTCCAGCCTGGGGAAAAAGGCATCAGATGTTAATTCTGACAAAGAGCAGGCAAAAATCAGATTTTCTCCAATCTAGATTTAGGAAACCATAGATATATATCTCTAAAATGACATGAATTATTTTTGTTTATTTTATTTTTAAGCATGCCTAGGCTACCTTTCTGGAAAGATTAGTTAAAGAGCCAGTTTATGAAAATGCTAGCACAAACAGTTTTCTTCAGACGATAGAAAACGATACTTAGTTAAGTGTGATTTCCTCACACACTGAATATGAGACTTTGACCTAGCAAATGGACAGAAACATGTTTACATAAGCTTAATCAGTTCAGAAACCAACTTTTGAAATGTCTGTAATGTTCCTGTGCCACGGCAGAACCGGAATGGGATCTTTTCACTGGTTACTCAGGGGAACCAGACTTTAAAGATATCAAAATTTAACCATGTGCAGAGGTAAGGTAAGCAACTGAAAGCCAACACTCAATCCTTGCAAATACTAAGTCTGAATGTCCAGAATTCCCCTAAATCTCCAGTGTATAATGTATAGCCCCATATATACCAGGAATCTCTGCTGGTTCTATCTCACTAGCACTTGGGACTTGCGCAAGTTTGTTGCACTTTTCAGAATGAAGAGAACTTAGCTGTCTGGAAGCAAGAAAAGAAAGTGAAAACAAAAAGAAAAGGCAAAGCAAAAATGTAAGTGGTGGAGATAGTCCAATAATATATTTTCGATGACAACCGTAGGCTAAACCATAAAATAATACAGTGCTAGCTTAACATTATTTTGGAAAGCAAGCATCTAGATAGAGGTTGGTACATGCAGTATTATTTATTTTCAGCATTTTACTCAGATTGTGTTGACAGCTTGGTCTTTTAAAGTACAATCCTTTGCAAAAGTATTTTTAAATGTTTTCTTTTATCACAAACAATTATTATAAAGAGTGCTAACCCAGTAGTTCAGGTCTCGGGTTCACTTCATACAGTTTAATAAGGAAATAAGCTGGTAAGTTTTACTGAAGATGGTGGAGAATTCTGGAGAATTTGACTCTCAAACTTGCTTGTGTAAAACCTGACCGACTAAGTTATGTTTTTTGTTGAGTGGTGTATTACTTAATATGCTATTTGCTTTGCTGACATACAAACATTGTTCTGTAACATTTAATATTCTTTTGAAAAAGTAATGTTTGTTGTTTTTTTTTTTTTTTTTCATTTCCATTTGGGGTGGCAAAGACTTTGGCGTAGTACTATATACAGGGTATAAAAAAACAACAATTTACCAAAGGGATTCTGTTGTACTCTACTATACATAACCCCACCACCCCATGTAAAGCTGATCCGGTCTGAACATGGATTAAGACAAGAAAATAAAAAAAGATAAGACAAGAAAAGAAAGTGAACAGAGGAAAGTTTCTGTTTCATTATGTAACCAGTATTTGCATTACCACAAAAATCATACCTGTCAAACAGGCCCATGGACTGAACCATATGTTGTAGTCTTTAATAACCCATCCATTCTGCACATGGTTTATGAGGCTTCACAGGTTGCGCTGCATGAAATTTGAACAGGATTGTGGGAAACAGAAATGAGTTGACCTACTTGCGACGGAACAGGTGATTGATCTCCAGCTGGCTTTCCTCCTCGGTCTTTTCGAGGCCTCTGTGTGAGAGTCTGCGCAGCCTCTCCTCAGGGCTGACACTGAGCAGCAGGACCAGGCTGGGCCTCAGCAGGTCAGAGGGCCACTCATAGATCTCTGAGCCAACAGCTGGAAGATTCTCCTCTCGCCCGCTCACTGCAGTGGCTATCGCATACGCTGCAGTGCTGTGCCAGTACCTGAAAAGGACGATCAAGCTCCTTTTATATTATATAGTATATAGTATTTTTGCTGATGTGATGTCATTGCCAGTGTTTCTGTTTTTCAGTCTGTCTGTTGAGCTTTCTCTTTTCTCTCTGTTTGTGTCTTTCTCTCACTGTTTCTTCTGAAAGAGCCAAATTGAAATCCAATAGATAACACAGTTCAGCTTTAGTTTTGGCTACACAGATCGATATTTGTTTTCTCTCTTTTAGTCTTTTTCTCTCTCTGCCTTTCTCTCCTAAGCAGAGTTTCTATCACCTTGTACGAGCTCTAATTTTGCGCCTTCTAGTCTTTCTGGGTCTATTTTTTTTGTATGACAAACTGCTATATTATTTTAACATACTATTAAGGGATTTTAAGGGTATATTCAGACTAAGCATGGTTGCCTTTTACCATGTCCAACTGCGATTATCCTCCCTCCCCACTCCACCGCTGGATTGTGCTCACATTTTTCTGGGCCCAAGTGTGCTTACGTCATAACAGTGCAACTTTTTGTCTTAAAGAAAAGTGCTCTCTAGCACAATGGAGACTGTTTTTACATTGTGGATTATTTGGAGTCATTTTTGGCACAGTGGCACCCTCTCACATGCCGTACAGGTTTATCAATCATTCAATGCAGCAGTTTTCAGTAAAGCGTTATGCACGTATAAGAAGATTTTTACAGAGGCAGCTGAAAGGGAGGGAGGATTTTGCAGATTTGCTTCCCAACTAGAATTTGTGTTCAACAATAAGGTGAGAACGACACTTGTTATTAACCCAAATATTCTCCAGTGAGTCGAGCCATACACGAGCACGGCACGCAGCGATCACACTAGTCAACCGGAACCTGGGGGTCAAATGTGCTTGGGCGCAGAAGGATCGCCTAGTGTGTGTACACCCTAAAGCTTTGTTGGACATGATCCATGACTGCATTTGATGGTTACTGTTGTTTACATCATCTTGTCGCTTCATTTACAGAACACTTTTTTTAGGTGCATTTGCTGAAAACATGACAATTTGCACTTTCTTTTATCAGCGTTTTGGAAATCTTCAATGATATATAATGGTTGGTCTGAAACAAGCCCTCACTCAGGCTATCTCTGATTTTCTCTTTGCCTCCCTTTTTTGTTTCACTCATTCCCACTTAACTCTGAAACAGGTGACAAATGATGTGTGTTACTATGTGTATTTTTACAACATTTTGTACCTGTCTACAATCACAGGAGCGTGTGATGACTCTCTGGCTATTTGTGCTGCAGTGATGTAGTTCCCAAGGGCATAAAATGCCCGGCGGATGAGCGGTGGCTCTGCATCAAAGCGTTGTCTGAAGTGGGCTAGGCACTGAGGAGGAGATTTTAGCAGAATTGCACCCAAAGCTTTCTGCAGGCTGCAGGTTAGAGTAGTTTTACCTGTGTACATAGTGAGAGAAACCTGTCAACTTTCTGTTATATACCTTAGAAGACACTATATATATTGATCTTTTCACTGAGAAATCTCAGTGATTTTGTGCAATTAAGTTACACAAAGATCCTTGTATGCACAGGCACAAGATATATAAACATTCAACTTCTAACTATAACTGTAACTACAAATTCAATCACAATCTCAATTAAATTACTTGGCATTTGTCTAGACTCATTTTGGCTTATTGACTTATTTGTCACCTGTAGCATCCAGTCCCTCTATCACAATGACTGGAAACCTTTCATCATGATTGCTGTTTGACTCCAGCTGTTGCTCCACCAGCTCCAACACTGCCTTGGATTCTGGTATGATGTCACTACACTGGGGACACAAAACACAATCAGGTCTTTCTCACATCTCACATCTGCGTAACATATTTGACTAGCCCAGTTTTCCATTGGTATTTAAAATGTTGAGAAAAGAGTTTAGGGATGTTTGCATTAAAAATCCCACTGTGGTATTACTTCATATAACCCTTATATCTGACTGGACACATTAAAGAGTATGACTTTATTTGTATGTTGGTGTCAGTATAATACCAAATTTTGACTTTCACACTGAGCACAGTATCTCACGATACTGACATTTAAATGATATCATGGTAGAAAAATCTCTTGGGGGGAAAAAAATGAATAATGGAAAATTATTCATGGGTTTTTCTCTTTTCTCAGAAAAATATGCCAGGAGGTGGATTGGCTAGTCTAACATTGCCTTTAGGTGGGAATGTGTACTTGAATGTACATGGTTGTGCATGGTGCCCTGCAGTGACTGGCGTCCCATCAAGAGTGTATTCCTGCCTCATGCCCTGTGTTTCAGGGATACTCAAGCGTTTGAAATGAATGAATGAATGAATGAATGAATGAATGAATGAATGAAACCTTAACATGTGCAGTAACAGAATGTCTGGTTGGGATTCAATTATTTTGACAAATAAGAAATGTTTGAACAAACATGAGAACACCTTTAGACAACGCATATTGGACAATATCTAAAGTACCGTAAAGGACAGTATCTAAAGCATGAACAGCTAACTCATTCACTGCCTATATACTGTACTCATTCGGTTTGTCAAATGTGGTTCACAGAGGAGATTGTGACACAGGGATCATAAGACCCACAGGGGTGCACACCTTTTGTACATTTAGAATGTAACTTTTTTTTTTGAGAAAGATTCATGTAGTGTACCATCAAAGCCATACTGTGAAAAGGTAAGATAAGAGTACAATAACAAGGAAAGGCATTGTTTAGTATCTCTCTCCCTCTCCCTCTGTCTCTCTCTTTGGGTTGACAAGTGTGTGTATGCACTATCCTGATCAGCTGGCCTATATAGGTAACTATTCAGGTAATTGCATTAGTTGGGGAGTTTTTCATTTTTATATCATGTCTGAGGTGTAGTGTTGAATATACATTCCTGAAATCCCACTCACAGCACACGATAGATAAGGGTTAATGTACAGAGAGTCGGTCATTATTGCAAAATAAACATTGACAGGGTAATGCACGGAGCAAGATTTCAGGGTCTGGTTTCACCCTCAAGGGGTTTATTTTGTCTCTCTGTACATTATCTTGCTTATTACACAGCTGCTTACTAAAGAAATCAATAACTTGACACAAAATATTGATTTAAAAATAATTTGATTGATTTAAAAATTATTTTATTGCTTTGGATAATGATTGGTCCATAGCAACAGACTGTTATACATACCAACGATCTGTTATACAGAAATAACAGACTTTGGAATGCTGTAATTGACCAATCAGAATCAAATATTCAAATGAGCCATGTAATAAATTAAGATACTGTAGTTCCTGAACACCTTATTACACTTATTGTACCATATAACACTTTACTTTTTATAGGGAATGGGATACCATTTTGGATACAAATTTAGAAGCAGCGATGTCAACTTCATTTACAGAAAATAACTACAGAAAAGAAATTCATATGAACTTTACATGTGAGGTAATGTTGTTTTGGACTATTCACATTTTGTATTTCACATATTTTCCAAAAGTAGGCTACTTGACTTATCAAATGCAGTGCTCATGTTTTTATTTTCACATGTGATTTGTACACACGATTTGTTTATGTTCGCAAGTGGTTTGAGCAAATGCGTCTTGAATGCGTCTTGGGGTCGTTTACACTTGTATTTAGTGCTGTTCAGTTGGGATCAGATCGCCCAAGACGCATTTTAATACCAACTGTAAATGGGGTCTTAGTGCAATTCAACGGCGCAACTTCTTATTCAAGGTTATAAGAGACCATTCAAGATCAATTCATGCTGTATTGTTTAGTGATTTTATGTACAGCAACCCTAAACAGACAGACGAGCTCTGTTTCTCTTTTAAACTTTGTGCCGTCGGCGTGATTGTTGTCATGATCTGCGTCTCGTATCAAAAAGGCTCACCATACACTAAAAAATATTTACTAATCTAGAAAAATCCAGAAGACTGGTACTCAAAACAGACCTTTCAATAAGCTAAGAGGTTTTTTTTTTCCCCAAACACTAGCTGTACTAAGAAAACTGTATTATGTTCTCAATAAGGTACATTCATCCAACAATGTAAGGGTTAGGGTTTTGAATTATGAAATAACGCTTTAAAGGAAATAGACCAAGCCAGTAGTTCACTGTTACCTCTTGAAGTACTTTGTACGCATCTTCCATTTGATAGAACACGTCTGAGTTTATAATGTTCAGCGCCGAAGGATGACGCTGTGGCGCGGGAGCAGGTGTGACGTAATACCGCGGCTCGCGCTCCGCAGGCTCGTCCGTCATCGCTGAGCACAGATACGCTCCGTTTTCCTCGCGTGTGTACGTCAACACACATACTGAACCTTTCTGCTGGAGCTGGCTTACAACTCGCTCTGCAGAGCTCAGTACAGAGTTATCCCGCAGGAAGAACCCCCTAATGAGCGAGGTTTTGACGTCGGGGAGGAAGGAAGCCGTGTCGAAAAGGTCGCATCCTAACGGCAGGTCTTCAGCCAGAGCGTTTTTAAGGTGCGCGTGAGCGCGCGCGCTCTGAACTCTGCCATCGCGAAGCGCGCACACAGAGAACAACTTTCCGCTCCCGAACAGCGCCTCCAGCTCGTTATTATGAGTAGGCTTACTTGGTTTTGAGCTCAAAGCGAAATAAATCGGCTCCGTCTTTTGGTTGAGTTCCACCATAAAAACTCGGGAACACCACTGTGCTAACCGGAACATAGATCTGTTCGCCATTCTGTAGCCTATAGAGTTACAATGCAGTGTGAACGAGATTGCACGAGCACAGTTTTATGAAGAGGCAGAGCGCGAGAAACGAAACTGAGCGGGAAAGCGAAAGTTCGTTAACGAGCTGAGAGAGCGTTTCTGCGCGTGCGAGAAACAAAACAACAGGAACCAATGAAACAAAAGCGATCCAGCACAGTGCTGACCTCAAAATGACCTCAGATTGTTCTTAATTTGTTCACACAAACAATCAAGCATATAAATAAATCCAACTATTTGAAAGGGTTGCTTTAAAAAAAAATACACCATTTTGTTTTCGGAGTTTTATCGAAGCCCATTAATTTGATCATGAAAAAGGGGACATAAAGAAAAGAAACGCCCATTAATGAGGATGCATTGGTACAGAAAATAAATGAATAATTGTGTGCAATCGCTTGTACTTGATCTTGATGCGAATAAGTTTCGTTTAGCAACAATGCACGAGCCCAGCCTTTCGTTTTCCATTCTCGACCTCGCCCATCATACTCGGGTCCTTATATAGACACAAGTCAGCTGTCAGCTCTGCACAGCAGTGAAACCCAGCAGCCCAATATGTTGCTTTCCAATCAAGTGGCCTTGGTGAGGATGCTCCTGGGGCTGTGCATCAGTAATATACACTCTTTGCTTTCGGATGTGATGAGATGGATGTTTACTGCGTGGATGAGAGTGAACACTCAGCCCAAGCGCCCTCAACTCAGCAGCCCGGCACGAGATGAGATCATAACCCCGAGCAGTGTGAACTACCACTTTACCCGCCAGTGCAATTACAAATGCGGATTCTGCTTTCACACGGCAAAAACGTCCTTCGTCTTGCCTACAGAGGATGCGAAGAGAGGGCTACGACTCCTGAAAGAAGCAGGTAGGTGAATTGATGACTAGGACAGAAATGTCATATAAACTTTTATCCAAGTCAAATGTTATGTTTTATACATTTTTCACATGTGGACTTTTCACCTGTAGTGCATGTCTTTTTATATTTCCACATATAATTTTCGAACATAATTCATTCATTTTCACGTGTTGGGCAATGTAGTTTATTTTTCACAAGTGATCACCTGTTCACGTGATTTCATGTGTTTACTTGAATTCCAGTGTGTAGTTTTATTTTGCACACGTGATCAAACGTAACCTAATCACGTGTGGAATGCATATGATTTATCCATAAGGAATGCAGCATGATTTCCCTGCAAGCCACAAGGGGCACCATATCATTAATTACCTATTAGATTTATTCTGGGAAGCTGTAAAATGTATGTTGTTTGACAGAAGCCCACAACCTGCGCAGATGCTATAAAAGTGACTGATTTGCCAGTATGGTCCAAGTTCCTGGAACTCCTAATTTAGACTTTCTTCTTCTCCTTTCTCTACCTATCCACTATTATTATCATTAGGAATGGAGAAAATCAACTTCTCAGGCGGAGAACCTTTCTTGCACCAGAAGGGTGTCTTTCTGGGAGAACTGGTTCAATACTGCAAACAAGAGCTTCGGTTACAGAGCGTCAGTATTGTCAGCAATGGAAGCATGATCAAGGAAACCTGGTTCAAGAAATATGGTAAGCTCTAGGAAAAGATTTGAGCACTAGATGGCAGTAGCAGCTTGCCATAAGCCTTTGTTCCGGCTCATTCACGCAACAAGTATGGTTCAGTCAAATTTCTGTTCTCAGATGGTATCGGTTGAGGAAATGTGATGTTTGTTTACTGTTATTCAAATTAAGATTACAAATCTGTAAACATTAATGATGACAAAGTTATCTGTTTCCTTTCTAGGAGAGTATTTGGACATTCTAGCAATATCCTGTGACAGCTTTGATGAAGAAACCAACCAAGCAATCGGTCGAGCCCAGGGCAAAAAAAGCCACATAGACAACCTGTGCAAAGTTCGGAACTGGTGCATAGAGTACAGAGTGGCTTTCAAAATCAACTCCGTCATCAACACCTTCAACGTTCATGAAGATATGACTGAACACATCACTAGCCTTAATCCTGTGCGCTGGAAGGTAGGGAGCATTGAGCTCAGTCATGTGGTTGCATATATTCTGCAGTTAGCAAATGTCTAATGAGTTGATGTGTCCTGTAGGTGTTTCAGTGCCTCCTGATCGAGGGTGAGAACACAGGTGAAAATAGCCTTCGAGAAGCGGAGAAATTTCTCATCACTGATCAGGAGTTCCAGGATTTCCTGGACCGCCACCAAAGCATTAACTGTCTGGTCCCAGAGTCGAATCAAAAGGTAATATCAATTATAACTGTTTATTTCAGATCCAGAGATAGCATCTAGTATATCAAGTATAAGTGTACAGAGCAATATTACAGTTTTTATTCCTTATAAAACTATTGTGTCAGACATCCTGTTGGTCCTGATAATTAAATAAATCCTATTATTTAAGTCTATATTGTTCACTTATATGTTTTTTTCTCTCTCAGATGAAAGACTCCTACTTGATTTTGGATGAATATGTAAGTAGTCATAGTGGTTAAGTTATTAATCGGTAGTTATTATGTTTTCCCTATACTTGTTTATATATACCATGTTATGCTAAGGCATATAGTACTGTATGTATACAGTATGTATATTACAAAGCAGAAATGATAACTACATTGGTTTACAATTTTAAATTTCAAAGTTATATGTATATAATGTAATTTAACTTGATGTACAGCCCAAGTTAGTGTTTTTATACATGATCAACACATAATGTACAATTTAGTAATGTAACAGTTTACAATGTACAATTTATTGTTTTATATATATGATTAGCATACTGCGACTTTTTTATTTCCGCAGATGCGTTTCCTGGATTGCCGAGCAGGGAGGAAAGACCCATCAAAGTCCATTCTGGATGTCGGAGTAGAGGAAGCAATAAAGTTCAGTGGGTTTGATGAGAGGATGTTTCTTAAAAGAGGGGGCAAATATGTGTGGAGCAAAGCAGATATGAAGCTTGAGTGGTGATATGCCACAGTATTAATCATCTAATGGCTGTTAGAATAAAATTGATTATACCTCTATTTTTGTTTCTATGTTAACAACTACTTAAAGAAAGTAATTTCATTTTATTTTATTTTATTTCATTTTATTTGTATTATTATTAGCAGAAGTAGGAGTTGGAGGAGGAGTATAAAATGGATTTTATGTTCTTTGTGTTTTTATATTAACGTTCACTTCAATAATTTTATTTTATTTTATATAATATTTATGTTTTATAGCTATTGTTATTAGTAGTAGTAGAAGTAGGAGTTTTAAATTGATTTTACCCCCTATATATTGATTGATTGATTGATTGATTTGACCTTCTCTATGATATTCACCTAAAGAATGTAATTTTATTTTAATTCATTATGTTTAAAGTCATTATTATTAGTATTAGTAGGAGCAGTGGAAGTAGTAGAAGTAATTGTAGTAGTAATAGTAGCTCTGAATCATTAATTCAGCATACCTTTTTTTTTTTTACTAACGTGTCCACTTTGAACAAATGAATGTATTATGTCTATATATCCCCTGAATAAAGATCTATATTTGTAGCAAAAATGGTTTGTTACTAGAATTTGATATAACGTTAAAAGGAAAAAATTAGAGGTTTCATTTTTTCTATTGTTTTGTGAAAATGGTATTGTAGGCAACATATTCAAGCGTATTGTAGGCGACATATTCATATTTTGATCAAAAACTATAGAGGTATTACAGGCTCTATCTAGGCTCTATCTACATCTACCTCTGTGTGTTCTCATTTGTTGTAATGCTAACTGTTGAGCCGTGTAATTATTGTTATATTACCTGCAGCCATTGTTTAAAAAAAATCCCATTGTATACACATCTTTGACTTGTGAGAGTGCATCTTTAATATATTTTTACTGACTGCTTTGTAGCCCTTCTGGTCACACTTTCCTAAACGTCCCTAAACTGTTGCCACAGGGTTACAAGCACACAATTGTACAGAATGTATTTGCATGCTGCAGCATTGCAATGTCTCTTCACTGGAACTAAGAGGCCCAAACCTGCTCCAGCATGACAAAGCAAGCTCCATGAAGCCATAGTTTGCCAAGGTTTGCGTAGAAGAAATTGAGTGCCCTGAACAGAGCTCTGACCTCAACCCCACTGAACACCTCTGGAATAAACAGGAACACCCCAGTCCTCTTTGCCCATCAGCAGTGCCTGACTGATCAGTAATGTTTTTTAGACAAATCAACACATCAACGCAGCCATGTTCCAAAATCTTGAGGAAAGCAGGTCTAGAAGAATGGAGATTATTATGGCAGTATATCTGGATGGGATTAAAAAAAAAACACACATATGGGTGTGTATGATCAGGCATCCACCTACCTTTGGCTATATAGTTTAAATGAATTCATTCATTATCTATAACACTTATCAGTTAAGGGTCAAAGGGAAGCTGGAGCCAATCCCAACTTCGGGCAAGAGACAGGGCACACCCTGGGCAGGTCAGCAATTTATCACCAGACTAACACAAACAGAGACAAACATCCATTAACGGCCAATTTAGACTTGTCAGATGACATGTCCTGTGGGAGGAAACTGGCACTTGGAAGAAACCCACACAGACAAGGAAACAGGGAGGACATGCACACAACTCCATGCAGAAAGACCCCAGTAAGTCAGCAGGTTTGAACCCAGAACCTTCTTGCTGTGAAGTGACAGTGCTAACCATTGCACCACTGTGCCACCCATGTTTTAATAAATGTCTTTGTATATTGTCTATAGCCATTTGGGTAAAGTAGCAAACTTCTTCATTATTCATTCACTTTTCATCTACAGTAACTTATCCAGGACAGGTTTGCTGTGGTTCTGGGTGATGTTGGGAATACACCCTGAATGGGCTGCAGGTCCAGTGCAAGGCACCGTAAACATGCACATTCACACCTATAGGGGCAATTTAGAGTCACTAATGGTGTCAGGAAGCCTATGTAGACAAAGTGGAGAATATGTGAAGCAACAGAATTCTGGTTAAAAAAAAAAAAAAAAAAATTTGCACGAGAAATATTAAATGGCGCGTTTCAGCAGGCAGAAGGCGCTCGCGCGCAGTTTGTTATGAGCTGTATTGGCACTCATCCTTCTCTGAAGCGCCAACTAGGAAACGGTCAGACAAATGGCGTCTTCATAACACCTCGGACTCACCAGCTGATTCTCCCAAACAGCGCGGAGACCTGGGGTAAGCAAAACACATCTCTGCGCTTGACATTGACGTGACATTGCGTTGTTAGAAATGCTGAAGCGTTAACAGGCGTGTTTTTCGGTGCTTAAAGACGGGATTTCCGCCTGACAAACACAACAAGCTGCTGTAAGCACAGGCAGGTTAGCGAGGTGGGCTTTCCCGTCTCCGGCTAGCCGCTGTGCGCCTTCACTCCGCGTGAGCTGCGTGTGCTCGGTCACAGGCACTTTACATTTAACGTCGAGAGCTAGCTAGCTAGCTATCCAATGTGCATAGTATGGCTTTATAGATTTTCGTGTTAGTGAGTAATAGTTTATTTTTCATCGTCTGGTTACTTATTTCTTTATTTATCCACAGGTTATTGAGATGAGGACCTCTCAAGGCAGATGGTGTCTGTGTACATCTTTGTAAAGCGTAAACGCTTCATGGTGCTCACAGTAAGCTAACTAGCTAGTGCACTATAGATAACAGGCTACTGTTAGCTGCTCCACATCCTTTGGCAGTAATCTGTGCTGCTTGAGGATTACACACACACACACACACACACACACACACACACACACACACACACACACACACACACACACACACACACACA
>JAQQZR010000005.1:15480550-15504006 GCA_030068235.1 Notoglanidium macrostoma
GCTCAACTAAGTAAAGAGAAACAACAGTCCATCATTACTTTAAGACATGAAGTGTCTCTTTAAGTAATAAAAATAAAGAAAAAAACATTGAATTAGAAGGCGTGTCCAAACTTTTGTCTGGTAGTGCAGATGGTGATTGCTAGCACTAGAGTGAAAGACTTTAGTCGGCTTGGAGTCTGTCCGATAATCTCGTGCTTTAAGCAGTGAGAGGTGATTGCGGTTACACTTAAAACCGCTCTGGTTTGGCTTCTTGGCTATATGTTTAGACTCGGAGTGAGAATGGTACGAAGCACTGTTTTCTGCTGCTGGTGAAGTTTCAGGGCTTCGGCGTTGCACTGTGCATCGTTACATCTTTCCAAGAAACATGCATTGACAAGTTTAGCGTCTGAGTGCATCAGAGCTGTTGCTATGTTTGGAAACGGAGACTGAATGGTTGCTCTGGTAACAAGCCAAAACCTGCATTATAGCCCTGTTGTGAATTAGCTTTAGCAACTATAAGTAGTTCATGACATGGTGTTTAATGAAAGTAGTTTCTAATGTGGGTTAAAGATGAAATACAAATGCATCCACCTGACGTGCCTGAACACTCTCTAACCGCTGACTGGTTAAATGAGAGGTGCATCGTTTACTCACAGCTGTCATTTATGACCGCTCACAGCGAACGTCTATTCTGCTGTGTTCTAGCTTTGAATAGATTAGGTGTTTTATATATAGCAGCTGATGTTACACTGAGCTCAAAAGGCTACAAAGTCAGTAGTTCTGAAGAAATGTAGTTATAAGGCCAGATTTGATCAAACTGGAGTGATAAAACATTAAATCTAGTGTTAATTCAGTAGTTTTGCATTATTCAGCAAAGCCGTGTAGTTGAGGATTTGGTTTTATGAAGTTTGTATTTATACATAAGAAATTCCTTCCAGTTCCCCTTTTGTCATTTTCATGCTTATGACGCGAACGCAGAATTTTGTTTTTTCTTTTTTTTTTTCTTTTTTTTTTTTTTTCTCCTCCCTTCCTCAATTTACTTGAAGGAAGAAGTGATGTCAGGATTGCAACATGTCCTAATTTCTCTAAGAGACTTATTTTTCTATAAAGTTTTAGGAAGATGAGCTATTTATATAGATGATTATGTGCAAATTAACTTTAGAATTTTGTCCAGAACCAAAGCACAAAGCAATTTGTGTCCCAGCAGGACGGATTTGAGAGCAGATGCTGCACGCTCGCTGTAAGACTGAACCCAGAACAAGGACTGCTTTCCTGCAAGGTGCTTAATTTTGTTGTGCGAGACTAAACTGGGAAGTTCATTTAATAGCTACATAAGCAGATGACTTACTGTTTTCTCTTTTTCGCAGTGATTTGCCACAGCGCTAGAATTTTAATGGGGGAAAAACTCTGTAATGTAGAAAAAGCTTTGTTGTTGCCGATGTCTTGCAGTAGAATAATGAACCTGTGGTAAATGATGCAAGTGCAGGATTTTTGAGCTTACTATTTACTGCCATGTTTTCTTACTGTTCGGTTTATGGCTGTGATGAAAAGACAGTAGTGCACGTTCCCATTGTTCGCAATCCCATTGAACATGTTGATGTTATGGCATCTGTATATCATCGTTCATGTCACTGTATTAGAAACACATTTGTATATCGATTGTAAAGCAGTTTTATGATGAATGCTACAAAGCTAGTGGTGCATCAGTACCATTTCCCGTGCAGAAGGAGTAAAGAGTACATGTTTTATGTCACTTGTCCCTACAGATTATCTGTTTAGTATTCAGGAGTTAGTGGCAGTGAACTCCAAGCGCTGAGGTTAAGATGTCATTGACATGAAACAGTATCTTTAGAAAGTACGAGAACAGCACTCTGAGTAGTATCAGAAAGCATGGTCATTAAAAATAAGCAGAGTGTAGACGCAAAGTGCACTTGGCTTTGTGCTCGCAGAACGGAAGTGCTCTCATGTGCAACAGTCTGCATTGCTCACTTCAATGCTCCGCGCGCGTGATTAATTTTGTGTCTTGCTGATATTACTTTGCATGCTCAGGTTCGCCGTTCTGGCCGTCTCTTTTAAACGTATATCTCGTTCACACTTGTACTGAAAAACCGTTTATTTATCGCCATTATGCTGTAATAGAATCACGTGGGAATGGGAGCCAAATGGGAAAGCTTAAATGTTAATCTGTCCCCTGGAAACCTAGTAACGTTAACGGTAAGCTTTTGCCACGGCTCCAGTCGGAACTGCAGCCATTGGATTAACCTGGTGTGACGGATCGTGACGTCGCTGGCAGTCACGTAAATGATGATGCACGCTTCTAGTTATAAATATCTTAACTTTTCAAAAGGCACTGCTGTCATCACTGTCGCTCCTTTTCAGGCAGCCAATCATATGGTGCTTGGTGATACGTTGTTAAAATATTGTTGTCATAGAAACAACCGACGCACAGTATCCCCAGCACACAGCCATTGCTTTTCTGCCTGAAAGACATGCTGTATGGACAAATGCCCTGAAGCAGCTCGACTGATGCCCTGCTGCTCACTAACTAGCTAAGGTCTCAGCTTGGGCTTTTCACAACAATATGGACTTACTGTTGCCTCGTGAACTATACGTCATGTCCGGTCTCACACGTTTTACATGTCTTGTGGAGGTTCGCGCTCTGTGGGATCCTGTCAAGTGAGAATACACACAACTGTTACTTTAGCTTTATCTATTCCATGTTTGTAACTGATAAATTGGCAGGTTTTGTATGTGAAATGATGTTTTATCAGGTCACTTGTATCGTAGGATAATGCTGTAGTTCCTCCTCTTGATCTTTTCACAGAGCACAGTTTGCTTTATTTGATTGGCATCAATAATTGCGAAATACTCCGAGATCACATCACAAATGAGCTCCAATTTTAGTTTTAGTCCAGTGTTGCTTGGCCGAGGTAGGTGCACATTTGCAATGTGTTATGCAGTGCTGAGGAATGGTAAGACTGCTAACAGAGGTGGATCGGGAATGTGGCAGCGATGGATGGATGTGGAATACAGAGCAGCAGGACATGGCAGAATGAGGAGAGGCTGAGGGATGATGGAAGCCTGAACTGTGCATACAGAATTAGCCCTGGTCTCACTGGCTTTGACTCGGGATTAGGTGCTATGCTGTTCAAGCCTGAGCACTTTTCTGAGGATAATGAAATTCCAGTTTGTGATGACTTTTATTTGTGATAAAAAATAATAATAAAAAAACAAAAAAAACAAAACTGTTAGTGCCAACCTTGTTGGCTCTGAATCGCAGAAAACTTGTCTTGTTCATGAAGAAAAAAATTAGTATGACCTTCTCTGGCTTAAGGCAACGGTCTCCCTGGTCGACTGAAAAAAATTTATCGAATAAATGATGTAAGGAATGTGCACAAGGGCAGTCAGCGAAGGTTAGGCTTCAGCCAGTATGATGGTGTAGTATAATAAATCTCAAATAGTGATCGGTGCAAGATTTTTACAGGGTGACCTACTTTTTCCCCAGAGATAATTTTATTTTCGTTCCTTTCCTTTAACCAGGCAAGTCATTAAGTACAAATCATTATGTACGGTCGTGGGCTGGCAAAAGACCACGTCTATCAAATGTGATCAAAAATCACTTATTACTTCCTTACAATTCATGTTGCCTTTGGATGCATTGCATATAAATTAATATTGAAGATTCGTTCATGTAGATTCATTTTATATTTTTGCATAAGATTCAGTGAATTCTTTCTCTGTAGTAATAAATATCATCAAAACATGACTTAATTTCGCCTACTGTCACGGTATGTTCGAGTCAGAAGTGGATCTGAGGAGATTAGACCAAACTTTGTACAAAATGAACTTGACTGGACAGACTAATGTCGCGGGTGAAAATCGATGGGCTGGTTTAGCCGGTGAAGCTGTTTCACTGACGTGTGAAAATCTCTGCTATAAAGAACGAGACCTGTTGTTTTAGTCATTAGAATGACGGGCAACTTTTTCTGCAGGAAAGATATAAGGTTTATGTGAGTTTAGGAAAGCCCATCGGATCCTGGGGCAGGATTCTAGGTTTCGTCCGAAATGTACTTTTTCTGTGTAACTTACTTTGACACTTGAACACCGAAGACACCATAAATATTTCACTAAACACAATGTGGAAAAGATTTTATTTACTTTTTAATCTTGCTTATATGAACTTCCTGCTGAAGTGATGGTCAGGTGGTCACATACTTTTGGCCATACAGTGAATACACAAAAGAGTGTGTGTAGTTTTTAGAAGTAAGAGTAGTAGAAAGTACTCCAGTTTCACAATGAGAATGGTTTCCCAGACTGCCACATGCAAAAACCATGTGAATAACAGTAATGCCTAAATGGCTGTTTGCTAAAATTGGAATAACGGCATAAAGCTGCATTACTTGCAGCTGAACTTAATTGCACTTTAAGCAACTGTCCGTGCACAGTTACGCGCTTTCTTATTGATTGAAGCTGTGAAGATGTATGCACCTTTCAGTGCATTTTTTTCTCTCCCCCCCATTGTAAATGAAAGTGAGCAAATGCTCATAAATGGAGTTCTGAGTAGTGCTGGTCTCCCACCATGGCTGCCTCTCAGTATCTAATGCTATTGTTCCACACTCTTTTAATGGTTTTAACGGGCTTCCCACAAGAAACGGTTAAAAGGTTTTGCCAGGACCGAAGCACCGCCTCGTCCGCTTGCCTATAGTTCAGGTGTCGGCCTCGGAGGTGCACTCGAGCTCGGGAACTCGGATATTCCCTTTCTCTCTCTCTCTCTCTCTCCAGCTGTGCGAGAGCCTGTCACAGGTGCTTCTTCACTAACCACAGGAGCCCTTTGACAGCACTTAAAATACTTAAAGTTGACTTGCACATAAGCATTTCCTGTAAACACTTCAGACACAAACCGGTCTGTGTGGCGGAGCCCGGCTCACAATGAGAAACAGGAAGGCAGAGAGAGAGATGCCTGCCAAAAATAATCCTCCTCCCTCGATCTGCAGAGGAGGACTGGAGGCACAAACAAGTGTGATTTCTGCAGCCTTTTTTTAGAGCCAGAGTGGAGTTCCAACAAAAGAAGGCTGAAAAGAAGGCCGCTTCCTCTCCGCCTCTCGGTCTGTTGTGTGGGTTGTGTGACTGAGCATTTTAGGCTCAACTCAAATCTTATTCCATTACAGTACCACCAAAGTTATTTAATAAGCACTTCCACAAGCTCATACTGAAGTGTCTGGGACCTTTTTTCCAGTGGCATCCATTAGACCTTTCCTCATGCCTTAATGCGCAGCTGAAGTGTTGGTCACTTTGTTAGTGGTGTTCGCACCGTGCATTATAAAAGCACTCCGTGTTACAGCTGTCTGTACAGATCGCCATCGGTTGAGATGTGTGAAAGGCCATATTTACGAAAAGGAGCACTGAAGGGCAGAACATTTAGTTCTAGGTCTCAGAGTCATGAACTTGTAACACCATTTCACAAACTCACTGTAACTCAAAACCGATTCTTCCCTCCTGTGTTCCTCGTAGCATTCATCACTCTGATCTTGCCTCTAAGAAAGGCACTAAATATTATTTATTCCTTTATTGTGGGGCCAAGCACGGCATGCTCATCTACGGTCTCTCTAGCTTCCTTAGTAACTTCTCATGACCACTGAGGGGATTGTTTGCGAAGAGTGCTTGGACTTCTCAGATCACACCTTACAGCTATCTTTATTATTTGTATTACTTTGTAAGAGAAAAACTTCTGTCTTTGCAGTAGTGCTGTCAGGAACCATGACGACGGCTCGCTATAGACCCACCTGGGACCTGGCCCTGGACCCGCTGGTGTCCTGTAAGCTGTGTCTAGGAGAGTTCCCCCTGGAGCAGATGACCACCATCACACAGTGTCAGTGCGTGTTCTGCACACTGGTGAGTACAAGTCCATTCATCCAGTCTCATTTTCTCAGCTAACCAACCACCAGGGCTGCTGTGCCACAGAGAAACACCGAGACGACTTTAAGCGTGAAGGCTTTCCTGGGTAGCGAACAGTGTATGAAATTAAGCCCTTGATGATTTCGATCCGCTTGTGAGGATGAAATGCGGTGTATTGGTGCTTTTCTGTGTTTTTGGGTGCTAGCTGAGCCTTGGGTAAACTTATTGTTGACTGTTCACAAACTGAATGTTCTTTCTCTGCCCTTTGCTTTCTACTATTGGAGCCAAAATCAATTTCAGTTATATTATTCAATTTTGGTCTGCAGTCTGTGTTAGTCTTTGGCACTACTTCACCTTCACCTTGTTCACATAGCACATGCCTTATTTTAAAAAGTGATTTACAGCATGTTCAAAGAAATATAACGTGGCAGATGCAAACATCAGTTAAATAAATGTCTAACATGAATTCAGTTCTGTTTTATATGAAGTGTTAAACTAAAGTAGAAGTAGATACATTGAATTCATTGCTATTTAACGGTCACCCACGTTACACTTATTTTATTTTTTTTTTAAGCTGGAATTTAAACTAGGGGGTGTTCATGGGTTTTAACAGTGCAGTCCATTGCTGGAAAAACAACAGTTAAAGGCTAAGAAGACTGTTATGCCCACATGGCCGAGTGTGATTCAGTTCCAGGAATAAACATTGGAAGCAGCTCTTGTTCTCTCGTGCCCCCTGTCGCGATGTGCTGCGCCGGTACAAGCTGCCCCTTTACACTGATCTGAGGCCAGGTTCAGTATTCCGCTCGTGATGCTAAAGAAAGAGGTGAAACGTGAACCTTTGCCAGGAGGAAATGTTTTGCATAGTAGGTGCGGTACGGCTCACTCGAAAACCAACAAGCCTTGTCTTCTAGTGTGAGCTGTCACAACGCAGTAAAACAGTGCAGTTGTCAGTATTTTTTTTTCTTGTCTATAAGTTGAAAAAATATGTCGAGCATGATTAAAGACAAAGACGGTGGTTTAAGCCGTGACCTCAGGAGAAAAGTATTATGTGACTGAAAATTCTTTTGGAAAACTGCGTTATGCATTTTTGTGTTTACATGGCTACCCTGTCAGCTATTTTACACACACTCCTTCGCTCCACTTCCTGCTAACATGCTAATACCACTTGTTAAGAAGAAAAAACAAGACCGTGACTGCACATTTGCCCATTCTCATAAATCGTTATGAGCCAGATTGTGTGTTTATAGTGCACTTGAAAGTGATGTCTTGACAGTCCTTGCTAAGGCTACCTCTAGTTGAACCAACGCTTTGTGTTCATGGGAGGGGAAAAGGGGACGGGCTCAGAGAGGAAAAAAATCATTCAAGTCTTATTCAGTATCCAAGACATTTAACAGTAATCTGAGGCCGATGATAAAGGGGTTGGAAAAGCGTTTCAGGCGGCAATGCTTTGTAACCGAGAATACGTTTTGCAACATGGGGGGGGAAACTCTCCATGTTTTCCGGTTTCTTGGCAACATGACAAGCTGCTTTTTATTTTTGAGAGAATAAAAGAGAGGCTGGTCAGGGAACGAGCTGTAGCGCAAGTTGTAGCAGCTAGATTGTTTTGCGGATTCTCCACAACATTAAACGTAAAACTATAAATAGTTAAAGGTCTGACATGTACTTTTTAAAGCATTTAAGCATTATAATTGTTTGACTACTGCTGTGGTGTAAGAGGAATAAAGTGCTGTTATTGGGGGGGGGACAATGTCCGCTTCATACTACCATCGATGAATAAGTAGTTTTCCATTTGCCATGTTTCTTTGCATTTAATTCCTTGCTTAATCAGCCAGCCTGATTTGTTGGTGTATTTTAAAGCTGTCATCACTGTTCCCTCTCTGGAGATCAGTTAGTTAGTCTAGGGGAAGTGACAACTGTGGAATTGTGCTAATTGAGCACTTCTCATGTCTGTCTGGTTAAAAGAACACTGAATTGCTATGCTTCCTGATGATAATCAGTGCACATTGTATTACATTATTATTACAAAACACTCACTGTCCACTTTATTAGGAACATCTGTACACCTGTCATGCAGTTATCTAATCAGCCAGTCAAGTGGCAGGAGTGCAATGCTAACAGTCATGCAGATACAGGTCAAGAGCTTCAGCTAATGTTCGCATCAAAGATCAGAATGAAATAAAGTGTTCTCATCCAGTACCAACAACCCTGCCACGGTTAGTCTCAGAAATCACACCTTTTCCCTGTTCTGATTTTTGATGTGAACATTAACTGACACTGTTAGTTTCAAACCTGTGTCCGCATGGCTTTTTTGCACTGAGCTGCTGCCACATGATTAGCTGATTAGACGTCTACATGTTCAGGTGCTCCTAATGCAGTGGATGGTGAATGTATATTACAGTTCTATACACTCTCAATCACATACATTATTTTAAATATATACACCGTATATATATCCATGTGTTATGCTATTCTTACCACAAAGTGTATTTTTGTTTAGACTTGCATATTACACAGATGCGCTAAAAGCAGGCCTCACTGAGGAATAATCTCTCTGTTTTTTTTTTTTTTTTGTTGCAGTGCCTGAAGCAATACGTGGAGCTCCTCATTAAAGAGGGCCTTGAAACTGCTATTAGCTGTCCGGATTCTGCCTGTCCAAAGCGAGGACATTTGCAAGAAAATGAGGTAATTTCAGTGCAGCCTTTTCTATCACTTTGAATGATAAATTACTCTATTTACTTACTTACTCGTATACACGTTCATTTTTAGAGCAACTGCAGTTATTTTTTATTTTATTTTTTTTACCCTGACTCAAACGTACATCAGCAGAATGTTGTAGAAAACTCCAAGATGAAAACGCCATTTTTGAGTTCAGCAGTCTCGTATAGCAGGCTCATCATAAGGAATAAGCAAAACACGTTACACCTGTCTTTCTGAAAAATGAGCAATTGCTAAAGAGGGTTTATGTCCCTGAATATTGGCATTTGCAGTGGCGATTGCTTTTTTTTTTTTTTTTTAGCGGATGTAAAGTCTTCAGTGTGTGTATGCTGGTCAACTCCTGCTGTGGCAAGCACTCTAATATTAAGGGAAGAGACTGGTCATGGAAAAGAACTTTTCAGATCAATCTCAGCCACTGTGTTGATTTTTACACACACTGGATGAGGCATGCTTACAGGGTTGTGTGAGGTAAGTGCTTTGGGTTAAGTGTGTGATCCCTGGCTCACTTGCAGTGGCTTGCTGTGTGTGCAGCCTTGTGTTCAAACCCAGCAGTGTCACAGAGTTGCTTTGTCTGACCAAGAACGTAAATTTTATTTCAGTACTATGCCTCTGTGTTTAAGGTCTCTTAATGCTGTTACTGTCTTTCTCGCTTACTCACTCACTCACTCACTCCCTCACATACTGTCTCGTACACAGATTGAGTGCATGGTGGCATCAGAGATAATGCAGAGATACAGGAAGCTGCAGTTTGAAAAAGGTGAGTGGGAAGCTCCTCTGTCCATTATGTTTGCAGATTCAGATATTCAATCTGTGTGTGAAGTCATACGCATGGTCAAATGCATTAAGCGTCATTTAAGTGCGTAAGGATGCGATGGGTGCTTTTTGATGCAGTACAACTCGCTGGTTCTGTCAGTATGCAGGGAATGTCATAAACATAGAGACCAAAAAGCGGATTAAAATATTGGGACAGGATGATTTGGTGCTGGAAATCTCTTCAAGGTAAAACCGAAACAATCAACAAAAGTAGCACTGAGATTTCTAGCTGTCTACAGTAAGGCAAAGTACAATACACGTCTATAATATACAGCACCCTTTTTCTGCACCTGCTCTACTGAAAACGAGAGAAAATGTGATCATCCCAGAATAAATGGCACTCACCCTGATGGACAACCGAAAATTATGGGTATTATCAATAATATAGTATGTACAAAGTACTAGGTCCCATGTTCAAGCACTGGCAGAACATTGTGGCCTCAGTATGATGAGCTTCTACATAGCGTTTTGGTTGAAAATTAGTTTATCACAAACTTCCTTGCTGTATTCTTATGTTCTTGTTTCCTTTGTTCCGTGTACAAAGCACCAGGCCAGCATAAGGCTGGAATTTGCAGATAAAAAGGTCAGCATAAAGCCAAACTCTGCAAAGCAAAAGGCAGTCTCTCTCTTTTTACACACATTCGCTGCTGGCAGACATGAAACCATACAACAGCTAACTGACCATGTACAACACTGGAATGCATCCCAAAAACATGAAATGCAAAATAATAGGATGTGCTGGTTCAAGTGCAGTTCTATAAGCTGCTGAATAATAAGGGTGGAAGCTATAGTTTGCAGTTTCCAATTTGCTCTGATTTATTAAAGGATTCCAGATAGTACTATTTTTGCAGCAATATATTGGCAGGCAATATACTATACTCTTGGATATTTATTTACTTGCTAGTGATCATCTATAATTTCATCATATTGGTTTTTGTTTTTTGTACATTTTAATTTGCCTCTTTCCTTTCTGTTATATCATATTGCATCACAAAAACCTCTTTTTATTTTATTTATTTTATTTTTTTTGGGGGGCAATATTGTGTTTTGAAGGCAGTTGTCTAGACTCTTTTGAAACCCCCCGTCTCTGACGGCTGCACTGAAGAAAAATCTGTCAACTCCGGAGTTGTGACTTTTTTATATGCATGTAATTTGGATAATCTGAATGGGGAGGTCATGAAATCAACTTGAGTGCCTGCTTACGCTGATTCCGAAGACTTTCCCTGCGTATAAATTTGACGTAACCTTTAAACTTGCCAACTCTGAATAAGACCCTGTTTACATATTCAGTAAATCTGGTCAAAGCATTGATATGGCAGAAAGAAGATTATGGATTGAAGGGAAGAATGTTCCCTGAGCATGTGAGAAGCAGTGCTTTAGTTCTCATCATGACCCAACATTAGGCTCCATAGAAAATGCCTTTGAATTAAACAGCTGCACTGGATATAGTGTCTCGAAAAGAACTGGAATGAATAAATTGAACTGACTAAGTGAAACGTGTTCACTTTTCAAATGGGTTCAGATGATGTTTAAGATCTTTTTATTATTATTTATTTATGGACGCCCCGCAAGATTCAGTCACTTAGGCTGTATTATTTTACAGATTGAAAATACCGTGTGGTGTGTGTGTGTGATGGTCACATTCTGATTTGAATCCAATCCCCTTCAAACCATGGTACTCTCTGCAATATTATATTGTGTGTATGAACACACTGCACATTATTCTCCTCCTGTATTATTTCTCTCTCCTTTTTGTGTGGAAACGCAGCCATGAGCAAAGGCTTTGTGTGTGGGAGTGAGTGTGTGCAGGAGTGTGATTCAGTAGACCGGTGTCCGTACATGTGCATCCCGTGGAGGTCACGTTGCCGGAGTGCAGTCTCTTTCACCTGAGAGTCCCCATGGTGTGCACAAGTGCACATGCACACCAACATGCACGCACACACACGCTGCCTAGCACCTGCTTTCATCCTACAGTGTCAGCCAGAACTATATGTTGGCCTTTTTCTCACACTATTTTATTATTGATGAAGCACAGGAGTTCTTTGGATTACATGCTCCTTTCAGAAGTAAGCTCATCTCCTCTCCGGAGAACACATGCAGATTTGTTGGTCCCAATTTACCTGATTAGATTTAGCCAACAGATCCTGACATGTTCATGCCAACCTTTAAAAGTCATCAGCCGATACAAACGTAGTGTTATAAGTTTGCAGCGAAGATGAACTACATGCAACATTTATTGTCAGCAGAACAAGCAGTTATTGTGTCTGTTAATCAAGATCTCATAAAGCCACAGCAGCAAAAAGAAGGGAGATGACCGTGCAAAAAACCCAACTGTCGAGGAAACGGAGTCGGTTTGAAATGATATAGTTTATTGATAAGATGTGCAGCCTTTTTACACTGCATTTATACGACAAAGTCTTATTAGAGACGTTGAATGCAAATTTGCCCTCATTTTACATTAAATATTGTATTGTGTAGTGATCCCAGTGGTCTGACCAGTGTAGAGCATAAGTCAACAAGTGGGTTAATTTTTGATGATTTGTAGTCAGTTTCTCTGGCAAGTATTCTGCTTCGCTTTCACTTTGCAGCCAAAAAATGTGAAGCCGAGAGATTTTTGTGTCATGGTGTGACATCACTTATATGTTCACCTGTCATTATGTACAAGTATATCAGGATAGTTTTGGGGGTTTTTTTTTCTTCTTCTTTCTACAGAAATAAAATTTAATCCATTATTTAGATATCCTCAATTTTTTTCAAAATACAAAAAAGTCTGAAAGCTGCTTCATTGATAAGTTTTCACCCACTTCTTTCCTTCTTTTAACGATCTAAAGTGGGAGGAGTATTTAATTTTCCTGGACACTTCCACTCCGTGTGTTAACCATGGTTACACCTGTGTTCATTGTAATTCCACCTGTGTTTAACTCTATGACTCCACAATAAGTATCTCTGACTTTTGGAGGTCTTTCAGCTTTAACGGCAGATTTGATCAGTTCTGCTGTATAAAGCCCAAGGAACTGGCCTTGTAGATTAAAGTTGTTAGGAGGGGGAAAAAAGCTGGAGGAGGTTATTTAAAAAAAAAAATTATAAAAAATCCGTAACGCTTTAGACCTTTCTATAGTTAGAACTACCTTTCTTTAGTTCCTTCCAAACTGAGCACATGTCTGAGAAGGACGATTGTAAAAGAAGTGTCTGAGTCCAGCTACAGCACTGACGGTGTTACTAAGCTCATTGGCTAAAATAGGAATATCTCTGTAGACCTCCATCAGCTCTGCACAAATCTGACCTCTGTGTGAGAGTGGACCGAATGAGAGAGACCAGCATAAAGGCACAGCTGGAGAGGATTTTTTTTTTTTTCCTCCTAAAATCATTGCTTTTGAGAGATTTAATCTAAAAGCTAAGCGATGACCGTTCGTGTTGAGGAATGGCAGAGTCAAAGCCCAAACCTAAATCCATGTGAAAATCTGCAGCATGACCTAAAGATTGCTGTCCCCCAACATTCTCCATTTAATTTAGGAGAGCTGACAAATTTCTGTAAAGGAATGGGAGGAAAAAAGTCAAAATGTGCAAATCTGTTCTAGTTGCAAAAGAACAGTGCAGTAAATATTTACTTTGGGAGTGAATGCTTATCAATTAAGCAGTGTTTAGATTTTTTTATTTTTTATTTTTTTTAATTCAATTAATTTGAATTTAATTATAAATTTTAAATTATTATAATAATTATTATTTATAATTAATAATTAATTTATTTTTGAATTCCAATATGCTCAGATTTTATATTTCAATACAGAAAAAAGATAAATGATCCCTCCGGGGTGAATATTTTCTAGAGGCGCATATGTTGGGGCAAATCCACGTGTTGAGAAATCCATCCGATTGTCGCAAGCGCTAATGTAACTACAACAGCATCAACAGGACATTTAGTCGTGTTTGTTAGTTGATTGTAAGTCGCTTAATTATAATTAACCTGAAATTCATCAGGATCAGGAAATCCACATTTCTGTGAAAGCTACATCCTAAGGTTAAGTAATAAATACTACTTTCTCTATTATTACTGTTTTTACAGAGACCATTTCAAGTCTGATTGTGCAGCAGTGTATTGCATTTTAAAATGAGTTTTTATGTCCGCTGTGATTTGGAAGAATTGCATTCAGTTTGAACAGATGATATGAATTCAGTGCTTCATTCAAACAGGTGAACCTTCAAAGCAAAGTAGTGTTTCTGTCTGGAGTTGGTGATCGATCTGTTTTTCTTCTTCTGTCTTCTACTGAAGAAGACTTGTATGTACTTGTATGCCATTTCTTCCCACACTCTTCTCAGGGAGAAAGTCTGTCCTTGTTCCCACATGCGAATGGTGTCCTGACTGCTCTACTTCTAAACGAATCAGATCTGAGCGTGTGAGAGACAGAAAAACGGATTACAGTTTTATCAAGCACTGGAGCAGAAAGATGTAACAATTTTAGTAGGAACAAAAACAACATTTGCCTGGTGAATTCAGAGGTAGATGGAAAGGACAGTCAGAAGACCGCTGATGTGAAAGTATAACTTATATTAGCAGCGATGCCTGATGGAATCTCTTAAATAAAGTAATGAGAACTGTGGGAAGTCTGCGCATGTCTGACCGGTCGCTAAATTGGATAGTCTTGTTCTGAGCCCCTTCTGTGTAACCATGGTGATCTAACAGTAAACAGCTGGGCAGAATGGGTAAACACGTACACACTACTCTTCTGTTCCCCACTACAGAGGTGCTGTTGGACCCGTGCCGGACATGGTGCCCGTCGTCATCGTGCCAGGCCGTGTGCCAGCTGAAGGACGCGGACTCCTCCCGGCCGCAGCTGGTACGCTGTGGTAACTGCATGCTGGAATTCTGCTCTGCCTGCAAGGCCAGCTGGCACCCAGGCCAGGAGTGTCAGGAAAACCCGCCCATCACCGCTTTTCTGCCTGGCGAGAGCAGGTACCACTTGGCCTCCTCTTCTTGAGCCACATTCACGCATCGGTCTTGCATCAACAGCTGTTTTCCCCTTTTTCACATTCCTATGTGATCCAATTTGAATGTGGCTTTGGTGTATAGATGATGATCAGCCCTATACCCTTTGCTTTAGGAGTTTCTGATTTAAGTCTAAATATATTTTAGCACAAGGTGCTGAAAAGTAATGTAGCAGATATGTTCGGCGCATGAAAAAAAAACCAGGTGATTCCTTTTTTTTTTAGCCATTGTGGTTTCTATAGCAGATCCTTTGTTGAAGCTTGTGTGAATTTTACCTGAAGGCATCTCCTAGGGAGGAGGACGAGATTTAACCGACTTTCATATACTTTATAAAAAATGTAATTTACCTTCTCTGATTTGATTAGTGAAGTAACAACATGGTTGCGCAAACAAAAAAGCCTTCAGATTAGAATGGTCGCATCTATTCTTTGCTTTAAGGTCAAAATAGCCATCTCATATGATAAGTGTTTGGCCCTGCTCAAAAGTGGAACTAAGACATAACCACAACAAATTGTTCATGGCTATAAACAAGACTAATCAGTAATAGTTAAGCATTAGGTTCAAAAGTAACTGTTGTCACCATTGAGTCATGTGACGATTGCAGTAATAACAATGTGTTATAAGCAACATGGAATAGTTTACTGTCTATAAAGTGTCATTTGAAATCTTCGCATCAAATCTAACCTTGTCCCTGCTGCCCATTTGCTAGGGAACACTGCGCTCTACACTGTAGAGTCAGTTCAGTTAAAGAGGAACACTGTATTTAAAGCTACACTCTGGAAATCCTAATCGTAAAAATGTTTTTATTTGTACTGATTCAGGCATTTACGTACAACATGGATAACACCCTGTCTGTTTTCTGTCACAGTTCCTTCTTTAAGAGTGATGACGATGATGCTCCTATCAAGCGCTGTCCCAAATGTAAAGTGTACATTGAGCGAGACGAAGGTTGTGCCCAGATGATGTGCAAGAACTGCAAGCACGCATTCTGCTGGTACTGCCTGGAGTCTCTGGACGTAAGTGCTCCCTCGTTTAAATGTTGTCTTTCTGCATCCTCTCGCATGTGCTTCCCAGAATGAGTACAGCCCGATCTGCTTATGTTGCTGTTTGGTGGCCATGTGCTTGTCACTTGTACAATGCTGTGGCCACAGCCAAGCCTTTTGTGCGGCTGTCCCACACACCCGCCGAGATAAATAGCGCCCTCTCCTGTGTTTGACAGGACGACTTCCTCCTGATCCATTACGATAAAGGACCCTGCCGCAACAAGCTGGGCCATTCCAGAGCCTCTGTGATTTGGCACAGAACACAGGTGGGCACCTATGTTTCCTCCTCCCTTCTCCTTTTTGCTTTTCTTTGCTCCATTACTTTTATAAGCAGAGCAGTGTGACTGAGGAGTGTACACGTGCATTCATACAAGAGCCATTTATTCACTGATTCTAGGTTATTGGTTTTTAGTGTACCACTAGTAAGAGTATAAGCTGTTATTTGTATTTAAATGCTGTTTTTTGTACCGCTCACAGTATGACAGGTCGTCCTAAATCATAAATTATTCAAAAATGTCCCAGGGGGATTCTGTTCAGTTCAACTAAATAGGACTCCTTTTTTTTTTTTTTTTTTTTTTTTTTTTTTTTTTTTTTTTTTTTTTTTTTTTTTTTTTGTAAGGGTGAAGAAAGAAGCTTTTGTGAGCTAGAAATTTCATGGCATATGAAGACAGACCGATAGATAACACACGCACACACCACCTTTAAAGATGTTCTGTTTCACAACTCTCTATCTATTTATCTTATTCTTATATCTATCTATTTAGTCAGCCACAAAAATGTATACACACTTCAGCAAAATAAAAATTTGAATAAATATTTTAATGCTAAATTTATTTAGACATCACAAGATTAATACAAGTTACATTTGGCCTCTACAATTACAAGAGGTGCTCAAAGTGGTGGCCATTAACTTCCAGACATACACACACATAGATATAGATGTAGATGTAGATAGATGGATATTAAATAGAAATATTTGCTTCACCTTTAATGTTGAAATCATGATTCTGCTGGTGGTCCAATATTTTTGTATAACAGCAGTGCTCTGGTGGTCGTATCAGCCGTGACGGTAAATTTCAAGCATATATTAAGTCATCATGGTTTCCATGGCAACAACTGATTGATAGGGAATTATTTATATGACTAAAATGTCTTTAGTAATGCCGGGATCAGACCACACAAACTCATCCTGATTTTTACAAGATTTTGTCGTGTCCGACAAACTTCCAGGATCAGGCCTGAATAACAATGTCTGGAATGACGAACAGGCCTTGTTGCTGTTCTTTGATTATGTAACAGTACGTGGCATCTTGGACGCCCCATGACACCTCGGTCAAGAGCATAGCTTGTCAGAACTATTTGTACTATTTCGCCTAGTTTGACAACTCCTTTGACGTGTTCATTAACGTTCCTTCTGTAGCCATGTAGATTCTTGACCCTCCTCCCTGACTACACGCAAGGACATGAACAATCATTGGTTGGGGTGAAACTTGTATTGTTGCTAGTCTCAAGGCATGGCAAGAATTTATGGCACTATGATTGTCAAATCTGACATCGTGGAAGAACATCGGTCAAGATGTACAATACCAGTGAAAAGTTTGAACACATTTTCTCATTCATACTTTTTCTGTATTTCTGTATACATTGTAGAACAATACTGAATACATCAATCTATGAAATAACATATGGAACATATATGGAATTATGGGGTAAACAAAAAAGTGTTTTAAAAAAAAAAAACAATGTTTCATATTTTAGATTCTTCAAAGTAGTCAGCATTTACCTTAATGCCAGTAGCGGGCAAAGCTGTCATCATCTTAACCAGCTTCATGAGGTAGTCACCTGGAATGTTTTTCACGTAACGGGTGGCCTAGTCAAGTTCATTATTGGAATTTCTTGCCTTGTTAATGTGTTTGAGATCATCAGTTGTGTTGTGTCGAGGTAGTGTTGCTATACAGTAAATCGCTCTATTCCACAGCTGTACTAATCCGTATTACATCAAGAACCACTCAACTAAGTAAAGAGAAATGACGGTCCATCATTACTTTAAGACATGAAGTGTCTTTCAAGTAATAAAAATTTGAATTAGAAGCTTTGTCCAAACTTTTGGCTGGTACCGTATGTCAGAAGAACTGTTATTTAAATAATGTTTTTGGAGAGAGAATGCACAGAAAAGTCTCTGAGAGAGAAAAGAGGAGTGAATGTTAGCTCTTTATTACTGCTTTAACATGTGATGTAGCTGTAGCAGGGACAAACCTGTTTGTGTCCTCACGTCTCATTAGCCACATGTTGCCACTGAAACCATGGTAACCATCAGGAATACCAACTGCAGAAAGACTCGAGTGAGCAGAGGTGAAAACGCAGGCTATCTGTGACCAGCAGCAAGCGAGAGGCAGATCTGAAGGATTTCACAGAGTAAAAAATATAGAGTTTTGCTGAAACAATTTGCCAGTGTCAATAAGTTGTATAACTGGACGAATGTAACTAATGTAAAAGAGGCATGTTAGTTGTTGGTCCGATTCTGAGGCATTCATGTCTGAGCAGAACACAGCCCTGTAGGGTGCATAGGGCTGGGTCTGTGTGTGACGTGATGAGCACAGGGACACGCACACTGGCCTGCCAAATCACTGGACCTCAACCCCAAAGCAAACATTTGGGATTTATTTGCAGCAAATGAAAGGGCATAATGGGGTCCCGTACCTTGAAGTCTAACTGAACTAGTAGAAGCGCAGACTAAAATCATGACCTGACATTATATTACTGCTGTTATAAAAGCAAAAATAGGCTTTACCGAGTGTTGGGAAAGAAATAACAAAAGCTATTATTTTTTGAGCAGAAAGTTTATATTCGCATAACTGCACATCCTGTCATGTTTTATTCCTTATATAGTCTGTATATTGTCCAGGCTTCTTGCATAATTCTGCAAAGTCAAGCAAAATCTGAATTTTAAAGGCGCCAAGATACAGACTTGGAAAAGTATACAAAATGAAAAATGCTTTGAAAATAGTCTGTCTATTTTGGATGCGAGTATCTGGTGTCAGGTCCTAAACCTGCTATCTTTAGACATTCTCTTAGATTCTGTGCTAAACATAGCCTTCCTAGTGCATACCAGTTCATCCTTGTTTGCTTTTTTCTTTCTTTTTTTTTCATGATTGATGACATGAGTCAATGACCTTAGCAAGAAATAGCAAGAAAATTGAACAAGTGCAGTCTGGAAAAAGGTTTTTAAAAAGGATGGAAGTTTTTATTACAGCATTACCTAGCATGTACTTTAAATCTGAAGTTACTTTCCATAATAAATAAATGTTGAAATGCCTCTCAGACCACAGTAACCCCACTCGTCGTACAATTAAACTTGAACTGCATGCAATGTTGAGCACTGCCCGGAATCCAGATTAACTTGGTGCCAACGTCCACATCTAAAGGGAAAGGCTGAAGTTGCTTCGCGTAGAGCCATCTGTTGCTCTACAGGGTGTTTGGGGTCAGTGAGCCGCACAGCGTTGGACCGCACTGACACTTTAGCACTGCAACTGTACCTTCTTCAGTGGTCAGAGCTGCAGGACATTTTACTGTTGCTCTTTAGTCCCTTTACATGAACTCACCCTTTGGCCTGTCTGTGAGAATTTAAAGTTGTTTGTGATCAAATTATGGAGGAGATGGGAACAAGCAATTGTATATAAAATGGAATACCGAGATTGTCTTTTCCTATGTTATGTTTATACATCCTGGTCTCCTGAGAGCATTTCTGGTCAGTTATGTGAAGCCATATCAAGTCGGCATGAATTCAGAATGAGTCATGCGGCGCGCTTGAGCGTCCCCAGGTGACCGAGACAGGAATTTGCTCAATTTGTGACATGAGGGGGAAAAAAAATGCACCATTTTAGTTTGCATTCTGCAGAACAACCGCCCAAAATTGGAGTAGTTTAGGTATCAGCTATTAGCAGATTTTAGGGCATGTGTCAAGATCACGAATTGAAGTGGTGATCGTAGTAACTAGTAACACTAATAGTAGTAGTATTAGTACACCAGACCCGTACAGCTACTGCCTGGGTTGCACACACTCCACTGTACAGTGAATATGGGATCACATCTCAAAGGGCTAAAACCCTGGTTACAACTGACACATCTACACCTGTTCATGCAGGTGTGTCCTGCGTCTAAAAACAATTCAGAAGAACGTCTGGTTTTGGGCTCCAGTGTTTTGACTCCAAGTCCTGACGTGTCACCCAGTGTACAGACATTCATGAGTATAAAGACAAGAGAGATGGGAGACTTGAGGACAGTTCTTTTAAAATTTTCTTAACATTTTAGACTTTGGATGTTTGGAAAACTGGTATTGAATCAATAGACTTGCCAGAATAGGTTATAATAGCCTACGGTATGAAATTAATAGCCTTGGTTTATAGTCTTTCATGGGCTCACAAATATGTTGATGTGACCTGGGCAGAATTTGGATTGAAGACTTTTGTGTTCTGCTTTTGTCGTAAGTGCTTTGTTTGTCTAAAGGCCATACTGACCTTTGTGTGTGTGTGTCTCTAGGTCATCGGTATCTTCGCTGGTTTTGGCCTGCTCTTGCTGGTAGCCTCTCCGTTCCTGCTGCTGGCCACGCCGTTCGTGCTGTGCTGCAAGTGTAAGTGCAGCAAAGGGGACGACGACCCCTTACCGACCTAACAGACTCCGCGACTGCCATCTCCTTTTGTTTTCTTTTTTTCCTCTCCCCCACACACTCCGGCTTGGAGCTCTTGGAGCGCATTTGAAGCCGCACTGCGACCCATCTCACGCCACAACTTGGCTCGGTTCCAGGAGACAGGTAGCAGATAGCGGGCACGCTGGCATGATGACACCAGGCAAGAACTTGCACATGTGCTGCATGTAACGCAGTACATGGGAGCGGTGGAGTCGCCAAGCGTTCACTCTCGGGGCGTTCTGATTCTTAGGGGACGTGACTTGTTTAGCTTGATGCCTGTTGTTCTAGCTGGGGATTTTGGGATATCGTGGATCTGCTTGTGGAGGGCTCATTTATTGAAATACATACTCACACTGCGATTCATGTAGCTCTGTGTGTATAGTAGCAATTGGGTCACTCAACACTTTACCTGTTTTTCACTCTAACTTGGACACACAAGGGGCTCTTTGGTCACTTTACAGCCTCCTGTGTAAGTAGGGTCTTTAAACAAATGTACAGTATGGTGTTTACTTTTAATGTTTTGTTTATCACCTTGTCATGTTTCATTGTCCTTATTAATGCAAGGGTTAGCTCACCAAACTCTCTCATCCGCATTGCTGCTGTTAACAGGAAGTTCTCTGTTCAGTTCATATGTTACATACCATTACTAAACTTATTGCTTGCAGACTTTTCATTTTTATGTCTCATTGGAATAGGTTAGGTTTTACAGCATGTGAAATTATTCACAAAGCACTTTACCAAATTGACTGACGCATGTTAGTAAAACGGCAAATTTTGACAACCAAAAAGATTTTTAAACCAACACTGTTCAAACCTTACCACTTTTAAACAGATCCCTGTTACCGAGCAGCGCAAATCCGTGCCACAAATCTTTACAGTCCTCTCGGTGTGTATCAAACAGTGCTTATGTAACACCCAGCATATCTCGGGTCAGATAGTTGGAAACTTGCATGTGCATTTCATTCATGCGACTTGAAACAGGAAATTTCAATCAAAAATAATGCAGTCACTGTAATTGTGGCAGGGATTATAAACTCTGGCTGATTTCAAGACTGTTTTGATTTGTCCTAATTTAAGTCCAGCACTCTATCTATGCAAGTTTGAGCAACTTGATGATGTGGTTTGTGCAGTCCGTTCATCCTGCAGGCAACACAGCACCTCCTACGAGGCATGAAGATGTATTGCAGGCGTAAACATTACAGACGAGTGTCCGGCTCACCTTCCTATCAAGTGCTTTAGAAGCCTGTACATATTAGAAGCGTATTGTAATCGTCTTTATGATATGCACTTAATTGGGGTCATACATAGTCAAGCTCTTATTACATATCGTTTATTTAAAAAAATAAAAAGGAATTCATCATATCGAGGATAATAGAATGAGTTGACGTAGCTGGACAGTATGTAGATCTTTTCCTGTGTTCACCCAGTAAAGGTGCCATATTAGAGGAATAATAGAACATAGCATTATTTTGTATTGTACATCCATTCAGTAGTTTATGTTCCAGCCTTTTCGACATTGTTAATTGGTTCATGCTGTTCTTCAGTAGCTTTCAGCATTAATACAGTTTTAGCCTTAAGTTCTGAGTACCTCACTTCCTCCCTCACTATTGTAGCTTTGTTTCCTATCAGTTATTCTCAGGTCCACCTGAATGAAGCAGTTTGGCACTGTTATTTTTCTTTTATATTTAGTTTTCAGGGTCATTCATGGATGACACTTGTGCCAAGCAACTTTCTAAAATGCTATGGGAAGAGACATCCAAATGTATGCTTGTATATTTTGGCCCCATTTGATGTTCTGTGATCCAAATTTTTTCATGCAGCTGCCTCATGTAAATGCGTTTTTGGTTTATTATGGATTTGCACTTGGTTAACTAATTGACGCACACTGTAAAAAAAAAAAAAAAGAAAAAAAGAAAAAAAGACAATCTTCCCGAGTGAAAATTTCTTGGATGTAGTCAAATTAGTATTTGACTAGTATTTCTGTTGTAAGATTACAGTAAATTATATGATTATTAAATCTGTTAGACAGTTTTACTAATTTCAAACAAATGTTTCTTTCTAGAAAGAAGCCATTATAATAAGAACATTGAAAGCTTCAAATACATAGAAGCATCTGAGTACAGGCTGAATGATATTATATTTAACTTATAATATTTCATAATAAGAAAAGGTAGTTAAATTATGCCCGCATTCAAGATATTTTCACTAGCTAAGATGTCTATTTTGGCAGTACTTTTTTTTTTTTAATCTTGTACACTTCAGGGATTTTGAATGAGCTCACTGACTACACTGAGGAACATTAGCCTAATGGCCACATTTAGGTGGTTAAACATTCATCTTTTCTTCATCATCACTTTCAAAATTCCAGATGCCGGTTTTCCTACACAGGCAACAATTATAGCTCTTGCACAGATATATATATAGGAAGTAACTCTCATATTTTTATTTGTTCAGCAACGTGATGTCTCTGACAGCTTGGGGAGAGCTTCTTTTGTACAGTTTTACAGTTATTGTACCTTTTTACTGCATGCCTCTAGCTCTTTTTGTAGCTACAGTTTGTGAGATTTCAGTGTCTGTAACTCTCCAGCTTTGCCTGTTCCACATGGTTTTCCACCTGTACACTTGCTTTATAAGGAGAGAATGTATGACCATTGTTATGTAATTTGGGGGTCTTTGGCAGTGTTGTAACCTTGCTCCAGAAACTGCTATTATAGATAACCTTTAACGTGTAATTTTGTTTGATTTTGATACGTCATAGAAATAAATATTAATTGTATTTTCTGAATATCAGCAGATTAAAAAATGCATACCCCCTTCCACAGGATGGTAAACTTGGAAATTTGCATGTGTGTAAAGTTCTATATAAACAAGAAATTATAATTTCTCCCATAAAAGGTGTGTATTTATTATTCTCTGTGACATCAACACTAAACATTATACACCAAGTTGCTAGTTTATTATCTACTTTACATCCAATTATTGGGCATGTTATCAAGTAAACCTACAATATACAGTCAGGTCCATTAGTATTTCAGCTTTAATTTAAGCTGTTTAACAAAAATATCACATTAACTGTTTAGAAATTACAGCCATTTTATACACTGTCCCTCCATTTTCACAGGCTCAAAAGAAATTGAACAAACTAACAGTTATAAATATAAGGATCATTATTATAACTTGGATGAAAATCAAAGTCAGTCAAAGACTGCCTGAAGTCTGGAGCCCATGGACATCACCAAATGCTGAGCTTCCTCCCCTAAGAACTTTACCTACATGTTTCCTCAAACAGATAGTACCAGAAGTAACTGAACCTATCCTAAAAATACTAAACGCTTCCCTT
>JAQQZR010000005.1:15523732-15536936 GCA_030068235.1 Notoglanidium macrostoma
TTGTACTTTTGTGTTGTCTTGTATGTAGCACCTTGGTCCTGGAGAAACGCTGTCTCGTTTCACTGTAAACTGTATTATATGTATATAGTTGAAATGACAATAAAAGCCACTTGACTTGAATTGACTTGATGATATGTTACAGTATTTTCTGTTAGTATGCTGGATGGACACTAACTTTGAGGTTTTTTTTCCTGTAGGCAACAACAGTGTGTGCCCGGCTCCTGGAAATCTGCCTGATAATACAGAGTGTGTGGATAGAGGCCAGTGCCGTAGAGGCGAGTGTGTTCCTTTTTGCAAGGCCAGTCACAGCCTTCCACCCTGCGCATGCAATGGTGAGTGCAGATTAAACTCGCACTAGTTCCGGCTGGTACTGTATCTCGGCCACTCTGACACAACCACAGTGAGTTAAGCGAGGGGTTCCAGTGGTGCTGGAAGTGTTGAAAGTCTTCAACTATCAAGGGCGGGGTGGTTGTTGTTAAACTGGCAGTGGTTAGCTGGAGGGACTAAAAGATTCTGTAATCATGTACACTCTTAATTTGTGTGTGGCTTGTTTAAATGTGACACCCAGTAGCATTTCAAACTAGTAGCACTCAAAATCCACCTTGACTAATATTTGTAAAATAAATGAATATAAAGAAGTGATTTTTTTTTTCATGGAAGATCAATGTATAATGAAGTCTCTCGCCCTGAACTGTAGGTTCTTTTGCTTTTCTTGCAGATACAGACAACTCGTGTAAAGTGTGCTGTAAGAACCCAAATGGACTGTGCACTCCTTTTAAATTTGAAACTGGAGATTATCTGTACCTGCGTAAGGGGAAGCCCTGCACCGTGGGCTTCTGTGATGGCCATGTGAGCGCCTTTATTTCTCTCTTCCTCAATTTTGGTGGCGGTGTGTTTCAGAGTAAAATCAATTTTGCGTTCGTGTTGGCATTAAATGTTCAGCATAATATGTTGCATCTTTGTCTCTTTTAGGGTAAATGCATGAAGCAGGTACAAGATGTAATCGAGAGGTTGTGGGACTTTATTGACACACTGGACATCAACACATTTGGTAAGCGATGATAGTTGATTAATTGCATTGTTGAGATGTTCTTTTGTTTGTTTGCTGTCAGCTACAATCAGGTCAAGAAGTGTGAACAAAATGTAACTGAAGCTTGTTCCCATTTATATTTTCACCAACCATGACTTCCTTCGTCACTCTAGTATAAATGTGGGATAATACAAAGGCCATGTTCCCTTAGTGGAGATGTTTAGAGAATATAAATGAAACGGACAATGGATATTAGAATAGTTAGACACCTGGAAATGCTCATATATAATGCTAGGGCAATAATTAAGAACCAGGGCCAGTGTTGTAGTCAAGACCACCTAAACCGTGACCAAGACCGAAGTGTACTGAGACCAAGTCAAGACTAAGGCAGTGCGAGTCCGAGTCAAGATCAAGACCAGACCAGTGTGAGTCACAAACTGCATGACACACTTAGGATAAAATGTGGAACATACAAATTATAGGCACTTCTCAAATCTGAAAGATTCATATTCCTATAAAAACACCCGCATACAAACAAACACTAAGAGCTGAAATCAACTTGACCATCTTTATTCAACACCCGTTATTGGTTGCATTTAAAGCAGGAATATTTACATCCAATCACAGTAATCATGTCAACAAATAAATCAGACAAGACTCAGGCAATTTAGTGATGTCCCGTCCCCACAGTTGTGGTATTGACTGGTCTTTAGATTAAAATCCCATGTCTGAGACTGAGTAAGAATGTGGTCGATTCCGAGACTTTCAAAAAGTGGTCTTGCCTGGAAAAGGACGCAAGTGTACGTTTCCCCCATGTATAGTAAGAAGGAAGTGAGACGGGTGAAAACTTCCCCAAGCATCACAGTTGGAGATTTGGAGAGACATATTTGGGATCAGTCTACAATTACTGTATATGCTGCCTCAATGCCAGCAAACTATTCGGAGGCTGTGCCAAAGGAAAGCCATTTTTCCCTTCTAAGCACAAATATGAGCAGTTAACTGGAAGCTACTGGAAGTGGGTTCTGTGGTCACATGAGACAAACCTAGCCCTTCTTGGCAATGAACACTTAAGGTGGGTTTGGTGTAAAAAGAAAAAAAAACTAATACTCGCTGTTATGTATGGTGGAGGATCTGTGATTGAGTGGAGCTGTTTTCCCTCTAAAGCCCCTTCTTAGGATACAAGGACATTATAGATCTTTAAATATATTTAAATGAAAGTCTGGTTGCTGTTGCCATGAAGCTACAAATGTGTCCTGGTTGGATCTTCCAGCAAGACAATGATCCAAATCTGCACAAAAGTGATCATAGACTCAAGCTCTTGAGCTCATTAAAAAGCCCATTGAAAAGCTATACTGTGAGCTGTAGAGGAGAGTCCACACAAGAAGATCTAGGACCCTGGAGGATGTGAAATATTGTCTATTGAGCAGTGTCTCCAATTCCTTCCTCTGTATTCTCCAATCTTAGCAAGCTTTAGTATAGGAAGTATAGTAAGACTCAGTGTTATTAATTTGTCAAATGGAGGTTGCACAAAGCACTAGATGGACAAGTGTTAATGTGGTTTTGTTAACACATTTTTTATATTTTGGGTTTTTATTTTCTTTTGAATTCTGTTACTACAGTTAGGGGCTGGGTTTCCAATGGTTTCCGTATAAGATTAAGCTAATAACCTATTAAGACATATTTAAAATATAAACATTTTACCCACTAAGGGTGTCCATAATTCTGAAGCTGAATGTAACGATCTACTGTCTTTCTTCAGGGAAGTTCCTGGCTGACAATATAGTGGGCTCTGTGGTGGTCTTCTCCCTCCTCTTCTGGATTCCTCTTAGCATTCTGGTGCACTGTGTGGTGAGTGTCTTCTTTTTATTTTTTATTTTTTAGAGCCTAAAATATAGCAGACTAGGCTGTTCTAGGACAATAATCAGGTGGTACACTGTATGGCCAAAGGTTTGTGGACAGCTGACCAATCACACCCATATGTGCTGTTTGAACATCCCTTTCCAGATTTAGTCCCCCTTTTGCTGTTATGATTACCTCCACTCTCCTGGGTAGGTTTTCCGGTAGAGCTCGGAACGTGGCCATTCAGCTACAAGTGCATTAGTGAGGTCAGACGCTGTTGCTGGGTGAGGGGGCTTAGTGAGCAGTCGTCATTCCAGTTCATCCCAAAAGTGTTCAGTGGCCTTGAGGTCAGGGCTCTGTGCAGGACAATCAAGATTTTCCAGTCTAACTTAAGCAGACCGGGGCATTATCATGCTGGAACAGGTTTGGGCTTCTTGGTTCCAGTGAAGGGAAATTGTAATGCTACAGCATACAAAGACATTCTAGACAATTATGTGCTTCAAACTTTGTGGTAACAGATTGGGGAGGAACTGTATATGGATGTGATGGTCTGGTGTCCGCATACTTTTGGGTGTACAGTGTACATTATGGCCTGATGCAAAGTTACCATCCTGAAGTTGATTTATGTTCAAATAACAGCACATTCGGAAGTGTTTTATTCCCCCTGTAGCACAGTAATTTGCCAATGATTACAATTTTGTATTTATTAATAAATACGGAACGGCTACAGTGGTGTTGTGGTGAACAGAAAAGCATCTCAGTATACACAACACATCACAGCATGAGGTAGATAGGCTACACCAGCAACAGACCATGTTGGGTTCCACTTCTGTCAGCCAGGAACAGAAAGCTGAGGCTGCAATGGGCACAGGCTTAATAAAACTGGACAGCTGAAGACTAGAAAATTGTAGCAGAATGGATTTCTGCTGAGGCACACAAATGGTAAGGTCAGAATTTGGCACTGTGACAGTATGAATCGTTGGACCCAGCCTGCTTTATGTCAAACAGGCTGGTGGAGGTGGTGTAATGGTTTGGGGAATGTTTTCTTGACACACTTTGGGCCCATTAATACCAGTCATTGCTTGAATGCCACAGCCTATTTGAGTATTGTTGCTTGCCCTGTTCTTCCCTTCATGGCCACAATTTACCCATCTTCTAATGTCTACTTCCAGCATGATTAACTTTTCCTTTGTGACATGGAATCTCAAACTGGTTTCGTGAACATGACAACCAGATCTGAATCCACTAGATCACCTTTGGGATGTGATGGAATGGTAGATTCACAGCATGAAAGTGCACCTGAAAAATCTGCAAATTGCATATGATGCAGTCAAGTCAACATGGACCAGAATCTCAAAGGAATGTTTCTACCGTCTTGTGGAATCCATGTCAGGAAGAATTGAGGCAGTTTTAAGAACAAAGTACCCAGTATTCGCTTAGTGTTCTTATTAAAGTGTAGATTAGCCACTGTGCAAGTCCCTGTTAACGAACTGTTACTATAGAAATGATAATGTATTAGTACGAGTGCTTTGATCTCAGCTACTTTGTGTGATGCTGTTGAGGAAGATTAATCGACCCGTTCTGTCGAAACAGATTTGAGAATTCAACAGCGCTATGGTGTGATCATTATTAGTTGATAAAGCAGTAAGGAAGTTTTTGTCTAAAATGTCATAATGTAAGAGATTTCCAAACATTATATCATTATGCTTGTTTGCAGGACAAGAAGCTGGACAGACAGTATGAGGAGAACTCCAAGTCTCTAATATACCCCAGCGTAAGTGCCTTTTCCTCATCCATGCACCATTATTCCAGAGATGAGAATCCTTTGCATACCTATAATAAGCAGGTCAAAAAGACAGCTAGCATAACTGTGTGCGTGAAGGTGTGTAAGATGCCATTAGCATGGCCTTTTCAGAGGGGCTTAACACAATATGAGTCTGAGTGAGTGTGGCTAAAGATGTGACCTGTGGCTCCACTGTTTGCTCTGAGCCTCACGGAACTGCAGCAGATGATGGTGGAAGTGTGTAGTAAAGCCAGAGGTGAGTGTGTCACATGGTCGTTGCCCGTGTAGAGTGTAGTGTGTCGAGTTGTGCATCTGTTAGCTAGTTGTTTTCTAAGGTGTGTCGAATGCTGAGCACGGTTAAAGTGTATAGTGTTGTGTAGTCGGTGTTGATGTAAATGTTACTGGAGTGTGGAAGTGTTATGAGCGCATGGCTTTTTGAGACAAGTGGCACAAACCCCAAGAAAGCTCGGTGCCCACGGAACCTGATATTGGATGATTGCCCGAGCAGCTCATGGGTGTGTAAGAGGCTATGTCAGTGTAGCTAATGGAATCTGGCATGTTCGTCATGTTCAAGACATTTCCTGTTGTTATAGTCAAATCATTTTATTAGTTTAGTTACTTCGTTTATTATTTAGTTATTAGTTTATAATATTACACTGTATATTCCTAAAACAGCAGGAACAATTAATTCTATGTTTCATTACATCTATTAAGCTAACCTCTACCACTGGGGTATTGCCTTCATTAAGAACTTTTTTTTTTAATACAACTGAATAATTTTGTTTATAATGACACTGGGACTTCTCTTCCTCTCTCAGAATATGGAGATGCTGAGCAGTATGGAGGGGGCTCCCATGCGCATCATCAAAGCCCCATTTCCTCCTCCTCCTCCTCCTCCTCCTCCTCCTTCTGTTTCAGCAGCGCAACCCGTACAGGGACACCCCAGCGGCAGCAGCACCTCTCCGCCTACAACCTCCTCTTCAGAGCCCAGGACGGATCCTCCACGTATGGCCACCATCGAGGAGGACTCCAGTGGCGACTCTCCACCAGGGACAGCCTTCCCCCCGAGCTCTGCGGCAGCCAAGTCGTTCGAGGACCTCACCGAACATTCACCACTAAACCGTCAGAGCAGGAGACTGCAGAGACAAGCACGCGTTGAGAGTAAAGAGACGGAGTGCTGAGAGACGCACTTTCCACCCAGTTCACATTTCCACACTCTCTGCCGCAAGTATGCACTTTGGTACACAAAAATAAAACCCGAAAAACAAATGAGCCTTTTGTAAGGAATCAGTTTGGAGACAATCCAACATCGGTACACTGTAGTGCAGGTGTATTTTTGTTTTTTTTTTGCTGACTAAGTATTTTTGGTTAGTTGTTTATTTTTGGTGTAAATGCTAAATGTATTTTTTTTTTTAAATACAGAGCAGAAAAGTAATGTATAAATGCCAGAGGCTGCTCTAGAAGCCTGGATATTAAAGATGCCCTCTTTGGAGAAACGCAGTTCACTGATCTCTTTGTCCTCCAGTTGATCCTGCTCCCTGTGTTAAAACCCGTGGGTTGCCTTTAAGGGAAAAGGAGCCGTGCTGAGCGGTGCGCTGTTGTCTGAGGGCCAGAAAAATGTAAATAGAAGCCTGAAATGAGGAGACTATGAAATGTTAGAAATACTTTTAAGCATTACAAACTGCACTTTTAAATTATACAGGGTGTCCCAAAAGTCTGCATCCATAGGCAAGTATTTATTTAAATACAGAGATTACAGCAAATGCTCAAAATTTCTTTTAAGCAAAAATGCCTATGGATCCAGACATTGGGGACACCCTGGAAATATGATATAAAGAATAATAAGTGCCTTGTAGAACAGCTTGTGCAGAATAAAAATTTAAATAAAAAACGCAGAAAAAGTTGTAGTAGTTTTACTAGTGGCAGGTGAGCACAGTGTGTAAGGTCCATTCCCGTTATACACCTTTACTTGGAAAAGTGACCAAGTATTATTCTTTCATCTTGTAAGTCATCACACCCTGTATTTGAGTAAAGGCCAGCCTTGCAGACACAGATTAAATTCATTTTCAATAAAGCTTCATCAGTAGCAGTAATCTAGACCCAGATTCAGCTCTGTGCACGTGTTCAGTGCTTCTGTCAGAAGTCTTGAGCTTTCAAATGCAGGATTTCTGCAGGAGAGTCACCAGTTTATCTTCCCGTGGCTGCATTTATTCTACTAACTACTGCTCATGATGGAATAGACTGGAATACCATTATGAGTCAAAAATAAGGTGTTCCTCTTAACACGTCACCAGTCCTGTCTCTGCTCTGCTGTGCCGTTGCATTTCGAGTTACTTTGCTTATAATTTTCTATTTTTTAAACTGTCAAAGTTTTAACTGGAAGAGTCAATGAAATATAGATACACTGAATATTAATTTATGCATAAACATATCAGGAGGAGAAGTGTTCAAACGTGTGTTTTATATTCAGGCACTGTACGTGTACTTTAGGTGCTATTTAGGTCTCCGTGGCTGTGGACGCCTCTGCGTGCGTGTACGCGTGTTTTCCATAATGACACAAAAGCTGTTTTAGAGAACAGATACGTTATGGATTTATGATTAAGCACTATGGCTGTGAATCTATATACAGTAAATATTTCATTGTTGAAATTGTTGCATTACATTTAGACCATGAGTGAGCAGTGCTGTGCATTTTTCAGTTATAATATCTTGATTGTGCGTTTTTGTTGACCACTGATTTTTTTTTTTTTTTAATTCATTATGTATGAAATGCTTGACTCCATTTATAACAGTCTAATTGTTACTTAAGTGTTGTATATTATGGCTTGGTGATCCACAGGTCAGAAAATGTACTATTTAATTGTGCCATAAACCTATGGAATACTGCCTTTTTTTTTTTTTTTTTTAAAGTTTAAAGTTTAAAGTACTATATAATGTCTGCCTTTGGTAGACCAGAAAGTTTAACTATCATATTTCACTTTAAGTGTTTCAGGTTGTATTCAGTGCTAATATTATACATTTGTCATCTAGATGTATATATCTTTATTTACTAACACTGTATGAACCCACAAGAATAAACTCTACCACCACACGTGCTGTTGTACTGAACGTGACCGTAAACACACTAGATAAAAACCCAAACCTTTTAATCAAAGCCACATCCTTCAATCACTGTTTATACATGCAGTAAGAAATGAATAATTGAGAACATGAACATCTTACTCACCAGCGCTAATACAAAGCTCTCGCACAGTTCTGTACACACACACACACGCACACAGGTTAACTCCTTTTGGGTGTGTAGGTGATTAGTACCTGATGATGAGAGTTTTGGAGCAATACAAATCAATAACAACTGCTCGGTGTACGGATTCCTGCGGCCCTCGTTACGTTGTCCTGGACTTGTCCTCTGTTATACTAGCCTTAAAATTGATTTCATTTTACAGACCTTGGTGCATAAAGTGTTTAGTGAATTAACAAACTAATGCCATCTATTACTGTATATTCACATCATGTTGGAATTATAGTCATTATGTGCTTCTGACTGCCACAGCTAAATAAGTTCGGAGTAAAATCAGTACTCTTGTATATCTTATACAGTCATGGCTGCCGGAGCCCTTTCTGTATGGAGTTTACATGTTCTCCCCGTGCCTGCATGGGTTTCCTCCCACAGCCCAAAAACATGCAGATTAGGTCAACCGGGGGGGGGGGGGGGAAGACAGAATCAGTTGCTGTAAAACTTATACGTTTGGTGTGTTTGCCAGCTCTAATCACACAGCAGGCTGTTCTCAGGTTTCTTACAGTCTACATCAGCCCAGTAAGGCAGGATGAAGGGTAAATCAGCCACTTTGCTCTCCAGCAGTCTCCACACGTGCTCGGCTACAAACTGGTTGCCCTTCTCAGAGAGGTGCAAGCCGTCCGAGAGATACACTGAGAAGTCCTGAAAGAAAAGGAAGAAGATTTGTTTGTATCCAGGCATATGCTCAGCATAAAATCATGTTTAAATAGTAATAAACACGGAGGTTGATTCTGAAAAATGTTTGTGATTCTAAGAGAGGCTAAACATTAAAACCAATACTGAATTTTGTCAAATTAGCACGTAAAAGCTGGCTTGTTTAGGCCAGTGCTGCATGATATGGCTCCGTTATTCTCTACAACATAATCCAGCATCCTCTTTAACCATTCCACACATATTCAACACTGTGTTTTAATGTATTCCTAAAAGGATTTTTATTGGATTACGTGAGCACCATGCCTTAAAAAAAAAACACCCTCAGAAACAGATTAGGTTGATTAGGACAATGAGACATCTTAACCCAAAAACCCGGCCATCTCGATTGTAATCGCAATTAATTGTCATGTTCAAGCATGTTCACAAATGTGTCTTGTGCAGCTTTTCTTATTGTTAAAGACTGTCCGTTTTCTGCTGACAAAGATTCAATTACAATTAACGAATACAATTACAGTTACAATTTATGAACATATTGTGCAGACCTAATACGTGTATTCATGTCAGTTATATTTTTGTTAACTGGCTAATTCACTGGTAAGAGATTTGTGTGCGTGTTGCACCTCTCCATCTTTTTGCATGAGGGACCAGAGATCGATCACGTCCACTCCACACTGTCCTGCCGTCTGGACACACACCTGAGCATACTGACCAGCCACAGAGTTCAGACGGTTCAGAGAGCATCCTGGAGAACAGGGGGGGGGGATGATATTGGTTCATCTTAAAACATAAACAAACATTAAAAAAAAAAAAAATGATGAGCAACCTTTTAGTATGCACTCTTTTTCCCAGAGTTCCTCTTGAATTGATGGCGGAGTGATGAATATGACCTTGTCTTTAGGCACGCCAGCTGAGGCCAGATATTTAACAATGTCTTTCAGATTCTCTGAGTATTCCTCACAGGGAACATGCTGCTGTGGGTTCTTATCTGAGAGAAAGTGGAAAATTCCGGTTTGAATGATAAGAAATGTTCAAATGGTAGACACATTTGAGAAAAACTTAACTACTAGCTGGGGAGAGAAGGTTCATGTGGCTAAGCTGGATACTAAGCTGAACTTGTCTTGCCTTCCAGAGCAGAGTCGTTGGCACCGAAGAACACGGTCACTGCCGCAATAGAAGGATGAGAAGCACCATGATTTGGGATGATCCGGGGAAGAACCAGTTTAGCCCATCGAGTGTTGTATCCAGACAGACCTCTGTTCACCACATCACATTTTCTGACAAAATGGTATAACAGATAGAGTACAGCAGAGCCACTGGACACATGTAGTCAGGGATGCATTGAATTGTAAAATAAATTCCACACACCCACAGCACAGATTCATTTCATAAGCATTATTTACATTTGTCCAGTCATATTCTGACTTTATATTAGACGCATGAAGTTTACTATTCCTGAACTTTTCTCCATAATACATTAGATCCAAACAGGAACATGTTTCTGAGATAGCTTAAACCCATTATAATTCAAGCTTATATGCTTATATGACAGTAAGCCTGTACAACACCCTGGGCAATGTACTGATCTAGGGAACATGAAGATTATGAAGGGTTAAACACTCACCTCGCGAGCTTGTTTGCTATATCAGAGCCCCATCCTTTCGCTTGGAAAGAAAACTGAAAGACATGAAATGTCTCTTAATGGAGGAAAAATAAACATTTGCCTGTGTGTGACTCCTGTCCTAACCTACCTGTGTAATAGAGTCTCCAAACAGAACTACCTGAGGCCAGATAATACTCTTTATTTTCGACATTGTGCTAAATGAAAGTACAATATACAAATATTTGAAACAGTCTTCTTCCCTGTTCCAGTCCACCGGTGGCTCAAAGCAGGAATTACCCATCTGCGCCCCCTAACGGAGCTCGTGAGAAGTACATCAACATCAACAGCAGTAATGCTTTTCTTTGGTCTTTGCTTAGCCTACTTCATTTATGTTTTACAGTATTGATCGTTCATGTTAACCTGTTTCAAAATACAGGGATGGAAACATTCTGAAATACACACATAATAATAATAATAATAATAATAATAATAATAATAATAATAAGACGACGAATAAGAAGAATCTATTTATTTTAATATATTTTAATATTTTCTCTGAATAACAAGCTTTTGCCTACAGTAATGTTTTGCAGTACATATGACACTTTATCATGAAAATGGTATTTTGTTACAGCAGACTTTAATACTAGTCTTGGGAATTAGTTCTTTCTTCATGTTTATCTTCACAAAGCAAACTTTCATTTAAGCTCTGTACAGTAAACATATTCATCCTGGTTTTATAAGCTTTTGCTTTCAACTAAAAGTTTTTGTTTTTATTAAATTAAGAACTAGAGTCCACTGTATCCACTGCAATGGACTGGTTTTTTTTTTGTTTGTTTGTTTGTTTTTTTAATAAAAGTGTGTGTAATGTTGATATTGATCTTAAAATTTCTACCCTTTAAATTTAGAATAACCCATAGAGTGATTAGTAAAGTTGCTGTGACACAACTATTATTAAAGTTATGTTTAACACAGTTATATTCCTCCTTTTTGGCTGAGTTTAAATGTTATTTATTTTTATTTTTTATTTATTTTTTTATTTACATACATGGCAATGCTGCTCCGTTAATGATTAAGATTTATTTCCTGTTAGTAAGTTGCACGGAAGTTTGAAGCTTTCGCTGTGAACAAGTTAAACCACAAGCATGACGCCCTTGTTTATGTTATTGAGCTGAAATGTAAGTGTCTCTGAAGGGCTGCGGCCCCTTTAAGAACAGCTGGGTGGAGTCGGAGAGGAAGTGAAGTGTCAACGCCAGGCTCGCCAAAACAGAAAGAACCGGAGACGCGGTGCTTTGATGGTCCTCTTCCACGGTACGTGTTTACACTGGCCCACCACAAGCCCAGAGCAGAGGTGAGACCCCCGCCGCCATTATACCCGGTCCCGGTCCGCATGTGTGCTGAAAGAGAGTCGGCTTTTAAGCGCGAGAATAATGAAAGTAGGTGCTAAGGGAGTGGGTGGGGCGAAGGGGGTCCCCTAGCAACGGACTTCCGTTACTTCCCCGGTGATCTCACTAATGAGAAACGCACAATGGAAGGTTTGATATAAAGAATGCTCGCGAGCCCGGTGTACTCACGCGAGAGCGCGCGAGGACTCTGGAGCGCGCGCCCTAAACAGCCAATACCAGTTAAAGGCGGATAACAAGTGGCTCGGAGTTTACTGTACGCTCCTGAGGGTGTGGGCGCGTGAGCCCCGACACGAGCATGTGCTGTTGTTCAGGTCCGCCGCATACAGATGTTCCAGTTAGTGACACTGATGCTCGTGTCAGCTCTTTATCCAGTAGCTGTGTGTGTGTTAGAGCACAGTGCACACACATCAGGAACAATCACACCGCCGAGCTGCGGTGTGGGACTGTGGGGGTGGATGGGTGTGTGCATGGACAACTGGCTTTCAGTTCTGCCCAGAAACATTAGGCATTTGTTCACTTACTGCATGCCAGAAAATGACATAGTGCTACTTTTCAGTTTTACATTCGGATCATTCGCATATAATAAGAACTCGATCATTTTTAACTCACAACATTGGATTCATGTCCCTGAAAATTCATAAATCTGCAGTAACTTTATCCTGGTGAGGATCAGAGTGGATCCGTGGCCTATCCTGGGAACACTGGATGTGAGGAGAGAATGCACTCAAGATGAGACGCCAGTCCATTGCAACACACACACACACACACACACACACACACACACACACACACACAGAATCACTCATTCACAGTCAGTAAAATTATTAGAGGTGGGTGGGAAAACGGAGAACCCTGAGGAATCGCACACAGGCACTGGGGGAACATGCAGAGAAATGCCACACAGACGGAAACTCGAGCTCAGGCTCCAACCCTGCAGCTGTAAAGCGGCTACGCTACCTGATACCAACACTCACTTGCTGTTGCGTCTGATAAACGATATACGTTGTAGGTGGTGAATACTTCCTGACCGTAGCCAATTTCTTGTTATAGGACTGCTGCTGACCTGATATTATATCCGTTTAATTGAAATTTATATAGTGCTTTGAACAATGAACATATTTATATATTTACAAAGAAATTTATAAATTCCAGATTTAAATTTACAAATTTATTCCTAATGAGCAAGCCAGAGGCAAAGGCGCCAAGGAAAAACTTACTGAGACAACATGAGGAAGAAACCTTCAGAAGAACCAGACTCAACAGGGAAGCCATTGTCTTCTATAAGAGTATACGGAATGGTCAAAAAGTGCAATTGTGTGAACAGGAACTTACAGGCTTATAAGCATCAGAGTCATTTCTGAATTTATTATAGTTTAAAGTCTACTGTATCAAACTGAAGTTATTAACTGTGCATTGATACGGTGGTGGTGCAGTGGTTAGCACGGTCACCTCACAGCAAGAAGCTTCTGGGTTTCAAACTAGCTGGCTAACTGAGGCCTTTCTGTGTGGAGTTCGCATACATTTACATTTACAGCATTTGGCAGACGCCCTTATCCAGAGCGACTTACATAAGTGCTTTGAAGTCTCCATCATT
>JAQQZR010000005.1:15578154-15590398 GCA_030068235.1 Notoglanidium macrostoma
GTTAAGGGCCTTGCTCAAGGGCCCATCAGTGATAGCTTGGCAGTGCTGGGATTTGAACTCACGACCTTCCGATCACTAATCCAATGTCTTGACCACTGAGCTACCACTTTGGAAATGCGTCCGGTGTTAAATGACTGACTCCGAACGCAGAAATGCATCACCCGCTACATAACACAGAAAAATGCTGGAAAAAAAAAAAAGAAGTTGATAGAGAGAGGAAAAGGTGGAGGTGGAACACAGTTGGTGAAAATCAGCCCATGGGAATTTTTCTTTATTGCTACAGAATTGAAGCGGTGATACAAATGAATGTTTCATCATTATGGTATAAACACAAACACGATAAACTGACCGACCATAGAGTGTAGCTGCATTCATAATAATATTAAATAATTGACATAATAACAAGCAATAAGTACACAAAAATCTATTTGCTCTTCAAGACCAGACCAAAGTATACTGCAAAAATGACATCTTAGTAAGTGAAGACATCTTAAATATAGACAAAATTGAACTAACATTTCCAACTATAAGACTACTATGAAACGGATACAGGATTATTAAACCAATTCCTAGGAATTTTTTACTAATATAATGAAATAGTCTTGTTCTAGTGGGTGATCATTTTAAGCATTCATTCTAAAAAGCAGCACCATGATCTGCTAATAGAACAAGAAAAAAAAATGTAACGATTGAAATTAGCTTTAAAATGCCTACTTTAATAATCTTATATGTAGTTTACTATAATCTTATTTAAACTACATTTGACTATATTTGCGATGACAACGTTTCCCCCCAGTGTAGCACATGTACGAGTCCATTCACACACACGACGAGCTCTCACCAGATTCTTGAAGAGGGCGGTGAGCTCCTTGGTAAACACGGAGAACTTGAGGAAGGCTGAGCCAAGGTCAGGGTCATCTCGGTACACGCAGTTCTCGCCGAACTTCTCCAGCGCTTGGGTGTACTGCTCCTCATTCTCAACATGAGCTGAAAGGAGAGACGTGAAAACCTGACCTGTAATACAGTCCTCAGTTAAACAAGTGAAGGGAAGACCTTCTCTACCCATTACTATACATTTGTGCATTTAGCACAGCACGTGCTCATAATAAATTGAAGATGATTTTACACTGTGATTCCAGCCGTCTTTTACGACCGTTACTCGTCACACTCTACGAGATAAACCCAAAAAAGACCCGTGTATTAACGTGTTCGTGTTCGAGTAAATGATGCTCTAGAGAACATACGCTATGTTCTGCCGTACTGAGTGTGCGGTGATGTGGCACAGATTTGTACCTATTCAACTGGAAGTTATAAAATCTGTTTTACGCTGACATTATGGTAAATAAACTCTATGAACAAAGCATTTGCGTGCTAATTAGCTTGCCACACATCTGGAAACTGTAATTCATCCTCGGGTTCTTTCCATGTCACATCTCTTTTGGTCCTGTTGTTATACAAGTGTGATGAGACGTTGTAGAGACTTTCTGTCTGCTGTAACAATTCAACAAACTGCTCCAATAGGTTTGGTTCATGTTTCGGCATTGCCACTAGCGGTCGTCCTGGGAGTTTGGTGCTGTGGGTAGATTTTAGGCGGGTGTCATAGCAGCGGTTACATTCTGAAATTTTTGTAGAATTTCCTGACACTGCCAGAACTTTCTCATCGCCTGTCTTTGGTTGCAGTGGCACTAAATCGGCCGCTGGTGAGCAGGTCACATTACATGTTCTAAAATCACAGGTCTTATTGCCAGAAACGATCCGTTATGATGTACTATTGTACCTTCGACAGCAAAATTAGTGTACAGTGTAACGCCGGCTTGAGGCATCTGAGCAGCCAAAAAGCTGAAAGGTATGTTATGAAAAAAAACTTGGCCGGCTCTCGCTAACACAGATTGAGTGGTTTCTCACCATCAGATGGCTTTTCTATCTCGCTTCCCATTGTCTCCTTGGTTTTGGCATCTTTCCGCTCAACCTGGTAAACCAGGCACATTTGATCTGCTTATTATTGCAATCCCTTTATTTCCACTCTGTCTGAGATGAGACCAAATGCCCCTGATAGTAACCAAATGGCATTTTAAACATGTCCCAAAACCCAGAACTTCTTCTCACGCAGTAAAAAAGGATTAGCCTTTCCTTATCTGAATCTTCTTGTCCATGTTAACATGAGAGAACATGTGAAAAAGGCAAACAAGTGATTAGTTAATTTCCCCAACTACACTTGAGATTCTCTAGTGTTGTTAGCAATTAGTCCTCTTTTCAGTGCCTTTGGGAAAGTGTGTACTATACAAGCCTTAACATGTTGCATTGCAGGCTATATGTGTGTGTCGGCGGGGGTTATAATCAACACCTGCACTGGTTATAGGTCATGCTTGTATGCGTTATGTCTGTCTTTGTGGTCATCAGCTCAACAGTTACTCATACCTATACGTCTTTCTGACTGGCCCGGATTTTTTTTTTTTTTTTTTTCTTTTCTCCCCCACATCATAAAGCATCAGGGGGGAAAAAAAAAAAAAAAAAAAAAAAAGCCCCACTGGAAAGAAACCCAAAAGAACAAACTGTGACCAGGATATTTTAATTTCTGAAAACCTTTTTACAATCCATTACAATTTATCCACTACGGGCAATTAAACATGGAGAAAATGTAAACAAGTGCTCCATCAAATCCATACATATGCAGAAGTGTCTTACTCATTGTCCACGCTACGAGTCTGAAGTAGTGCTTAATGAAAGGCAAGTGCACTTGTCTGATGAAGAAGTTACTGTAAGAGAGTAAGTTAGCCTATATTTCTCTTACAGTTAATAGTAGGCAGTTTTAGTATCTGCTGTAAGACTGTAAGACAGTGGTCCAGCTTGGCCTTTTCCAAGTAGAACTAGATTTTGTCCCCAATTACAATAAAAAAATTAAAATTAAAAAAAAATCACAAGTATTTCTCTGTTCAGTTTCTTACTCGGAATTATTTAACTTACAATCATTCATTTATTTCAGTTTAACCACGTGCATTGAGTTTCAAAAGTAATAATAATGATAATAAATTTGCAGTGCGTTTGGGCTTAGAACCCACGGAGTTAAGCTTTTACAGGAGTAGTGCACAGTAACAAGTAGCTGTTGGCTTCATTATGACTTTTGACTTCGGTATAAATAATACGACATTTGTACCAAGTGTTGGATTTTTCTTTCAATGTTCTTGTTAAACAGCTTCTGTAGAATCCACACTGCAAATTCTCAAGTGTTAAATCTACTGGTGTTAATTTGTCTTAATCTTTGCTGCGTTCATTCAACACTTTCTAAAGTGTTCATAACAACTCGGCGTCAATGCAGAGTTAAAATGAACTCTGCTGAACACCAGAGCGTGCCTTCATAATTCTCCAACACCAGCTCTCGTATGCAATTGTGTTAAACCATATTTCTGCTGTGTCAGCTCAACTCTATATTTAACACTTTTTAGCACCTGAAAATCTTTTTTTTTTTTTTGTGAAGAAATTTGCTGTGCAACATAAAAATAACTGAACCATGGGATGCCAGTGACATTTGTAAATTTAGCTTAAGTGTTTCAAAAGTGATTTTTTTTTTTTTTTTTTGGTCCATACCAAACATTTAGTATTGATGTCCAGATGAAGAATCATTATTACATTTTTGCCACCCACCTATATTCCTATGAAAAAATGTACTATATTAATTCAAACTAGCCCACAGTGAGTAACACACCTTTTCGGACTGTAAATTAGAGCTGGACACCTATTTACAGGGCTCGGTTACTTACCCCCAGTTACTCTACCACCCTGAAAGACGGGCACACAGACAGGAATTACTGGCCTCTGATGAATAATACATTAGTCTAGGCTAAAGTGGAGTATGTAAGGATCAGTGTCAGTCGCATTCTTTCTTTCACTCTGAGCCATTGTCTCTGCGCAGGGAAGACATAATGAGGCAGGAAATGAGGCAGTAGCCTGCTGTCTTTTTGGAATTGGCCCAGAGTTGGGACATACCCAAAACAAAAGAGAAAAATGGAAGTCCAGGCCATACTCCAACAGAGCAGGGTTTTCATAGGCAAGAAAGAAAAAACAAAAAAAAAATAAAAAAAAAATCATAACACTGATCTGCTTAAAAGAATATTAACCAAATTGGTAGCTTTGCACCAATGGTAGTCATAGCACCACCATATCACTAATGTAAAAATCGCTATTGTGTCTACAAAGGAATGCGCCGTTGCTAACCAGGAGGCTTTTAGTAATGAACAAATTGTATTCCAGCAGTACTACATCAAGGCTCCAGGAATACCCATGATGTCCATATCACTTAAAAGGACCTCAGAGCCACCGCAGTGACATTTAACTGCTAAAAAAAAAACATTCAAACTAGAAAAGATGCCGTGTCAGTGCTGCGCGCTGAAAACGAGAGAAGCTTGAGGGGGCGTGAGACAGCAAGCAGGAAAGTGCGAAGAGCTGCTACCTTCCAAACATCTGCTTCTGGGCTGTGACTCATCGGCCTCGAAACTTAGTGTGAATACACTGTGAACACTCAGAATAAAACCTGTTCTAGCTACTGGCAAGGCCTCATGGCTTAAAGCTCCTCAGCACTGAAACATTTCTATATATAAAAAGTAAATGATGTACAATAACAAGCGTGTCTAGCAGTCTGAGAGTGCTAACCATGAACTTCGAATTAACCACATGGTGCGACATTCACAGTAGGAAATTTCAGATCAAGTTCCAACTTCCCCAGCTTAAAAAAAAAAAAAAAGAAAGTACCTAATGTTATGACGATAGTCCTCCACGCATATCGGTGTGTACACTTTCTACACTGATTCTGTTTGGACTGGAAACATCTTCCCTTGCTCTCTCACTGCTGACTCCCGGTGAACATTTTTGCTTTTTTGCTAAACCTTACCTGCTCATCCGTAACTGTAAACTCCTGAGCACCAAAAACAGTTCCCTCATTGCAGTTAAGCTAGCCAGCAGTTCATGTTTTAGCATTGAGCTGACCGCCACTTTATCTTCTGCGGTGTCTGCATTTCGTCGACAGTCCCTTAAAAAGTCACCCACTGAACACTGCAACTCAACTCAGCAAGGTACATCACGTTAATAACGATTTGGTCAAATTTTGTAACAGAATTTCTCAGTAGTTCCGTTACGGATTCTGAGAGCCTTGTGCAGGAGATCACTTACGTAGTGATGTTGCAAAATATGCTCAGAGGCTTCGACCCTGGCCTAGCTTAACTAATCATACACAACAATACAGATTGTTAAATGTTCGGCTGTTAAATAACGCTGTTAAAATTATAGCAATGAAAATGACCATGCAAATTGAAACGGAAGTCCCATCTGTGTCGACCTCTGACAAACGGAAGCTAGTTCACTCTGCGTATGAACAAAGAGCCGTTGACGATACCGCTCGTCCGTCAGGGAAGTCTGGGAGTGGGTTCTGCACTTCTGTAGTGCAAAGTGCTTCTTTGCTGACTGCCAAGAACAATATACTGTGTAAGAACTGTTATTGTTATTTTCACTGACCTAGTCTTCATCTTAGTTATTTTCCCTGACGTAGTGTGGATACATTTTTTTCTCATCCAGTTAGTGCGTGCTGCTGCCCTGGGTGCTGCTATGTGCTGCTGGTAACTGCTCATGCTAAATTTTTGCAGTCTGTATTGCCTTGATTACCATCATTAATGGTGAAATAAATCCAGATAATTGTTTGCCTGTTCATTCGTATGACACCAGGCTTACGTCACATATCACCACATGGTATTCCATGTAGGTGTCTGAAAATTTTTTTTGTAACAAACAAGAGTATGAGTAAATGAGCACGGTATCAGATGGATACCTGAAACCAGTGTAATGTTGCACCTGCAGTATAAACTATTAAAACATCACTTATTATTATAATATGCCAAATGTTAAACCAGATCCTATACCGAAATCTAAGAAGCGGGTACAGTTTATCGGAGTATGAGCAGAGGATTGAAAAGAGCGAATCCCTCGCACACATACTGTACTTCAGCAATGAGAACTGATCAGTCAATTGAACAAAGTGCCTCTTAAAATGATCTAAAAAATGTTTTTCCATTTCAATGGGTTAAAATGACATATTCAGGACTCTTGTGGGAGCAATGCGTCAAACTAGTCTAATTACACGTCGCACGGCACAGTATATATTTGTTATCTCGGCATTCAGCTGGAAGTTTGAAACTTATCTCTGTTTAATGACGTGATAGTGGACAGACCTACTTCCTTGGTTCAGACTGCTGACTCACGCGCACAGTCATGTGTACACACATGTACAATCATACATACAGCACAGACCCAAGGACAGACTTTTAACGATCATATTAAGGGTGACTTCACATATAGGTCTTTTTTTAAAATGAACCATACTCAGTGCTGCTAAAGAGGACCTGAAAGGGAACTAGCTGCAAATGGCATCAGTGCTTTTGGAGTTCACAAAACAAATACAAGACGACTCCGTTTTCTTTCATTGCATTGATGAGATCATAGAGCACTTGATTATACCACATCCCCTTTATCATAGTTTTATAATGAATATTATAGTTGCTTTACATGATGTCTAACATTTGGCTGAAATGATGATTTGGCTGAAAAAAGCAAAGCAGGCAAACCAGACATAGGGCTAGTAACTGTAGTAATGGCTAATGTGAATGGTTAGGGTAGACAAAATACATGGCCATTTCTTTGCATTTTTTCCCCCAATTTTCTCCCTAATGTACTTATGGCCAACTCCCACCCATCACACAATAGCCACCAACCAGGAAGGGCAAAGGTCATCAAATGCCTCCTCCGAGGCATGCAAGTCCAGCCGACCACATCCTTTCGAACTGCTACTCCTGCAACATGAGCTCACAGACACCCATGACTAGTGATGGTCACCGTGATTGATAGGTATAGAAAGTATGCCACCCCTCCCTCCCTGAGAGCACGGCCAATTTCGCTCTCTTAGACTGCTGGTCATGGACAGCTGTGGCATCATCCGGAATCGAACACGTGGTCTCCCAATGATTGGGCTCCGTTGCAAATCTGTTGTGCCATTCAGGAGGCTATTCGAGTTGTTTTTGTGTTGGGTCACAGAAAACTAGAGCTATTTATGTACAGCAACTCTCAGGTTCTTTACCTGTAAAGCAAAATGTGAAGTGAAGTGTCAAGTGGTCCACAAAATAAATAACAAGGTTGTGGGGTAATTTTAGAGGGGTCTGAGTTCATTAGTTGTGGTCACATACGCACAGAAAATAGTCATGGGGTCATGGTTCTGAGTCCACTATAATGGGGAAAAAAAACAAAACAGAAAAAAAAACCCACCCTGAATCATTCATAGCAATTAATTTGTTGCTCGTTTTCTGTTGTGCGAGTTTCATTAAATAGATTTCTATCGCTATCACATGGACACAGATCGCCAACAACGCACCAGTCTAAACTTTTTCTGCTGCTGATGGGGGAAGGGTGACATTGTGAGTAACGTGCGCGCTACACCTGTCCGCACTGCACCTGGAGACTCGTATTTAAAACAAACAGTCATGTCGTTGAGCCATTATCTCGAAATCCATCTGCATTTCCGCAAACTGAAACAATCCCCATGGAGCTCCCATGTGAGACGGAAGAAAGTAATTTATTCGGCACATAGCACAGAATAATGGTTAAATCAGGCAGTGTTGCTGAGTCATGCTGACAATATTCCCCTTCAAGGCTACATTTCCCTGTAGCTTATATAGCTCGTTACACCCTGCTGCTAATCACACTTGTGGTGTCTACCTCAAGACGTGATGGCTGTCCTCGAAGTGCAGGCTTATGAGTTTTTACCTCGATGTCTGCTCTGCACAGTGTGCACCTTCCACTAAGACACAGTCATCTGTAATTGGAAGAAGTCACAGGTACTGCTATACAATGACAGCTCACGCTGTCAGGCATCTACAGCAAACTTCAGCTTCACTACAAGCAGGACAATACATGCTCCAGTTCTGTCAGTCTGTCTCTCTTTCTGCTTAGGGTTGGGGACCAAAACTCTGTTCCAAATTAGAACCGAATCCAGAATGACAAGTGCCAGGTACCAGAGAAAAAAATACATTTTGGTTCTGGTTATGAGTTCCTACACGCAAAAACCCTTTATTATTGCAAACAAAGGCTACATATCTGCAAGGACGTACATAGCTATGTGCCGAGACCGGTCTACGTGACATCATCACTCATCAATGCAACAGCGGGTCCATTTGTTTAGATACGAGTTAGCATGCACTGTCAAAACAGTGTGAAAGCTGGACCTTTGTGAAGGTTCAGTTATGTTCAGAATTGAAACAAGGAATCTATAAAAAAGTATAAGTATTCTTGTAATAATAAGTATAATAAAAAAAATTCAAATGATTCCCAACTGTGTTTCTGCCCATCTCTCCGCTCCTCTCTCTAATTTGTGTCAACAGGTTTTCCATCCAGCCTGAATAAAATTTCATTCAATCCATTGTGGATATAAAACGGATCAGCGTTCTATCTAGATTTATCTAAATATAAGCACAGAGGAAACTCTTATGTTGTTTGGACAAACAAGGAAACTCAAGTTCTCTCAAGCACAGGATGGGTGGATGGGTGGATGGGTGGATGTACTGGATGTACTGGATGGATGGGTGGATGGACTGGGTGGATGTGTGGATGGGTGGATGGACTGGATGGACTGGATGGGTGGATGGGTGGATGGGGTGGATGGGTGGATGGACTGGATGGGTGGATGGACTGGATGGGTGGATGGACTGGATGGACTGGATGGACTGGATGGACTGGATGGGTAGATGGATGGATGGGTGGATGGGTGGATGGACTGGATGGGTGGATGGACTGGATGGGTGGATGGGTAGATGGATGGATGAATGAATTTAATGAATATCAAATGTTAAAACCATCTATTACATTGCTGTTTTGGCATGCTTTCCTTTCCAGACACAGGCAAAATAAACAGCTATGCACTTTGAGTATTGTTGTCTTGTTAGATTTAGTTCATGAAAACAGTATTGCAACTGTTCTAGTCAGCGCTGTTCGCCTTTCATAACTTCAAATGGCACAACACACAGTCTCCATTCCTGTGTGCTAGGTAAAGCACTTTGTATTCACTGTGGTTAGACCAGCCTCTGCATGCTCAAAGTCATTATGGAACATACAAACTCACTTAGCCCATTAGCGTCTGACACACACTACAATAAATAGTGGGAATTTTCAAAACTACATATCCACCGAGTCATCAAGTGTCTGTCCTCTTAAAAAACACTTCAAGCTATTGTAGTGATTCCAGTCCTAATCTTCAGTCAAATCTCTGCACTTTTTTTTTTAAACTGCTCCCAGTACACCGGTCACAACATATTACCCAGCCAACAAGCTCATTACGAGTTTATAGCAGGTGTGTCAGAACAGGGGAACACACTAAAATAATGCAGCACAAGGCTCTCCACCACAACCAGGAATGGTGAAACCCTGACCAAGAGCAACAGTCAGATTTATGGGGGGGGAAAAAAGATCAGCTTTAGTTTTGCTGCCTGAGAAAACACAGAAACAGACAAGTTCAAAGTGCCTTAACAAAAGATAGAATATCTCCAATCTGAGCCTGAATGAAAATAACAAACACTGGTTGGCCTAACCCTTAGCTGGCCTAGTGTACGTTCTGGCACAAAGCCGGTTTCCTACCGAGTTCAGAATCTACACGCCCACTCAGATTCCCACTTCAGTCCCACAGCGACAAACATCTCTAAAGCAATTGAGTCACCATGTTATAGCTTTGTACTGATCTGAGACAAGCTTTTCAGTTTCTCTTAAAACAGTCACATTTGGAAATAAATAGCGCGCTCCTAATTCACCTAAACGAATCAACTTCTGTTTTATCGAATACAGGGTGTGAAGAAAGCAAGTGTGCTTCACTGGCCGTTCATTATTCTAACAAAAACATTTGGGCACAGATCTTTTCCACTTCAGTTGGAATAACAATGGCTTATTCTGTTTGCAGTCTATAGTGAGGTTTCCAACCACCTGTTTTTATGCAAATTCTGAACTTTTGCATATGGAAACAAACGGAAATCATTAGAGATTTACTAAACACTGCAAAAGTGGAAATGTTGTCTATAAAAAGAATAAGCAGGTTCATCTTTCTTGCTCAACACTGGCATAAGAGCAGTTAATGGAAACACACCGCGTTTTGTTTTGTTTTTTCAACTGAAATGAGCAAAATATGGAAGGAGTCACATTATGTGATAAACAGCCATGAAAGAGGTTAGCATTTAGATGCAGAAATGGCTTTCATGATACTCTCATACATATGCATATGGGCTGCATCTGCATATGCCGTGTCGACTGCTGTTTTGTGCCATGAATTTTATTTCTAATGCTAATGCAAACTCAAGCACTTGTAGAAGAAACCAGATATTAAAGGGGACATGTCATGGAAAAGTTTGTCTTGTTGTTTTGGAAATAAGATATGTCGATGTGACTTGGGGACATACTGGGCCGCTCAAAGTGGACTGTAACCTTCCCAGTCTGTAATGGCCATGGAAAGAAACCAGGCAGAGAGAACAGGCCAGTTACAAAAGTGCATGCTTCTTATGTAGCATCTCCCCTCACTTTCGATGGCAACACCCATCATTAGTTGCTGCTAGTTCAGGTTAGCTTGACAAGGTAGCTTAAACAATGTTAGGGCAAGCAAGCAATGGAAGCAGTTCAGGAATATTTGTTTCATAAATACGTAAGAATCTGGATCATAAAAACAGCAAGGTACCGGCAGTAGCAAAACAACATTCCGTGCATGTGGATGACCATGTTCTCCTTTAAAGATGTTAGCTAATCAGTAACACTATTTGCATATTTAATATTTAAAAGCACAGCCACATCATTAGCCCGTCTTATCCTTTAGGGTTTTCATACCATGCATGTAAATTTTATAAAAGAATCTCATGGACCAATATAAAATAATTGAGTACGTGGCACCTCCCCTTTAAGGTCGAGGCTAGCTTTAAATGACAATGCCTTCCTTACACAGCCTTCTGATGGAATATTGAGAAACCAATCTATATCTTTGTGTTGTACAATGTTAAGTACGAAACCTGAAATGATCACAGAACACAAGCTCTCTAAATGTCATTCTGCGTTAAGTTACAGTTGCGACTCGGGGACAAGCTACAAATATAAGAGGTAATGAACCATTGGGACCTCCTCCTCCTTTACAAAAACGACCCACTTCTGTGTATTACACAGGGACCGCACCATTATCCTATGGTTTCCTGAAAATTGCATGTTGTTTCAGATCGCAATCGAGCCAGTTCAATTCTGTCCATCATTTATCTGTGTACCAAACCCACACATTCCTGTTTAAACCCCATCCACTATATGAAATGCCAAAGACATCAGTCTTTCTATTTTTTAGCAATCTAATAATGAAACCATGCCTGGAGAAGACTGAAGGTTTTGTATAGGGCCATAAATAATTATGAAGAGTTATCCAAGGCCAACAGTAAACTACAGCATTTGGACACCAAGAGGCTCATAAATCAGCACCAAACAAAGAGCTAATAACTCATAAAAAGCCTCTGCGTTATCTAATGGAGTGCGCCAGCTCAAGAATGTAAGTGTGGACTATTCATTCGGTAATTCATCATCTGTCAAAGCTAGTCCACAGGTCACCGCTCTGTTTTTGTTCGGTTGGTACAATAGTGGTTTTACATTACCTGTGGAGTGGAGAGTGGCGTTTCCAGCTGTTTTAATGCAAACTTGGATTTGAATTTGCAGCCCAGCGCCGGAGTACACGTACTTCAGAAAACATTTTCGCATATGCAGAATCAAACCTTGTTGCATGCATCTACATGGCAGAACACAACAGTTCTGAGTCCATCTAAAGAGTCTGAGATAGGGTTGGAGTTTTTGTACGGGATGGTGTAAGGTTACCTAACATAAGACCAGTTTTAAAGGGTCATTCAGATAGCTTTGTGGAGTCCTACCCTAAAAATGGACATTTACATCGAACTGCTCAGTCCAACAAGACCCACATAGCCAACACCGATAACCAAGAGTGTACAATTACAGCGAATCAAGTCAGTGTTTTACTTCAATTGCCTTCTTATACGCAGGAATGGCAACGCGCAGACATTGCAGACAACATTAGGCTCTTAACATCCATCCATCCATTATCTATACCGCTTTATCCATCCGGGTCGCGGGGAAGCTGGAGCCAATCCCAGCATCTTGGGGTGAGAGGCGGGGTACACCCTGGGCAGGTCGCCAG
>JAQQZR010000005.1:15591456-15604297 GCA_030068235.1 Notoglanidium macrostoma
CTGGGTGACCCGGGGATCGAACCCAGGACCTTCTTGCTGTGAGGCGACAGTGCTAACCACCGCACCACCATGCCACCGGCTCTTAACAGTGATATATCATTTTAATTGACCTTATCATGTATAGAAAGCTATTTCATAAAACGTGTCATCCAGTACAATCCGGATAGAGGGATTAATGCCGAAAAGGCTTTTAAGGACAGTGATTAGAAGCTTAATATTAAATTTTAAAAAAAGAATCATTTCTTTGTGTGTTCTAATATCTTACAGTTGGTTCTACAGGAATATTAATGATGCCAAGTTTAAGGCTGTAAAGGTTGTGATGCAAAAGTAGATCAGTAAAATTTAAATGCAGGTGTGGGCTCATTGCCTAGGCTCCAAATTAATTTGAGCATCAGCCCATGGCCTGTGCATTCGCCTAATCAAATGAGCTTTTTGTGCTCCTCTAGAGACTGCACAGACGACTCGGAGAGTAATGACATCACAGCAGTTCTGGGAACCCCATTTGCGGTATAAATGAGAGTTTCATGCACCAACAGAGGGTGTGTCTTGGCACAGCTGTCTTTCTCAATGGAACACAACTGTGGTGCCTGAACAGTGCATGCAGTGTTCCTGAAAAAGCTCAGCTCAGCAGCGTGAGGCTCCAGCTCTGTGTATGGGTTTTGTAAACCATTGCTCCCAAACCAGTTTAAATAAAAGGAACCATCAGAGCTAGCAGCACAAGCAAGGACAGAATAATGCACAGACACTCACACAGAGGACAGCAATCAGGATCGACATTTCATGCCACAAATCTCATAGTGGGTATGACGTAGCTAAATTCAGGCCTGAGAACTAAAAATATAATTAAAAGCTTTGTCAGCGCTAGAAGGTTGCAAGGCTTGAGTTTGTATGTAAGCAGAGAATCACTGTGAGGGACGACTACTCGGGTTCTCGCCAACTCGACTTTAACACATACAATCAGCATGCGAGTTATCTAATCTGGAGCAGTTTAGAGGCTCCACAAGGCATGTGTGAGGCTACGACTTAATCCATTACCTGTCAAAGCCAATTCGCTTCATTTCCCCTTCACCTGGAGTCTATTGGAGTCTACAATAGGGTTTCCATCCACCTGTTTTATGGCACGTTTAGATTTTCAAATACTAAATACTTTATATAAAAAAATAATAAAATAAAAAAAAATAATAATAAATAAACCAATATTCTGGAAAAACATGAAAGGACAATGTTTACACTTGGTGTATTGATAAAGAGCAGATGCATCTACATGACAGCCAATCAGCAGCGATCGTCAGCTATGACTTGTCCTCCATCGCCAAACTTTATCACAGCAGAGCTAAGAAGAGAGCAGCTCATACCCACTTTTTCAACTTTTCACTGTACTGTCCAATTTACTGCTTTGTTTCTGTTTGTTTCAGTCTAGTCTGTATTAACAGAGCAACTGCCAAGTCAAATTCCTTGTAAGTGAACTCCATATTGGCTGATAAAAAAAAAAATCTTTCTGATTCTGATTAAATCGTGTTTGGCCAGTGCTCTTTGAATCGCATCATTACATCATCATGCTATGACCTATTTAGAATATTCCTCTTTAGTATTACAAATCTGTTTTCTTTTGCCAACCTCCAACAAGTTCACTTACACGTTTTAGTTTTAACATCATTTTTGCTACGTTTACACCTGCTGTCCATACTGTTCCAGAGTCTCCGAGCCATGAAAACGAAGCGTTTGGAAAACGCCGCTGGCCCCATTTTAGTTTGAAAACGTTTTAGTGCGGATGAGGGAAAACGGAGGTTTTTGGAAACCATGACGAAGACAGCCACATTCATGGTGAATGCAGCATGAATAACAAATTATTATTAGGCATTGCTTGTAATGCTTGATTCCCACCCATTTGTTTTCTGTCACTATGTCCAACAAGCTTCTGATCCTGATGTGTGTTATCAGTGATGAGAGTAGAAGATTTACCAATGTCAATTTCACACTACCCTTTTAAAACATCCAAAGCTTCGTAGAGTAGAGAAAGGGTCTCCAGTATGCATGTAATGACTCTAGAGCCAAAACGTCAACAGTCTAATCAACTAGGCAGCCATGGAGACTACACAGTAGGTAACATGGTATTAACACACCACTGACTTTTATTAAATATTTCTAGTAGCATTTAATGAACAGTGATTAGGCGGTCATCACTTTCACAGTAAGTGGATTTTATACTGTACTTCGGTTACACATCATCCTAAATTTAATCTCTCACCGGTATCAAAAAATAGATGTGTAGAGCAGTCTGTGTTTTTGCTGCTTGTCGTTTTGACAGGTTTACACCGGTATTGTAGTCCTGCTTGCCATTATATCCACATTTCACAGCTCTTTTCTGGAATAATGTTTTGGTATTTTTGTCAGTATCTCCTCACCACAATGCAATGTGTCATGCAAAAAGTCTATGGGGTGGAGTCAGACATGATCGTGCTCCTTATACCTAACTGAACCTTTGGGATAACAATTCTCCAATTTAGAAATACAACACAGAGACACACACACACACACACACACACACACACACACAGACAATGTAGCAACAATTCAATTCAATTTTATTTGTATAGCACTTTTAACAATGAACACTGTCACAAAGCAGCTTTACAGAAATATAAATTCTGGATATAAATTTTAAAATGTATAAATTTATCCCTATTATTATAGGGATCATTTTTATCCCTACAATTTAAAGTCCTAAAGGGTTAAAGACATCATCTATGTTTAATGGAGTTACAAATGATTGGTCAATCCTTGTTTAAGGGAGGAGTTTAGTACTCTTAAACGGAGATATTATCTGCAGAGCGATAAAGTGAAGCTATATAACACTTTACTCAGGAAATGTTAATTATGAACAATTACTTCTATTCTACTAGTTGTAGTCATAAGTCTTTACCTATCACACATTATTCTAGTCGCCTCATTGCTTTTTACTGTATGTGCTTTATCCTCAGTGCCATGCCTGTAGCTTTTACAACTAACGAATTTTATTTATTGCGTTGTACATATCATACCGAGTCTACATGCACAGAGGGGATTTACTGCTTTGTTGTTTATTAGCACTGTAACTTTTTCCTAATTTGCACTACATGTCATCCAGTGATTATCTTGTATCCCACTGCTGTGCCGTGTCTACAATATATTGCACTAAAGCCTTAGAGAGTGCTATTGCATTCTACTGTATATATGCATATACTGCATATATATTTTATATGGCTAGAATGACAATAAAAGCCCAATTACTCACTTCCTCTCCAAACGAACTATATCACACGAACTACACACACACACACACACACACACACACACACCAGCATTGAGCAAAGAAACCAGGGGATACACTGGCAACAGATACGGTTCTGCACATCTCTGAAGTACAAGTTGGAAGCAGGAGAAAGAGAGAGGGAGGTGTTAATGGAAAAGAAGAGCATTCACTCACCTAGTCCTGAGGTGTAAATGGCCTTCACTGACTTCTTCATTTTGTACAGCACACTGCGATCCACATCCAAAGCCTTCAGAGAAAGAAAGAAGCGCATTTAATCACATTTTCAGCTAGAAATTCCAATTAAATATCCAGTACACAGTAAAGTAACTTTTCATTACTGCTATTGCATGATACCTGCATAACACAGAACGCACTGAGTAGTCTATCCCAAAAGCTCTGTGTGTGTGTTTGTTTTTTTTATCAAAATGGTTTCCAGTGAGATCTAAAAATCTGTTATGCAAACCACTGATGTGATCCATATTAAAGGCTCGGATGACTATTGTCTTCTACTTTAAATATCCATCCATCCATCCCTGTTACTATATGGTTGGAATAGTGTAGAATATTGGATTAGAATCTATGGCTGCACCTTCTGAAATCTGAACACAAGTGGTCAGCTGAAGCCCTTGGAGATAGATGATAGACACAGGTGTAAACGGTGAGGTGTCTCGGCTGTCCACTTGTGATCCAATCACCCAAGACGCATTTCAAAACCAAGTGTAAACAGGGCCATAGTTGGCCTTAACTTGCTTTGTGAATATGGGGGCTTTCCTGACTATTACATTACAACTCGAAATGTTTTGCACCACTGGACTCCCTGACTATGCTTCAAGGACCCCTGGGGGCTCCCAGACCTCACCTTGAGAACAACTACATTATTATAGTGATGCTATGCAGTCAAGTTTGAGTTGCGTTGAAATGAGTTAAGGTAATTTTCTTTTTACCATCTCCCAGTTACAAGGATAATCAAAATGCACTATATGCCCAAATATTTGTGTGGTTTTTTGAGCATCCCATTCCAGATTGAATCCCCCTTTTGCTGTTAAAATAGCCTCCACTCTCATAAGAAGGCTTTGCAATAGATTTTGGAGTGTGGCTCATTCAGCCACAAAATCATTAGTGAGGTCAGGCATTGATGTTTGGCGAGGAGGCCTGGGACAGTAAGCATTCCAGATCATCTCAAAGGTTGAGATCAGTTCTCTGTGCAGGACGCTCGAGTTCTTCTACTCCTACTCCTACTCTGGCTAACCATGTCTTTATGGAGCTCGCTTAGTACACAGGGGCTAACACCAGTGTGCACCACTATTCCTCCTTATTCACTTTGACCAACGACCATTAACGTTGCATAACCTTCTGTAAAACCTTACATACGTACATATCATTACATATATAGATGCGTGAATCTGAATCTACAGAAAACAAAATGGGTGAAACCTTGTTGGTAAATCATGTGTGACTTTTAAAATGACCCAAACCCCTAGTTGTGAGAAGGAAGAAGTATTTTTTCCTAAAATGCTTAATATTATGAATATTAACATTAATATTGAGTTTTAAAACGTTAATATCCAATCATTAAATTCCCACTTATTAAACAAAGAGTAAACATGACGTGAATGAATGGTTTGAGTGAGTCATGACCACATGTGCCGTCTAGCTCGAAAGCATGTTTATCAAGACCGTTTTAACCCCCAAGCGGCTCTCAGCAGAACAGAAACATTAGAATAATGTTCAAAATAACTTTCAATTCAAATAACACCGGTTTCCTTTTAACACACTGGCATCTTATTTTGATTCAGGTTTTATACCAGACAAAGGGCAATTATTTCTGCTCAGGATTTGGGATGCTGCAGCTCAAATGTGCCAGTAAATCATTACTTCCAAATGCAGACGAACCGTCATTCACAAACATCCTCTTGGAAAACGAGTGTGTGCGTGTGTGTGTTGGCATCCCCACTGTCTTCAGGTAATTCATTATTCAACAGGCTAAAAATATTCTGAGACAATCTCTACTCTGCAGGGGAGAAAGGAAGCAGGCAGGCGGATGAACACGCTCCAAAGAGAAAATGCCAAGGGCACTGCAGTGTTCACCTGCACTCGCACACTGCACCTTCAAATCTGCAAATCATGGCATCAAAGGTATTCCAGCCTCCACTACAGAACTAGCTGCTCCATCGCTGGGTCTTGCACACATGCTAAAGCAAAGAAAATGAGGTGAAGTGCAAAAATCCCATCTGGTCTTCAGCCTGGTGACCTCACGCTATTGTAGTTCAGCTGCCGCCGGTTTGACTGACGGCTCCTAAACACCACTCAATCCCAGACTAAGCCCTGCTCTAAATCCCCCGGAGACCCGGATCCTGCCACACACACTCCAGAAACCACTCTTCATAATATTCCTTCCCTAAACATTTCATTCTTGCCCGGCAGCTCCGAGTGTGAGGCACGGTCTGAGCTTTATTTTGAAAAGCGTTGTGTTTCAGGAGAGTCGGCAAGAACGGACAATGCTCTCGTTCACTTTCGTGAGCTGGGCAGGAGCGAGAAGAGGCTCGCGCGGCACAAAGAGCGCTTTCTGACCAAACAACGGGGCTATAAATAACAGTCTTGAGATGAGAGAAAAGATATCACGTATATAAATTCCACACAAGAATGGAGAATGGAATTCCTACTTTTTAGAAAAGGGTGGCCACTGAGAGGAAACTGTGGGGATTAAGATATGCAGGCTTGCATTTCAAGAAGCCAGTGAGATGTCTGGCCTCAACTAAACAATAATCATAACAAGAGCAGCCAAGCCGTGAGGGAAAGGGGCGGGGCATGACCTGAACTTGAACCTGCCTAAAAGAGAGACTGTTTAACCCTGGGCAGACCTACTGAATGTCATACCAGCGTTTAATAGAGTACAGATAAAGCAACGTTACGTATAATTACACCCAACGTGGAGGTCTTATTCCTGACTACCCATCTCATCCAGAACACACTCGCCCGTCTCCTCTCTCTCAACCTACAGATAGTTTCTTCATTCTCAGAATTGCACTACTCCATAAAGAAACATGTTTCTCAATACTGTATAATTTGTAAATGAATATATATACACTTCACAGTTTTTCTGATTATTCGTTTGTAAATGCTTGTTACAGAAAAACTTCACCCAAGTGACTTTTTAATATGGGAATATCTTATCATCAGTATTAATAATCAATATGTGATACCCACAATGCCTTTTGATAAGCCGCTGACATTTAGTAACATTGAGTCCGTGATTAATTTCTATCTAAATAGACGGATGCAGCAGTGCTTTATTCTTCTCGATTCCTGAGCTGTACACTGGGCTCATACGCACCAGGTTCCAATGATTCAACATTACTGTCAGTATCACAATCAGTGCTTATCATAGCTCGCTAACTAGCCGAGCAGCGTCTCGGCCGTAAACAATGCCGCGTTCCATTTACATTGAATGTTGGAAGTCTGAGCTGGGAATGACGTCACGCCTGAGTTGGCCAGCTCGAGCCAGGATAGTCCTTGTTAGCAATACCAGTCGATAACGCATTATGTGGTACTAACACTGTTGTAGCATACCATAGATAGAAGTTGGACAGTACGGTGTGTACAACTGATTTAATGAGACACAAGACGTAGCATATTACTACAGCTAGGATTTTGAGGTTGGGGTTGGTGAGGACTCGCCAAGTCAGAAATCTGATTTCTGGGGGCGTTCCTGTTGAAATGACCAACTGGAAACTTGGAAATCCCGACTTCCCAGTTCAAACGGAATGCATTACAAGTTCGACTGCACTGTATGACTGCAGTGGATTCTGGAACTTTGAGTCCAGCGTCTACCGTCTTTACGTCTTCTATGTTGGATTTGTCAATAACAGGACACTGCATACTGTATAATCCAAAAATAAAATGGTGAGTGAGAAAAGAAGCTCTTGCTCTTTTGTTTTAGGACCTAACAGCATGATCTGACCTGAAATACAGCAGCAACCAGCAAATTAGCAGCAGAAATGCTAAGCGCCTTGCAAATATTTCAATATTAGCATATCTCATGCGTCTCAGGGTGGCGTTTTCCTTCAAATCCGCAATGTTCAAAGAGTGTTCCTGAAAGATTTAGTTGTGACGTTTGCCTGCTTTAAAGCATGAAGCTATTTCTTCTACAATCCATTCATCACCGGAAGCAGGATGTAACAAAATACAATTCCGTTTTTTTGGTTTGTCCTGAGGTGATTTTTATTCGCAGATAAAAATGACTTGGATTCGAAATTCCGGAAAACCTTTACAGATCTAACAGCAAGAATGCGACATCCATCACTGTAATTCATCGAACGCTACGTGCACAGGTTGTATTGCCAGAGTGAGCTTTTAACATTCAGCTAATTTGTATCATCACCTAGCTAACATAAGATATTACGACTAAAGCTGTAGTTTGCTAGCTATAGCTAACGTTATCCTGCATTCAAGGTGAAATTTATTTCAACATTTAATATTAGTTTATATTTTTCTAATTAAATTAGTTAAACTTACCAGAGTGTTTACCTAAAAGTATTTATTTACTTGAGTACAGAATACATGGAGTTCATTTATACACAAAATACCACGGATATGGGAATACCACAAAACTTTTCCCCCATTCCTGTTGTCAGCACAAGAATACTTTTACAGTTGGGGGTAATGCTGTCCCCATATTCACCAAACCACACATGCACACACTGTTTCTATGGCCGGGGTCACTAGCTGGCGGAACGACGGTCCAGATTCAAACCCAAAAGTATATTTCAGCAGACTGAACAGAAAAAATGTTTTCATGAAAAGGGCATGAAAAGAATTCCCAGTAGTGCAGGTCCGTGTTTGAAAAGAGGGGAAAAAAAACGAATTCCCATAGTTCAGTGATTTTAACCATGGACTTGCACAGTTGTAGCACATTCCATCTTGCACGTTTTTGCACCCAATCGCATGCATTTTATTTAAATGAATTAACTAAAATCGACTCCATTCAACAAGAGACTAGCTACAGACTAGCTGGACACATTCGCTCAAAAAAGGGCGGAGATTTCACAGGCTCGTTCGGGTTTCTCATTTTATTTTTGGTTTGATTTGGTTTCTGATTACAGACCTGACAAGAACGAAAACAAAAGAACAGACAAGCGTATGTTTATTCTTACCACATCAAATGCGAAATATGTTGTCTGTTCAGAGTGGCAGCATGAGCAAGCACCGTTATAAAACTAAACATAGCCGCTTTGAATGATCTTATTTATAATCATAAACCTATCAGTAATGGTTACGCGTTAAAAAGTCAATGCCACCATTCGGTCATGTCAGGTGCTTATCCAGTTTTTTGTAAACAAGGACATTTACGTAACGGGACCTTTACAAATTTTACTGAACCGCTGGTCAAAAGCTTGCCAAACCGTAACGTCCAAAACAAAGCCGCTAATTAAAGCCGCAGCCGATTTATGCGCAAAACTGAACTCTCTCCAAAAAAACAACAATGCAAGATAAAAGAAGGAATCCGTTTCTGCTGACAGGACCATCTATCACCCATCTCTCTCACTTCCAAGCTCCAGGGCTTTACAGCTCGTAGAGCTTACAGCATCTTTGTAATCCCATCTAATGTAAGTGCGGGAGGAGTGCAATAACAGACTGATTATCGGAGCAATCTCTGCGTAAACTGAAACTGTATCCAGCAGCTCCTATTTATCGTCACCTCAAACCCAGAGGTTTAGATGTTCTGTGCATTTAAACGCCTCAGTTGCAACCTGATCCCCTCTTTACTCTCCGCTCATCCAGGCACTCAGCACTGGACATGCTTGAAAGCTTTAGCGATGCATCTGCGAGATGATGGATGATGAGAAGCGTCTTCACGCCACCGACTCAACGTTTCACATGTCTGAAAGTGGTCTCGTCATAACCGTGTACAGCTTTTGCTATGCATGCTCTTCAAATGAGTCTCCACGCTTGATGCTGGAGAAGGGGTCTGAACACTATTTCTGCATTCTTAAACTATGTATCTATGTTCCAATTGAACTGTAACATTTCGAACTGTTGAGATATACAGGTATGTATAGATAAATTTATAGATTCAGAAGTTAATATTCAGAATTTGTTTTCTTCTGTGAAGCTGCTTTGTGACCATGTCTGTTGTAAAAAGTGCAATACAAATACAGTTGAATAAAATATGTAGATCTATCCCATCACGGTACCACGCTGGAATTCACTGAGCTCCTGAGAGCGTCCCATTCTTTCACAAATGTTTGTAGAAGCGATCTGCATGCCTAGGTGCTTGACGTTATACATCTGTGGCCATGGAAGTGCTCGGAACACCTGAATTTAATTATTTCGATGGAGGTAGAAGTTGATTATTTTTCAACACCTGCATCATGATGACCAACGTCGCCTTCTGATGGAAGGCCCCAAACGTCCGTCTCAGTTTCCTACAATCTACTTGCCATGATTAAATTCCTGCCCTCAAAGACCAAACCATATAGGAAAAGGAAAAAAAGTTGAGTCACTCACACAATAGGATTTTCAGCATCACTGCCTCTACTTTAGCGCTCCTCAACATTTCGCCACGGAGAGTAGGAGCACTTGCTCACATCCACTGAAGTGATGTTATGACAAGACGCTTTTTTGAAGTGGCATTCCTTCATTCTTGTCCGTCATCGTGTTCCAATTGTCCCTCGAGCCTTAACCTTAATCGGGGTAATTGAGGTTGGCACTTAAAAGGCTGGACTGGGTGTTCATTTCTACATAAAACATGGGTATAGGTTACATCTGTCACTTTATGGGGTGTGCCGCCGAGTCTACTTGGCGCACAAGAAACCGGAGACAGCTTTACTGCGTGGTCTTGATGTTGTAAACACAGTGAATCTGACAAGTGAGCTGGAAAACAACAAAATTCCATTCTCGTGCCATATTCTACATGTATAAATATATACCAGAAGCCTACCAGAGACACGTTTGGTTGGTGTTTTGGTGCTTTCATTTGCTGTTCATTACACCTGTATTTATTCATTTTTCTATTAATCATGTTCTTACCTAAAGTTACCCAAAGTTTTTTTTGTGTTCAGGGGCCAAACTGGCTCTCTGCCGGTCAACTGTTATTCCACGAACATTTGTTAACGGCTATTTAAAGTGAAACGGCGTAACTAAATCATTCAATTTTGCCTGTTTTTGGCATTTTTTTTACCAGCTTTTTCCTTGGTGTAGCTACATATATTTGCTTAGCCTTTTTTCTCGGGGTTGGGATTACAGAGAACTGCACTGTTAACACTTCACTCCTTCACCAGTGAACATGCATTTCTACCACGACTGCCACATTCGGATATGCTCAATCGCACTGGGCTAGAAAATAAACTTATTCTAGATTCACACCCTGAACTAATCCCAACATGCCCCAGACACCGTGGTTTGTAAATCTCAAATATGGATGGACTTTAAATGTTGACAGCTGTCCTTTCAGACCACAGTCTATCATCAGTCAAGCACTGATTAGCATACCAGTGACTCTAAAAACATAAGTGACATTTTCCCCGCTTCCCAAGAATACTCTGCACATGAAAATGAAAATGGCTTGAAGACGTGAGCTCCTCAGCTAATGGCATATTCAATCAGTAATTCGCTTAATCTGTGCTGAACAGGGTTGAAACTTACACAGAAGTCAGTTATTCTCACTTTGGATAATTTCATCAGTTTCCAGTGCTGCAGATTTTGTAGTTTTGCCGGTGTTCATTTGTATAGAAAAAGCCAACTTTGGTGAATGAGTGGCCCTGGAAAAAGGAACTAAAAACGAAGGTTGCATGACGTCAGGCACCATCTGCGCCGGGAGAGGAAAGCACCACACAGACTGCCAGACTTTCACCAGCGGTCAGCGTCATTATAAAGACCTGTTCAACTCAAAATTTCACACATTTACGACATTGATATTTTAGTTCTTAAATACAACATTTGTTCTTGGAGTATATGAACATTGTTCCTTCAATTCCTACAATAACGCAAAGTACTTACACACAGCTACACCCACACACACCTGCCTGTATATCTGCCAGCATCCTACTTCCACTTCTGATCACCAACCCCAGTGAAATGACCTAACCACGACTAGTCATGAACTCCAGAATGACTGCCCAAAAGCAGGTCACATCTGGCTCAGAGATGTGACACAGAAAGAAAGAAGTGTAATAAATGAAAATGATCAGGCAAAGGGGGGAATATTACATGACCGTCTTAAAATCTCCTGGCAAACCCGCACCATAGTCAGTCCTCAAATGATTCCTCAGGATATAAAGATTCCAGGGGCTTTTGCACATAGTGGGGTCAGTGATGTCCCGGCCTCCATTGTTCCCAGTTCCACAACTATTTGATGACGGCACGTCTAGCGTAGGCCAACCCCACCCCCTTACATTAGGCAGAGAAAACAAAGCAGTTGTGCTAGCCTGGCATATTTCAGATACTTTTCCTTCCCCCTCAAGCTGCACTGGATCCTTCTTTGAGCTCCAATCCCAGAATCGCTCGCTTTGAACTGAGAGAGGGATAACATAGGAGGGTCCTGGTTCCCATTTTGGCATAATGTGATTGCCTGGTTTATGCTTAGTAAAAAAGTTCTTCTGAGAAGCATTAGAAATTCATTTCTATACATCACAGTTAAACAACTTCCGTGAAACCCAATTGGATTTATATTAATAGGATTAACTAAAGGAAATAAATTTGAAAGCAAGCCGACATAAATCCCTGTCTAAATCAAAAACTAAGACAAATAAGACCAGTCTTTCAATTAAGAATGCTGCTGTATAAAAGGAGGATGGGCTGCTACGGTTCAGGCAGAGTGTAAGTTGGTTCTGGATGCCACAAAGGCTTCCTTTTACGCTGTAACTAAAAATTGCCCGATCTGGTATATCTCAAGCTTCAAGGTGTCTTATACGCTGTAGTGTGCTGCATGCCAGCATCAGCTTGATATGGGGTTCCTGTGTGAGAAGTCATGGAGACACTTTGCTTAGGATAAAATAAAAAAGAGCAGATTCCTTGTGTGATGTGCTTGGCTTCTACACTCACGTGGGTACCGGATATATATTTTTTTCCTTTTTAATGTCAAACCATTTCCTTTTCACCTCACTTAATTCATATCTAATTCATCTTTTCTGAAATTCGCCTTCAGATATGGGCCTTTTTTAAATATATTTTTTTATTATTGGCATAGATGGGAGTCAAAATAACTTCCACCTTCACTTCTAGGAAAGATTCTATAGAGAGAGAGAGCCAAAAAAATATATACCGTATTTTTCGGAGCATAAGGCGCACCGTACTATAAGGCGAACTGTCGATTATTGATGAAATTAAAGGATTTTATAATCGCCTTATAATCCGGTGCGCCTTATGTATTGATCCTGGTTGTGCTTACTGACCTCGAACCGATTTTATGTCGTACACGGTGCTCAAAAATCTGTCAAAATGTTTTAGAATGACTTTGGTAAGCTACGAAGCGGCACCGCTTGATGGATTGTTGGAGCATTACGGCTACCGTAGTCAGGGGCCTCGCGGAGTAATACGTACTGTACTTCA
>JAQQZR010000005.1:15605868-15621744 GCA_030068235.1 Notoglanidium macrostoma
GTATGAAAGTAGACCCATTCATTGATATTGCGCTTTATAATCCGGTGCGCTTTATAGTCCGGAAAATACGGTACACACTTCAGGAAAAGAAAAACTTGCATAAATATTTTAATACTAAATTTACTCAGACATCATGAGATTAATACAAGTTACCTTTGGCCTCTACAATTACAGGAGGTGCTCAAAGTGGTGGCCATTAGCTTCCAGATACTATATGTGTAGAAGTGTTCCTGAAGTGTGTATACATTGTTTTGGCCGAGTCTGTATGTGCTTTAATATTCCCCACCAGTTTGTGTGTTTCTAAATGGGTAAGAATACTGCGACACAGTGAAACCGTAACATTTATACTAGGTTATCATACAGAACACCCTTGATTCAAAGCTTAAAGGATGCTATAGTACTATGAAATTAAACCACATGGGCCACGTCTTGATCTTAACATTTTACCTGGATGTAAAGGTTACCTAGGCATGATGCTACTAAAGAAGTATTGCTCATAAATGTTACTACCCCGTTCATGTACCACTACGGGCCGTTCGCTGTGAAAATCGCCAGTGAAGTCAGAGTGTTCCGTTTCAAAGAGCAGCTTTTCCAAACTGCTTTGGCCCACTTCTCCAAATTGCTTTCTGAATGGAGCCTGTTCTGAAACCAGCCTTTATGTCAACGCCATTACACCTCGACCTCACCTACGCACTTCCTTTTATCCTTTCTTTTTCCCTTCTTTGGCGTACAGACCAAACATGGTGTTGATCTCCGGCCAGGAAAGGCGGCCTAGAACGCAATTACCTACTTCACTATGGGGAGAGCGAGCGCCAGCTGATTAACATCTAAGCTTCAGCAAGGCACCAGATGTTTCGGTTAAGCTAATAAAAGCCTCGACAGAGTGTAAGGATGTGTAGCGGTTTTGAGCTGATTTGCTCTTCATGTGATATCTGACACTAATGCGGCCTCTAGGAGTCAGGACTGAAAGAGTGGCATGTTCTGGAATAAATAACTTGAGACCAAAGGTGGACGGCAGGACGTCCATGTCTAACCCCTTAAACTAGACAGGATTAAAGAGGACACAGATGGACTCGGAGAGTCAATTTTACATAGAGGGAGTTTACTGTGGGTGGGCTAGACCATACTAAACAGTATAGAACATCTGATAAAAGGTACACTGGGATCCTTATTTCTAATTAGTTTTAACACAAACCGGAGCGAGACTAGGGGCAAAGCACATGAATAAACCTAAAGGATGGTAAACTGATAGCCAATTAAACTGCATAAAAGACAGGACATTTCTTTATTATTTTATTATCTACATTACTGTGGAATAAAACAGACTTCTGCAGACCGCTACTCTTTTGAAATGCAGTGCTTTCATTTTGAACTTGCATTTTGTATGCACACGTCTACGCACGCATGAAAAATGCTTTTCTCTATCGCTATAATGGCCGTTCTGGCACTGTTTAAAAGAGAACGGCTTTAATTGATGTGAATTCAATACCTTGGCAGATGAACGTGTGTCACTGATGTGACAAGTCACAAAGCTTGCTAGCCAAGCTAACTTGCTGGATTTTGTAGTACGGAGCTCTTACTTATTATTAAATAAGAACAAACCAACACACATCTGACTGTTTATTGCATCCATCTAACTAACGGTCAGCTGTAATAAAGTCCCTTTGTGTCTAAACAATTCTGAATATTGCAAAGGTTTTATCATTTCTGTGATCATCATGAAAGAGGCATCATAAAATTTACTGCAAAGAGCCAGATGCAGACATGGCATTTCTGAAACACTTCTCATTGCCGAGATTAGAGGAAAGGCAGGCGTCTCCTCGGATGTCGAATGAGTGTTCTCCATTAGCGTGATTGGAAAGCGCACACGCCTCCATTCTAATTCTCTGCAGCTTAACGCTGTAGGACTCCATTGAGCCAATTGTGATGAGGGATGGGGGATGATTTTCATTCTCGCTCTTCATATACACATGCAGTTGAGAACATGCAACATAACCTCGTTCACCTTCTCCCTGTCCCCGATTATCCCAGACTCAAAAACACAGAACCTGTCCAGCACATTCTACTTCAACCTTCAACAAACATTCCCCGGCACAAATCACTTGCGCAGGGCAAATTGGTCTGAGGGTAGTTTGCTGAGGGTAGATTAGAGGCAATGGATTCTGCAGTGCACCACCTCACAAAACCAGAGGAGAAAAACAGAAATGGGGTAAGCTGCAACTCATTTAGAAACATATGATCACATCTATATACATTTTTCCTACTACTGCAGTCCTCTAGTTGGGTTGGGCCAGACTGTAGCCTCCGGAGACCCACACCATGTTCACATGGGCATTATTAATTACATTTTTTTGAGGGGGAAAACAAATGAATGTTCTTGTAGAAGGACAGCAGGTTGATGTTACAAATTCCCAGGTTTTCACACAAAGATATATGGTCTCGTGGGGATTTCTCAGGCTGGTCAATGAGTCTCAAAGGGAGGAAGTTTTTATTGTCCTGTGAGCTCATTTGGCTCTTTGCAAAGACATGACATCAGTAGTAGCTGGTTCCAGCATAACAGAAATGGTGTTTTTAGCCACTTAAAATAATGCAGCCGGAGTAACAGCTCATGTTCCTTTGATCTTTTTAGTCAACAAACTTGGTGAGATGAACCAGGCTGAGTGCTGACTATTACATCACCACCACTAGCTCTGACTAACCGAGTTTGTCAGTTGAAATAATGTAAATAATGTTCTAAACGACATTTTGGGTGCTTTTACATATGCTGTACGTGGTTTCAAATCCTGGTGTGTTTTCCCCTATGGTGCTTTTTTTTTGTGCAGGCGAGAACGCAGCCATCACGCTCGGGTGCAGCAGACCGAAAAAAACCAGCCCAGTTTGACTGCAATTACAAAGTGACTTGACCCTTAATCAACCAAACTGCAGGTTGATTCAGACAAATTCTTTTTTTTTTTTGTAAACGTGAGCTGCAAAACTGGGCCATGAGGTGCCAACTGACCAAAGTTCCAATGCTGCAGAAATAACAATTGCTCTGGACTGACAAGTAAAGAGAAAATAAGAGAACCCATAAACAAAATGGTTAAACCTAGTTATATATTCTATTAGTCTAGAACTTTATTAAGTGCCAGTGGCTCAGTGTTCTCTGTGCTTGGGTGATTTTTGTGATTTCTGCCTACCTTTATTAATCTTCATATTTCTGCCAGTGACTGAAAGTGCTTTACAATCATGTTTTCCGCCCAACCAACCAATCCAACCAACATTTTTTGGCTTTTTGTTCATTTAATTAACTAAACCAACCCAAATAGCACATGAACCAAAAGCATAAACTATGATTCAGACCTGGCAAATGGAGCTAAGAAGCCAATCAATCACTCTTATAAGCCTCATCACTAAACTTAGTGAAAAGGTCATACTAGAGGTCACGTGTTTTTAGATGAATGAAGTGTTTGTCCGATAAGTGAATTAGCCCAACACTGGAAAAGCCATACAGCTTGGTTTTCCGTGTTAGCTCTAATGGCTCAAGTTAAACATGTTTGCCCCCAGACAGTGCACAACGTGGGGGAGGGCAGAGTGTCCCACGGTGTCATCGAGTTGACCCGAGTACTGGCTGACGTGATACGAACAAACACGGTCTCTCCCAGAACAGCTGCTAATTACACCACAACAACAAGTGTGCTCAGTTAGCAAGATTAACACATAGCTTTCTCTTCTGTTTCTCACAAACACACACCCACACAATCACTGCCCATTTACAGTGTCAGTGGCTTTACAAGAGAGAAAACACCCTAGACCAGAGCTCACTGGGATGTAACGGTTCTCTACAGCATGCTACTTGTAGGTTTACCTCAACAAAGACTCCGTTGTTTAAGCTGAGAGCAAAACGCTCACAAACCTACACAAGCAGCTGGAGTTTGTCTGTGAAAACTATTAAATTAAAACTGCACTCTGGTCATCCACCAACAGCATCCAATAATCACACCTAGGTGAGGATTTAATTGGGGTAATTAAACTGAAAGAGGCACTCTGTGAAAATGACTCCCCTGTGTGGTTTCTATCGCTTTCTGTGTGGTTTTACATCCACGGCCAGCTCCATTTGGGCTGAGCAGGAACACTTGTAATGAGGAAGACCTTTTGCCTTTCAACGCCAACTTCAAAAGGAAGCCACTGTTTTACCGTCACACTGCTCCTTATGCCGCAAATGCAAACAAACACAACAGTCAACCATCTCAAGGCGCTTTTGGGAACGGAGGAACTTTTCATAGTTCTTAGAACTGTTAGAGGAAGTACCCCCTTTTTGTGTGTTCACACTGTAGGAACTGAGAATGATTATAGTTCTTAGAACGCTGTTTTAAGGGACTTTCTCAGCTCCTCCTTCAAGGTAGGTACTCTCCCAGCACAATATGAACCATGAGAGGCGATTGTATACAGAGAACGGCCCAGACATGTGTGTAGTAAGATTCTTTGAGTCACACAGTCGTTTCTTTTCGTCAGTCAGTAATAGGATAAAACAGATAGGTTAACACATCAGAGGACCTGAAACCTGACGGAGTGGTTGTCAAACTAAAATGAAATAAAAAAATTTTTAAAAATTAGGCTATAAGAGTTTGATTTAAACAATATGCGTGTATGCTGCCGGTCTCATTATTCTGACAAATCTACATAGTAGCAACATAAACAAACTGAGGAAGCACGCAATACAAGGGGCGCATACATGACGGTCAAAATCACTAAATCATGACGTCACTTGCTGAGCTCAGAATTGAGGAACCCACCCTCAAGTTCTAGAGTAGGAATTCCATGTTGAGAGGGCATTTTCTATGGTTTTTCCTGGTTGGAGGACAGGAATTACACTTGTCTAAATGTAGTATTATTCTATAGCTTCTTATTATGTGACTCAAACTTGACTGCACCGTTTGATAGCTTACGCAGAACACAGTAATTTTCTTTAATTGCAGATCTATTGTTAGAGGATCTTCATCGTAAAATCTGACATGGAGAGCTGTTACAGAGTTTGGCCAAGATTTTATTGGGATTTCCTTGTTCTGTTTGCCAAGTAGTAATCGTACAAGACTGCTGAAATTGCACAGTTAATACCAGTTTAAGCCTAATTTGTTTTTCCTCCAGTGTTAAAAACCCCTTAGGCCTGAAAACCAGCTGATATAAGCCTAAATTCAGATTGGGAAATAAACAATCAGCGACTTTATGCCACCTGTAGAAACCAGACACCCATATAACTTGTAAAGCAAGTTAAATATGATACGATTACGAATTCAAGAAAACTCATGCCGAGTCATGTAAAGTGGACATGGCTTCCAGGATAGGTGCATTCTTTTAAGGCAGAAAGAGGCATCCACAAAATCAGTAGCTGTTTTACAGACTACTCTAGATTTTGAAGCGACTGCCAGGTATGGTCTGTAAACTGTAGGGGGCAAATGAAAAAACAATCAATGAAGAAATGAAGTCCAAATGTGTCTGGCTGAGGGGAAGCAGACAAGTTCCCTACAATGATCAGCTTTACTTGTTTGGAGCTTGGAGGATTCTTCCTCTAATTTAGGCCCAGCATTCTCTATCAGTAGCTCAAGTTTCTTTGATATTGACTGGAAAATTGTGAGGTCAAATTTAAGGACTGCCAGAGAGCAACTGCGGAACAATTGAGCAAATTAGTTTTGAGTGAATTAGGACTGGGAATGCGCCATCACGATGCGGTGTCTTGTGGGTGATCTGCCAATTTGACAGGATTGTTCAAGTCATTATTGTGTTTTAAACTGCTTCAGAAGCACCCATGGCATGGTTAAAAAAAAAATCTACAATGGACTATAAAAACAAAGGAAGAAAAGTTTCAGACATAAGAGCATTCCCCATAATATAGAAGTAACACAGTACTCCCTACACCTAATGTAATTTCCACCTTTCAGTGGACATTATTGAAATATACAATTTCATACAGGATAGATTGATAGAATTTGCACCAGTAGATTGAACCAAAGAAAATGGAAAAAGGAAAAACCATCCCGTCTCATCCATATGTGGCCTCTGTATTACAAAAAGTGTTACATTTCCTAGCAAAATGTTTCATCTTTTCATCTTTTGATATCCAACTTTGATATCTAATATAATGAACTGGTCTATTTCTGTTTAAATTTCCTCACAAGTGAGTACACGTGGCAATTTTTTAATTGCTCAAAAGAATACACACTTAAGCCACACTGCCTGGCGATGTAAGTGGAGGTATCTAGATCATTAGTCCATTCCGTTTGGGAGACTGTATGGATCTACAAAGACTAATTGCATCCATAGGTCACTGTTTGTCATTCCTCTGAAGAACTTTGTGCTATAACGTCTTGTCCTTTGAAGTCCTTAAAAGCCATCTCTTTAAAGGGGCCGGCTCACTCTTCCAAGAATCCTCTGCAAAAAAGGAGCGAGTCACCATTTTCGATGCCATCAATTCCAAATACAATCCGCAGCAATCCAGCAACATCATGGGCCATAGATGTAAAACTGTAATGTGAAATTAAAGACATTTTGTCAGTGTATCTATATTTTAAATTCTTTCATCTGATCCATTCCCTTTTTGGATGATTATTCCGTACGTAATGGAGCCAAACCGGAGTCGGCCATCTTGCACGCCAGGTGAACGGAAATAAGCTCGAGGTGGTTTTTGAAGGGATAATTAACAGTGAACTTAAGGACATTTTGCTGCACAGAGAGCTAGAAGGTAGTGGTCACGTTCATTCAAAACACTCTGCATTCTGGAAAGGGTGAGCCGAAGTTTTCTGGTGTGTGCAAACCTGTTTGTGGCATGTAAATGAAAACCAACCCTACGAAAAGGATTCCAGAATACGTTGCACTCTTTGGATTACAGTGTCCATTAAACACAAACGTAAGTTTGTGTAAGTATTGAAAGAAAGGTTTCATGTTTAGATTAACAGGAGAGTGTATATTATTTATCATTGTAATGCAGGTTGAAAGCAGTCCCCAAAAACTTTTATATGTACTCGAGAGATCCCATTTACTCTTGGAAAATGTCAGAGATGAGTAATATAAAATACAATTCAGTAGCACGGCACTGTACGGCGGAGGGTTGCCTGGGTGCTTTCTAGCAGAATTATAGAGCTCTGTCGGCACGTATTGAAGTCATGTAGGAGTTTGATTGCTCTTCAAGGCTGGGTCCAGCTGATGTCAAAAGGCAGCATGAGGCACACACTGGTGCTCTGCACTCGCTGGGCAAACGCAGGTCTGGTGCTCTATTAAAGATTTCACAGCTTTAAAAATAGAACCAAAGCCAAACACCAGGGAGTCTGACAAATTGGGGATATGCAGGTGGCATCTCAGCTTTTATGAGTCCGCAAGACATTTCACAGCAAGCAGAAGAGTGCATCTGCTTTTATACTGGAAGATAAAAAGAAAAATCAAAGTATTAAGCCTAAATCTACAGGACAGTTCTTCATTTTATTGCTTTGTCAAACTGCAAAACCACACTCCCAGTGTTAGTCATGCAGTCATGAAACACTTCAGCTGAATATACAAGTAAATCATGGTAGATGCTTCTGCCAAAATATCTATGGGCAATAAAGAGTAACCACAGATATTTTTAAGTCTACATCAGGGGTCCTCAAACTGTTAACCAGCCAGGGACCTGTAAATCGTAAAAGAAATATATATAATAACCGACTTACTCAATATGGATTTAATATCCCAAACATAATCCATTGAACTTTCCAACAATAGACCACATTTCTGTTACTGGTGCAATAAACGTTGTGATTTCCATGGAATCCCTTTCCATGGACCTCTGGGATTCCCCGGACCTCACTTTGAGAACCATGGGTCTTCAACCTAGCCGAAGTGAGGGGCATGAGGCTTTATTGACCAAAAGGAAAACCAGAGCTTTTAAAATTCCTGATGCAAGCTTTAGGTCCACAGCTTTATTCCTTTTCATTCGCTGTAGCCATTGGAAAAATATCAGTATCACAAGATTACAAGGCATCGATGGAAAAAAATTGTTGAACCCCACAATTCAAGAACTGAGTTAATTAATGAAGAGACACCGCTCGACAGCAGACAATGGGTGTGAATGGGACTTGTTTTTGGAAATCTGTGATAAACCTCCTTAACAGAGAGCCTCCCTGCCCCCATTAATACTTCCTAAATAAAGGCCAGTCACACTCCTGACCCCTCCATAGTCAATGCCCATCCCTCCACCCAATTAATGGGATTTCATCATTCCCACAACTGTCATCAGAGACACTATAGCCTATAGTCAAGGGAGCTGGCAAATCTATGGAACAGCACCATGACCTTTCCCCTTCTTGCTCTTAAGCGAAGACTGCAGCTGTTTAAGAATGTGATGACCAAGGGTCAAAACTCAAGGCATGTATTCAAACAAGCACAAAGCCAATGAGAAATTCGATGACTCTTACTATTTCACTGAAATGTACCTCAGGAGACAGTATGACCGATACCTCCCATTATATCCAATAATTCCCACCGCACCCACAATGCAAACTCAGATTGACTACAGCAAGAGGAATAATCTTCTTAAAATGAAGGGCAGGCAATGCAGGGTCATCAGACATCCCCATGTCCTTATGATACCCACCTGCCTTTCTGACAGTAGTCCTAATGCTTTTAGATTCAGGCTCACGTCTGCAAGCTTAATCCCTGTTCCTGGGTGCTCATTAAAACTTTCCTCCCTCCCACCTGTTCCACAGAGCAGCTGTTATGCTCAGCTCAGCTGGCCTGTTCCCGCAAACACCGCCTGGAAAAGATATCAGGAGAGCACAAAGCACACCAGGCTACAGTCTCTAGTCAACCAGGAAAATGACCCCTTTGAACTTTGTCTAACCGTTGTCGAAAGACAAGCCAAGTATGAAACCCTAACCTCCTAAAAATGGCCAATGCATTTATTTGGAGTTTGTTTTGCATGACCTTTTAAGGCCTTACCGAATAAGCACCGATTCACAAAGCAAAGCCACACTGGCTGGAAACGTCTAAAACTGTTGAAAACACACAGACTAGATGAAAAACTGCAATGTAATTGGCCGCTCTTGAGCCGGTGTCAGCAATTGGCAGGGCTTCACGGATGCCATGCTTACTTTCAGTTAGTCTTGCAAACCAGACGTCTAGCATTTGCTAGAAAGTCTTGTATGGTACTTTCACTGGAAAAGCCCTTTTGACCAATGTGGCAGATGATCAACCACAGACCTTTTCCTGTAGCCCTTGAACAGGGCTTATCTCATTTACTCAACACTAATAGCGTTAAACAAAACTTTTAAAAACAAAATTCTGTGACATCGCATCATATAATCACTCCCATTTTGAGGACCAAATAAGGGATGGGACTGCATCAGTGTTATTGTATCTGTGCTTCATAAAGAAGATTTAGCAGATCATCCTTGTCTTGCTGCCTCTTAGCCATGTTAGCAAGCTGGCTTTGGGATAGTTGGGAACCTTATCTCAGGAGCAAGTATTGCTAACATTAGCAATAATGAGTTTGAACAGCCTGTAGACTTATAGGCTACGAAATACCTTGAGGCTCTCTGCACAATTGCGAGACGGTTTGTCTAATGAGATATATCCTCTGACCCCTTTCATCAACGAGGCAGTTCCTTCAGCAGAACTGCCACTCACTGGAGTTTTTTTGTTTTTTGCACCATTCTGTGTTAATGCTATAGACGGTTATGCTTTCAAGCTGTATATGCATGATTGTATGCATGCATTTGTTCCTCTGCTGAAAACCACTGCATAGAGATGTGTGGGCACAGAACAGTGGAAGGCCAGTCAGATTGCAACCTTCAACATTGTGAAGCATGTGGCCATTACAATTTACAAAAGAGCTCATATACACCATGGACCATAATATATGAGGTGGAGACTAAGCTCCAGCAAGTCCCATACAGAACCATGAGTTGGGCTGACAAGGTTTACCGGTGCTCTTGGTAAAGGAGCAATTTATGAGCAAGCAAACTGGCTACGATGAAGAGTTACAACGATGGGCATGCAACATGCTTTTGTGAAACGTGACTCTAAAATGTTGATGAATAGCCTTTGACAGTGGGTGAAATAGCTTTTTTTGACCTTAAGTCATAGAATAAACGATTTACTTCACTAGCTGTAATAGGCAGAAGCTCATTAACATGAGATGATGCCACAGCGGGAAAAATAATGATGCAAAATATGAACTGAAGGATGCAACAGCTTGTACTAGGAAAGCAAGTGAATCCCTTGAAATTTATTGCTTCTTAGTCCAGTAGTAACTAACCTATTTGATCCTCATTTGGCTTATGTTTTCTTGTAGGCCTGTGTGGACATAATAGTGACACTGGAGACATGCAATGTAGTACAAAAGGAAATTCACAGCATTCAACAGAGCCTCTTCTTATTCTGACAGCACTCATCTGGAAGATAGCCACAAGCACTTTCTCTGGTCAGTGCAGCCTGTGCAAATCATTCATGAGCAATTATTCATGAACGTTTCAGTGCCTTTAAATAAACATAAATTAATAAATAATGATTGATAGATCAGCCTGGATACCTACCTGCCATTTAGAATAGGGGCAATAAAAGCCACTGGGAATAAGGAGCATTGACTAAACAGGGCAGCACCATGGTAAAGGGAGCTTTATAAATCACGTGAAGGACGCTTATTGATCCAGAGTCCACATAAGCTTTGCTCACCTTGCTAGCAGACAAGGACACATCTCATGGCCAAAAAACATTTGATAACCACACAGAATGGATGTGCTACACTGGTAGGACATTGTGTAATGGGGGGAATGGCACTATGTTTCTATGAAATAGGCCTAAACGTTATGCTCTGACGAACCAAATACAATGTGCATCTTTACTAAATTTAGGACAAACCGTGTAGGAATATCCTCACAGACATCTCTAAAGTGGATACAAGGACTGTAAAAATGTCTCCGTGATGCTTCAGGGATCTGTAATCATTGCAGTTCTATCAAGCAGTTAGGACACTCCGAGCAGTTAGGATAATCCTATCTGCCATCAACTATTTTGCACATGAACAAGAAGCCCATCAAAGGATAAAATGGACAGGAAGCAATGTGCTAGCATGACGGATCATAAATTAACCTCAAGATTATGGCCGTGTTATTGATACATTTTTACCTGAGGTGAAGTAGGTGGGACACAAATTGTGTTCAACTTTACGCAAGAAGCGAATCTGGGTGACCTATTTGAGTAAAGATCATTCATTCAAACAATCTTCCGTATCACCACTGGTTGAGATATGGGAATGCACCCTTAATATACACAAATTCACGCACTCATTCGAACCTACGAGGCAACTTACGTTGGGATCAGTCTACACAAACTTCACCTGATTTTGACATGATTTTGTGGTGGCCAACAAATTTCAAAGGGATGACAAATGAGCCTCGTAGTGTTACATAATCAAAGAACAGTGATGTGGCATGCAGGATACCGAACAACACCCAGACAAAAAGTCAGAGTTTTTTTGTATTTTCTCGCCCCTCAACTCCAATGACATGTTCCCGGACCTTCCTTCCGTAGCCATGATTGACAATATCTTGACCCTCCTCCCTGCGACATGCAAGGACATGAACGATGACCGGTCGGCATCAAACTTTAACAAGAATTTACAGCACTATGATTGCCTAATCCAACAGGCTGATCATTGTGAAAGACAAAAATATTGAGTGGCCTGATCCTGGCATCAGTCTCCAGTCCACCTACTGACAAGATTTTAAAAGTGGGAGGAAACTGGAGAGCCCAGAGGAAACCCACACAAATAACATGCTAACCTGTATAAAGCTCAGGACTGAACAACAGTCCCTGCTGTGAGATGGCAATGCTACCTGCTGCACCACCACGCCACCTTACACTGTGAAACAACGGCTTCAGATTTTCCCATCCCTACAATGTACCACCTTGAGTATACACTATATGACCAAAAGTATGTGGACACCTGACCGCTGAAAATCCAATTCCAAAACCATGGGCAGTGAGTTTCCACCCTTTGCGGTTATAATAACCTCCATTCTACTGTGAAGGCTTTCCACAACATTTTGGAACATGGGATTTGAATGAGATTAGCCCATTCAAGAAGGTCAAATGCTGAGGTCACAATTCATCCCAAAGGTGTTTCACTGGGATTGAGGACCGGGTTCTGTGCAGGCCATTCGAGTTCTCCCACACCAACCTTGGCAAACCATGCCTTCATGAACCTCACTTTGTGCTCAGATACAGTATCATACTGGAACAGCTATTGCTTCCAGTGAAGTGAAATCTTGAGGGTTATGGTCAGGTATTCACGTACGTTTGGCCCTGTGTATTTGGACGAAAAAAAAAAAAAAAAAAATGCTTGAAGAAACATCTCTGCAACTGCATGTATGCTGATGGAGTTTGATTAGTGCGTTAACACCCTGTAACAAATACTGTATATTAGACATTTAAACTATAATGCGAGTTGCGTGTAATGCTGTATCCTTCTATTCTCCTGGAGCATAAAATGGTCAGCATAGTTAGTTAGACCACTGACAATTAAATGCCTGCTGGTGTTTAGCTGCAGGCATTGTTAGCTTACAAAAGCGCCAATGTGGGTTTCACTATTGATCCAGTGGCACACCGTCCTGGTTCTACAAATTCGATTCGTGTGCGCATCTTGAATCAGATGTCTTGGACAAAAACTAAAAAGAAGTTTGTATGGCATAAAAACCTGCACCCACACTGGATTATCATGGTGCCACTGTACTGTAATCCACGACACGGTCTTTGGGTTAGGACCAAATCGCCAAAATTTACACCAGATTTTAATGGCGTCTCTTGCAGGCAACGTTTCAGTCAGGTACTCTTGTAAGTAGCCGTTCAAGCATTCACCAAGTAAATATTTGCTACAGTAGAGCTTTTGCGTTTAAATGTTTGAGACATATCAACTGTGAGAGAAGGCAGGAAAAACAGATAGGCCTAATGAGAAACAAACTGAATGACTGAAATAGCTAGTTGAGGCCACTCATGCATGCCATGATATACAATCTCTTTATGGACATTATACTTTCCACAGAATATGAATGCATTTCCCAACATCCTTAATGGAACGCGGAATCTGCAGCACTTATCCACACCACAGCTGGTCCGGTGCACTCTGGGACTATACTCTGAAGTGAAAAACAGCAAACATGTAGGCGTCACTATGGTCTGTAGTTACATCCCTCATACTCATGACTGCGGTGCAAAAAACAGCACACGAGAGTAGGAAAGGCAAAAACAATCGTTTAGCTCCAGGGCGGACTTCCTGAGGGCCTCAATGGAAAGCAGAGCCATGTATACAGTAAGCTTATTGTTTTCATGTCTCAGGATGGCATTGAAACTTTTTTCTGGGCCTCCATGGATTCATATTCTTTCCCCAATTTCTGCTTTCATTTTTTTTTTCCCCATTTGCAGTTTTTACATGATTATTTTGTTTATGGTTGCCCCTTTATTACAGAAAAAAAATATTACTTACAAACTTATATTCTATCTTTTTTAAACTGTTTTACATTAGGCCATGTGATACTTTTAAGTATCGCAAGGAAACATTATCACTACTGTGACGTGTTTGCAGTTGTTATTGTGTTTATGGTTGAGACGCAATGAGACCACAAGACTAAACTTTAATCTTTCTTTCTTACCGAGGTGGTACTCTATCTTTCGTACCTGTAATTTGTAATTCCACGTGGAAACATGGGTATACCTTTAAAATGTTTTATGGTATATAAAAGGACTATAATTTTTTTAGAGTAAAGCTATAAAGATACGCTACATGCAATTTTCTAGGTATAATATACAGGCTTAAAGAATAAAAGGTGCATGCGTAAGGGCACCAGTTCTTCAGCAAAGAAAAGTACAAATTGGTACTCTTTTTTTTTTCCCTAAGTGTCTAAGAGCTAGCATTAGGCTTAGTTATAAGGATAGAAACTAAGCTACAATTTGCAGGAATTGGCGCACAATATGTAGACTATATTAAAAGTGCTATCGTTGGAAATATTTATCAGATTTATATTCTTGAGAAATGAGATATTTCAGTTTGGAGGCCTTCATTACAAGAAACGATTTAAAAACATTTCAAGCTAAAACTGTGACATTGACACAAAAAGCACAATTGTACCGTCAGCCATGTACATTTTTTCAGATGAAAACTGGACTAAAAAATGCTCCGAATGCAACCACCGTTTGGGTGGCGTTTAAATTCTGGGCTGAGGGTGGTCTGTCTCATCAGGGTTGAGTTGTGGCTGTTTTCTGGCAGCCAGATTCAGAGGAGTTCCTCACGGTCATTCCACTGCAGTATGCGGGCCAGATGAAGTGCTGAATATAGACCAGGTTGTGTCTAGTAAACATTTAATAACACGAAAGAAACTCATCTACACACTAAAAAAATCTTGATATGGGTTTCATCTCCTAGTTCCAAACCACTTTTCACAGCTAACAAAAGACTTTACCAATATTGATAGTTAAAAATATCTTTGCTTCTCATATAGTTCAACAAACCCTGTCCGAATCCAAGTTGAGATTAACAGACTTTATCGTAGAGGAGACAAAGTGTAACCGGTCAGCGCTCACGCTCAGTCTCACTACCCTGACAGCACCAGCCATTGAGCTCCTGCAGCACAGCACAACCTCCATTTGATTTAGGGCACTAAATCAGTTTAATCCCTCAGCCGTTGTTCAGCAAGGCCCTGCATCAGCCACAGCGGCTCTAATGCACAGATTCTGATCTTAAACAGCAGAGGATGGGGAGTTCCCAGGTATCTGAACTGAAAGCCTGGTACTACCACACCAGAACAGAGGAGTGCTATTCCTGTCAACTGATAGAAAATAAAAACAGCTAGAACCAGTGCAAGATCACTCATTTTGTGTCAAAAGAGGGACCTAATAAAGCACATGCACATTTAGTGTTTAGCTCCTGGAGCTGTTTTAACTGCACAGCGGACAGTGTAGTCACTTGGTCCTATCCTGAGCTTGGGTTCATTTCTGTGTGTAGTTTCCATTTAGTTCTCTCTCCTTGTACCTCACAAAAGATGCCAGAAGGTGCAGTGTTCCTAGGTGGGACAGTGTAGAATGGACTTGTAGACCAACTCAGGGTGTGTCTACAACTCACATTCACTGTTCCCCACTCTTGACCAGGACCCAAAGGCTTACTGGAGATGAACAAATGAGGATGTGGACACGTCCAGGTGCTACAGCAGCCCAGCATTTTCTTTGAATATCGCAGCTGATTAGGAAGCTCAAGGGCAGCCATGATACAGGGAAAGTGTTAAGGACCTTGCTCAAGGGCCCAACAGTTGTAGCTTGGCTGTGATTGAACCATTGATTTTTTGTTCAGTAACCCACAGCCTTAACCATTGAGCCACCACAATGTTTTCAGGAAGGGGAAGAAGTGCCCATTTTTAACAGCCCTGTATAGACAGGGGGATCAAGGAGAAACCCCAACCCCCATCCACAGGGGATCCAGAAATCCTAGTGGGGTCTCTGGTATTAGGTGTAATATTAAGAGAATAATGCAGTCCAAGGCTTCCAATAACAATCTGATTTTTCAACTAGGAATAGACACTCATTTCACTTCTTCATCCTTATACTCTAAAGGTATACTGTACTGGGGTGTGTGTGTATATATATATATATATATATATGTGTGTGTGTGTATGTCTATATATATGTGTGTGTGTATATGTCTATATATATATGTGTGTGTGTATATGTCTATATATATGTGTGTGTGTGTATATGTCTATATATGTGTGTGGGTGTATATGTCTATATATGTGTGTGTGTGTGTATGTCTATATATATGTGTGTGTGTGTGTGTGTGTGTGTGTGTGTGTGTGTGTGTGTGTGTGTGTGTGTGTGTGTGTGTGT
>JAQQZR010000005.1:15634152-15649140 GCA_030068235.1 Notoglanidium macrostoma
GAACATGCAAACTCTGCACAGAAAGGCACCCTGGGTGACCCGGGGATCGAACCCAGGACCTTCTTGCTGTGAGGCGATGTAAAATTCACAGTCAATGTTTTTGCAGTGCAGGGTTCTGGGAACCTTAAGTGAGTGTCATAAGTATTCAGTTCTTATTTTCATGTAACCGAATAAAAAACAAAGAAAACATTCCCTATTCAGAAGGCACAGAGTTCAGCAAGTGACGTCAAATCAACAAGGCTGTCCGCAGCATTAACAGAAAACAAAGTAGCATTTCTTTATTTTCTAATGAGCTATTCTGTATATACTACTGTTTGCTCTAGATCAATCACCATATAGACATATTGCTTTGTTATGTCTATAACACTGACTTTACAGTTTGCTGGCTAGCTAACAAAAGACTAACATGGAAGGTTGAAAGAAGCGCAATGGTTCGACTGGAGGTCATGTGATAAGGTTGTGAGCTGAGGATCATGGGAGTTGTAGTGAAACTTTGAGAGTTGGAGACACTGGCGACACAAAATATTGCCATAAATATATATAAAAAAAGATACTTGCAGTATTGACATATCATTATCCTGGATTAGGTTATAGACTGTATATTAAATTACACATAGTAAGGTGAGATAATTATGTAATTTTCATGTGAAACATTGTAACACACTGAGCAAAAAGAAATGATTTCATAATCATTTTATATTAAAGATCAGTGACACAAAATATCCTCCAGTTTTCTCATATCAGACAAACTGATTCCCTCTCTCTCTCTCTCTCTCGCTCTCTCTCTCTCTGTAGGTTCATCAGGTTCACTGAATGTAAATATCCTACAGGGAAAGTGTTCTGTCTCCCATGAGAGGAGTTGCTCCAAGGAAAGTACCATCATTTCATGTAACCACAGCAACCCCTAAACATGCCAGGAAATAAAAGCTGTCCTTCAGAAATTTCTAGTTTATTGATACTACTACCTCACCGCCATAAAGACAGAGTTGTTTCATGCCAGATAACAATATGTTCACCTTGTCACATATCATTGATTCGTTTCACATCCCACTGCAGTGTTTTCATCCTACCTTTATTGCTGAACAAATACAAGCACTGCTACACAGCTGAACACTGCTAAGAGCTAAATCCACACTGGGGATTTTTCTGGGTGACAGAGAGAGAATATGTAATTGGATTTACCTTTATTGAGGCCTTGCTAGGAGTTTGATTAAAAGAGGGAAGCTTAGTGCTGAAATTGGAAAGAATGAAATTAATTATATCGGAAGGTGATTTGCAAGCAAACAATCAAAGATATACAGTAGGGTCCAAAAGTCTGAGACCACTAGTAAAAAAGGATCTTATTTCTTTAAAAATCATTTTCATTACAAATGATATTTTGGTATGTCCCCTATTTATTTTAATGACAGTGTGCATTCACGCTGGCACGGTCTCCGCAAGTTTGTACAAAACCTTATGATCCATTCCAGATCAAAATCCATTAGAGTTTAATGTGAATGCATGCTTCAATAGAAGAGAATAGGCATGAGGAAAACCTTTTTTACAAAGCAGTTAACACGGTCAATATCACACATTTGCTTACGTTTAAATAGAGACCAAGAAATAGTGCAGGATCTTGAAGAGTAAATATTCAGGATATTGAACATTTACTTTCTTTCAAAAATGTATTTCAAAATTCTAAAACCTTCTGTTTATTTCCAGTTTAAATGAAAATGGACCCCACTGTTTTTTTTTATTAGTCTTCATGACATGTGATCCCTGATAGATTAGTGCTGTTCTACAAGCTGAAGATAATGATTCAGTTGCATCTTATATAGTGATTATATATATTTATTTGGATTTTTTTATTTGGACAAATAGTAATAAAGATCAGAATTTTAATTTTGTAGTAATTTGTAGAATAGGTGGCCAATGCTTCACTATTGAAAAACTAGTGCAGCTGCCCATACATAAGCATAGGCATAACTGAGTGGCCTAAGCCTTCTGCACGGTAAAGTACGATGGCAGTATTGGTTTATTGATCTCACTGATGTAAATCACATTAACTATTTGCCCTCTGGGAAAAGCTGTTTCTTGGAAAAGCCAGTGAGTTGAATCACTCAACTGCCTATAGTCTAAACAATTTCAAGAGCAAAAAAGAACATATCAGTTTCTTCAAAATGGTATGTAGTCATATTTGTGCATTAATAAAGTGCATGCTTAAATTGTCCTGTGTTTGTCTGAATTTTTGGGTGTCGTGGTTGTGTTCAGCACACTTACAGTAAACAATATTATCACAGGATCATTTTATCCTTTCCAGTAGACTGTAATGAGGTTTTGCCAATATTATGTTACCTTCCATTAATTCTTTTATGTTTTATGCCTCCTTTTGTACTAGTCTACTTGCTATGTTGGACATTTACATTGAGAGTCATGAGAAGGAGAAATGTAAGCGTCTGGCAGAAAAACCTACAGACGTCTGGGAATGTGTGTCAGATGTTTCTTATTTTGTAAAGCTTCAAACTTAGTGTGGTGTCAATGATGCTGCACAGCATTTCTTGAGATTTCTTGAGGTCTTTACTCATACATGCTCCTGGTCAAGAAACCAATAGCAGGGTGTGTCACTATGACACGGGAAGAAAATGGGGGGCCTTTTCATCTGACTTGTTTTTTACACAAAGTAACAACTATTTTTTTAAAACATAGAACTGGTAAATAAATGTCCAAACCGTGGTTGAATATTATCCATGAGTCGTTATACAGAGGATAACTTCACTAGGATACTATTAACTTAAAGCTAAAAACTCAAATGAAGTGACTCTTCAACATACTCATGACTGCTTGACTCTAGAGTATACAGCTGTGACACATAATCGCACGATCCGGTGACACCCACATGAGGATGGGTTGCCTTTAGAGACTGGTTCCACGCAAGGTTTCCTCTTCATGTCATCTCAGGGAGATTTTGCTTGCCACCAGCGCCTCTGGCTTCCTCATTAGGGATCTAAATCTACACCTATATCCAGATTTCTGGAAAGCTGCTTAGTGATAAAAAGCGCTATATAAATAGAATGGAATTAACTATGTTAAATTAATTCATGCTAATGCCAAAAAGTGTAAACTATTTAATAATTATATTTCCATATAATGTGCAGTGGGCTGAGACAGACAAATATGCTGTTTTCTAAGTGCTGTAAATAGGTCTTAATAATCATTTATATTATTAATCTGAATCATACATGTATGCTGTTGTGTTGTTTAAAATATATCTTTCTTGTTCTTATTGCATAAATGTTTGCAAATTGCCAAGAGTGTAGACCAGGAGAGAACGCAGTTGCAGTTCCGTTACTTTATTAAAGAGAACACACAGGCAGAAGAACCAAATCAGCAGGCAAAAACAATATCCTAAAACAGGCCAGGTTCAGTCGATATGTGAACAGGACAATGTGGGATAGGCAAACTCAGAAACCAGAAAAAAACACCAGTCAAAACCATAAAGCAAACACGTGAGATATAAAGGCTTGGCAGATAGCAGACACGGGGCATGGCGTGTTAGTGTGTGTGTGTATAGTGTGAGTGCTGGGCGTGGTGGTTCATTGGATGCATCCAATTAGGATCCCGAGGAAACAGATCTCGTGAGTAGGAGTGAGTGCTCATGGGAGTTGGAGTCTTTGGTGTGTGGCGGTCTGACATAAATGGAATATTAGTGAAACACAAAATGGCATCCCAGTCATAGAATCACCCTGATAATTCCTTGATATTGAACTGGTCAGTCACTAGCCGCAGTACATCATGTATTTATTGAAAAGAAACACTCATGCCTGTGACTGAATCTACATCACATGGTGTTGGTCATTAAGCAGGTAGTGGATCCACAAGTACTTTTACCTTCCTTATGGTAAAACAGTGATGGTGGCCATGACCAATTACAACCAATACTAACATCATTTTATCCAAAGGGAGGCAGACTAAAAGGAAATAGTACGTGTTCTGCTTTAATTGTGCTCGGCTATTTGATCTTGAGTAGAAGGTCTCACTTCCCTTCAAACACTTAAGGAGCTCCGGTCCCATGTTTATAAAAAGAACAGTCTAAAGAGAGAGAGATAGAGAGAGAGAGAGAGAGAGAGAGATAGAGAGAGAGAGAGAGAGAGAGGGGTAATGATTTTCTATGGAGACTGTAGGAGCTGTAAGGGTCATCGAGCTGGACTCTGGAACTTTCAAAGAGATTTTTTCTTGCTTGATCATGGCCTCCTCGGCTCCTCTCTGACTGTGTGCTCTGTTTAGAAAGCACAAAGGAGAAATTCTTCCACGGCTGGGGCTAAGTTGCCATGGAGACACCACCATCAACCTGTCATCTCTTCCTGATGAACGTATAATTGGTTCTTCGCTTGAGTGCTCAGAAGAGAGAAAACTCCCTGTATATGTTAGTCTATCTGAATATGTCAGAATCCTCATCCATATCCTCAAACAGCATGTCAGTCGGTCTCTCTGTTCCTCTCTCTCTCTCCCTCTCTCTCTCTCCCTCTCTCTCTCTCACTCTCCCTCTCTCTCTATTATTACTTCTCTATGAAAGCTCATGGTTTATAAATGCTTAATAGAAACTATCTTAGATTTGTAGAACTGAACAATAATAATTACATGGACTTTCATAGCGCCATCTTTTTTCATTTTCATTGGGACAAACCATACATGCCTCAATAAATGCCCTCCCTTATTGAAAAATCCCACACTTTTCACATGTGATGATCAGTTTTTCATGTGAATATGTGAAAAATGTGTGATCACAGGTGGAAAAAATATGAATGTCAATTTCAACACCGTATGCTCTGAAATTGCTCACGAACTCAAGTAAACACAGCGTCTGAAAAATATGCCATGTGAAAATGAATCATTCATGTGCGAAATCACATGCAGTAAAATGAAACGCATGCCCTTCAGGTGAAAAATTACAATGCGAAAATAAACAAATCATGTGTCAAAATCAGATTTGAAAATAATTTTATCATGTGAAAAAAGTGAAAACTAAAACCACAAAAAAAAAAAAACATGTGAAAAGTGTGTGAAATATAACATGTGAAGTGTCCAGAAGCTCATTGGCTTTAAAAAAAATCATTGACTCGTTGACTTGATCTTTGATCTTTGATCATGCAACATCTTTTACACTTTTACTCTTTTTTAACTATTACACACAGACACACACACAATGTTATTTCCAGTTTTCTATAAGAAAAGCAAATCTAGCTCAGAAATGTCTTAAAAGCTTAAGATTCACAAAATCCTTTTCATTAAAACATAACTATCTCATATGTAGCATGGTGTCAGAACAACATTCCAATAAAAATCTGGTTCTGATTTCAAACCCAGTAACACACTAAGACTGAAACTTAACATCTGAAGCCAAACATTCACTTCATGAACACACATTCCTCATGTCAGAGCAGTCTACAGGCTATCTACCAACACGTCAGGGAGAAGGGATACTCTCTTTGCCATGAAGAAGTAAAACAAAGCTTGTCAGCAAAAATAACTGACTTGTATTACAGTTTTTCTGATTACATTTAGAAAAGCCTTTAAGCAAAACAGCTACTTGACCTTTCCTTTCGCTAATGCTAATGGAAATAGCATTAATAAAATCAGATCAGTCCTCATCATATTTGTCGTTAACAAGCTGAATTATCGGTTTTGCAGAAGCAACAAGAGGAGTTAGAATCACACAAAAATGTCCATAAGACATGAATTGAGAGATCTTATAAGCATGTACACAGCGGACCGCTTTGTGGCCTCACAGCTCTCCAGTTTGATCCTGAGCTTGGCTTCACATGTGCAGCCTGTGCAAAGTTTCACATGTTCTCCACATGTGTACATGAGGTTCCTCTGGATTCTCCGGTTTCCTGCTCATGTCCAAAAACACGGCCGGACTGGCTATTCTGATATTGAGCCTGTGTGGGAATGAGTATGTGAGTGTGTATGATGCCCTGCAAGGCTGGTCCAACACGTAAGCAGACTGAGCACCTGCTTAGGACCCACTGTGGCCACCAGAGGGACCCCAAGAGTGCTTGAAATACCCCCCGGTAGAGCTTGAAATGTTTTTGTGAGTGTAAGATATATTATGTCAATTCTAATCAGACAAAAACGCAATATTATGCTTATGAGCCGGTTAGCTAATACTACTTGTGTAATCAGTTCCTCAGCCTCTATCAGAGATGGTGTCACGTTCATGCACATGCGCACTGTAACGGAAGTTAACTGCATAATTTTGATGCAAGCAGCACAGTCAGTCAGACTAACGTTCTGACTAAGGTTATGGTCCTGTCCTATGTGTCATTTAAAAAGGCTGACACTGGGATGATGTAAGCAACACAGATACTAACTAATACGATTGATAAAGGGTGTGTTAGAGTCACAGTAGGTTTGCGACTGATTAAGCATTGCCAATAGTCAGTAGTATTGGCAGCACAGTGGTAGTGAAGGGTCCCTAAAACTGCTTGGGGCCCCATAAAGGCTTGGGCTGGCCCTGGTGCCCTGGAAGGACTTGTGTCCCATTCAGGGTGTATTCCCACCTTCTGTCCAGAGATCACTGGATAGATTCCAGATGCACCATGATCCAGATCAGTATAAAGCATTTACTGCAGATGAATGAATGAATGAATGAATGAATGAATGAATGAATGAATGAATATTACACTATAATGCAGTAAGACTGCCCCCTAGCAGTCATATAATGTAAAGCAGTTTAATCCTGAACTGTAATACCTCTTAGCCTCATTGGCTGTTTCTTAAATATATTTCTAGTAGATATGGACAGAAAAGGAACATATATGTCAGAAACCAAGTAAACTAGTTATGTAGGAAGTAATGCATACACTCATGTTAAAAATGAAAGGACAGTTGCATCGCTCTCTTGCCCCTTCAGTTTCCTATAGTCTTAATCCTTCATGAGTAGTCCACAACTTCTCTGTATTATTTATGACAGTCGAATGGCTACACAGTAGTGAGAAATATCTTGTGTCCAAGTCCTTGATACAACGTAAGAGATAATACACAGAAGTGAGCTTAAACAAAGTTGAATAGAAGAGCAATGTACAAAACTACATTGCAGCACAATACAATTGTTGGTTGGAACATTTTGGTTCATATAAACTTAAATCTTATATATCTTAATGATATATAATGAAAAAAGTGATTAACTTTCATGTTATGTCCCACTGACCCACATGATCGCTTTAAAGGTCCACTATGTATGGTTAATGATCTATGAGCAGAAATGTTGGCCTAGAAAATGTTAAGTAAAGTAAAGTCTCACTGAACACAGTGAAATAACAGGAATTCACCATGCTAATTTTCACCTCCTGACATAAACACACGGTGGAGCTGTCTGACTGCAATAGCTACAGCTATCACTATCACGCTCACTGAGCACGCTCTGCTTGAGAAGCCTATGTAACCTTGAGTTTGTTACTGCTTAGCTTTGTGACGCTTGTCTACGCTTTCTACATAATTAAAACAGTTCTGTACATTCACAATAGGTACAGTACTGATACATCGTTTGTAGGAGCTGTTAGATTGTTAAGATGTTGTGATGAAGGTACGTGGTGTCTGGATCTGTTTGATACTATCTGAATGCATTTTATATTACCTATTTTTATATTTTTACTACAATTAAAAAAAAATGTAAATATAACATGTATTCTATATGTTTTTATTTCCTATGTTAATATTTGTTATTTAGAATGTAATCTATAAACAAGGCTTGAAATATGAGGAAAATGGCAAAAAACCAAACAGGCAAACACACACACACACACACACACACACACACACACACGCACACATGCACGCACATGCACACACACGCACGCACTCACACACACACATATTAAAGGGGCACTCATCCTTCCCAAAACCCTTTGCACCAGGTAGCAAGTTGCCATTTGTGATGCCATCGATATTCCAAAAACAATCTGCCATACTCCGGTGTCATCCGGATGAAATTGAACATGAAATTGAAGATATTTTGTCAAAGTATCTATATTTTAAATTCTTTAGATTGATTCATTCCTTTTTTGTATGGTTATTTCATATATAATGGTCCCAAATTAGCCATGGCTGTCTCGAGTGGCCATGAAGGGAAGAAAAGATAAGCCGTATTTTGTGCAGCACTTCCACATATGACATGTGAATGAAGAAAAAGTTCAAGGCGGGTTTAGAACGGATCACTAACAGTGAATTTGCTGAGGTTTTGCAGCACAGAGAGCTAGCAGACTAGTGGTCACGTGCTTCCAAAACAAAAACAACGCATTGGATTCTGGGAAGGCTAATTCGCACCTAGGGGCAATTAAACAAAGTCAGACTACCAACTGTTTTTGCATGTTTTTGGGACTTGGGGGGAAACCGCACAGACACTGGGACAACATGCCCAAAATCCAGAGCTAACCAGGGACCCTGGAGCTGCTACACCACCACACTGCCCTACAACTAATTTAATTATAGTTAAATATAGTTCTAGTGCAATCTGTAATCCTTACATTAGTGCTGCAATATGAGCTTTAGTGAAATGTTTCATAGTAACTAGCCTTAGTAACTAGGAAATAATAAAACAAAACATTTTGTTAGTTACTATATTTTGTTTATAATGATTGTTACCATCATCCCAACACCCAAAATATAACCTGCACCAGTAAATTCTACGTTAATACTGTGGCACTTGCCACTTGTGTAGATAAGTTATGTTGTGTTTATTGTTGTGATGTTGTTGTGGGAAACATGTAAGTAAGAATTTCATTGCACATTCTCTACTGTACTTATACACGTTTCCAGGTGGCCAGCTATTTTCAACTTAACAGTGTTTGCTTAGGAGTTAAAAAAAAGAAATGCTGAATATGAATAATACACTTCTATCAGCACCACACACACTTCCTCATCAGTTGTTGTGCTGTTGTGCTGTGCCAAAGGTTGTGCTCACCCAAATAATATTACATCCTTTTGTGGTTACTTTTCAGTGATAGTTGTTGTAGAGCTTGGTTAAGAAACTGTGCATGGCAGTGGTAGCAAATGGGCCTGTATACCTACAAAATGACCAATATAGGAGGCATACCTGAACAAATGGCCAAAGCACGGCATATGACCAGAGACTACTGATCTGAAGGTTGTGAGTTTAAATCCCAGCATCTCCAAGCTTTCTCTGCTGGGCCCTTGAATAAAGCTCTTAACCTTCAACTGCTCAGCTGTATAAATAAGATAAATGTGAAACACTCTGGATGAATGTGTCTGCTAAATGCAATAAATGTAGATGTAAGTACAGAAGTGCAACATAGGCATACCTATACTGATCTTAATGACCACTGAGTGTGTTATTGGTATATATCATATAGGCTATAAGTTGGAAAATACATATTTTTGGACACTGGTGTTAGTAAAGCTCATAAAAATCTCAATGTACGAGTTAAATAGTAAACCGATGCCTGGAAGCCACAATTTTTCAATTACTTTCGTTCCTACTCTATAAGAGAGGCAAAGCAGAGATCTGATGGGCGGGGTTTAGCTGTAATGGGAGGAATGGACGCGTAACCCCGCCCACACGGGCTCAAATACAAATAGCGTGCTGCTCCCTCTACAAGTGCACTACTCTCGATACAAAAAAGTTCTAATTCTACACCATATGTAGTGTACTACATATCCAATAAGGTGCCATTTGGGTTTCGGTCTGTGATGGAGGTTTAGAGCTGTTGCGCCTCAGACAAGTTCCCGAGCGGAGAGATATCAGCCCAGCAGTGAGCCAGAAGAGAAGAGAGGGAGGAGAGAAGAGGAGAGGAAACTGGATAGGGGGATTCAGGGGATTTCTTTTCTTACAGAAAAGGATACATTAGCGGTCATGGCTACTGAAACGACGTCTTGTACGGGCTCCACTTTGCTTCAGCCCCTCAGCGACATGATTGACCTTCCTGTGGACCAGGTAAACTGCCACTTGTTTATAAAGACAGAGAGCTAACGGTGGCTAATTCGGTAATGCTGACGTCTAAATATAGAACTTGACTAGGAGGCTGTGTTTCGCCCTCGCTTTCCAGTGTTTTGTGAAGTGCTATGTTTTTTCTCCACACACAATGCGTTTGGTCCGGCAAAACCTTTTGTATGAGTGCATGTCGTCCTCATTTTAGTTTTTCTAATCATCAGTTCAAACGAGCGCAACAACAGTTACCGTGAAGCTAGGTGTGTGTGATCCAGCTAGCTAGCCACCGCCATCGACACACACATGTATACGGTACTGAATAGGAGAGTCCGATCATACAGTGAATATAACCGTTAGCATGTTATCAGCCTGGGATCTGCTGGAACACACCGGTGTGAGAAGAGATGAAGAAGCAGGCAGTGTAGAAGGTACATGAGGTGCTGAATTATGCTTCAGCTCAGAGTAAGTCAGAATCTAGTCAGGATCAGACACCCGTCAGGATCAGACACCCGTCAGGATCAGACACCCGTCAGGATCAGACACCCGTCAGGATCAGACACCCGTCAGGATCAGACACCAGATAGGCTTAGACTCCTGGCAGTATGCGATTACTATCAGGATGAGGCTCCAGACTCCATCAGGATCAGGAACCAGTCAATATGAAGCAACAGTCCAGATTAGATATTGGATCAGACTTGCTTCATGGTCATACTCCAGGCAGGATCACATTATGTCTGAAGCTGTACCTTACTCACAACATAAAACTAAAACATCTGCACTATCTTTTTGTTTGAAAGTTTAGTGGATAAAATTGAATGCGTCGCTAACGGTTAGTGATGTCGGGGAAACCTATCCAGAGTGTAACTTTTTTACATTTTATGATTAATACACTAGTGGAAGTCGCGAGCCAGCATTATCAAAGTTTATATTTATGATATATCTATGACTAGTCAGCTTGGGCCTGGCGTGTTCTCTCCGTAGCAAGTTCAGGAATCTGCACTGAGGTATGACGTTGGCACGCCCGGCCAGTCAGCAGGACCGAATGTCCGACTCCCACGCCTGGGTGTTCACTTGGGCATGAATGAACAAGAAGGTCTTGGTGATGAAGGTTTTTTTTTTTTTTCCTTCTTTTCTCCCAGCGAAATGTCATCACCTTTCCTAGCCTAAACTCTCCTTCAGATGACATTGACTAAGTGTGGAAGGTGTGATGACTGACAGGAGCACTCTGGGTGCGTCGGACCTGCACCACTGAGCACAGATTATAAATTATTAACACAGCCTCAGGTCAAATGCTCCATCTGTGTGTCTGAACAAAAGTGATGTATTTATCCATTTCACTTGCTTTGTGTGGTGGTGATGTACACAACAAAAGCCGAATGCTGGCTCAGGTCTAGTGTTTTTGTAGCAGCATCACAGTAGGCTCATCGGTGGTGACAGATAATTGTTTGGTAAACACCGTTTATCAAAAGTCTCAAAGTAAGCGAGAATACTACACAACCTTAAACGGTCGATGGTTAAAAGAATTACCCCGTGTAATTAAATACTAGGTGTTCATTAAATCACTTTCTGACATGTTTGAGTGCAAGAAATGTGTAAAAAGATAGCGATCATAGGCCTAGCTTGACTGTTTGTGGCTCTACTGAAGGCTGCCTTTTTTTTTGCAGGATTTGATTCGCACAGCTGTGTACAATCATTTTAGCTCCTCCACTTCATCATATCTGGCAGCATGTGGGTGAGAGATCCTGCACACTGACCGTGTTGCTACAAATACATGATATTGTTTGTAGAACAGCAGTTAGGTAAACACCTGTAATCCAACCCGACAGGCAGGACAAGTGCGATGAGTAATTCGTCAATAAATAGGCCGGCTGTAATTAGCGTAGGCTAGCCCGTCGTTCCCGTGACTCACCAGAACTCGACACATCGAGGCCGAGCTAGACTCGCTCTGAATAATCGAGTTTGCTATGCCGAACATCTGGTGCGATCTCGATCGGTGTTTCGGTTGCTTCCATGCGAACAGGGACGAGAACGCACACTGCCATCTCCACCCGGTCTCTGGAATGTAGAGAGAATGTAGAGAATGGCACCCTGCTGAGAAGTCCACCCCCATCTCCTCTGTCAGCAACAGGAAACAAAGGAAGGACAAAAAGCAGCAACATTCCCATGCTGAGCTTGCTTTCCCACCATACATCCTGGAGCTCCTGCAATAGCTAACACTTCAGGTGCTGGTTTTTTTTGTTTGTTTTGGTTTTCCATTGGGGTAATTTCCTTTTCCTCAGGTGATCGTCGGTGATTTTATTTCCATCCGGATCCTACAGGCCAAATTAACTACTGGTTTTCACCAAACCCGCACACATCGTCTTCTTGCGCTGGGGGGAAAGAGCCGTTTGACCGCCGCTTGCTGTATATTGGGTTAGCACCAGGGGCTGATCTAGAGAAAGACTCATAGTGAGACTTTAAGGGCTGGCAGAAATGATGATGAAATGTATATTTCTTGGCCACTTCACGTGTATACTAGAGTCGGCCGAAAATTATATACACACTTCAGGAACACTTCTACACATACGTATCTGGAAGGTAACGGCCACCACGTCGAGCACGTCTTGTAATTTTAAAGGCCAAAAGGCAGCTTGTATTAATCTCGTGATGCCTGAATAAACTTAGTATTAGAATATTTATACACATTTTTCTTTTCCTGAAGCGTATATATATATATTTTTTTGGTCGACTCTGTATATACTGTACGTGGTTGAGTTTCAAGCACACTTCGGACACACTAGTAATCTTCGTATGGGTTGGGAATTGAACTGCTTCTTCGGGTAAAATCTTGGAAAAAACTAAGAGACTTGCCGAAGCGGCGCATGAGGCACGTTTGACTGCAGCTCTCTAGGGAAGCTCAGTAATTGTTTTCGGCCGAAGCTTCCGAAGGTCAAATGCCTGCCGCATCAAACGCCGTCCGACTGACACTAAAGAATTGTCGTGTTTGAATATTCACAGGAAGCCATTGTGCCTTTTCGGTTCGCGTGACCCATTATCGATCAGCCCTTTCTTAAGCTCCCGTTCTCGCCGCGTCTGTGTGCAGCACGCTCGCGCCTGCTCTTCCTTCTACGCTTTGAGCACGGCAGGTACACGAGGCCGCGCTCGCATTTCTCCGAGGAGGCCGACGCGCTCCCCTCTGACTTAATTGCGCACTTCTCGGAACTGACTGCCTCTGATTGATTTCTATCTGCTGTACGGTGCTGCTGTTATTTCTCCCCTCCTGCACAAGAGTTCATTACCGAGTTCGAATCGCACGGTCCGACGACTGCAGAGTCATTCATTAGTAATGCGTCAAGCTTGTATGACATAACGCTGTGTAGATGTGCTCGGTGCCAGGAAAGTGCGTCCTTTCTGTGATCTCATCCTCACGCTAATGGAGACTAACCCAATTACTTTAAGGCTTAGCATGTGTGGTCTGAATGCCGAGCTGTCCAGCTTTTAAAGATCAGAGGCTTAGTCCGGTTTAGCACAGGAGCGTCCGACACTGAACACGTGCAGGTGCAGGACTGTAAACTGTGGACGCTTCCACGGGGACCTGCTTCCCGACCCGTCCACCAAGTTATAAAGTTATTAGATTTGCTTGTTGTAATAGGTAAATGATCTTGGCACATGCAGTCGTAGTGTAACTGACCTGCAGCTGCTTTGCATCCACTTTCCTGGTGATTTTAAAGCAGCACTCCATCCTGAAACTCAGCCAGTCGTTTTGTATTTGATTGATTGTATTGATTCCATTTCCGGTTCCGGTTCTTATAGGTTCCCCATTTGGGTTCCATAAAGGTGAAAAGAGGATTAATGTTTAGATGACAAAAACTATCCATATCGCTGTAATTGAACCCTTCTGAGCCCAGGGGAAATCGAGACCGCCGCAGCGTTTCACTCAGAACAACAAAGGAATCCTTTTCATTTTATCATCCTGTAAGCAAATGGTTATAGTGAGGATAGTAATCTCAAAGATGCCACTCATTTCCACAGCCAAGTCCAGTTTGGACTTCAGTTTTGAACAACACTTCAGATGTGTTTGTCTTCTTCATGAGATTAAGAAGAATTTCTTATTCATTTGCATAAATAATTAAGGACTGAATTATTTATCGAACTTCACTAAACCGCATAGATAATAAGAAATCACCTGAGAAGTTCATGATTCAGAAATCAAAAGGATTTCCCTCACTCTCTCTCTCTCTCACACACACACACACACACACACACACACACACACACACACACACACACACACACGCACATGTACACGCACATGTACACGCACACACCACGAGCAAAGAGAAAGCTAATAAACGTGTCATGGGTTTACTTTTTTATGATGCAACGCATGTTATTTATCTCAATCTGATCAGTTCAGTGAGTGATTAAGCTGATGTTCGCTTGCTAGGAACCGCCACAGAGGTCGCTAGTTAGCGATAAACAGGAAGATGCTAATATTGCAGAACGAAACTAAGGAATACTTCAGAAATGTCAATGAGAGCACACCCTGTTTTATTTTTCAGAATAAATATATGGTGCCCATGTATCCACAAACGCGGGGTTATTTCACGAAGGAGTGTTTCAATCTATTTAAGATCGGCAGTGACCGTGAAATACAAGCAGTCTGTCGGCGGCCGCTCTGGGGTACTGACAGGGTTAAGAACAGATCCGATTGTTGCCGGCTTCTTTACTTAAGTGAAACTACACTTTCGGTCACTGTCTGTCTTTCACACTGTTGTCACGCGTGCTAGCTTGTGTCTAAGCAAATGTGTGTTGTGCGTTAATGCACGATGTATTCACCTGGCAGACCGCTACGCACGTCCTTGCGAACATGTAGTGTTTAAGAACCGGTAAGCAGAACCGAAATTGGTTACCGGGTATTTTTTTTTTTTAAAGTTCTCATTTGGAGCCTACTTTCAATTCCCTACCCTGTTTGTATTGAAATCTTTATGATGCACTCAGTGATTTTGGTGCTAATTTGTGAGCTGGTGCTGTATTTTAGTTATTCTTTGAATAAGTTGACGTCACAATATTTTCAAATGGTG
>JAQQZR010000005.1:15698695-15745069 GCA_030068235.1 Notoglanidium macrostoma
CAAATAGGCCATGATCTTAGTAGTTAGAACCCTTTTGAGGGGTTACTGTGATGTCAGGACAGAGAAGAGAATCGATGGTGAGATTTGAGGGATGGTGGGTTGAGCCGTGCTTGTATCTCAAAGGGAACGTGGTACAGAGTGTGTTTGACAAGTGTAGGTGGGAGCTGGTTTGGCTTTGACAGCAAGCATCAGTGTTTTAAATTTGCTTCAGACAGCCTCAGAAAGCCATTTGAGAGAACACAGAGATGAGGTGATGTGGGAGAACTTTGGGAGGTTGAAAAGAAGACGTCCGGCTGTGTTCTGGATCAGTTGCAATGGTGTAATGGCTCGAGTGCCGGGGACCGAGTTACAGTAATCTTCAGATAACAAGGGACTGAGCACCTGAGTAACGTCTGTGGGGAGAAAAGGTAGGGTCCTTTTGATGTTGTTAAGGAGAATACTGCATGACCAATTCAGGTTAGCAATGTGAGCAAAGGAATGATGATACTACATAAAGGTTTGTCAGATGTTCAAAGTGTTCTCCTGAGACATGACAAGACCTTGACGAGGGGCTGAATCTCCAGGAGCATATACAGCATGTCAGTCTTGCCTAACATGCTGAGATCTGAACAGGAACTTGAGTGTCTGAGAGAGGAAATGAATTTTGTCATCAGCGTAGCAGTGGTATGAAATATTAAAGATAATACCTCATGGATGGAGTAGGTATAGAGGGAAAAAAAGAGGTACCCAAGTAGTCCCAAGTACTTGGTGTTTGCATGCAGATGATTAAAGGATCCCTTGCATGTGACCTGGTATGTCTATACCTTCGCTTAAAGGTACAAATTGGCAGGCCAGGAATCACCAGGCTTATGAGAATAGATAGACAGCAGTCTTGTGATTGACCGTGTCAAAGCTACTATCATTTCAAGAAGGATTAGGATCAATGATAGTTTGGAGTTTCCAAACTGGAATTACTGTGACATGCACCTCTTAGGTTAGGGTCCTGGTTGCAGTTCTGGGTGTGAAAGAAAGACAAATTGATTGCAAACGGCTCATTTTAGAATTTTGTGGAGATAGCAAGGAAGAGATACTGACAGTAATTGCTAATGGACTTGTCCAAAATGTCTGCATATTAGTGCCAGACAACTATCCTAGATGCTGAACAAGTATTTGACTTTCCATTTTCCGTATTTCACATCTCCATATTTCTTTGACAGTTTGAACCTTACATTTTTTTGAAAATGAGCTGTTGTTTTGAAATAATATCCTGTCTTGATACAAAACTACAATTTTGTGTCTTTTGACATGTTGGCTGATTTTGAAACCTTTCCTTACTGTAACCATGTATTTGTAATGACCATCTCATGCACTCATGTGATTGATAAATTCCAGCACTAGCACACAAGGTTTGGCTAATCACTGTCTAAGTTACTTCAGTTGTAACTTAAGTTGACTCATATATGTTGGTGTGAAGTTTAACTGATAGTCTTTTATTAAAGGAAGCTGTGTTCGTGTGTCAGCTAAATTTCAATATTATTTTCTTGAAAGTCTTTTTTTCACAGTGTTGTGTATATACTTGTTTACTTAGCAACATGTTGAGAGATCTATGTGTTAGCTAGATAGTACAGGAGTGTGTACAGGAGCGTGAAAGGTCAGTAATGATCCTCCGACAAGGAGCAGAAGACTTATCTGTCACTCGTCCCAGGGCTGGATAACTTTCTAGAGGACACAAAAGTTTAGATCATCAGTGATGCAGGATCAGCTTCATAGAAGCTCCTACCAATTGATTCTTGAGAAGTCCCTTGTTACCAGCATCATCATTCAAACCGTGAGAAAAGTCAGATAAATCCCACCCACCTTTTAACCATGCCTTCTTCTAAGCCTATACTGAATATCTACCCGTGTTTGTTCAGCAGTGTGGGAAGTCTTGTTTACCACTTCTACAAATCTCTGGAAACATTTGAGTAATAACCTCTGTTTACCTGGAATCGGCTCAGGACTTCCTGAACCTCTTCAGGAAGCAAAGCTTTAGGATATGACATGTTTTACTGATATTTGACTTCTCATAGATTGTTACTGAAGTAGCTATTATGATATTATCATTACACGTCTTTTTGTGGTATCATAAAAGCTCATCTTTCAGTGGAGGGCTTTTACAGCACCATTATTATATAGCACTTGAGTTCAAAATTTCCCTTGGGTGTCTTTTGAATGAACCTTTATCCCTTTATCCAAGGTGCTGGTTTTCTGTGAGGATTGGTTTCATGGATTCATTGATCTGGTTTCATCACCAGTTTATTGTGGTTCGCTTCAGTTCAGTCTTATTGACCTGTGTGCTGCGCTTTAATGCGCCAATATCTTTCCAATATCTAGTCTTAGTCAGGCTTAATTAATCCTGTTTGCCAAGTATAAGTTGGATCCACGAAAGGAAGTTTCCAGTCAAGGGAGCAGTAAAAGGAAAGCTTGAATTCAGATGTGTTTGTACTTGTATGTATTGGTCATTTTTGTGTATCCAGCTGAACTGGAACCCACTGAGAGGTTCTTTACAGAGTGCTGTGTCTTTACATGCAATTGCGAATCAGCAGTGCGGCCATGAACATGTTTGCTCTGCTTGCTTGATTGAGCGCCTGGCAGCTCCTCACCCCAGGGAGTGTTGACGGACGCCTACAGCTCCACGTGCCAGCCTGCCAGCTGCTCTCGGAGTCCCGCCTCTACTAGGCCACCATTGGCTGCCACCAGCCATCTATGATATGTAATTCAGCCACGGTTGCTCTTTTTGCAGTGGTAAGATCGATTCTCCGTATTACTCTCAAACCATGAATACATGTTAGCTTTTTTGCATGTCTGGGCATCTTGTGTAAATGCTGAAAGGAACTCGCCCCGCACCATCATCACAAGGGTGGCTGGAAGCAAAGTCAAGTGGCACGTTAATCGGTCAGCCGGAGGGGGAAAGAGTGGGAGAATTATGCTTCTTCCCGTCAGCTGCTGCTGTGTAGGAGTTTTTCAAAAAGAGGAAGAGGAGGAAGAAAAGAAGGCTCAGTCAGTGTCAGAATTGATCAGCATTTCAAAAAACACAGGCCAGAAACCTACCAAGGCAGCCATGCCACTAGTCTCAGAGCCACCACATGGCTGCAATCAATAGTGTTATTTGTATATGTACCGCCTGCAAGATAGCCTGTACGCTTTTATCTGCCTCTGCATTTAAAAAAAAAAAAAAAAAAAAAGAAAGAAAGAAAAAATAACAATGTTTTCACATGAGGCAACTCGGCTGATCCCAGCGCTCCCATGAAAGATGACTGACAGTGCCTTTGGTTATTTGCATATCTCTCCCAAAGCAAAAAAAGAAAAAATATCACAAGCAATGTTGGAACAAATCACTTGATGTTTGGGCCAACTTTTCCTCCACATTGACTGAAAAAAATGCTGTCTTTTTGAAGCGGATGGGGTTCCACTGGTGTGAGCCAATATAAATAGTGCTCTGCATGTTTTAGCATCAGTAAACGATGAGAGTTCATTTGAACAATACGCTAGCAGCTCTTGTGATGTGACTAAGGTGTCAGACACGATGCTGCTCAGGGTAGCCTTTCTAATCCAGTCTGCAAAAGCAAGCTTGTGTAAAAGGAAAGAGGACCAACACATATCTGTAAAAGGGGAAGATGAGTAACTACCCATATGTCCTCAGTGACTGACCAACAGACGCACCCCCCTACATCTCTTCTCCCATCATTCCCCACTTATGCCAGTATGGCTGCTGTCAGCTCAAGCTGTTAGAACTAGAGTGTTATGATGGCATGTTTATGCTTTGGTCTGGGTGTTGTGTTTGGATATGGTTGGTGTCAGGACATTTCTGTTTTTGCTTCATGCCAGATAAAATAGAAGGGCCTTGGTGGAGCTTTCGCACACCCAAAACCATTCTGTGTAACAGTCACTGTAGTGTTGTGTTTCATGTATTTGGATTCCAGACCTGTCAGGCTGGTACAAGTTTTCACCCAAAAATACACCGAAAGCGGTTTTCTTTTTCCCCAAAATAAAACCGAACCAATCGACATTTGAAACTGCAATGATCGGCAGTTGTTTTGGTGTTTTGATGTTAACTGACACTCTCTGGAAGCTGACCCCCTCCCCCATCTCATATTGGTAATCATTTGGCCAATGCGCTCATCTTGACTTGATTTTCCCTCTTGAAATATGCACTGATGCGGCGGACTCGCTCTCTGTCAAGGCAAATGGAGAATGTTTCGATTCCTTTAACATGAAATAAAATCTATCCATGTATGCTCAGCTACATCAGGTAACTGTACTAATTAGGCATACAGTGAAATTTTGGCAAAAAAAGGCAAAACATTCCGAACCCCCAAACAAAAGTTTAAGCAAGAATGAAAATGTGGGCCCTTTGCAACCATATAACTGTTTCTACGAGAGACATCAAATAAGCAATATGTCAAAGGACTGTATCGAATTTGTTTACTGTATTTTTTTTTTTTTTTTTAACCACCCTTCCCAGGACTATTACTCCTCTTTTGGGGTAGCATGTCTGGGATTCCATAAACAAGTGGAATCAGTATTTAGACTGTGTCCCTCACAATCCCATTACATCTAATGCGGCATATTGTAGTAAATCATTTAAACTGGTCATTACATATTCAAAATTAGGTCATAAAGTACAATTTTATGGCTGCTTGTAGGGTTTAGTATTATAAGAATTTGGTGTTCAAACAGTATTTTATATGAAAGAGCTGTTATGGTAAGGAAGCATATGGCAAAATTGTATTATTCCTTCTTTAATTTGCAGTGTGCAACAACATGTCGGTGTTTGTTTGGTATCCCTGAACACACGCATGTAATGTGTACAAGAAAAGACACCAAAAAAAAAAATCTATGTACAAGAAAAGAACAAAAAATAAAGGCAATTTGTTACCTTTCACAATTGAGATAATGTCTATAGAGATCCTCTGCAGTTTTAGAAATGAATGGAGTGTGAATAAGATGATAGTCATTTTCCAAATATGGGCTATATGCATATGTTCTTGCTGGAAAGTCTGGTGTGCATTCTGAGTATATTTAACTAAGTGCCTAAAAAGAACTTCTTGAAAAATATTGGTCACTGTGGAGCTAGGCTAGCAGAGGAACAACATCAGTGTGTGTGTGTGTGTGTGTGTGTGTGTGTGTGTGTGTGGCAGTTTTGTGACAGAGGAAGTCTCTTGAGAGGCTCTCGTCACTGGCTCCTGTTTGTCTGTGAGTGAACATATATGCGCACACAGTCTCACACACAGCAAATAAACAATTCCAGCTGGATTTCAGGAGAAACAAGCCACCAGTCCTGCCTAATCCAGTGCGTGGGAAAAGCACCAGATCCTGTTCCCTTACAGGCACCATGTGCTCGGCTTCCACCTCCCCTTCGCTGTGGTGTTGTACAAGTTAATTTGAGAACAAACTATTCATATGTGTATATTGTGTGCTTGTGGGTCCCTGATATAGATCACCCTGTCCTTCCACCTCTCCTTTCATGTAGAGCCCATCTCTACCTCCACGTAATGTCATTGTGTAGGAGGTCAGCCCTCTATACACGTGGCAGCCACTGATGAGCCACTGACCCTAAGGCCTGCTGTAGCACAGTGAAAGCCTTTGTCCAGCGTACGTAATGCCTTTTCTCCCACCCAGTGGATCACGCACAGTGCCATACACATTCACTGCTGCAGATCACAGCTGTTGAAGAGTTCACTGTTCTCCACAGTCATTTGTATTTGACTTGGAGGTCAGAAAAAGAAGAAATTAGGTGTCCAATATACGGCCCACAGGCATAAACAAGCCAGATATCCAGACATGAGTTCTGATCTGAATGAATATAGAATAAAAAATTGTCCCGTGACAATGATGCTACTGACAAATGACAAAATATGCTATTATTATTTGCAAGCTAAAACATTTGACATGGTTACCATATTTCTTTAGAAAAAGAACTAATTTATGAATTTGACAACAATGGGGTGAATATTTATGTAATCAGAATTTTCCAAACTATATAGATTCTCCCCACCTCTATATTATGGGCTGTTTTGTGTAGATTCATGATGCCTAAAATGATTTTGACACTCCTAGATTAGAGTGTACATGCCAGCTGAATCTCTACAGAATTGTTAAGTAGACACAGTTTTATAAAACCCCCCACAAGAACTCAGCTAGACTGACTATAGTAAAAGCTACATCTTCCCACAACATTTTCCCACAACAGGTACGTGACTCTTAGGGACTCGCTTACTCCATTAGCTCTCTCCATGTGCTTAGAATCCAGTAGCACCTTCAGCACGTCAGCTTGGCCACTGAGCTCCATTGTGCTCGCCTCAAATCGGATTACTTAACCCACTACCATGAAAGCATGCTAAGTGGTGAGCTCAGACCCTACGTGGAAAAGTCTGGGCCCATTACCAAAAAAAAAAAAAAAAAAAAAAAAAAAAAATAAAAAAAAAAGGCCTGTGCTACCCAGCCAGCCAGTTAGTACATGGGTAATACCAATAGAGCTAACCCTCACTGCACAGACAGGAAGATGGAGAGATAGAAGAAGATATATTGTGTGCACAACATGTCTTCATTCATCAGTAGCAAATCTTGATCTGCAGCTGATATTAACTCCCATGCCAGGAAGTGATTTATCACATACTGCCTGACATTGTGGTTTCTTGAGCTCTAGGCTACTTTCTGTAAAGACCAAAAGCACACATTTTAAAGCAATACTACTTAAGATTGATGCACAGTCTTTACCAACCAGTCTGAATTAGCATGTGTATGTTGACTACTGAAGCATTCTGGAAAGTGGTGTGAGTGAGACTGAAGCATTGGGGCTGTTTCAGCAGTTTGCGATTTCAGAGATTGATATCTTTTTACGTAGATTATCGATGATCCCAATAAATGGTGCCAATACATCCGTGGCCAAATTCTATAATATCATCTCCGTGTCAGATTATAAGATGAAGAGGCGCTAACGATAGACCTGCGTATAAAGAAACTTACTAGGTCTGCTTCGGTCATCAATCAGCACAATCCAGGCTCACTCAGAAAATTGGGTCGCGTAACCAGAACTTAAGGTAATAAGGGTAATTTTTTGTAATTGCCAATACCGTACTTGTAGCTGTCCTGTGAGTTTCACATCATTTTCTGTCGGCTTTAGACAAGCATCGACACAGAGGTAACACCCTGAGATGTTAATGAAACGCTGACACTGCCAGAACAACTGCATTTGGTTGGAATTACAGTAAATTGAAAAATCGTGCAGCGTACAGTTTGTAAGAATTTCCAATAACACTGGAAAGAAGGACTGTATCCTTTTTCCTTTGAACGTCAAATTTTAAAGCTTCATCTAACTTCCACCAAAATCGCTGACTGATCCTTTCCTTCATTTTGCTGCAGGATTTCCAAAAACATCCCCACCACCAAAGACGTGGAGCCCTTGCTGGAAATCGATGGAGACATCCGCAGCTTTGAAGTGTTCCTGTCCTCCCGAACCCCCGTGCTCACTGTCCATGACGTGGAGATGTTCCTACCCTGCACCGTCAACTTGGACCCCAAACTTCGAGAGATCATTGCAGGTTTACAGACACCGCACTACCCACTACAATAAAACTCCTATCTTCTAGAGCTGCTCAGTTTCCAGTTACAGTTCAGCTGAGAGATGGAGTTCCCTGTATTAACCATTAATAAGCTTCCGTGCTGTTTCAGAGTGTAGATCTCCTCGGTGAGGTGTGTCAAGCGCTCAGGCCAGAATTGTAAATGATTCCACTATTTAGGCGAGAGAGAGAAACAAGGGTTCTTTTGTGCGTAATTCAGGACGTGAAACATCGTTCAAAATTGCCTCCTTATTTCTGAGTTACTCTGACTGCTTCTTTCCCCAAGCAGAAACGTATGATTACTGCACGCAGGGGAAAAAAAAAGTGTTGTCAGACTTTTTTGGCAAGTTGTACTGGTAATCTGATGAATCTTTTGGGAGGAGACTGTTTGGTCATCACTGTTTGTTTTTTTGAGAACCAGCCCACAGAGCCAGGCCTTTTTTCTCCTTTCTCACAGGACTTACTAAAAATGCTGCGCTTCATTTGGCTAAAGTTAACCATGAGTGGGAGTAAATGAATGCGTTTAAACACATGTCAGAATTCTAATCTTCCGTCAGAAATGATGTCTCTCACTCTCTCTCTCTCTCTCTCTCTCAAGATGTGCGTGATGCCCGGGAGCAGATGCACCTCGGAGGAGTGAGCTATCCCACAATGCCCCTGCAAGAGGCTCCAGCGAGGCCACACTCAGTGTTTGGCCAGGGTCCTGCAGCCTGCTCGCCCACCGGCTCCTTTCCCGCACAGACTCACAGCAGCTACTTCAGCGGCCTCACTGGCCCACAGCATCCCTTTTACAACCGGGTGAGACGCACACACACACTGCCATAAGCCTTAATGAGGTTCACTGAATAATATGACCTACGGAATAGGCCGAAAAAGGATTGTGGCCATGTTCTTTATTTTAGACGTTTGATTTATTTTAGACTTTTTGCTCTTCTAATATATAGCACATCCCATCCTGTCCTCATTTGTCCATGGTCTGAACATTCTCCCTCTCTCTCCTCCACCTCCATAGCCTTATTTCCCTCCTCATGTTTATCACGTGCCCCGTCATTATCCTGGCAACCCCCTCCATGCCCCCTCCCGCCCTTCCTCCAAACTGGCCTTCCATAAGGACCACAACTCTGGACTAGTAAGTACACAATTAACCCCTAGAGCCATGTGAGTATTTTAGTGTGGATAAGTGGTTCTCAGCCCCAGTTCTCAGAACACCATTGACTGCACAGTTTGGTATTTTTCTCGTCTCCATTACACCTAATTCAACACGCTGGCTAATTTCCAAGCCCTTCATGAACTCTGTGTTAGATCACGGACTACTGAAACATGTGCAGTGTTTATGCTTTCTGGTATGGGGATTGAGAACCACTGTATATGACGGCATAAAACATATCTCTGTCGTTTCCTGCTTTTCTTAGAGGTTTTTATTTCAGGTCCGAGCACCAATTTTGTTTCCATTGCTAAAGAAAAGAGACTAAGATTTCATAAAGAAACGTGTGTGTGTGTGTGTGTGTGTGTGTGTGTGTGTGTGTGTGTGTGTGTGTGTGTGTGTGTATTGTATACCTGTGTACTCCCGCCATGCTAGAGATTTCTGTCTTCCTTTCATGGTTCACTTTCACCCATATTTTTACCCTCATCGTCTTTCTCTTCGTCAGGGTGTTATCAGAGAAGATGCCTTCGAAGGTTCCCCCTCCCTCACCTCCCCCTCTATGGTACTCATTACGTGTTACTCTGTGTATGTCTCTTTTATATGCATTATAGGCCAAAATTTGGAAGAAACACTAAGTTATTGTTAAAAATAATGGAAAAGAATAACAAGGATAAAAGGAATAACCGATAGCAAAATAATTATTGAAGAAATGGAAATTTTGTACTTTTTGCAAAGTAAACTGCAATGAAAACGGTGGCAGGACTTCTGATACGTTGCACAGTGCAACTTGAGAATAAAAACAAACAGCCGTCCATGTGTGAAACTGAAAACGGCTTTACTACAGCCAAACCATCTCCCGATGAACTACACTGGAACTACAGAATAGGTCCTCAATTCCAAATCATAGCACATTTATTTGATGCTGGATTTTGACCCCGCTGGTATGAAATTGAATAACGAAGGAGCGTCAAATAAAAACTGTAATCTTTTGTAGATTTTGTATTGCAAAAAGTTGTCACAGATCTCCCAGTGCTTAACATGACATGTTCAGTCTGAAAACGATGTGCACCATTTTGCTACGCTTTCCATGAAACAGTGTGAAACTTTTTGCAACGGGCTTTGCAGTACATTTTCTCTCATTTGGTGGGTGTGTCAGAGGTGTTACCCAATCAGCAGTGACGTATTTATAATCCTCGCCATATTAAAAAGGCAGTGTGCGCAATGGATCCTACTAACGTCCTCTACAAATGTGTCCACTGCAGCTTAGTGTATGTAACAATTAAAAATGTTAGAAGACATGTCTGTCGTAAATATTATGTACTAAGTTTTATTTAATAGAATAATAAACAGACTCCAAAAATTCTTCAAAAAGAACGTACTGTTTGCCTATACTCTCCTACACCTGTATACTGTAATTATTTATAATCTCACTGTCCAGTGTTATGTAGGAAAGGATGGGCTCCTTTTTGAATCTGGGTCCTCTCAAAGTTTCTTCTTTCTTCAAGACGTTTTTCCTTGCCACTGTGGCCGCTTGGGGCTATAAAATACAGTGGAGATCAAAATAAGAGAACAAATGACATATTCTTAAATTTCAAAGTCACTGCTTATCCCAAAATAAAGTTATCCTAATATCAATTGAAGGGATGAAGTCGAAGTGCATTTCATAATTTAAAAGTATTCCATGTCACAACTGTGGTCAAATTAGAGAACACTTTAGGATACTTCACAGTTATTGGTGCTAATATGACACCAGGTGCTAATTCCCTTTATTATCTAATAAACCCTATTTATCACAGTCATTTTGCAAGATCAGGAGCTGCTCCAAGGTGACTGAAACCCTGCGACAGCGGGATGTTCAGATGAAGGCCGAAGGGATGACTCTTTCAGCCATTTGCAAGTGAAGTTGGTTGTTTCGAGAGTGTGATTTCTAGAATTTTTCAATTTTTCAAAGACTAATTCATTCATATCCCCCAAAAATGCTGGTCGTCCACTTAAGACCAATGCAAGAGAGAACAGCATGATACGGAGACTCTCGATGGGGACTTAATTCAACGCTGCAGCTGGAATTGTTCACCAATTCAGCGCCGAACGGGGCAAGGTTCTGTCTTGACAGTGTCTCCCTGTCTGAGAGAAAATGGACTGAAAGCCTACTTCACATTGACCAAGCCTCTTCGCAGAAAGGAGAATCACAGCAGAAAGAATCAAAAGGCTAGACTAACCTTTGCTGAGGAGCGTGCTCTGTGGACGGAGGAAAACTGGTCCAAAGTTCACTTTAGTGATGAGGGGAAGTTTAATTTAGTTGGGTCAGATGGGAAACATCATGAGTCAGCGATAAACTGGGGAAAGACTGAACCCAGAGTGTGTGAAGAAATCGGTTAAATTTGAAGGAGGACGCATCATGGTTTGAGGAATGTTTTCGGCAGCAGGAGTTGGGCCTCTTGTACAGCTACATGGCAAGGTGAATGCTATTGTTTATCACAACCTCCTTCAGCCGCACTCGATTCCTTCCCTGCATGCGTCTCCCAATTTACTCTGCAATTGTTGTGCAAGACAATGCTGCAGAAGAGGTAAAGAACTCCCTTTAAAGCTGAAAACATTAAAATAATGAAATGTCCTGATCCGCACCTGGGCGAGTATCTCTGGAAGATCATTATAGACAAGGTTATGGCTATGAAACATACTACAGTTACCGAACTCTTGAAGAGAATAAAAAAACAGTGGAACAAGATCAAACCAGAGTGCTGAGAGAAATCGGTGATGTCCTGCTTGTACAAATGTGCTGGAAAATTCATTCCAAGCAAGGGCCTCTATACTTCCTGCAACTCTTTTGAAACCATTAAAAATTCCATTTGTAAGCTTCTTTTCTGCTACAGTGGTTACTGTTCTCTAATTTGATTTGATTTCCATGATATAAAGGTATTTGTTGAATTGCCTTGTTTATCTTGAAAAACATGCTAGTAGAACAGTGGTATACCCACAGCTAATGTTCCTTCAAATTTTGAACGATGAAGGTTGCCAACATTTGAGAAAAAAAATCAAGTATTTATGATTTGTTCTCTAAGTGTGATCTCTGCTGTACACTTCAACTTCTGTAAAGCTGCTTTGTGACTTGGCAGTGTCTGTGGATAAATGTGAATAAAATTGAATTGGATCGATTATATAGCTAGCTAATAAAAAACAAATTTTGTGATATTGATTCTATTTTGCAGTGCATCTTCAGTAGCTTAGAGCAGCATGTTTGGATATAAAACCCAAACAAACAGTAAAGTATTTTTACAGTCAAAGCAGTTGAGATAACAAGCTACAGTACGCCAACGTAGCTCATAACAGATACTTATACAGATACAGCTCTACCAAAAAATACAAGATACACAAAGGACTTTGGATTTAAAATGGTTTTAGTAGTAGCCCAAAATCATCTTCACATATTTAGAGACTTTTTCAGAATCAGGTGTAAATTAGGAGATAATCGAATAAATCATCGTAAATGCTTACAAAACAGTGAATGTAATGAACCTGAACTATTACCAACAAAGCTTTTCCATATATAAAATGTTCCAGTACATCCCAACAACATGCTGGTATATTTTGGAAACGCTCCTCTTCATGAAGTAGATATTCATACGTAAATCGCGTTTTTTTTTTTTTTATTAGAACACGCTTGCTTCCATACTTTTGGTCTGTATTGTATGTTAAAGGGAATTGTGTCTGTTTTTCTCATGCATCATGATTTTGACTAGCTTTTCCACACGCACACTTGTTGCAAGAGGCCATGCGATTGGCATTTATCCATGTCTCTATGTCCGTATTCATGTTTTGTTCATTCTCTTCTGTATTGTTCGGCTTGAGTGCTGTTTTCCACACTGTACAGGGTTTGGTAGCCTGGTTACCTGACTGAAAGTGTACTAACGGTCTGCGTCATTATGACTTTTAGCACTTTTGAGCTGGAGCTATTTGCAGTGACGCCACACTGAGTGTCCTGTATGCCTGCACGTCTATTCTGCCTCAGACATCGACTGTAGAAAACATTGTCGGTGTCTCTCCATTGCCACCAATTCTATAGAAATGAAACCAAACTAACTCCCCCATGTCTTCAAATTTGGAGGCAGAGTCTGTGCAGTAGAGACAACAGTCGAAGTCAGGTACCCCTATGTATTTTGAACAGAGATTTTTCTGCCCACTTCTCCTCTTCTCCAAGGTCCAGCAGGATGACTTCATTGGGGATAGCAATCTTACATCTATCCAGAGAGCTTAAATAGTTTCAGCTGGAGATAGTTCATTAATACAGATGTGTCTAGGAAGGACATTTATCACATGAACATGAACTGGAAATTCTCTGACATTGATGCGACTAACGCTACCCATTCATCATATCGTTGCAGAATGCTCCAGCAACGCAGTCTGAGTTTATAACTCATTATTTGGGACACGTGGGTATTCCGAGCGCACTGTAAACTAAATAGCCTGCTTATAAAATCCATCCTAATGTTGGAACAAATGGCTTTTGTGCAAATTTTGATAGCTGGCTGGCTGGATGTCATTAATACTTAAATAATATAGTGATCAAGGTTATGGCGAGGTAGCTAGTGCGATTAAACCAGCATTTTTACTAAGAAACCTCTGGATGTTTCAAATGTTTTTAACAGAAATGGCTAACGGTTTGGATTACTGCATGTGTCCAGAAGAGTAGGTACATGACAGTCACTTCTGTGCTGAGGTCCAAGGCTGGGAATCACTTCATTCCCAAGTGTAGCCATGCCTTCTTATGATCTAGTAGAATAACAACGAACGAATTAGACACTGTAGATGGAAAACGGTCTAGACGAGAAAAGTGAAATGGAAAATTGTCTGTTTTGCCGTTGATGCGCATGTAGATGGGCGGGGCTAAAACTTCTACTGCAGGCAGGGAGCGGGGGTGCTAGACCTGCGGTGGTTTCACTTTTTAGAGGCGATGTTTTCTACAGTCGATGGCCTCAGTGATCACTTCCTACTGCTGTATGTCTTTTTGCATTGGTTTCATTGGTTCTTGCTTTCTCTCTTTATCACTGTCTCTCTGTCTCACTCTCTCTTTCGCATGTAATCAGTATTCAAATGTACAATCGGAGCTGAGAAAGCATGTCCAGCTGCAAGTACACCCACTTTTTTTTTTTTTTTGCTGTAACCCACATTTCCTTGGCCGTCACACCAAGGTGGGTGCTTCTAAAATGCAACGCCTGTTTCCCAGAGTGAGAAGGGGGCAGATACACACTTCAGCATGCTCGCTCTCTCTCTCTCTCTCTCTCTCTCTCTGTCTCTTTCTGTCCGTCTCTCCTTCTCTCTATCTATATAAATATATTTCCTGCACCCCATTTTACGAATGCTCTTAATTTTGACTATTCATGTAACGAATTTGCTTAACTGAATCATTGTGCTGAAGACTCTGGCTTGCAGGTGGGTTGCTGCGGAAGAGCCGATTTGGATAATTGTGTTTAATGATCTGTGTGCACACAGGGATGGGTGTTAAATATTGCCTAGCTATTCTCACTATAAAGGGTGTGGTTACTGCAAGATATGAGCCTGGAGAGTGTTTGCTTTTAAAGATTAATGTTAAACAACATATATTGGGGGACTACAACTCTAAAACAACTATAAAAATGAACTAGTCCTTAAGGATTCACTGTGGCCTATAGAGGTTTCATCAAGTGTATGTGATTTCTCATGGCATTAGAACTTTTAATACTTTTGAGATACTAGTTGTAATGACAAAATGTTTATTGAAATCTTAATGTCTTAACCTGATAATGTGAGCTCTTCCTAAAAATGCGATTTCCATAATCCTTTAGGCCTTCACATTAAATACTTCCAAGTGCTATTTTCTGAACTTTTGTAATGAAGTTGTGAAACAGTTTATTTCAAGTTAACGTTCACCTTCAGAAATCATGTTGTTATTAAGAAATTGTGGTCTGTCTTGTCACTTTCATGCCGATTTGCAGTAGCTAATACAAATTTTTATACAATACTAGAACTAAAAGTTATGTTTTGACGAAAGAATTCTAATACCAGCTCAATTTCCTTTCCTGAATCCTCCTCTGACCTTGATGATGATTTAAAGCATTTGTCTTAATATAACCACTCTTCCCTCCTCCTTTCTCTCCTCTCCTTTCTTATCCTCTCCTCTTCTGGACAGACAAAGCCTCAGCCCCCCAGAGTGAAGCAGGTATAGGCTCCTACACATGAAACTTTTCCTCATTTTTCTTTAATCTGTATCAGTCTTTTGCTTTGGAACGCCTCTTATAGCACCTAGAATCCTATTCCTGATATTGTGGATATAAATTGTTGTGCAATACACACTCTACTACAGCTAGCTTAATGAGCTTGATCGTTGAATCAGGTGTGTTTTAGTAGGGAAAATAGTGCATGTATGAGGCCATAGTGTGGCCTTTTGCCAGAGTCACATCAAAAATTGGAGAAACAATTCTTTCTAAGTGTTTGCCAGTGTTGTACAATAGAACTTTTATGAACTGCCTAGAAAAAGGCCACATTTCATAGTTGCAGCTGGACACTGAGCTTTCACTTCTCACACCAATGACCTTTAACATAAATCTTATTCCTCATTCAGGCTTGCTAGGGCAGTTCTTCTTACTGTCCCTAGATAACCAGCTTTCATGAACTGTTCCCAGAACATTGCCAGTGGCCTGGTTTGGACATGTTTTCAACATTATTTTCAAGGTGCATGAGCAGCTCATGTGGTTCGGTTTTGTCTTAAAATGAACCAGATTTCCCCACGATCTTTATTTAGGAGTGAAAAGATATTAAACATCTAATAAGGCCAGACTCGGCGTAATTCAGAAAATGATCGGCTATGTCTATTCAAATGTCACTACTCCTGACAAATACATTCTACCATATAGCGTAAAGGCTAAAATGTAAGATTGTTTATACTGAAGTCCAGATCTCGTGTGATGATAAATCCTCTCAGGACCACTTTTCTTGCCAATGTCTTTTTTTTTTTTTTTTCCCTTTTTCTAAATGTGCTTACTCTGGACAAAAAGACTAACACTTCAGGGTGCTGTTGGTGAACCTAACCGATGTAAAAAAAAAAAAAAAATTGCCTGTTTCGTGATTAATCATTCATGGAATGTCTTGCATTATCAGCAACAACCCATTAAACGCTCTTGGCATCTCTCATCTCTTTGGCTACCCGAGACAGCGAGTGTGTATAGGAAGATGAAACCGGTTTGATCTAGCTGATGATTCTGGCACCAGTCATAACTGTACAGAGGCCATTAAGAATATATAGTTAGTGGGCCCAGCTGAAGTCGAAATGAAATTTTGGCATCGTACTTAAGGAAACACTTTATGTAACTTTTAATTTGTTTAGTTCTCAGCAGAGAAGGGTTGCAAAATTCTTCAGCAGTTTCTCAAGATTTACTTTGAGGTCTTATTAGAGCTGTAGATTTTATCGGGTAGTGTGTGACCGTATGAGCGCTGTCCGTCACCTCAGACTCTTCATAGAGGAGTTCAGATCAACACTTGTACAGATGTGGTAACGGCTGATTCTTGAACGCAGTTGTTGCACGGGCTACTTTTCTGTCAAATGTGACTATTTGTCAGATGCTTGTTTTCAAGTTTGAAATTAGCTCTAAGGTGGATTTGCTAATTTGATACAACAAATCAGTCTGAATAGACATATTTGACGCTTGACATTAGATACAGTAATTAAACGTTCTCTGTCAATGAAGGGGAAGTTTAAAGAGATGATTTGAGAGCAATTTGGTTGGATGCCTATAAACATCAGAGGCTTTCTTTGGTCAGCATGTCACCGTTTGTTTTATGAGATGCACTCAACTTTGAACATTTGATTTGATTCATGATGACTTATATTGATGCCATAAATACCTGCTTCTCCATAAGGAACTGCAGTGTCGGCATTCATTCCAACCCTACATGCGTCCACCTGATTCTGCTAATGAGCACTCAAACCCAGAAGTTAATTAGGTGGAGTGGTGTATCGTTGGAACAGACAGACATTGTATCTCTCAATGTAGCCAGTTGAGCATGCGAGCCATAAACAAACAAGCATTTGCGTTACAGTATCATTCTTCACTTGCTTGCTCACTGGTGAGTTTGAGTCATATTTATCTAGTTTTCTCACTGCTTCGGCCTGATCAGCGGACATGGCTTCATACACTGTCCCTGCTGCTACTCTGTATTCTTCATCACCAGTGCACTGTGTATGCTGCCACATGTTCTCAGAGATAATAATGCATGGATGCATGAATAAATAGTGATATTAGGGATATGTCAATACCTGCCTGTGTGTGTGTGTGTGTGTGTGTGTGTGTGTGTAGGGCTCTGATACTGCAGTACTCCCTGGTCTCCTTTGCTCTCTTAGCACTGAAGGTATATGCGAAAGACTTCGCCAGATCGAGGGCCTGGACTCTAGCATGATAGAGCAATACATCACCACTATTAAAAAGGTATGATTTGATTTCAAAACATACATCAGAATATATATCAATATCAATAATAGTCTTTTCCACCACCAAGGTTTTTAATCTGGAAACATCCTGCGCTTTTCTACTATAAAAGATCCAGTTCTTGTAGGGCATAATTAGTTACAGTATTAAAATTCTGGGACCAAGAACCAGTGATGTCAGGAACTCGGAGCGTTGTGTCATTTTCTCACCGTAACAACAACTCATTAAAACAAGATATGAACACTGCAGGCACTTTTAAAGATAATATTCTGAACAAAGTGAGAAAAAAAAAATTCAACCATGGATTAGTGATCCAAGGAGGAAACGATCATAATGAACTAAATAGGAGCTAAATTACTGATACTAGGATAAAAGCTATGCTTTATTTGAGCTGCTGCGCTCTCAAGCTATACAGTCGAAATAAAGCAACATGTCATCATGTATGTAATAACTGATAATATCACGCTGTGCGTGAAAGCATTTGACTTTGTCAAATACAGAGACGGAACGGGAAAAACCCTCCGTTTTTGTTTAGAAGGTGTGCGTTAGGAAACTCCCACATGTAATTATGTAACAGGTCAGCCAGTGGAAATGTGGGCCAGTTCTTTAAACTGCCTCTGAACATACACCAGCACATTGTTTAACGTTTCTTTAATTGACAAATACATTTCTCACATTTGCTGTGAAAACAGACGACTGATATTTGTGGATGGATCAGAATCAGGAGGGAAAAAAAAAACCATGGTGCTTTCACATCCCCCGCTACATCAATAGCTTATATCACTTATCTTATTTACTTCAAGAGAGAGAATACAGGAGAGGCTGGTGAGCAAACACTGTAATGTTTATGTATTCAAGTGTAAGTGATAAGAGGAATTAACTTGTCGAATGGTTGTTAGCATTAAATGTAATGGCAAAATTTAAAAGGCTGATCTGTCATTCATTAATAAATACAAATTGTAAACATTAGCAAATCATTGTGGTATAAGTGAAATAACAACACTTCAGGCTGTGCTGTTATACAAAGAGTAATCCACTTCAGGGGGAATCATTGCTCTGCTTTGTGTCAGAGCATATCACACCACCCTGGCGTGGATTATTATCCAATAAGAGCACGGTCCGTCGTGTGTTATTCCTTAATTATTTAATCATGACCAGCGTTATCATGTACACCGGTGTATACAGATTTTATCTGCTTGTTTTGCTGTGATCACTATTTGAACGTTGGCAATGACATGACTAATGCCTTTAGACCTTCATTATCCAACCTACCAGCTGTGCAGCAACAGCTACTGAAAGGTCTCTATTGTAGCACAGACATGAGCACTCAGGCCTCCAGAATGCACTAGCATGCACCAAACACAAGCTTGCGTCTTGTTTTCCCAAAGACCATGCAGGTCCATTTAAATAAAACGGCATGATCAGATTAAGGTTCAAATGTGAATGTTTGAATTCCCAGGCGAATGTGAACGGTCGTGTCCTGTCCCAGTGTCAACTGGAGGAGCTCAAGAAGGAGATGAACATGAATTTTGGGGACTGGCATCTCTTCAAAGCCATGGTAAGTCATTAACAGGTTTGTTATTTACTCCTTCGGATGCTAGCAAAGCAAAAGTTTCTCTCTAATTCCTCATATTACCTCTTCTGACTTTCCCCCACTCTTACTGCCCGATGCGGGCTTTTTAAACAATCCGTCTTGCGATAAAACATCCGGCACAGGGTTGCAATCAGGAAAACATGTAGCGTGTGTTGATCAGATCTCCATTTGTGCTACCACAAACGAATGTTGTGTTGCCAACAAGCAGGCAGCCATCTGGTCCAAGATGGCAGCTCTCAGAATGAACGAAGGTTATTGTCAGTGGGAGCTCAGCATCCACTCAAAGATCTGAATAGCTTGACTTTTACAAGAAAGTAGCATTTGTCAAGCTCAGAATCATGGCTATGGGAAATAGGAAGCACACAGGCCAGCTATGGAAGCCTTGCATTTTCCAGATAGATATATATAGACACTCTGAATGACAATAAGCACTGCCCATTAATCGATAACCTTCCTTCATTGTGCTATAACGCTATATGTCTTTATACAGTGTTGCTCAATTCTTGATTCTGATTGGTCAGAAAGTGTTGATTAGGTTTTCTGTAAGGGGCATTTATTAAGCATTTTTGGAAGGAGTCAACAGTGTCAGCGTTTTGTAACAGCTTTCTTGGTGACATGATAGGCTGCATTTTTTACCTTGTTATCAGCAAGAGAAGAATGAGGCCGAAGATGGAACAACTGTACAACAACAAATAGCTCAATATCTGTTCTAATCTAAGTCATCACAAGAGCTAACGTGTTTTGTGGGTTTTCCACACCATTAAATATAACAATCAGATAAAACTATGATGTGTCATTCTTTTATTAAAAAAAAAACCTTGTATGTGTTTGCACTTTAGGGCGTTGTGTTATTGGAAAATAATCAACTTCTGGGTGAAGACGGCCCGCCGATTCATGTTCGCTTGTCACGTCACCCTCCTGTTGATCATTTTCCTGTAACGGCACACCAGGTCGTGTTTTCTTCATTAAATATTACAGCTTGTCCACAACCACAGGAACAAGCTTTTTGAAATCAGAATCCTGATGCAACTTAACCAAATCTAGCACACCAGTGATGAAACACCTGATGTTTCCTAGCTGTCACATAACCTGCCTCCTGGCGCGTTTTCTTTAACTAATGCCCAGCTGACCGAGTGTGATCTTGTGTGTTTCTGTGGTCCTGTTGCCCAGGTGCTGGAGCAGCGGCAGGTGGAGAGCCAGCTGTTGCAGGAGGAATGTGTAAGGGTTAGTGAACAGGGCAGCAGTGCATTGGTTCAGCCTGAACCTACTCCGGTCTGTTCTACAGCAGCCCCCCACAGCGGTCTACAATACAGCCTGAACCTCAGCTTCGAGGAGCTCAGCACTGCCGGATTGGAGGAGCCTGCCAGACCCCCCGTCAACCACTGGATGGTGGGTGCAAAGCTACAACCTCTATTCTGATCAATTCAACAATCACATGGTATCCATTCACTCATTTAATCCTTACTCTACATCCGTACTAGCAGGCGGCAAGTCACTCTTAAGGTAGTTTATTTCTTCCGCTGCCGCTGTTGTTGCTTCAGAAACTAGAAAGTAGCCAAAATGTATAGTGTATAGCCCACAATGCAAATCATGTTTGTTTAAAATGTATTTAAATTTAAATGTCTTAAGTGGCATGGTGGGGCAGTGGTTAGCACTGTTGCCTCACAACAAGAAGGTTCTGGGTTTGGGGCTTTTCAGTGTGGAGTTTGCATGTTCTCCCCATGCCTGCACGGGTTTCCTCCCAACCCAAGAGACATGCAGATTAGGTCATCTGGCTAGTCTAAATTGCCCATAGGTGTGGATGGTGGTTCATCTGTGTGTGATAGATTGGTATCCTGCCTCGCGCCTGAAGTCAGCTCGGATTGTCTCCAGCTTCCCCTCGACCCTTAGTGGATAAGCGGTATAGATAATGGATGGATGGGTGTCACATGATAGGCTTCATAATATAATTGTTGGCAAACTAGCAAAGCAAAGCTAACTACATTAGCCACATACACTCACCATCAACATCTCTGCTACTTCCTTCTTCATAATGTCTTCACATTTATAGCGAGGTAATATACGACAGGATAAGATGAAACTACGGTTAATAAGTTTTTCTTCCATTTTTGCAAACAGTAAATGGGAACTAATGGGAATTGAAAAATATTGGACCGCACATGCCAAACGATTGGGCCAAGGAATCATTTAAGCCAGTGGTTTGGATTTGTTACTTTAACACAGCATGATTAATTTATACAGAATTGACTAATTCTCAATCCAAAATGTCGCTCGTCATGCTGTCTCTGAGCTCACAGCTCTGTGTCGAACGGCCGCCTGTCACTTTCTCGCACTCTAATGTGAATGTAGGGTTAGAAAGTATTAACAACTTTAGACGTGTTGTACAGTGTCACTCACTAAACAGTTATTAACACAAAGAGAATGCGATCCACTCCTTGTCTCCTTGCTGTATTTGTTAACACATGGATAATGTGTGTTCATAGATGGATTTAATTATAGGCCAAGGAAAAAATGTTCAACAAATGGTATGTCATAAACAGATTACTCAAGAAAGAGGCCGAAAGAGGCTGATGCAAGCTACAATATTCTACATCGCAAGTTTCTGGTACATTTAGTCAGCCAACATCTTGAGAACAAAGGTGTTAGCATTGTCAGTCACACACTCGTGGTTTAATGAGGCAAGGCAGCCTTTTTGGCTCCATCTATAAGATAGGTGTACCTTATCCTTCCAAATGAGACCTGCCTATCCACATAACACCATGTTTATATATAGGTAAGTATTTAGACATTCGCTGCACAAATACATGTCTATAATCCTAAACACATGCTCACAGTCACAATCTATTAATATATAGCTTAGATTCACTGGCTGTGCTGCCTTATAGTTATAAATACACAAACACACCCCCTTCCCAGCTCTGTGCATAGACACTTTCAGAGAAACATATATTTTCACCACAGCAGCTTTCTTGTCTAACAAAGAAACAGAAGCTAGCTTCTGCTTTTTAGTAGTCTATCAGTAGAGTGGAAATAGCCTGTGGTTTACTGGGTGACAAACGGAGTGTTCTCTGACCTGAATGAGCAGAGGAAGTGAAGAGCTGGACTGCTTCATAACACGCGCACGCACACACACACACACACACACACGCGCTTAATGCAGGGCTGCATGTGTGAGGCTGTTCCTCACACATAGAATTGGCTATTTCTGCGCTCTCTGCTCATGCACCAAGTTGTCACTCCACATTTACCAAGCACATCTCGCTGCAGTGTATAGAACTGTTGATCTTGCAGTGCCTTTGCCCTTTAACTTTTCCACATTTTGTAGTGTAACAACCTGAAATTGAAATGGATTTAATTGGCATTATGTCAGTAGTCTACATAAAATAGCCCATAATATTGAAGGAAAGGAAAAAGAAATATTATTTGCAAATAACAAAATGGAAATTGTGATTACATAAATATTTGCCCTCTGCTGTGAAATTGGTAAATTAGCTGTAAATGCTGGAAATTAGTTCTGGTGCAGCATGTTGCCATCAGATGTCACATCATTAGTTGAATGGAATCCACTTGTGTGCAAGGTCACATGACCTCAACCTAAATTCATCAGTTCCTGGAAGGCCCAAGCGTTTGTTAGAGAACATGCCTAAGCATCATGAAGTCCAAGGAGCTATCAAACCAAGTCCAGGACAAAGTTCTGAAAAGGAATTAATCAGGGTTCAGTTATATAAAATGATCCCCAGCTTTGAACATCACACTGAGCACCATTAAATCCATCATTAAAAGATGAAAGCTTTTTGGAGACCAGCCACCGTAGTGACCGGGTAAGGAGGGCATTAGTCAAAAAAGCAACCTAGAGGTTAAAGGTAACTTTCAGCATGATGCTTCCACCAGCATGCTTCACTGGGATAATGGTGTTCTCTGGATGATTTATTTTCTCATCAGACCAGTGAAACTTTTTCCAGATTTGCAGTGTGTCCAATATGCCTTTTGGCAAATGGGATTTTGTGTGGCTTGCCACGCTTCCATAAAGGCCAGCTTTTTGTAGTTTCTGGTTTATTGTTGTCCTGTGAACTGCTTCTCCCAGTTGAGTTGTGGATCTCTCCAGCTCCTTCAGAGTTACCTTTGGCCTTTTGGTTTCAGGAGTTAGAGAAACACCGAGAGCGAACAGAGAGTGTAAAGGTGAGCTGATGAAGGTGATAATAATAAAATAAATAGTTTTATTCTTTATTTCGAACATCAACTCAATACCCATTAAAATTAAAAACATCTGTAGAAAAATATATTTTAGATAACACCACAGTTATATTTCAAATCTCTGGGGAAACAGTGACACATTTTGGTAGAATGTTTTTGTGAATGCCTTGTAAATTATTCTCTGTATTAATTACCCTTTCTGAGACCAGACTATGTTTTTAAAGTGAAGAATTTGTGCTTGTGTTACCTTTGTAATTGGGTGGGTCTGATATGTGATTGTGTGCATGAATACTACAAAACCTTACCGAAGTATACAGAACTCAAATTACTTCATACTGTGTAACACCAGTGTTGGAAAGTTGGATGAAACTACATTAGAACAGCTTCAGTAAGGTGTGTTCTCATGTTCGTATCATCTTAAGACCTGTACTGGTATGGTGCAGGGGTTCTTATGTCCAGTACTGGGGACTCGCTGGCCTGCATTCAACATACCTCATTAAGGATGTCGTAAGAAGCTGATAGGCCTCGTTGAACTTGTCTGAAGTAGGAAAATCTTCAAAATATACTGGCGGGGGTTCCAGAGGACTGGAGTTAAGAACCTCTGATTTAATATAGTGCAATGCTTGTGTTTAACAGCTGCCCTCAGACTAACATTCTACCAGAATAAGTAAGATAGATTATTTTGGTTTATTCTTCTTTTTTTCAGAAAAGTGCAAATCACACCTATGCTACAGATGGAGTGGATAGAGATTAGGTAGAAACATGCTGAAATATTCCTTTTACAATGTTCACAAACCCTTGGTTTGTGCCTCCAGGTGCCTCCTGTGACCCACAGGACTCCCAGCATGTCCAGTCTGAATTCTCAAGAGTCATCCAATGACATTAGTAAGTTGACTGACAGGCAGCAAGCAGAATACCGCAATGCCTATCAGGACTACATCTCTCACATGTCCCAGCTGGAGACAGGCGGCTCTGGTGCTGAGAGAGCAGAAGACAAGGCCAAGGATGGCGAGCAGGAAGGCCGCAAGCCCTTCAAGAGAAACTCTAAAGCAATAGAGAGTGTGATGGACTACTCAACTATCCAGGACTCTGGTCTTCTCCATCCAATCACGGAGGAGGACGAGAAACCGGAGCATAAACCTTCTTTGAGTCGCACCAAGGGCCCAGGGCCGTGCTACCACAGTGTACCAAATGAAGAGGATGAGGAGGAGTGTGTGCCTGAGGAGACTGATGCCACACCACTTCTCTGGGAAGAGCAGCATGGGGAGGCACAGGCTAAGAGCTTTGTCCCTGCCGAGATGGACAAAAAAGAGTCGTCTGACTCAGGCATGAGGTCCAGCGGCAGCTCCTCTAATCATTCACTACAGGACGAGGAGAGTGAGGAGGCTCAGGAAGAGGATGAGAACTCAAAAGAAGAAGACCTCGTGACCACAATACGCATGTCCATCTGCTCAGAAGCTCTGTCTGAGGCCAGCAGCCCTGAAGAGAACTGGGCCACCTCACACACACAGGCCGTCACCAACCTGAACCAGGCAGCAAGCATCAACTCACCCCTCAACAACAACAATAACGGAGACGAGCGCAGCCTCATCATCTCTCCAGGATCAAGCACTGGGACCAGAGCGCTGCTCAACCACAACCTTCTCACAGTGCGAATGAAGAAGAGCACGAACACCACGCAGGACGAGGACAGTGAAGAACGAGAGAGTGTGCTATAAACAGCAGGATAACTGTTTTGTTTTTTGTTTTTTTTAATGAGCTGAATTCAATATGGTGCAAAGAAAGAGCTTGTCCTGCTACGCTCAGTTCATGATAAATGTGCAATAGCTCAGAGTGGAGGTGTTGAATAAATAATTTTATTTAATGAAAGATTTTCAGGTAATAACAGTCATCTGTGGTCAATAGGGTGCTAGAAAACAATGCAGTCATGAAATAATTTAGTATTGTAACTATTGTAGGCTGTATTGCAACTAGGATCATGGTCTATTATGTGTGGAATTATGTGTAATTTACATTAGGTCAGTGAGAAAACATGTAAAGGAGGATAGGTAGTTAACTGTTACACTAGTGAAGGGAAAAATGCTTGTTACTTGTAAAGCAACCTTTCAAAAATCGATCATTCATTGTACTGACGGTATATGTTTATTGTTTATTATTTAAGAATCAGTCGTGAAGCTGTTTATTAGTGAAGTGTGCATATTAGTGTTACGTAGTGAATAAAAAAAGGCTTCTATGAAAACCTTGTGTGCTGACGAGTAGACCATTTCCTCAACATGCATGACCATGTTTCAGGAAGTAATAAATACTGCATTTCAAACACTTCTTGTGTTCTTGGGCTTTTATGCTGTTTAAGTGCACATAGTGCTGTGTGTGTGTGTGTGTGCACATGTTTATCTACAGAAACCAAGAGCAAATTGTCACGCGCACACAATAGCTAATATGGAAACCTTTAACCCTGTAAATTCTATCAGAGAAGGGTTTACGGTCATTACTGACACAAATGGTGTGATATCACAATAGTTTCTTTCATCTTTTCTCTTAATAATCAAACTGGCTAAGCAGCAGTGTCATCTCTTCTGCAATGTCCAGTCATTACTAGTGCTTCTTTGTACCAACCTTTCCTGTCCTCTATAATTATTTTGAACATAATATTATTCATACATAAGCCTAAGCTTTGTGTTGTATTTTAAACCATAGTGCAATAATCGACTATATGAATACATCTTGTTTTGAACGATGGGTTATGACCAAACACCAAGACAGAAAAATTCTAATAGCCTACGTGTTGATGTATTTAATTACAGCTTCTCTAATTTGGAGCACAGATTTTAATCATCGCAGGAGCAGGTATTTAAATAGAGTAGGTCGCTGAACGCACGTGAGGTCGAGTCCAGTTGCATTTTCTCCTGTTAGTACAGGGGTGCGTGTGATGGATTTGCCGGTAGGTGGCGCACTCTTCATAAATTCACCCACTCTAGTGTACATTTCAGTTGTGCTTACAGAAAGAGCCAACGAGCGCTGGTTCGAATATACTCCCCTTATAATGACTTGTACTTAAATTGGTTAAGCACGAGCGCAGTAGAGCAGTCCTGTTAACGAGCTCGAGCGCCAGTTCACATTCTCTAGGGCCTTTTATTTTAGGGAAACATTCTTTAAACAAAAACTCAGAATCTGGTTTATTGGAAAAAAAAAAAAAACCTCTCTATATCACATCCCGTTTAGTAGTTTGGGTTTTTATGAGAGACATTTGCAACCTTTATTATCCATCATAAGGTCCTGAAATGTGTTAAAGGCAGTGTAAGCCTATTAAAGAATGTGCGCTTGATGGAGAAAAGGCTTAAAAGGCACAACTAACAAGAGCTGCTAAACAATACGCCACCATAGACGGTCATTTAACTTGGTGTACTGTTTAGCAACCTTATGTAGCTCCAACACTGCGTACTATCCTTACTGAATATGCGGAGTTAACGCTGTGCCACTACAGGTGAACTATTCTGACCTACTACACTATTTAGTCATGAGAAGAAAAAACAGAAGTTATGAGGTGACAAACAACAAAAGATGGCCCGGACACCACATTTTTGTACTTCATTCAGGGGGAGAGGGGGGAATTTATAAAAAAAAAAAAAAAAAAAAAAAAAAAAAAAAAAAAAAAGGGGGGCACCAAACTGTACCATTGTTTGTCTCAGGTCAGGCTCAAGATACACTTTAATACATAAAAAGGTGCTTACAGTGTACATTTAAAGACTTCACTCTAAAATGATGGGCCTATGGTGTTTGAAAGGTAAGCTACACTACAGCCATGTATAATATGTTAAAGAGCCAGAATATAAGCAACAAGAAAAGGTGCAGTTACACTTTTTTCCCTGTGAGTGTTCAGTGACAGGATCTTATAAAGCAGTGTTGGGCAGGTCAGTGTTTTTTCATGTAACCATACCAATGGAGGCGATTAAAAACAAGTCCTTGTGTAATTTCTCACACCTTTTCGAGGACTCTTAACACAGTGGACACCCTAAATATACACTACAGTATGTACAGCTGTCCGGCACCTGCCTGCCACCAACACAGTGCTGCTTAAATATAGCAGGCCTATAGACTACAATAGACATGTCTGTTCAAATAAAGCATTTGATTTATTTTTTTTATATATAAAAAGGTACGATTTACAATTACTTTTATAAAAAGTTTCAGCATAATTAAATACAGCATGACACTTTGCAGCGTGGTAGTCCAGCGTCTGCAACTATACAAGATACAACTCAGAGAGAGTTCACGAGCTTTCACGCGCATGTCAGATTGGCCGTCCAGTCCTTCACGTGCCCAAAGAATGACAGGGAGGGGAAAGAAAAAACAAAAAACAAAAAAACAGACTAAACTTTGTACAAAGCGCACCGGCTTCTATTCACACCGTCTTCACCAAGAACAGCCACGATCTCTTATTTAAGAAAAGGCGACATTTTCTTCCATTCCTGTTTTTCCTCTCCCGTTTTAGGGAATATAGTGCTTCTTCGTCTTGAAGAAAAACAAAAAACAAAACAAAAAAAAGACTAAACAAGTCTTTAGATAAATAGAATCAATGTCCGAACCGAGAAACACATCACATACATTGTCCTTTAAGAAGCAAACGCCTCTTCATTCAGGAGGGGGGGAAAATAAGAGATCCAGGCGAGAAGAGAAATTGTGTGCGTGTGTGTGTGTGGAGGGGGAGAAAAGGTCGGGTCCCGGGTCCTGTGTGTTCACGTCTTTAAGCAAACACCTGCAAGAGATTGAGAAAGAGAGAGAGGCGCATTTAGCACACAGAGCAAACAGGCCGGAGATCCGGACAGCCTGCATGGCGCCAGAGAGGAAGCCGCGGCTCCAGCATTTAACCAAACACTCCGAGACGAGAGGAGAGGAGAGAGGAGTGAGAGAGAGAGAGAGAGAGAGAGAGAGAGAGAGAGAGAGGAGTGGAGACACGAGAGGAGAGGAGTGAGAGGGAGCAAAATGCTGCGGACCAGATGGAGCTACTCTAGCCACGGCCAGAGGAAACACTCCTGCTGACTACTGATAGGACACAGGGTTGTCATTAAATCCGGATCCATCCTTATGTCCAGTGTGAGCATTTCAGTAGGCTATAAAAAGGTGCGAGAGTCCAGTGTTGGTGTAGACAGTTTGTTTTTTTTCCCCTCCCCATTATAATATACTTACTGTAGCTCATTAAACAGTACTCAGTAGTACTAATTTGCCATCATGTGGTACTCTTGTAAGATTTAATGGAAAAAGCCTAAAATTATCAGAATTTCAATACAGCCCTACAGTCCAGTTAACATTATAGTAAAATATTCAATATTTTGATGAGGGACAAGTCGATGGTAATGAATAATCAAACTGTCTGGACTCGTTACAGCAAACATGTACCTTTGATGCATGAAAATACATGCGTAGGTTAAACATAGGATTTTATTTTTGAATTTTATTTTATATTTATAAAATATAAAAAACACAAAGCAGTCCAGTATCACGGTTTACAGAATTTACGGTAGTGACGTGTCTGATTTGACAGACTTGGGCGAGTTTTTGGACATGTTGTTGTGAATGATCGACACACGATAACATTTACAACTACAACATTTTTCACTCGGACCATCATTTTTCTGCCATCATTTATCAAAGCTGTGGACACATGACAAAAGGATAGGAGTTAGTATTTACCTGGTTAACGGTAAAGTGTCCGACTGTCCTCTGTGATCAAGTCTGACTGAAACTCCGGCGTCTACATGGAAGAGAGACGACAGACAGTTAGACTATTATTCAGATTCATGGAGTGGTAAAAAACAAAAACCTATATGAGGAATATACAGTCAGAACTATTCCCAATACTGCTAAACCTACTAGGTTCGTAATCTATAAAGTCAAACATTGTCTCCTTATCTGTGCGCTCGTGCACGGTGTTGTGAAGCTCGGTGGTATTGTGATGTCCAGCAGGTTTTACCTGTAAGGACAGGATCCTGATATCTGTGTTGATGGTGGTGAGCGGTGTTCTGGACGAGCCGTGGCCGGGTCGGGGGTGATGGAGAGTGCTCATCGCGGAATGTGAGTCGAGGGCGATCTGCAGATCCAGGATGTAATCGATGACATGCTGCAGGATCTCCATTTTGCTCACGTGCTTGTTCTGCGGGATACTGGGGACCAGCTCCTTCAGCTTGGAGTAGCAGTCGTTCATGTTGTACAGCAGGCTGAGAGGATCGTCCGCGGGGCTCTTGCTGCTGCTCCGAGACACTCCGAGGCTTTGCTCCGTCACGCTCGCGCCGTTTTTCCGGAAAGACCTCACTGGACTTATAGCTTTCATGCTGAAGTTTTTTGTGAGAAGTACGTACTCGATGAATTGAAACGAATACTTATTTCTTTTTTAGATTATTACTGTTCGTCCTAGCTGTTGTTCGCGGCGGTGTGGAAGCAAACGCACTGGATTAACAAGCTGTCATCGCTGAATATATACCCAGCTGGGTGGGTTTTGACGCGGCGTTGTAGACCTCACGGATTGGTCAGATGCCATGCGTCAATCTTCGCTCTCGCGCCACGCCATTGGCCTGTTCAGTGAGCGCGCAAGGCCCGCCCCTCTTTTCCTCATTTTTTTTTAACCAGTGAGCGCGCACGCGAGGTGCTGTTGACTACCTTCAGCCTTCAGAGCTAATTCCGCAATTCAGTGTACCTGTTTCTGATCAAGAGAACTGCTCATTCCTGACTAGAGACTAGTTTAGTGTCGAGGTGTCGTTTTTTATTAAAAAAAACTTCAAGACAGAAGAACGAACAGCAACCACACATTTAATCAGGATTTTATTAATTCAAGTGTAAATAATGATGATTACTTGGATGTATAGGCTAGATCTAACCATATAATTGGTTTTGATGAATGAATCAAATGGCACTATGTCCTAGGCTATTACTTGTCAGTGCATAGGCTATAATATTATAAAAGATGTTCATGCGTAGTTATCTGTTCTCTGTAATGTTTGTGGGTGCGTATAGGTTATAGCCTAAGTCAGGTGATCCACCCCAGACTGACCAACAGATTAACGTCTTTTTATTTCTACTCATGATATTCACGCTTGCGTTTGCAGTGCGTGTGTTTACACATTGCAGGTCAGAAACACTGTTAGTGAGGCCTGTATTTAAGCCTTGAGGACTGTCACTCATACCCCTCCCAATCCGGTCCTCAGGATTCTTTCAAGAAATGTAAAGCGCATGGCAATTTCGAAATTAAGTGAAATTCACGCATAGAGAAATGCAGCAGAACACATTCAGCCTGTGTCACCAGATTTATTATCGGTGCAATAATCATTAGACTACTCTGGTGCTAATGTGTAGTGTAAGAACGACTGTTTCAACTGAAAAAGAAAATGTGTGTGTGTGAGCAAAAGCCCCAGTGTTGAATTAACACATGCACAATAAACCTAAAACAAAGGCAGCCAAGCTTAAGCTTTATTACAAGTGTAATCAGGGAGTTATGAGAGACAAATAAGGTTTCCTGCACAACAGTTGACCCCCATCTGACCAAGGAGACGCTTGCAGAAATGTGTTGGAATGCGGTGCGATGCGTGTCTGCTGGAATGCAATGATTTCCATGCAATCTAATTTCCAAATCTCCAGAAAAAAACGCATGTATGCTATTCTACTTGTATAGCTAACTATATGAATCCTGCAAGGCTGTGCGTATTGCGCTTATATTTCAATTTTGATTTTACATTGTGCTTCAGTAAATGCTCCAGGCGCAACATTTGCTATCCCAGGGCGCCACACACTCCTTGGCGTATTTTCTATCATGATGAGATCTGGGACTCTTTAAGATCCTGTCCACATCTGGTGAGAACGGTGATTTTTTTTCCCCCTGATCGCTCCCCACCCCGCCTTTTTTCTTTTTGTTCTCACAGCTGTGTACATTTCGCACGGCGCCCTGACTGATTCCTGACAGGTGATGAATTGGCACCCGGTTAGGCAGAGCCAGATCAGCTCAGTGCAGTGTAGGGTGGAGAGAAGAGAAGCGAGCTCGTGCTTTCGCAGACTCTCTGGCGCCAGGCTCGTGACGTCACCCATTGAGCGCGGCCCCGCTGCCCGTGTCTCGCGGCGCCGCTCGGGCGGCTGCTATGGAGACAAGGGGGCCGCGGGTTCGCGCGCGCAGAGTGCTGAGAGATCCGAGCTGATCCCGACACCTCGGAGTCTCTCGCGCTCCGGGGCCCGCACACCTGCAGCCATTTGCATTTCTTGGGTTACGTTAAACTTGGAGAGCTCGTCATCCTCCCAGAGTTGTGCAAGAAAAAAAAGTGAAAAAAAGTGCTGCATTTAAACGAAACCAGGTGATCCCACAAAGCAGCCTTAAGTTACCCTGCGTACACTACTGTGCATATAGTTGGCTTTACAAAGTGTTAAAATGCGTAATTACGCATGCAAACTACTTGAATATAAGTTCCCTTCTTGGTTTGCAATAATCTAAACATGCATTTAAAGTAGACAGGCCCTTACACACGTCCTGTGTTCGTATATTCCACTAAATTCAATGCCTCGATTGTCTCTGCTGATCACCAGATCTGCCTATTTTAAAGGTATATATAAAATGGGTGCGTTTTTTTCCATTCCGCAGCCTGTGTGGATCTTTTGAGACGTGGATCTTTTAAAAAATAAAAACATTACAAAGTTGCCAGAAAGTTGAGAAGTTTTCCGCGGGCCGGCGTCTGGGTGTCTGTCCCGCCCACCGCGCTGCTGTTCCACTTCAGTGCAGCTGCACGCGCTCTCTCCTCCACCTTCTCCAGCTCCCGTTCAACAAAGCCGTCCTGAGAAAACGTGGGAATTCCCTGAAAACTAACAACACTCATTTTCCAACACGCTCTCTCTGAAAGCCATGTTTTACCCACATCACTCCTCTCCACACTGCAATATATCATCCTTTTAAGCAGACGACAGAAACATAGAAATTTACTTTCTTTCTTTCTTTTTTTAAGAAAGCGCTGCATGAGAACGCACATTATAGACTATTAGACTGTACTTTCCGTACCGGTTTAAACAGTTCGCCCTGTTACCTTATGAGACTGAACAACTGGGTTTATCGGTAACGTCAAGTTCTGGCAAAAAGTGACTTTCTCTAGCACTCCAGTCTAATCCAAATCGGAACAGGACACTCGTCTGTATGCGTTAGTTTTAACAGACTTTCGCTCCTTGCTCGCGTCCAAATCCGAGTCATCCGTTTGTACAGCGCTCCACTGTACCCTGAGACCACTCTGTCTCTCTCTCTTTCTCGCTCTTTCTCCCACGCTCCCGGCGCGTGCACCACTACACATATTAAAAGCGAGGCGCGCGACTCGTGTAGTTACCTCGAGCCCTCGGGGGCGTGGCCTTAGCCTTTATTGTTTTGTTTTGTGCCCCTGAAAGGGGGTGCCAAATTTAATTGTTTAGATCAGAGGTTTTCCAAGGTTATGCATCCAGGGACCCATTAAACTGTCAAATAAATCCCACGGACCTATCAATATTGATTTATATTATAATTATAATCTAAATGAATCCAAACATACCGAAATATTAATTGAGCAACCGAGCTTTTTCTTCCAGACAACATCAGGTCCAAGCATCAGGTTATTTCTGGACCTACTTTTTCTGACTTACTGAGATTTATAATAAACACATTCAAGCCTAGTCACCAGTTAAACAGCCTAATAACTATAAGAACCTGTGGACTGCTAGTTTCACCACTGAAACAAAACTGAAATAGAAGGGCACTCGGAGAGTGCAGACCTCTGCCAAGGACAATAGTCAACTCTTCTATTATATGCAAAGCTCTAAGCTCTCAACCACTTTATATGTCTGGATTTATGTCAGCTGGAGTCATCATATCTGTTCATTGGCTATGTTTTTTCACTATTGAAATTAAACTAAATTGGTGGATCTGACCCATGACTCGGCTCCACTCCAAAATTTATTGAGTTCTTGCTTGTCCCTTTCTACACCATGCCACCAAGTTTCATGGGAATTGGTTTGGTAGGTTTTGCACAATCCTGCTTACAGGCAGGCAAACAAACAATGAAACAAACAAAGAAAGAGACAGACAAACAAGCCTCACTGAATACGCAACCTTCTTGGCAGAGATAAAATCAGGTATGCGTCATAGACCCACTGAGTGAACCCCTGAACTTATTTTGAGAATTATGGTATTAGATGGTCTCAAATCTTTGAACCTGGGGATCCCCTTCAGATTAAAAAATGTTAATTAATTAATTTGTCCATTAAAAAGAAAACACACTCAATGATTACCCAATAATTTTTTGTAATTGTTCAAGTTGACATTGTTTCATGATTATTTTTCAGCTGTAGAGCTTAGGGTTTAAAATGACTCATGTTCATTTAAATTCATCCAAACTGGGACCATGAAGCTGTGAGGTGGCACCAGTACCTGCTGTGCCTGAGCACCATCTCCATTCATTTCTTCTGACCTGCCAGTCAGCCTCAGGACTGTGTCAGACAGCACTCTCCACCACTACCATCAAAACACCAATTGACAGAATGTCGTTTTAAAGAATTGTGATCATTTCTCGAATACAGTTCCAGAGACTTGTAGAATCTATGCCAAGCTGTTTGCTGTTAATGATTAGAATAAAAACTGCAACTGCAAATCGCTGTGGTATAAGAGGAATGAAATCCTTTGGGGTATGCTGTTAAGTTTATATTATCTATGCATGTCTTTGAGTCATTGAGCTTCGGAAATAAAATGTCTGTTGTGCATTTTAGATCCATTCATTTTACATGACCAGCCAGGTTTAGAACTGTGATAATTAAACAATCAACCACCCAAATAGCTACAACAGTACTTAACTGCAATCTCCACTGTTAAACTAATAAAATAATCCCAGACATGTGCTGTGCATATGCAGTATTGCTATATTGGGGTCCCTGGATCCTACTTAAAGAAGGTTTAAATGAAGAATATTCAACAGCAAACTTTTTGGATATTTAAAATCTTTAACATTTAAAGAAGCTTAGGTCTGTTAAATGAAAATAATAAATAAACAAACAAACAAACAAACAAACAAATAAATAAATAAACTGCCAGTCAAAAGTACAGTACTCAGTACTGTGACGGCACACATAACACCTCCTGAGGAACTATAGATTTCAAACTTCAATTCATCAGTCCACAGCGTGTTACACTAATCTTCTACACACCAGTTTCTGTGTTCTTTGGCCCATGCAAGGCTTTTCTTCTTGTTTGGAAACCTCAAAAGTGGCTTTCTGGCTGAAATACAACCTTTCAGCCCTGCCTCCCTCAGTCTTCTGCACACAGTGGAAGGACAGTCTAGAATTTAACTATGCCATCACCACACAGCCAGTTAATAGGATATCTGACATGTACAGTTAAATACATTTTCCATGTTATAAAGTAGACATATTTTATTTGGCTTATGTTTTCAACTGTAGTTGTTCACTCCACAACCTGCCAATGCTTAATAAGCATACATCTGACATTTATTAAATAAATGGAAAAGTAGTAAAAACCTGTGGTGTGCAAAAACTTTTGACTGGTAGTGTATGCAGATGGGTGACAAATTAAAGGAAAAACCTTAAATGAAATAGTAGCAGATGCTTCTGGACAGGTGTACTGCATGACAAAATGAATCAATTAACATCGTACCATGCTCTGTGGCATGTATAAAATGCTGAACACATCTCAAATTTGTATCAATACAATAAGAGGGAAAGACTTAAGTGACTTTAGAGTCAGGCTTGGGGCTGGAACTTAGAAGTGTCAGTCCCAAAGATCAATTCTTACTTGGTTTTGTTTTAAAAGGAATTTTGATCCTTGGGCAAGCATCTGTAAATAATGTGTCAAAAAGGACAAAAATGTTAAAAACAATCATGTGCTCCTTTACAAGACCACTGACATTGTGAGACATCAAATATATAACACTAAAGCAGGTTCTTTAAAACAGAGATTTTGTCCTGATGTCATGAACTATTCTTTCACTACATAACAGAATTATGTGTATCATATGGATTTTTAGTGAAAGTTGGCTTTAGAGCACACTCTGAAACTTTGTAATGACTGTGTTACTGCTCTCTGAGAGCAATGTGAGTAAAATTGCAGTGAATTGCAGGAAATTTGGATCCCCAGGGACCCAAAATGGGTCCATTTGCATCCTCAATAAGCCAAATTCCACAAACATACTACTTGAAAACGACCAGGTGATTTCCCCAGTGTGATGTGACCAATGATGTAGCTTTGTGTATGCACTGATTTGGTAAGACATCCTGTTAATAGCTTTCAAATATGCAGTCATTTTACCAGCTCACCTTCCTACTCATGGACACTGCAATGCTGGCTCTAAATTGTGGTGATGTGAGATATATTTTTAACAAGGTTGAGTTGTGGCTTATTTCTGGCAACCATATCCGTACAAAAGTAGTGAGTGTGGGCTGGCATTGAGCTAACACTCATTTCAAACTGGGAGTGTGTAAATAAACACAATGGTAAATATAGTCATAAGGGTTTAAAGGTAGCTTATAAATAATATGACAATAATAAGCTTTCTAAAATAAACAATAAGATAATAGCAGGCAGACTTTTGCATTACAGCTAATAGCTAAGTCTCAGAGTGAGTGAAGTAGTTTGTTAACTGCCTAGTTAGTCTGCTAGCTCTCTGGCTACTCTTATAGTTTCTTCAGACACATTTCTGTGAATAAAATGATAATTGGCACATAGGTTTTGGCAAATTCTTCAGAACATTTATACATAATAAGGCAATATCGCATGAGCTGTGGGCTCATGCCTAGGCCGAATCACAGCTATGCTTGATATTCAGTATAACCACACGATCACAGGTGAGATAGTGGTCTTGAACAATCAAATTAGTGGACTGGAACTAAATACATTTGAAACATACAATATTAAGTATGTTATACCGCTTACTAATGTTTAGTGTTATAATTATCTCATTTTTAGCATTAGTAGTACTAAATTTCTTACTGTTTAATGGACTGTGTGGAAAACAGATCTCGAGTATTTGCTGTTGATAGTCTAATAGTCTGTAATTTCACATTAACTAAGCCTAAGATGAGAAATTAGAAGTTGAATCATGGAAGCTCATATTAAAACCATAACGGATACGTAAGTACAATCTATTCAGATTAATATGGTGTGTGAAGGCTGTATTGTGGGTACTGTTAGTGTGGGATTCCTCTGGGTGCTCCAGTTTCCTCCCACTGTCCCAAAACATGCAGGAAGGTTCTATACTAATTTGCCCTAGGTGTAGATACGTCTGTGTGTGTGTCATGTCCAGGGCTGGAATGATCTGCAAGTCACCTATGTTGCACCCAGTATTACCAGGATAGGCTCCAGATCTGCTGCGACCCCGCCCAGGATAAAGCAGTTACTGAAAATGAACGAATGAAATTCATGAAATGAAATTCAATTAATTCATTTTTGTTTTGTATAAAATGTAATAACGTGTAGGGAACTACTTTGTATGTGTGTATGGTTGTCCATCTGTATTGAATGTTTGTGTATTGGGTGGTCTTAGTAACAATTCTTGTAGCCATTGAGGGTTAATCAATGAAATAGCCATAGTGCTAAAGAAAACAGAGCTTTCTATTTTGAAATGCCGATAGCAGTACAAAGAAAGCACAGAAGAGATATGCATTAGGGAAGTTGTATCCTGAAAGGCTACTTTCTCGGCCCACACGCCACAGTCTTAAGTGTCACACGGGAATCGAGAGTTTTGTAGGAGATCTGAAACCGCCTGATGCTATCTGATCCTGCATCAGCCTGCAACTGGTTGGTTTTTGTGGTAGTGTTTTGCCACTCCGACTTCCCTGGCTTTGTTCTCAGGCTCCGTCGGTTCTAGTGCTGCATAGCCTGGCGCTGACTGCAGAAAACAGCAGGTTTCTTGTGCACCACTTCCTCCCTGGGTTTGGCTCTCTTTGAGCTCTTACTCAATCCTCTGTCTCTTTATATAGCGCAATGGGAAGACTGGGCCAGCGCAGGACTCTTTGTTTGATATGAAACAAAACTGCAAGATGGGGGAGAAGTCAACCCTGCCAAGCCTCAGTCGATGTGTGCACTGATAGTTACTTTTATTTCAGTGATTTAATTTCTCATTTTCAGTTGAAATAATGTTTATACTTGACTTGTTTTTGTTTTCATTTTCAGTTTAGTGAATTAGGCACATTTGTTCAGCTAAGCTTGGTCATGGAGTACCCCGTAGAGCACAGTTTAGTGTTCTGCTGTGCAGCACAATCATAAAGTGCAAAAACACTACTGTGTGTAGAGCAGGAATTAGACCAGGAAACACTGAACTGTGCAAGTTAAGAACCCTGTTGAATGCAAGATCCCCATAACTCTTTTAGTAAAACATGTAACCAGAATTCATTATCCCTCATACATTGGACCTGCATATTAATAAGAAAAAAAACATCTGGTCCTAGTAGCAAGCTTTAATTAAAATAATACATAGCAGAGCATGTTTTTCTTGTTGACCACAGTAAATGATCAACAGGGGCAACATTTACTGTAGACTTTACGAATCTTTACGAATATAAAAGTCATCCACAGAGGCTGAATAAGCAACTTGCATGTTCTTCAGACAGTCAGCGACTGTTATAATCGCTGACTACTGAAACTGATTTGATGGAGAAGCTGATGGAAGCCGATTATAAGTCTGGCTGTAATTCAGTGCCGGACATGGATATACTGTAAATGGATGCACTCTGAAAACAGTGAAGATATTTTTCTCTTCATTATTAGATTATTATTATCAGATGCACTGGTAAGTTTGAATGGTCACTTCACTTCTTGCTAAAAGAGACATACAACTGTAAAGGTATTCCAAAATAAAAGTGGGTGGTGTTTCCCAAGGCTTATCTTGATTCCTCGATCCTACCTCTCTCAGCTTGAGATCCAAAAGAAGTCTGCAATCTTTGAGGGTATACCAATTCTAAAAATGTGCTCTGAGTTACCAAGGAACTTGGAGAGAGAAGGCATCTAGAGCGAGGATTTACAGGTGTTTCCAATGCAGAAATATTTAAGCATGTAAAACTATATAAATGATACATTGATACAATAATAAGAATCACAAATATAAAGCTAGTCATTTTTAAATAAATTAAGAATGGGTACAAATTAAATCCTTGCATGAAAGCAAATTAGATGCCTTGCTTTAAAAACAGAGAAATCAGGTATGAGATGAATAGAATCTTGTTTAGGCTAAAACATCAACACTTAATTGAACAATAATGTTTTAATTTAAGGATAATTTGCAGTGTAATCACTGTTTTATACAGTTAATACAGCTGGGAAACATGTCGTCAGTAAGTGCATTCACTAAAGGCACTTTAAAGCGATGCTTCAGTGAGCAAGAACATCTCATTTTGTAAGTACACTTATTCTCAATTCTTTATGGCCTTGTTTCCTTTCCGTGCATCCTTAGAAGAAGGGATATTGACTTCTGAGGAAGTTAGTATTATGCACTACATTTTTCAAATCTATTTAAAGACTGATAATTTATCCATTCATCCACCTATTATCTACACATCTTATCCGTTAAAGGGCACGAGGAAGCTGGAGCCAATCCCAGCTGACTTCAGGTGAGAGGCAGGGTACACCCGGGACTGATCGTCAATCTTTCACAAGGCTTACACAGAGATGAACAATCATTGAAATTAACATTCTCACCTATGGGCAATTTAGAGTATCCAGTTGACCTAATCTGCATGTCTTTGGGATGTGTGAGGAAACCGGAGCACCCAGAGGAAACCCATGCAGGGATGGGGAGAACATGCAAACTCCACGCAGAAAGGCCCCAGTCAGCAAGCAGGTTTAAACCCAGAACCGTCTTGCTGTGAATGACAGTGCTAACCACTACACCACCATGCCACCCCTCTGATAATATATGATTATGACAAATTATATTTTAAAACTTTTCTGGCCATTATCTGCCACTTGTTTCTTTGTTTCAATCCAAGCACAGTATACCCCCTTGGCATTTTTACACTTTATTCAGGTGTGCTCTGTATCCTAATTAAAGTGTAGTGAAGTGCACTTGATTTTCTGTCAGCAGTGTAAGGGTGTCACTGTAAACAATGTAAGGACCATTTCGTGTGGTTAGGAATTGGAGGGAGGTTATGGAGGTGAGGATGTGGAGCTGAGCGCTCCCATATGGGTTTTCATGTTTCATTGAGTTTAGCAGTTGAAGGATTGGCTGGCTGGGTGCCAATATGCACATGGGGATCACATCCAGCAGGTAATCTGTTTATTCAAGTGTTCTAGCCCTGTAAATGCAATTAAAGGAATGTTTCCTCATGCTAGAATCAACAGTTTGTTAGTTTTAATTGGAGAGCATCCACGACAATATTAAGAAATTAAGGAAATGTCATCGTCTCTATGGATTTGATTTAGGCATTGGCCAGAGTATGTCATTACATAATTGCTGAACTAAAGTGATTTTGCTTGTATATTAAACCATGTAAGCAGTACCTTAAAGTGGCTCGCTTCTTTCCCCATATGAAGAGCTCTAATGTGGCTATTACTAATTAGAATTGATTTATTTACACATTGATAGGGTGACCTTAACTCTAAGCATTCTCAAAGGTACAGCTGAAATTCTTCTACTCTCTTGCATCCCTAATAGATATGGGGTCAGGAATGTATCACATAAGCTAATGTCATGCTGTATTGATTTCTGTCTTCTTCACTGAGGTGTGCACTCTTGAGAAAAGGAAATGTGCATGCTGATGGAAGTTGTTTCTCATTATTTGTTCAGAGTTGCCCTTCCCCCCATCTCATTGCCACATGAATTATTCAAACTATGGTAATGAGCCTCTGAGGAATTTCGAGGGCCTCTTTGATACTGGTTCAATGCAGCACCACGGAGCGAGGGAGGGAGTGGATCCAGAGACAAAGGCTGAATGACAGAGGCGCTCTAGGTGGGGTCAGGATCACATGGTTTTTTTGTCCCCCTCCACACACAACCCCTGACTTTGCTGAGGGCCCTGTGCCTGCTTGTGCCGTGCCCCAGAGCTCTACTATAAAAGGACCACCTTACAAAACTTGGAAAGGGGATGTGAGAAAGAGAAGGGGATGTAGGCCTTGGCTTGCGCCTGCTCCCTGCCACTCTCCTCAGCCGACTGAAGGGATGCCGCTCAGATCCACTCTCAGATCCAGTTTCATATCCACTTCTGGTCCCAGCATGAGGGCGTCACACCCGCCTGTGTGGGGGGCGGGGTTTATTCGGTCTGGTTATCAGTTCTGCCATAAATTTCTGCCAATCATGTTGAAATTGAGTTCATACTGTAGGTCAAACAAGTTGAATATCATCATGAGGATGTGTTTGACAGGCAGACAGATTGATCATCTCACTCCAGCAATTCAGCTCTTATAAGCAGCTCACACTTAGGGCATGGTACATTTAGTTGCTCATTGTTGAAGTGTTCATGGAGCTGCAATTCTCAGTTTAACCCTAAGCTTAGGTTAGTGCCTGTTTATGAATTGCATGTTCTCTTAATGTCTACATGGGTTTCGTCTGGGTTCTCTGGTTTCCTCACATCTCGCAAAAACATCCTGGTTGGTCGGTTAGGTAGACAGTGACTCTAATTGCCCCTAGGTATGAAAGTGTTTGTGGATGGTGGACAGGTGTATTCTATCCAGGGTGTATTCCCACTTCACACCCTGTGTTCCCAGGAAAGGTACCAGATCCTCGCCAACCTGACGAGGATAGCGTGTCTCCTGAACATAAATGAATAATTCCCTGAGCAAAGCTAAAAATAATTTACCTATTGTTGTGTTAATGAGCACTAGAAACTGATCAGGAGAATCAGGAGAAGCACTGTGGCAGACTGGACAGAGGGGCTTAGAAGGGGCTATAATGAAGCAGGCCAAACATGAAAGCCTGTCATTAGCCTTTCACAGATGCCCATACTGTTCCCAGACGGTTCGAGGACTTGACAAGAATGTTGCAAAAAACCTGACATGAGACCAGTGGAGTCAGATGGTGGGCATCAGGGTGAAGCCTGGAGCCTGGAACTCAGGCCTGCTCTCAGAACAGCTCCTCTGCTCTGCCGCTTCATTACCATATGAATCCTGAGGATGGGGGTAAAAAAAAGGGTATGGGAGAAAGCCCGGGCCCAGCAGAGGGCCAGATCCATATGGAGCTGCCGAGTCCTGGAATGAATAGTGAATGGGACGGCTGCTGCTGCTGGAATCTGCCTCACAGCCCTTTTTTGTGAACAGGATGACCAGTGACAAGAGGGATCTTTCGCAGATGGCCCACACTATAAATAGGTAGATGGTCGATCTCCTTGGCTGGCACTCTGTCTGTCCTGCTTATTCCACTCCGTGCCTGGCCCTTGCCAGGGAATTAGGCCACACATTACATGGCTTTAATATGGCTATAGGATTAGAAGCATGACATGTTCCATTGGTCAGATATTTATTACTCAGATGCATTGTATCAACAAACATGTGAACATGCACAACTTGAAAAGTCTGTCAGGATGTCAATATCTTAGCTTTTTTTATGTGATAAATAAATTCATCTCTGCTTTTCAGAATGAGGGCTCTTTGTCATTAATGTAAGACTTAATGCTGAATTCCATCTGGCTATGTGTGTGTGTGTGTGTGTGTGTGTGTGTGTGTGTGTGAGAGAGAGAGAGAGAGAGTGCGTGCATATGTGTGAGTTTGTAAATAGACTAGACACAAGACACACTCCATTTGTAGTTGTGTGAGCACAGACATGCCTTTTAAAGTTACGCAGGCCAAAATGAGCTGCACTGTATTTCTCTTCCTCCTTTTGGCTGGTAGTGAGATACCTCTGGCACTGATCATTTAAACACAGATATAGTGATCTGTCTTGTCACAAACACAAACTCACACACACTCACACAACCACACACACACACACACTGGCTGCACAATAGCACCTAAGATAATCATTAGGACTGCTGTGTGTCCTTGGAAAAGCAGCTGTAAACACTGGTCTGCACGAGAGTTGGACGCTTTGTGTCTGGACCACACAGGCAAACATAATCAGTGCCGCTGCCAGGCAGCCGCATGGCAGCCATGCCAGATAAGATGGCACCTGGCTTGGCACACACTGGTCACTCAATGATTACACAGAAATGTGCGTTCCTAAAAGCAAAAAAAAAAAGAGAGACAACGACGGTGGAAAACTGACATTAAACATAAAAGTGAACAATATATCATCTACTGGCAATGTCTATGGTCAAAAGAAACCATGGTGGAAATCACTGAAGCTTAACATAATAACCTAATAATAAAGGGGCCGGTTTAGCCTTCCCAGAATCCTCTGCACCAAGTAGCAAGTCGCCAATTTCAGTGCCACTGATATACCAAAAACAAGCCGAAACAATTTAGAAACATCCTGGGCCATAGATCTTAAATTGCAACCGAAATTGAAGATATTTTCTCAAGGGATCTATATTTTATATTATTTCAGTCCATTCTGTTTTTTTTTCATATGGATGTTCTGTATATAATGGACCTGAACTGGCCTCAGCTGTCTTGCAGACAGCCATGAAGGAAAGAAAAGATAATAAATATTTTGTTCAAAGCTTCCACATATAACACATGAATGAAGAAAAAGTTTGTGATGAGTTTCTAAAGGATCACTAACAGTGAATTTGCAGAGGTTTTGCTGTACAGAGAGCTAGAAGGTATTGGTCACGTGCTTTCAAAACAAAAACACCACATTGGATTCTGGATAGGATGAGCCAGCCCCTTTAATGTTTTCTGTTAGAAGCAACTTAAGTTAGAATTTGGAAGTGTGTAAGTTTACTTACTCATCCCAGTAGCAGAAACCATATTAGAAAAAGGTAACTAGTCGTTCCTTGTATTGCAGTGGTACTGCTTTTGAGAAACTACACGATTGTCAGTTTTAAAATGAAATGACTTTTGTGCTACATCATTGCAGAGCGACTGTATTGTTGCGTTTGCTGAGTAATATTGCAGAACGTATTAACCTATAAACTCAGACACTTGTCTGCTATTTTATCAGTATCAATTTAATTGCTGTGTAGAAGCAAACACGCATTTCAGCACATGGAATGACGTGTGAATAAATCCATATTCGGTTCTTGAAACTGCTGTACAACATCGAAATGAGTGGTGATTTAAGTGCAAATGATGAATCAGTCTCAACTGCATACACGCAAGCTCCCGCCCACTAATCACTTATTTACATGTCATATGCATATTACACCCTCCAATTCACCCTCATATGCATCTCATTTACATAACACACACCCTAATTTATGCAGGTGTTGTGATAGTGTGACAATAAATGGAACACTTTCAGCAGACAACACTCATCCAATATATGATGTAAGAAATTATTAGGCAGAAGAAAAAATACATTGTAGTGAAGCTGGGTTTAAGGTGTTTATGTCCACATGAAATAAAATGCAAATAAAATGTTTCATTTTTTTAATATCCCTCAAAAATGGCATGGAAGCTGAGCACAAATATAAAGCTTGAAATAAAATAAAATAAAATAGTTTCAGCAGTGGAAAGAAGGTTACAAAAATTAGTTTTTGAAATTATTTGCTATTACTGAAATGAGTGGTATTGTGTAATTGTATAGAGACAGTTATGGAAATGTGATCTGTTTTTTTAGCTGAAGGTTATTAAAGGTCTAATTAAAGGTCCACTATGTGGGATTTCGAGGGTAACTATTAGCAGAAATAGAGTATATATTCCATAATATGTTTATGGAATTCAAAGGTACGTTTTCATTAGTGTATAATTAATAATTTAACTATGCGTCATTGTGTTTAGGTAAGCTTAGAATGAGCCCTTTATTTATACATATAGGTACACCTCTACGGATCCGCCATGTTGTGCTTCTACAGTAGCCCAGAATGGACAAACCTCTAGAGAGCACCTTCCGTGTTTAGCGTTTTAAAATAAGGCTCTCTGTAGAGCTCTGTGTAGGTGGACGAGCTCCCTATGTAGATATAATGGGCTCATTCTAGGCTTATGAAAACACAATGATTCGTAGTTACAATTATTAATTATACACTAATGAAAACATACTTATGAATATTATATTCCATTTCTGCTGACAGATCCCCCTATATCCTACATAGTAGACCTTTAAGCATTTTTCTTGTAAAAAGATTTTACTCAAATATACATGTAAATCAGACTGAGGAAGACTTTTGGTGAAGTTTGTGTACGCTCATTTTACAACCAGATATTTTAGAAACTATAAACCTCATCTATGTATGGAAAGGAAGCACTGTACTGTAGAACAAATGTGTGTTAATCAGCTTATGGTCAGTTTCTGACCCCAGGGATGTTGTTAGCTGCATGTTTTTGATAGGTGGACTGTTTGATATGTTTAAAAATCCCTACAGCCCTAAAATCAGCTTGCAACACCACAACATCCACCCTCGGATTAGCGACTTTTAGCTTTTGCGCTACTGAGCAGAAGGTTGTGAGCTCAAATCCCATTTGCCAAATTGCCACTGTTGGATCCTTAATGAAGGCCCTTAATTCTTATCTACTTAATGGACAGTATCCTGTCTCGAGTGTAAGATGCTTTGAATAAAAGCTTCAGCCAAATAAATAAATGTAAAATATAACCACTCTACACAGACTATTCCAGTATTATTGCTTCCCTGAGAATAAAACATTGTCAGCTCTGGTCCTTACCACTGATGAACAGTCGAATGTAAACAGCAACTATAATAAACGAGCAGAGGAGCGCAAAACAGGCTATTTCGCTCAAGCTGTACTCATGTAAAATCATAATTACGGCCAATTAAACATAATAAAAAATAATCAGAGTCCTTGGGGAAAACCATTTAAGTGCAATAAGTAATTAGTCACTTTTCACTAAAGGATTTGATTGTCTTGCTCAAGGGAAGACTGCTGGCTCCACTCAAATGGATAACCAATTTTTAAAAATGTCCATGGCCAGCTCTGTTTGTGTGTCTGGCAGCTATTGTGCTTTACCTCATTGTGGGGTTTCTAAATATAGGGTGCAGCCTTGCCAAAATGCTGAGCCATCCTTAAGCCTTTTGCTTAAGCCTTGTTTCAACCATAAGAATGACATTTGCACCAATGGACAATGAATTCCCATGCAACATTCAGACAATATAAATACGTTACAATGTTGTGATGTGATGTTTTGAATTGTTGGGAATGTTATCAGTGCGTGACAGTGACTGTAGACAGTGATGACAGGCTTTGATGGTGTGCATGTGAGTGTGTGTGTGTGTGTGTGTGTGTGTGTGAGGAAGCAGACCTCCATTCTGTTGCCCAGCCTGAGCAGCAGACTTCAGGGAGAGGGCAGATGGACGAGGATCAAACTTCATTCTCTCTCTCTCTTTCTTTCTTGCATTACGTACTCTCTGAGTTCACTCTAACTGTAATACATTGTTGGTTGCTATACAATTACTGACATGCTTGTAAGAAACCACCCAACAAAAAAGTATTACAAAACATTTTCATTGTGAGTTCTCAGAACATCAGTTTGTCTATTCAATTACCAGCAAACTGTCATATAAAAATGATGTCTACGAACGCCATTACCATAAATCAAATACTTCTCTGGCATTCCCCTTCTGGCTCCAAAGGTTAGAACAGATGTTGGGAGAGAGGACAAAATGGACATCATCCCCGCAGAGAGGAGCTTTTTTTTCCCAGTGGCTGTTGCAGGCTCCTTGAAATGCTAATGCTGAGAGCGAGTGTGGTCCAGACCGTCTCTGAATGTACCTTTCCCCCAAAATATGTTCCCCAAGCCTGAAAAGAGTCATTAGCAAGAGGAGAAGAGAAGTAGCAGACACATAAACACACAGGAAGCCTGTGTTTTTTTTTTTTTTTGTATTTTACAATTCGCTTTAAGATCATCTTTAGGTCTGAGGTGTGTTTTCATTAATGAAAGCTACAGTCACTGATGATGATGATAACTGACAAAGCAATCACCTTTGTTAAATTATCTCCTAGATAAATTAATTTCCCTTTAGATTCAGTTCACCTGCCTCTGAATTTCATCAACTCTGACTTACGCTGTGCAGAAAATCTTGTCATGATTCTCTCCTTCATTCCTCCTTCTATTTTTTTCACATGCCCCATGTGTGTTATCTTAACACGTATAAGAAAAATGCATCCTGAAGTTAAATATATGTTCAAAATGTTTTGTTCACCCGTCCAGCATGACCAACTGATTAGAATGTTGTACTCTATACCTGGCTATGGGTTTCATTTCCATATCCGTTTTCACTAGTCATTTTCTTCTTTTTTTTTCTCTCTTGCAATTGCACTAATTTATCTTGCACACTTGTATGCTCGTACACACGCGCACACACACAAACACACACACACACACACACACACACACACACACACACACACACACACACACACACACA
>JAQQZR010000005.1:15745169-15773846 GCA_030068235.1 Notoglanidium macrostoma
TTTATCTTGCACACTTGTATGCTCGCACACACGCGCACACACACAAACACACACACACACACACACACACACACACACACACACACACACACACACACACATACACACATGCTGGTGGCCCCAGCAGCAGCTGGCGGGCTGGGCTGAGTGGAGCTCCTCTAAAGCCGGGCTGTAGAGGCCATGTGGACACTTTAAAGCTCATCTCTGCAGCCTGTGAAGTTGTTAAGGAGCTCTGTACATTGGCGGATGCCACTGAGAATTCCATGCCAGCTGTAGCACGTGGCCCGCACCCTCCTCCCCTGCCCCCCACACTTTTCTGTCTGTCTCTCTTTCTGTTTCTTTCACCCGCCATCTCTGGTGCAGTCTCTTGTCCTGAATGCCATCTGCGCAGAGTGAAGTCTCTACCTACCTGGGCTGTTTAGAGACCTTCCACAGGAGGAGGAGACATTTGTTTCTGGTTTGTGCTGGAAGCTTGTTAGTGTTTGTCTTGCTCATAAACAGCGTTCTTCTGAAATGGTTTCTGTGCTATTGCATGAAAGAAATCCATGAACAGCTTGGACACCAAGGAACATTATCAAACACCATTTAATATATGACGTTCTCAAGTTTCCTCCACAATAGTAAATCATTTAATTAGCAAAGAAGAGACTAGAAGAGTCCTTGCATTCTTAACACCGTGTGAAAAACCTCTGGACAGATGTGCTCTATTGTCAGGTTGTTGTCATGCTGATGCTGAAGATCTCTTCTTTGTAGTTCTATCTGGAGGTAAGGTCAGTACAGATCTGGCGTTCCACTCTTGTATTCACACTTTGTAAGTGTGCCTCTGGGACTCGTTCACAGTCATGTCACTGCACAGCTGTTCACACTTCCCCAAGTGTACCCCTGTGGATGAACAGTTCCATCTGGGCTGCTATCCTCACCTGAGGGGAAGTGTACGAGGGTGTCATAGTCGCAAACCTGTCCCACTCACTATATCTCAACTTTTCCTTCCGCTCCCAACAATTTTACTCTTAAGCATGTGTGGCAAAGGCTCTGCCACTGACAATCTGGCTCTGAAACGGACCTGGCAGGTTCCTCTGTAAGGAAAGCAATTGGAGCATTCTCGTTCCACCTGACTGAAATCACGCATGTGTCTCACCTTTCCCTTCCCTGCACGTTCTGCCTCCCTTTTTCCATATGAGGAGAAATTACAGCTCAGAGGGCTGCAAAGAAAAGTATGCGTCCTCCGGATGGGTGTCCATCTGTCTCCAGGAGTGTTTTCTCTTCCCTGAAGCACAGACTGTTCGTGTACTCACACCTTCACTGCTGCCTGCTTTATTAGGAACCACTTTGTTGCCAGTTCCACATAGTTAGGGACATCCTCAAAGCATTTTCTGGATGATGGATGCAGAAAATGTTATAAGGACAGTATCAATATTTTAGATGTATCTTATATAGGTTTTTGAATTGAAGTGCAATTACAACAATGGACTGTCCTGTACTGTTTACTGGACCATACATAATAATGTCATTGCACATATTGAAGCCATTCAGAGGAAGACAACTACTTGCTCCAAAATATTCACATTTTACATTTCTGTGAGTCCACAAACACTCCAGTTCATAACAGGTACGAGGTTTTGGCACAAAGCTTGTACCTGTTATGAAACTGTGTTTGTAAATGAGTCTTTTTTTGTGTGTGTGGAGAATTTGGTAATCAGAGCAACAATCAAAATGAAAAACGAAGGGAAGAAGCAAAAGTGAAATTAGGAATAGTAAACACAGGAAAAAGTGATCAGAAACCTCGCACAAACCTTGCAAAGATTAGAATTAGCAGTGATTTAATGTCTAGATGTATTTGTGAACTTGCTGTAGGATCTGTGCTTTTGTTCAGGATTAATATATACTGTTCCTTTTTTGTGCCATGAACTATGTTAATATGTCCATGCTAATGTCTATGCTAATTTAGTGGTTGAACTATGCTAAAATCACCTGCACACTGGTGCGATTGATATCACTAAGTCACTGATATCACTAAATCCAACTTTCTTCTTTTAGATGCAATTAGGCTGGTAATTTATCACTTTTGGCTGGATTGATTTTGTCAAATGTGGACTTGTTTAACTGTTTGTGTGGGCAGGCAGAGGTGAAAGGAACAAACAAAGTCATTGTATCCAGGGGGACATTGATCGCTTCTATTTTTCACTTTGCCACATGACTGAGGCAGCATGTTGGGCGTGCGGCATCAGCGTCCGCCTGTTTCAAGATGTTCTTCCCTCTGCTATTTGTACAAGGAGAGCAGAGATAGGTTTAGCTATACTTTTCTACCATCTGCTCAATGTGGACATATGGGCTGGGGTTATAGGATGGAATGTATGTTGGTTGGGGGAAAAAAAGATTATTCTAGTTGATCTTTGTGCATCTTGTTGCTTAAGACTGGATTTACTTTCTTTCCTGTATACACTACCAGTCAAAAGTTTTCAAACACCTACAGTTTCTTATGTTTTATTACAGTTTAGTAGCTATTATTGCTACTGACCAAACGAAATGATACAAAATAGTGCATAAATAAGGAAATGTAAATGTCCTAACTGGGTTCTGAATGAGTGCTTTATTAAATACAGGGATATTGAGGGTAAACCCATTAAGTGTATAAATAAAATACGCAGACAGTGTTAGTATTAACTGTAAAACATAAATATGAAGTGTGCCACAAGGGCCTAATTTGAAAGATAAATGTTTAAGCCTTGTCTGTTATGATTAGGTCCAAGTCATTATTCAATAGTTCAATCCATTAAACATTTAATAATAAATATTTCCGAATTCCCAGAATGACAAACACAGAAACCAATGCTCCAAAATGGACATAAGGACTTGTCAAAACCTTACAAAGATTAGAGACAAGTGAGCTGATCCATATACATTAAGAGCTGTATGATTAAACGGGTACAATCAGGGATACAGTGTTTACTATAAAGGTTCTGTGTAGAACAGTACAACAGAGTTTTTCTCTATCTGAAAAATCCCTGCTATTTTCTAATAGCTTGCATGATTTAGCCCAGATCAGACATTAATTACAGACAGTGATAACTGCTCGCTCGTATACCTGTAACAGATATCTCATTTGGAAAGCATTCCTACTTGCAATCTAGCATAATTAAGTGCAGTAATGATTGGGGGCATTATATTAGCAAGGTTTACATAGTTATGGGTAGGAGAGATAAAAAAAAAATAGATGCTGTTGGATTATTCCGACACAGGTAGGATCATGAGCACTAATAATATATAAATGATCATAATGACCATCTGCTTGCTTATGGAGCTCATCGTGTTAATTTAGCATTCTGTGGGTTTTCTTTAAAGCAGAGGTGGAAAGAGTAGAAAACGCACTTGAGTAAAAGTACTGCTACTGTAGTGATAATTCACTTGAGTTAAAGTAAAAGTAGTAATCCAGATAATTACTCAGTTAAGAGAAAATAAATAATCTGAAAAAAAAACAAAAAAACCAGAACAAAACAATTAAGTAAATACCTTACAAAATACTTTTTTTTTTTTTTTTTTTACATGATACGACTAATCCAAAAATGTTCTATATCTGAGGAGTGTAATTTGTGACATTATGTTATCTAACCAAGTGAGCAATGCTGAAATGAACACCTCGCTGGCTATCTAGCTTAGCCAAATGCTGTTGGGGTTTCAGTAGCTTGCTAGGTGCATTAGCTAGTTAGCTCATATTAATTCATTCATATTTCCAGCTACGTAGTTAGCCATCAAGCAAAGATACCCCTTACACATTATCCTGAGCTTTACCTATAGGCTGTAGAAGCACTTAGATATATCTTATCTAACAGGTGTTAGCTAACAAACATTAAAGTGATATCTTAAGTATCAAAAGATATAGCTGGATATATATAGCTATATATTTCGCCTAGCTAGTGTAGCTCAATCAGCTAGCTAATGGTTTACTTGTCCATATTTTCACAGAGTGGATATGAAATGTTGATATCTCCACAGGTTTTTGGCAGATCATTATCACACTGTTTCGTTTGAAGCATTTATAACTGAAGATAGCTGATAAATCGGGACAGGGACGCTTATCTGTCTCACTTTCTCAGACATTGCTGCTGGCTGACTAAAGATTTGATATATGAAATGTAGATTTTTGGCAGCACTCTGCTTTATTCTGACTGGATCACAAATTGAATAATTAAAAATGTGCACATAGTGTCTTTTAATTGGCTGACAGTCTTCTAGAATTATAGGCATTACTTTATAACAGAGCTATAAAACCTCAAATAGATGGACAGTGATTACACTAAAAAAAGTACTATTGCAATGAACCGTGTACTTTAACAAGAGTTCATTACTTTCCACTCCTGCTTCAAAATCAACTTGCATTGCTTTGGAATTGAACATCTTGGCAATATATGCAGAGATCTTTGTGAAATTTACCTTCACAGGCAACCATAACCTTTATATACATGAGCACATGCACACTCTCTTGCCCTCTAATTAAGAAAGCGAAAGATGCTTTCCATTTGTCATCTTGACATATTTGACTTTGCGCTCTAGATGAACTATATACACTCATCGTCTCCTGACCGACATCTGCCATTGTGTAAAGAAAGATTCCCTTCAACCATCCATATGTCCAATTTAAGACACCAAACCTAAAGTTTCCTGCTCGAATATCAGCAACTTTTAATAGCACACGCAAGCCAAGCAGCTTAATGTCCTGCCACGCAGAGACTTCTAAGCCACATATGTCAGGGTAGGAGTTTTGTGTGAGTGTAATGACTACTGTGGTGCTCTCTACCAGCCCTTATCGGCGAGTTAAACGCATGCAGTCTGTCACGATATGTGTGGATGTGTGTGTGTGGGTAGCAGCAGATTAGCAAGCAGGAGCTGAGCAGATGGGTGCAGACCTCAGCATCCACATGCACAGAGCTGGAAGAGCCGCTTTACTGCTCCTAGCAGGGCCGTATCTAAGGACATTTAGGATGTATGCCGGCCCGGGCTGGGTGAAGAGGGACAGTGCTGTTTCTGATGCTGCCAGCTCGGCATTCAACAGCACTCTTACATACTTTGAGCAGGGATGAAAGGAGAATGAAGGAGTGTAGCAATCAGGGAGTGTTTGGGGATACAGGTGCTGACCAGATCTCACAGTCCTCTGGGAAACAAGCATGCCATGTCTGTTTCCTGTCTCTTACATACTTTTCTTGTCCTTCCCTTCTTCTTTTTTGATTTCTCTCAGTAGAACTGATGCTTAAACGCAGATGTTCTTTTACAAGTCTCGTGAAGAATGTTTGAGGGGAACGACAGTGCGCTGGAAGGTGTGATGTACAGTAGACAGCTGCAGTCTGTACTGGATGTTTGCTACACGTCTCTTGTGGCCAAGTGTGTGGTGTGGAGCTGTGTGTGGCCTGGACGTTGTGTTTGTCTATATTGCTTCTGAAAACCTCAAGAAAGAAAAGGAAAATTTTTGAAAGCCTGTAAATGATTTCCGATTGAAGTGTTACAAGTATTACTGTACTGTATACACTTTTGTGATAACTTTATTCAGTCAGTCAGTCACTTATTCACTCACCCCATCCCTCTTTCGCTCAGTGTGTGGCAGGCTGCATTTGTCACCATTTCCTCAATACACTGCATGGCTGCTCTGTAGACAGCAGAACTCCTTGTTGGAGCTGTTTCCTGGTTACGTGTGTGTGTGTGTGTGTGTGTGTGTGTGTGTGTGTGTGTGTGTGTGTGCGTGTGGAGGGGTTGGGTGTAGAGGAGGATCAGACAGCCATGCTCTAATAAGGACTAATTATCTCTCTTCAGTAGGGCTGCTCTGCTCAGGCTCAGGTTTATTGCTGGGTCACCAACAAACATCACTGACTAGCCACAAATCTACTATTATAAATCAAAATCATTGTATTGATTGTAGGCTAAACAAGAAAAAGTGTTTTCTAGATCACATTTTCATTTAAAGTTATAGTCATCGATTTTGTATAGTGGCCCTTAAGTGCAAAACACATTATTCATTCATTTGTAGTACCTGTAGTATCCTGGTCAAGGAACTATTGAGTCAGGAGAAAATCCTGGGAACACTGGGCACAAAAAGTGTGAGACTTCACTCCAGATGGAACGCCAGTCCACTGCAGGGAACTTAGTGTTGCATTTTTGCATAGTCATTCACCTATGTGCATGTTTGGGAGGACACTGGAGAACCCAGAGGAAACCCATGCGAACATGAAGAGAACATGCGAAACTCTACAGACAGCAAGTCAAGATCAAGATCAAACCCTGGAACTATGAGGTGGCAAAGCTTCCCACCGCGCCACTGTGCTGCCCTGCGAAATACATTAACAAAACAAAGACTTAACAGCAAATCAGAAAATGCAACAAAAGCAAAAACATGAAAGCAATTTCCATGAAACTTGATAACAAACTGTAAGACACAACAGTAAGTTCAAAAACATGTCAACGTTAACTCAAAACTCAAAAAAAGAGTCAGTGCTTTGCTGATTGGCTACAGCAAGAGCCAGTCTGAAAGACTGCATTAAACGGAGAGCAATAAACACATTGTTTACAATAAGAGGAAACATGACCATAAATAGTGTATTGGTGTTTTATTTGTGCTCCAGGGCATTCATATGATAGATAGATGTACTGTTTGAATGGCGTTATACGTTTTCGAATGCTGAAAACATCATATAGGAGGTTGGGTTACTCAGAAGAAAGAACTTCTCATTATGATGACAGAAGTATCTTCATATTAAATTGCTTTTTTTCTAGGCTAATAGACTGAAAATGTGCAAATCTTTTCCCTTCTCATTCCTGGTCTTGTACTGTATGGCATCCAATCAGTGATGACCATGTGAAGTTCTTTTCATTTTGAGGTGTGTTTTGGTTTTGCTATCATGTTTCCGTATTTGCTGTCGTGTTTTTAGTTATGTTGGAGCGCTTTTGTATTTGTCGTTGCATTTTTGCTCTGTTAATATGTTCTCTACTTATGAGTCACTGTAATTTCAGCCTTTTGCTACAAAGTATTATGGCTGAAAAACACACGTGTGTTGCACATGCTACAATGTCTGAATGCAAGTGCAGAAGGGAAAGTATCACATTGGCAAGTACACACAGATGCATCCTTGTTCTTAGATTGTTTGACGAGCCATTGTAGAGCCAGCCGTACCACCGAGACCACGGTTTCTCCTCCAAGCAGCTAGTTTATGGACAGCTCTAGTAATGTGAGGAAAGCTTTGGTAAATATTACCGACATTTCGATCTAGTGGGTTGCATATTATTCATTCATTCATAGCTAACACGTGTACATATGAGTAGGGACTACAGTAACAATAGCAGCTTTAAATGTTTTATTTTGCTTTATATGTTTCACCTTCTTCTCACTTATATATTGTATAATATATAAGTTTATATATATTAAACTTTATATATTTTATTTATATTTCTGCAAATGTATATAAAAATGAAATCTATCTGAACTATTTACACACCACACACATACTGTTTTTAACTGTTTACACAACATTTGTTTCCGTTTTGTCTCCTTTAATAACCCAATAATACTGGTTACTCAATTTTTATGCAATTTTCACTCAATGCAATTTTTAATGTTGTACTGTCTTGATGCTTGCTATTTGATGTGACCTGATGTGATGTGCATTGAGACAGTGGACTAAAATAAAAATGACAAAATTACTTACTAATTATTAATAAGTAGTTGTTAAGGTTTGCATATGAGCACTAATAATAAATAAGTACTACAAACCACCAGATAACTGCTATATGTACTACTTGTACTTATTAACTGGTGTCTTATATTTGCCATATTAATTAGTTACCATGTTCTGACTTAAAAATCAGTGATTTTTTAAATTATTGTAGATGACATATTGTAATTATACTATATAATTATATTATTATTATTATCATATTGATCATCCTTTTAAAATCTTTTCACTTGGGTTTCTGTGATCAACCATAATTTTGTGTAACTGTGAAATCAGCTCTGCTGCCTGAGCTGGGAATTATTATTTTTTTAAGGCTTCTCCTATTTCATATAGTTTTAGATATCTTCTTTGACCCACTTTTTCACACTTAGCATATTATACTTGCTGCGGTTGACGACTTTTGAAAACAGAATGGTTATGTTTTGATCTTACTGGAAATTACCCCTTTATGCAACAGTTTCTTCTTCCCCTCCATGATAAGACAGCAGAACGCTGGAACTTACAGCAGCATAAAATTGCTAGTTCTTAGTCACAGTGTGCACGTGTACTCACTATCTGTTTGGGATTTAACAAGCAAGACTGGACCCTTGCCAAATCATTGACTGCTTAAGGTCCTCATGAGGATTAAGCGCTCACTTGAGGGAATTGAGAGGCCTTATGGGATACCCATATTATTTTAACAACACATAAATAAGAGCCTCTTCTTTATAGTAACACTACATTATAAAAGGGAATCTTCAGTTTGCTTTTATTCCCTGCTGCAATCGACTGCATTTGGCTCTGCATCATTCTTGTAGAGAATCATGACCAGGACACGATTTGTTTTTACATTGCTTTCAGTTTAGTTACTGCTGTGCCTCCAAATCTTTAATAATGCAGTCCAAATCAAAATCTGTAATGTAGAAGCGTAGCTGGATTTTGTTTGCAAATTTGATTCTTAATAGTTTTTTTTTTCAGGACACAAAAGGAAGTTGCTATCTGTGTTCCTCAATTTCTCTCACTTCCGTTATTACTGAATAAATGTAAATGAAAAAAGGAAACAAAGACCAAAGTCTGTCTCATGGCAGAAGCGTTAGTACAGAGAAGCCAGGTTCCTTACTGGCTTGTTTTTTTCTTCTCTAGCTAATGCTCCCGAGAAAGGGCGCAATGCTAATTAACTAATTTAGCTCAGCTCGGCCCTCAGGTCCTCAGGATGACAGGGCCAATCTACAGCAGCATGTGCTTTAGGTTGTGTGTGTGTGTGTGTGATTATCTACACACCCTCCCCTGCTTTCTCAGATCAATGGCACGGTCAATCCTCCCAGTGCTGAGCCCATGTGACAGTGGGCATTAAAGAGACGAGCAGTCTGCTTCTCACCTGGTGTGTGTGTGACAGAGAAAAAGAGAGAGAGAGAGAGCGAGAGAGAGAAGTGTTAGCATATGCTAGCACACTGAGTAATACGGTTATAAGCAAGCTTAGCCACCATGTTCAGCTGACCTTCTGTGTTCAGACTAATGTCCCAGACCAGATCAGAGGAGGGATTTGTAATTGCACACAGCATAGTGACAAAGAGGTAGGTTTTAGATAGACACATAAAAATACCAACAAGATCTTGAGATAAGATTTGCTTGTGAAACAGTTGTACATTATATTGCATAGTGGTGATTTCTCTTTTCCTGTCTATCTCAGGTCACACATAACTGCAGGAGCACGTTCTTAAACTCATTAGTGACACTCAGGTGTGTCTGTGTGTGTGTGTGTGTGTGTGAGTGTGTATGTCATTGTGTGTACAGTTGATATGCCCAGAAGGAGCAAGTGGCCAAAGCAGATTAACAGGATCTCACATGTTGCATAACAGATTCTCCAACAATGTCTGATCCGACCGCTGCCAACCAGGAAGATGCTCGGCTAAGCCAAGCAGGACCTACCTTTCAATAACACCTGAAACACACAATGACACAGCAGATTGGAGGTTTTGTTTCCATGTGCCTGATATGAATGCTGGTCTTTTGAAAAGAAGAAAAGACTGAATGAAAAGACTAAATTCCTAAATGGCTAAAATGAATCATTTATTATGCGTATACAGTACCTAGAATAAATGCACTACAGATACTGTACACTATATTTCAACATGCATAAAGGTTCTTTTATGCAGCTGAGTATTTAATGTTGATTATGTTTGTGGTGACATGGTGGTTCGGCAGGTAGCATTGCCGCCTCATTACTCTACTCACTGAAGTTTGCTTTGTGCAACCTTAAATGCCAAACAAAATTTGAAGTTGTTGCTTCTGCATCTGATTTAACCACAGGTTCTTGAACCACAGGTTCTGCATGTTGCAAGCTTTTCATTTGCTAAGACAAACATGATCTTTGTAGGCGAAGGCTACTATCTTCCGGAGCATGGATACTGCAACGTGCCTCTGCCATCGGAGAAGGAACGGTCTTTCAACATTGTCGTTGTCTAGTGCAAGTTGCTTGGCAGTCTGACTGACCATGGAAGTGAAGATCAATGCTGATTTGCTGAAAATCAATTAGTTTGTTGGGAAGAAGAATAGTTGATTCACTGCACACTTTTAAATGTATAATTTTTAATCTTTGGTTTTGAAATTGTGCCAAGTGTTTCCAAAGTCGAGTCGCAAGGCTTATTTGATCATGCTGAGTCAAAAAATCAGCAAATTTTTAACATCGATTAAACTCTGGTGCAAGGATAGGCCATTTTTATCAAACTATGCTTTTGTGTAATTTCTTCGCTAGCATAAGATAAAAAGCAACACAATATTTTTCAGCTTCATATAAAAAGGTAAAAAATACCATATCTCACTTGTAAATGTATTTGTAATAAAACAAAGTATATATTTATAACTGAGATAAAACTCCCATAAATGTTAAAGAAACTAAAAACAGCCTGTTTTTTTAAAACCCTTTTTCTTTTTATTAATTTTATATTATGTAGCATGTCCTTCATACAAGTACCTGAGAAAGAGCGGTTACTATAGAAACAATAGCATATTAGAAGGAAGGCATTAATATAAACCTGCCTTGCAGTTGGAATTATTGGTACAGCCGCTGTTATAGAAAAATTATTCTTCTGGAATTGACAATTCATCATCTCTATGGTACAATAATAAATATCATCTGATATATAAACTGGACCTATGTTATAGTGCGCTGTAATGCAAGCTCAGACTCCACAGCTCCTTTCAGCAGAATAAGAGTGTGCCGGGGTGTTTGGGGGTTTAAGTAATAAGCCTCATCACTATGGAGACAGCAGATGCAGCTGTGGTGGTGGCGACGGCAGCAGCAGCAGCAGCAGCAGCAGTATGGGCCCACTGAGAACCATAAACACAGGCAGGCCATGACTCCCACTAATAGATCTCTTAGGAAGGGTAAGAAGAACAAAAAAACAGGAAAACGCATAGAGGTGTGTGGGCAAGCACATTCTGTAGACATCTCCTGCAAACCTGCATGAACAAAGGAGGCTTAATAATTCATACTGTAAATCAAAATTGAGCTGTGGAGTTATGGCACAGTATAGCCATAAAATCTAGGACACTGAGAATGCAAAATGGTAACACACCACATGACTTCAATTTGTTATGAGGTGACTTATTAGCTCCATCATGTATTTTTGTTCTTCTGGCGCTTATGAAAATTTTCATTAGATTGCATGTGAGACTGGAATTCATGAGGCTTAAAAAAAGAAAAATGTTTTTATTGTTTGGAATCTTAGATATTGTATACAGTATATTAGTTGAGGGTACATCTGTAAAACATTTAGAACTCATGTTGGAAAAATCAATATATGAAAATTCAAGTTGTAAACATTTTTAAAGGAAAACATCCAGCATATTTGAATCAAACTTTTATCACCTTCTGGCATACTGGTCTTTGTGAGGTGGGAGAAAACTGGAGAGGCAGCCCATGTCGACATGGGAAGAACGTGAGAAACTCTGGACAGGAATTCATCTCTATGGTAAACCCACATATGCTACAGATGCAGTAGATAGAAAATAGGGACACTTCAATTAAAATCAAATCTGTCTTCAGTCATAATGGCAAATGTGAGCGACGTGGACGAGCTAGGAACAGCAATAAGACGTCAGAGTGTGTATATAGTAATTTGTAAGCATATAGTATAAAGTGTAGCTTGGTATTTCACAGTGAATTTGTTACAGGAACATATTTCTGACACAATAGATAACCAAATACAATACAGTGCGACAAAAGCATCACAGAGAACAGAAAGGTAAAAAGATTGCTAGGTTTGTTAACAAAAGATGAAGTAGTTCAGGACCTTTGTTAATGATACAACATTCTTCTTCTTCTTTTTGCTTATCTTTAACAAACAATGAATGCAGAATCAATTGGACAGTAGCATTCATCAACATCAGTCAAAACAATTGAAGATGGTGCTATGAATACCATCATGAAGTCCTTTTATGAAGAGGAAACTGAAATTCTTCATCTTGGCAAGGCTGCCAGAATGGATAGCTTTAGTCCCAGAGTCATGAGACCTTGTGCTGAAACATTGTTCGGAGGGCTACAGGGACTGTTCAGTAGACCTCAGACATAACTACAGACTTATGTGCTGCTCAGAGAGATGCGAGGGAGTTGCATGTGTAGGGTGGAGTTTGCATGTGTCAGTTTTTACCTTGAACTTAGATTTTTCGTATGCAATATTGGTTTGAATGACGAGAAGTATTACTCTTGTATTATCTGCCACTGCTACAAAATTCATGTTTTAGGCATATTGAACTTTGGAATGCCTTTCAAAAGCAATACATAAATACAAAAATATGATGCTGTTGATTAATTAAATAATGATGGTTGACAAAAAAAGTACATAGAAAGGTGTTTTTTTTTACTGCTGTCGGAGAAAACAGCTTCTTAATCTGAGACATTGCTTATCTCAAGGACCAAATTTTAGTTAGATAATTAAATGTAATTTATTCATAAATTTGTTAATTCGACCAACCAAATCTATATTATTAATTGCAAGATACAATTGCCTACAAACATTATGATTTTATGACCTTGCTTTAGTATCTCATGGCCACATTAACTTGTGCAGTGTTAGGGCACAGGGAAATAAATCCGAACAAATTTTGTTGCTTGTCCAGGCCCTGGCTGCAGCTGCCAGCAGTAGCATTTTTTAAACCCATGTCCAAGCTTTACATTAGAGGTGTGTGCATGATTCTTTTTTATTTGTGATTCTTTTTAGAGGTGTGTACATGATTTTTAAAAATCTTTTTATTGCATTTATTTCACACCGTAAATGGTAAATCCAGTTTGCAGCAAAGAAAGAAAATGCTATTTGCTTCTTCAGTCTGTATTTTCTGTCACTGATCTCTTTTTTCCAGGTTTGAAGGCAAGTGCATGTCTTAAAAGGCAATGATCTAGAGTCTATTAAAAACCCATCTTGACCAGGTCTAATCAAGAAAATCTTGTAACCTTGGAGGAGTGACCTACATGCAGGTACTTTTAATAATCAGAATGAGGAGCCCAGAAAATCAAAGCGATATTAAGAACCTGTGTAGCACCCCTCTGCACATGGGGAATTTGAATTTAAGTTGCCAAACGTCTTGTTGTGAAGATTCTTAACAAACTGCTCTTGGCCCACCTCAGACTTCCTGCTAATCCATCACTGGATCTCTTACAGTTTGCATATCAATCAACTGTTCAGTGTTAAGGATGCGAGCATGTAGATATTCTTGAGGGCTAATTTTTCAGACTATCTGACCACAATTTGTGAGATTGCAGGACTTTGGGTCTAAAAGGGTAGTAAACAACACAAGGAATGTTCCCTAGGGGGGCTGCCCTTTATCTCCTCCTGTTTACCCTTTACACCAGTGCTGTCCAATCTTCCATAAGAAATCAGTAGAGCTGAAAGTTTTTATTCCATCTGAGCAGGAGCGTGCCTGATACCACCCATTAGTCATTTGAAAACAAACACCAGTGGAAACAAATGGAATTAGGTGTGGCTCCTGCTTGGTTGGAGTGGAAACCTGCAGCAACACCAGCTCACTGTAGATAACACTGGACTCCTTTGTGCTATATTTCAGTGTCACGTGACCTGCAGAAATTCTTATATAATACTGATGTTGTTGGGTATAGAGGATGAACCGGTGGAAGTTGATAAGAAGGTGGCTGGAAGAAGGCAAAGAACAATTCCAATGCCTGTCTGCATTCACGAAAGTAAAGTGTTCCTACGGAGACATATCTGAATGTACACTAAGGGAAAGCCAGACCTGGCTTTACTTTTTTGCTCCATTTGTTTTATTATTCTGCTATAATAATTAGTTTGTCCTCTATTTATTGTGTGTTGGTATCTTGTAATAAAATGAAGCTAACAAGCTAAATAAACTCACCATGAACATTTTTTGTCATTAGGTCAAAAGTACCTACTAACCCCCTGGACAATTTCTCCCATCTTCTTAATGACACATGTCAATTTGAGTCTTTTTTTTTTAGTTTCCCTCTTTGTAGAGTGGCTGAAAAGCCTGACCTTGTGCACCATATGGTGCTCCACACTACACCTTCTCCAGAGCCAGAACCTTGCCTGCTACGTCCAGGCTGCTCACTAATATTCCAGTAATCCACATGATTATGGGAGTGGTTATTAAAATGAATATGGGTGGTAGCAAAGAAGCAGATGTCTGATGACCCACATCTGTGTGTTCATGCTGAGTGGGATGAGTGGGATGAGCATGTGTGTGTGTCAGCTATGGGATGGTTGCTCTGCTGTCCACCCACTGCTGGCAGTTGTGCTGTGTTCTCATCACTGCCCTTTAAAACAGGTTTGACCTCCACAGTAGAACATCTCCAAATACCTTAACCACCCACAGCAATGTTTTCACCTTCTACTGTTTGTTAAGATGTCCAAAGTGTCTAATTACAGTGTATACCAGAAAAACACATGAAAACAGCAGTATGTACGTATATTGCCATTGACCTACAGTAGTACATCACTGTTCCGCCTTTGTTCTGTTGTGTCCATTGATAGTGCTCAGATAAATCAGTTGCAAGACAAAAAAGCAGAGATTATTTCATGCCCAGGAGCATGTTTAGGATATAACTATACCAGCTCTGTAGTGTTGATTTCTCCTTTCAACTCTATGGACGTAACACAGTAGGTTAGATTCAGACATTTCCCTACTGCCATGCCGTTCACTGGAGTCCCGCTTGACTTTCCTACACAGCTCTGTATATGCGTGCTGAAGTCTATCTACAGCATTTGTGACTCTGGAGAACCATTATCTGGTTAGCTGGAGGCTGCTGAGCAGGGCACACCAGTCAGAAGGCTGAGATGAGATGGGTTTTACAATTTAGCAAGTTTGATTAAGAGTACAGAGCAGAAAGACTCAAGAAAAAGGTCCTCAAAACTTGCACTGGCAAAAGAGCAAGTTAATCCTCTTAGTAGTTTTGTCCAACCTCCAGATTCGAGGTCATTGGACCAGATGAGTTTTTTCTAGTGTTCATGTTAGTAGGAACAACCATTAGTGGCAATGGTGCCATTTTGTTTGTCCTTGTTTCTCATTCTCCTTTCAATACAGGGCATTTCTCTGGATACCAGTACTACAGGCCTCAGGATTAGATTGACAGTCAAGGCCAGTGATGTGATGTGGGACAGTGGCCCTATCATAATGGCTGCTCTTCCTGCACTGAACTTGCCTTGAAACAAACACTGAAAGCCATTTACTCCAGCCGCTGTTAAAGCCCCACCACCATCATCATCATCATCATCATTACAGCGCAGCAGAGGGAGACAACCAGTGTTTCCTGAAACCATCTTCCTCCGACTGCCATAAATCAAAGGGAATCTGCGGGAACTTAATTAGCTTAATTGCTATGTTTGCTCTAACATAACACTGATCACTCCACCGATCCAGCTACAGCATTTGAATAGGGGTAAAACAGATGGCACACTTCAGGTTTTTTTTCTGGCCTCATAGAAAAGCATCTGGGGAAGATGATCAGAGTTGTTGGGGGGCAAAGACTTCAGTGGGGCTGGGGGTTGGTTTGTTTGGAAGATTTGAATTTTTACCCCTTTACCCTAAAATATACTCCTATATAGTAAAAGCATGTGCCACAAGCAGATATGTAAAGGCAGATTTCTCAGTATCATGGATATTGCTAGCTTGAGAAGAGTCAATAAGAGCAGAACAGCAAAAGAAGACTCCCGAAAAGAACGATTTACTTACACTTACCTTACTTTCTCACTGCTGTGTTACAATCTGACACAGATACATCCCCACTGGTGCTGAATGATAAGTCAAGGTGACTGGACTTGTGTTAGAAGATGCTTTTTAGTCATTCAAGGGACTTTGTCAAATGAATGAAAAGGCTTCACTTTCATTTTCTGGAGAACCCTAGACTAACAAAGCCTCCCTAAAATTCAAGATTATTACCTTGATCTATCATTGCTACACATCCAATATGACCCAAATGCAAAAAAAAAGAAGAAAAAAGCCTTGTACAAATATAACCACTGTAGAATTAATTCCACACTTCCCATGACAATTCCTGAATTTTAAAAAGATTATCATTGTTTATTGAAGCAAACGACTGAACACGGCCTGTATCTTTGTCATGCCATTTGCAAAACATTACTGATTGCTTTGCTGGAGGTAGTGTGAGCATGTTTGTGGTATTAACAGACTCTTCAAAAGCTGTTGTTTAACACCATTTTCAAAATTTTAAGAGCTCTGAGTGCTTGATTATTAGACTTTAAAATTTACAGCAAATTAAGATACAGTATTTAAGTGTCTTGTTATTATTGAACTGTTTGGTCATCCTCTGAGGCTACAAGCATGCTTAAAGATTTGGCTGGACAGAGCTAACATTTTGTTCTTCTTATTCTGCCTTCTCCTCAGCTTGTGATTTTGACTTAGAAGGAGTTAGGGCTAAATGCCTTGACTAGTTTAGCTTGGTGATAGTCGTAATGTATACACAGATATGCGTACCACAGTTTCTAGGAAAGTTAAATCTCATGATATGGACAAAATTGTCTCTGGGGTACATCGAATGAGACCTAACATTCATTAGTTTCCCCTTTGTTTCTTCTTGCCATTAGTATGTAATAATGTTAGTCTTCTGAAATCAATTGTTTATATGAAAGAAATTCAATTTGAAAATGATACCTTTTGACCAATAGTGAAATATTTTTGTTTTATTTTTGTTAATTATGAACCACCAGGCAATATCATCATATTCTGATTTGTTTTGGTTTCTAAATTAGTCCATGTTATTATTATTATTATTATTATTATTATTATTATTATTATTATTATTATTAGTAGTAGTAGTAGTAGTAGTAGTATTATTAGTATTATTATTATTATTTATTTATTTATTTTTATTTTTTTCAACAACAATAATAGTATATAAAACTGATTTAATAAGGGAGGCCTACAGCTTCATATAACTAATCAAATGTACACAAGGGTTCTGCTTCAAATTAATAATATTAGCTAAGACTTGGTTGGTGACCATTTTGCAAAAAACTTTTTTAGTTTTGCACTGGAGCCTAAAAAAAAAGTAACAAGTAAGATTATAAGCACCATTTTATGCCACCTGCAAATATTATATCATAATTGCCTAAATGTTTAACTATTAATACTGTAAACATTTTCATACATTCATTCATTCATTCATTCATCTTCAGTAAGCAACTCTTGGCTGACTGGGGCCTTTCTGTGTGGAGCATGTACTTCCTGTGTCTGTGTGGGTTTCCTCCGGGGGCTCTGGTTTCCTCCTACAGTCCAAAGACATGCGAATTAGGTCAACTGGCTACTCTAAATTGCCCATAGCTGTGAATGTGAGTGTGAATGGCTGGTCGTCTGTGTTAGCCCTGTGATAGATTGGCAACTTGCCCAGGGTGTACACTGCCTCTCGTCAGCTGGGATTGGCTTCAGCTTCCCTTCAACCCTGATGGATAAGCAGTATAGATAATTGATGGATGGATGGGTATATAAAGTCATATATAACATTCATTTTGATAGTTAACAGGATTCCATAATGCCACACATTTTTTTTTTCAAGATTACTTGACAACTAGTTTGAGGCAAGTGTGTCATGCTTTTGACAAGACACTAACTGGTGCTCACAAGACCTTATTTCCTTTTAGTTCTGCTTACTTCATTAATTCAGTGCTAAACGAAACAAGACCAATGTGCCTTAGCTCACTACATTTGAGTTAAATTTGAAAACCTGAAAATTATGTTAAGCTTAACAGCCTTCCTGTCCTTAATAAAAGTTGTTACTACTTTGGCTTCACTTGGCAGGTGGCTGAACATACGTTTGCAAGTTTTATCCAGAATTTTTTCAAAACTTCCCAAGGATACATTTATATGTTGGAAGATCTTAAACAAGGTTCACACAAGGTACTTTTTGTGCTGTATACATTTACAAAATGATCCAAGGATCATAGAAACATACTTTACAAAAATGTGGCTTTTTGAGAACAGATGCATTTTTAATCTGGAGCTTGCTGTCTGTGATCAAAACAGTTTCCACACAGGCAGTCTCAGGCTCCTGGGATAAACCAGACTCTTTTCTGTACGCTTCCCCCTTCTGCATTGGGGTTGAAGGTCTTTTAGTTCACCGCCGCCACTGTGAAATAACAAAGTGTTTATGGGAGAGGAGCCAGTGGGTTAGATAAGAACAGCTCTCTTCTGCAGCTTTACAAGGCTTCTGCTGCCCCATTGGTTCTGCAGTAAATGCGAGGTGGAGAGGGCAGCATAGGGGTGAAGCTTCTCCCTCAAAACTATGGTGAGCTTCAGCCTGCAGGGAGCTTTAACCTTAGCAGTAATGTTTCTTCAAATCCAGACAAGCAGACTGGTGATTGTGGGGAAGTTCAGGGTGAGGTTCAGAGACTTTGATTCCTGCATTCTGACCCTGACACCAAATGCATTTTTATGGTATGTACTAAGCTCCATTAGAAAGTCAACATATTCAAAGTTTCCAAACAGAAGCATGTTAACATGAATGGGATATAGTGCAGAGGGGACCTTTGGTGATTTTTTTTTATTCGCTTCAAGAAGCGGCTATATCTAGAACCCTAGGAACATTGAATATAAATTGTTTGGCTCACTTCAGGCAGCAGGTTTCTTAGAAATAAAATATTTATAAATTAACTGAGCATTTTGACAGCAGCTGAAGGCAAGTTTGATCTGCAGCACACTCTTTTACATCCCCCACTTACTGAACTGATAGTCCAGGCACCAGTGTGTGTGTTTGCGTGTGTGTGAGTGAGAAGAGGAAGAGAAAGAGGGAAGCATTCTCTCTTGCTCTTTCTGTATATTATGATTCTCAGGTTCACTTTCCTAGAACATCCATGACAAATACTGCTGCTCTTTTTCACAGGTTTTTTCCAGTTCATGACCGCACGCCACAAACAACTCATTTGATGCAAACATTTCCATACAATACAGCATAATTCTTCAGCAGGTCATATTGCTACACTAGTAAAATAGCCTTCCTCTCACCTCATGCCTCTACATTTCCCAGCAGGTCTCCAACCTCGGGCACTTATCTAATTAGCCCTGGGAAAAGCTGAATTATTAATGTCACCTAAATCATTCAGAGCGCCTGGCCAATGTCTGCCACGTTTCTAAACACAGGAGCCAGCGGAAGCAGGTCGATAACGTCTCCACCTATTGTCTTGCTCTCAGAGTCTTTTGTTCTTTGAAAGATGTTTGTCCAAATCTTCGGTTACATACCACTCCTGAGTCACACAATAGTTTAAGTAGATCGTGTCGCACGTCTCTTCAGATGTGGTATTTGTTAAATGTCAGTAATATTAAGATCCTTTAATGACGTGTTGTAGTGTTGGAGTGATTGACATATATGTTCGCTTTCCAAAGCAGCTCGATTTTAAATGAAAAGATTTAATTTAAAGGACACAGTGTACATTTCCACAAGCAATATGAATGTCTGCATAAGCAACAAGTCTACTGTTTAAATTCAAAATGTGCTGGTGGCTTTGCAATTTATCCGCTTGGCAAATAATCATTTCTCCAAGTCCCGTGAAGCTTCTCTGTGGTCAGAACGTTTATACTAGTGACCACCTTTGGCACCTCTCAAGTTGGAAATCTCAAGTTGGAAAGAAAAACAAATATTGCTTTCATATAACCATTTGGGCTGATATTTTTTGGGCAGAGTGTCCTCCAGACGCAAGTTTCTGCGGTACACTTCATTCCAGTGAGACACTGCTGTGGACACTTTCTCGATTCATATTACATGCACTTCATGTTAGGATTTAGAAGGAATTGATCAGGCAGATTTAGAAAATACACCAAAAAGGAAGGAAAAAATTGATACCTTATTCTTGAGGTAAGTCCCATTTGTACTGACATTTTCTCTTTTATTTTCTAATATAAACAACACAATCAGAAAATACAAAACAGTTTTTACATGTTAAAATAAAATACAAGGCACTAGCTATACTTACTTATTTGACTTTTATGTAACAAATAAACAGTACTGTGCAAAAGTCTAAGGCACATGTAAAGAAATGCTACTTAAAAAAGAAAAGTACTAATGTTCAGTAAACCACACTACACTTTTTTCCACCTTAAATATTAGTGCCAGGTACAATTAGTGCAGTTTTATAAGGAAATGAGCTGTAACTTTTACTGAGCATCTTGGAGAATCTGCCACAGTAAGAACTTGAGACTTTGACTGTTGCACTTTTTTTTTTGCAGTGAAACCCAGGAGCCTTCATTATGTTTCTTGTCAGAAAAGTGGTCTCTTACGCAATGTGTTGCTTGACATATTTTCAAATACAAATAATTTTTTGGAAAAGTAATGTTTGGAAATCTAAAATGTTTTTGCACTGACTCAATAAAGAATACATAAAATTAATATCTGTAACAAAATTTGTGTGAAAAAAAAAATTGTGTGTCTAAGAGTTTTGCACAGTATTGTATATTTGTGAAGTACCGGCTAATCACATAATCGCTGAGATAAAGCAGATTTTTATTAAGATCTGTTAAATTATACCAAAAAAAATTAGTCGTCAGATTAATCAGCTTGAAATAAAAACGTGATTAATATTGTAGTGCCAAAATGTTAAGCTGTAAATATTGCATACATGAAATCACCAATTTGGCATTTAGATAACAATGATTTCAGATAAAAAAAGTATACAGCATATAACAGCAATTTATATTCACATTGTTATAGGCCATATACATTTGGCTTAATAAAATCCATGCTATTTAAAATTCACTCATTAATCTCCGGTAATTGTATTATCCTGGAAAGGTTCTCTGTGGATCTCTCCCAGCAATACCGAGCACGAGCTGGGAATACACCCTTGATAAAAATATTCTTAACATCTGCTGATAACACTTTAAAACAACTACTGTAACAGTGTCAGAAAGCCAGTGCTTTTCCTGCACTTCCTTGTCATTACTGTCACTTTCTCTGACAGCGTGCATGTTTTTTTTTTTTTGCCACCTCGTAGGAGACATTTATTATGGCACATAACTCCTCCAATGCTAATCACATAGCTGAGCTGAACAATATATAGAAATACAACTATAATTACAGTTCTGTCATGTTAGCTGTGTACAGAGCCGGTTTAGACAGTCAGGTCTGGAGAGGTCGTGTTCCCACAGTCTCTGTGAAATTGTGTTTTAGACAGGGGGTTAAATTACACCAGAGGTGCAATTCAAACAGGTGAATTATTTCATGTAGTGAATGCTGATGATGCTCTATATGTTTCCTTCTGTTATTTAACAATACGATTCATGCAATGCATCATTTGTCCCTTTCTAAAATATCTTAAGCAGTCATTAATTCATAATCTTCAGTGACCACTTTTCATGGTCAGGATTGAAGTTGAAGACTTGTAAAAGACCAGGTGATTTTTCTTTTTCTTCAACTGTCCAGTTTCAGTGAATCCATGCCCATGGTAGAATCATATTCCTGTTCTTGGCTGAAATGACTGGAATCATTTGTGGTCTTCTGCTATTGTAGCCCATCTACCTCAAGGTTCAATGTTTTGTGTATGTTGAGATGGCTTTCTGATCATGACATTTGTAAAGAGTGCTTATTTAAGTTATTTATTTATGTCCTTCCTGGCATCATGGGCAACGACTCACTGAAACTGAACAGTCAAAGACTGGTAAAAGACCAAAGCCTCAAATTTTGACACTTACAGAAAGTACAAGCTTTTGGAAATGTTCCCAAGCACGTTTAGTGTATAGGTTATAGGCATTTGATCATATGAAACAAACAATGTTCAGCAAAAACAATAAAGAAAACCATGCAGCAGAATACAGATAGCAAGGCTCCACCACTTCTTTTTAATTTGTAATCTTTTGTTCAATTAACAGTGATTCATGCTTAACTGAGTAAAATGTATGAAACCATTAAAGAAGGCAGTGAGATTTCCTGGCTTACAGTAAAGCATTATGGTGTCCTGAATAAGTCGTATTGGGTCACGTTATGCTGCGATCTATAGGAAGATAAAACAGTGTGGGGAAAACAGTAAGGGAAATCAGAAAAAACAGAGAAAGAGAGCATTGGTTGAGGGGTTAATGGACATCAGTATTGTGCGCTGTATTGCACAGAATTGCTTCTTGTATCTAGAAATGTAGCCCACTGTCCTCAGGCAATATTCTGAATCACATTTATGAACTCTACAACAAAATTTTATCACTCTGAAAAATTATTAGCAACACAAAATGATGGCTGAAGCAGGACCATGACATTTCTGTAAAGACCACAGATGCTCCTTTGCTCTCTCTCTCTCTTTCTAATCACCTCTGTCTGTGCCCGACCGGAATGATTTATGCTTCCACAATTACTGGATAATCCCCACTGTCATTACTGTTAGCATCTGCTCAGTCACAGTACTAAGGGCTTTTGGCTGCAGCCTCACTCACTCGCTGCACGCGTAAAGCTGTGCTACACGCACACTCCGCCTTTTAAATGTGGAGTTTGGGATTAAAAAAAACGATTCTATTGTGGTATTGCAGTGGCGGTTTGTAAGTGTTAATATTCCACTTCAGAGTCATTATGATAAACCCGCTGAAGTTAATGTGACAGAAAATAAACATAATATCACACTTTCAAATCGGTAACTATTCACATATCAAGTAAAAGGCCAAGTTTCTTGATTTTTGACAGAATGTTCATTAAAGACCTATATGGTATATATTTGCAGAAAGCTTCATGAACTTTTAGGATTCTGTTAAGTAAAACATTCAGTATAATTCATTGTATCTCTACAGTCACAATCTCACCAGCCTGCCTTATTAGAAGCTTCCACTCTCGACAAATATGAAGTTATAAACCTTAAAAAAAAAAGCAAAACTAGCCTCTTGGGCGAGTATTTCAATTAAATGTCTCATGAAGGTCTTCTTTTCATAATCCGTGTGCTGACCTTCCCACCCCCACCCCCCCCTTTTTTTTTTTTTATCTCAGTCTCTTAAACCTAAGCTATTCATTTTTTTTTTTCAAATAATGATGAATGTCCTCTTCTACAGCACAGTGTCTTGTCTTCTTTATCAAGTGTAGAAAGCTGGCCTTGATATTCTTGTATTTTCAAATCATTCATTTCCCTTGACCAATTACACATTCGCAGTGGCCTCAAAGCATGCACAGTATTTTTGCCCCACTCTGTTCTCTTTTTCCTAGTTCCTTCATCAAATTGTTTCTTGCAAATTGCTTTTTTTTCTGTCCCCAGTTGGAGGGAAAAAAAATTCTTGTAGAGTTGGTTCATTTCATCGCCCATTGCGGATGTACAAACTTGTGCAGCATGCTCTGTCATGACTGAACTCTGTAGGGGTTTGGATGACACCAATCCAAGAGCGAGTGATTGAGATGAATTACCTGTTTTTGTCGTCCATTTTGCAGGAACACATTGTGACCCTCCACTCCGGACCCACCTGAGGCCATTGCTGGCAACGGGGCGAAGTGATGATTAAAGACAGAGGGGACTTGCGGCAGAAATGTGGATTAATGGAATCCAAATGAAATTAATAGCCGTGATTTCCCAGCAGAAGAGCAAAAGCAAATGAAAATATGTCGAGGGACAGGGGGAGGCTTCCTGATTGTTTTGGTTACAAGGTGACAGGAAGAGAGTAAAATTATTTCTGGTTTCTTGGACTGTGAAGAACGTATTTTGCTGCAGTGAGAAAAACGGCTGTAACCACTTTGATCAGAACTGGCAGTTGAAAACGTCTAAGAATGTTGCAATCTCTCACTTTAATCACTGATTGTTATGAGTTAAATATTTGGCTCTAAAGTTTAACGTTTAACTAGAGTTATCCTAACTAGCTGATACATTTTTTTTTCTGTGTGCTGAACATTCAACAGTGTCCCTCTATGGTGCAAGTTGCTTTCAAATATTAAGAGAGTACAGTAATGTCCAGCTATAGAAAGGGTATACTATTTCTTTCTCAAATAAATGACTCATTCACTGGGTGCTGATACATGAGTAAATGTTTAGTCGATTCTGGTTAAGTATTAGCTTTTCAAAAGGAGCTCCTCTGCTCATGGGAACAAGGTCAGTATTGCAGCTCTGTGCGACTGAGAGCAGTTCCCATAAAAGCTTCATTTTGATCCTTATCATAAATGCAGTATATGCATACAGTATGTACTGTGTTAATATTCTGATGTGTTGATTATGTCTTTTAAATTCATTGTGTATACAGTAAGTGTTATATGACTATCCATTGGTTATATGCAACCAAATATGAATATATTATTTGGAATCAACAAATAATATGTTACCTAAAGATTTTTTAAGAAATTTTGCCGGGAAGGGTGACTGTTGGAACTGGAATCCTGCAGGATTTGTATGAGCGGGATCTTTCAAGAGAGCAAATAAATGTCATTTGCGGGACAAACATACTGGATGAATTGGATTAAAAAAATAGCCTTGAGCACATCTCAAGCTGAAACCATGAGTGATGTAGAGAATGAGGAACTGAACGTGAATTCAGACAACATGCTGACAGTGCTGGTGTTTCTGCCTCTGGGTTTTGATTCAAATGTAGTATAAATATACTGGTAGATTTCGTATTTACGTAATTAAAACCATTCCACATTGAAAAACATACACGGATATTTGGAACTTTAAAACAGGTACAGATGTGTAACACCCCAGTAGCAGTACATGGATAAGATAACAGATGCACACCATTTATCATCTTTGCAACACTTTGTCATTGATGCACTTGAGCAGGGATCTCTTTGGGTTGCTGACACAATCCAAGCTGCAAGATGAAGACTCACTGGCCCCGGGCCTCAGGTGCTGCAGATCTCCTCATTTAGCGTCTCACTGTTTTGGGCTCCCTACCCAACTACTGCAGGCATATGAGGATTGCTCTGGGATGCACAGACCCCAGAGGCTTCTATTACCACTTGGACTTGTGTGTTGTGTTGATGTGGTTGCAATAAAGTCACATAGAGGAACTGCCCTACTGCTTTTCTAACTGTTATAACGTTTCCTACTTTTTTCTTCTCTTCTGACTTCCCTTATTGAACCAATACCTCTCTCTATAATCTAGCAAGGCTGGTCCATACTGGAAGTACAAGGCGGATGTAGACCAGAAGCTCAACAAATTTCAGTGTTGAGAGACGGGTGTCAGGATGAGGGAGTGGCTTCATCTACAGCAATGTTTCCTTCACCCTGTTTCTCTTTCCCTGTGAGGCAGGCAGAGAGCTCACTCCTTGCTCAGCTTAGCGTGAGATCGAGAAACGACATGGATTTCAGCTTGCAGGTGTTGTCACCTCAGGGGATAGGCGACCATGACAAAGAGATCTGACAGGCTACATGTCTCACCTATTGTCAGGTGTCTCTTACACTGAGCCTGCTTCTGTTGGCAGCTTCCTCCTTGTGATTTGTGACTAAAACTAACAAGAACGGCAGCTTTGTTCTTGGGTGAATACAGAAAACAGCTCTGAAGAGCAACAAGAAAAACAAGACAGGTTTCCTTGGCTAAACATTCACCGTATTCATATGCTGATAAGTTGATCCTACAGTATTTTATTTTATTTACCTTTAAAAAAAGCGGTTTGCAATGCTATCATTCATGAGACGCAGCAGCGTTCTGTCTTTCATGTGCAGATCTATGATGCTGTTTAAAGAGCATGACAGCATGTGCCTGCTGTATCTGCTGTCACCAATCACTCTGAATCCTTCTCGTTCTACGTTCTCTAAGGAGTGTGTGTCCCAGCTGTTCTCTGCACATTGCTGTTACTAACATCGCTGTTCACCATTACAAGCGCATTAGCGCTAATCAGAGTGGACTCCTCTTCTTTGCAAACAGCCGGGCCCCCATGATGCCATGACTCCATGACTCCCGCGGCAATCTCAGCCAGAAACAGCAACACCTGTGTCACCTGAGACTTCTGACCCTATAGTCAGCTTTCCCCTTAGACTCCCTCCTCCCTTTTCTCTCGCTCTCTTCCTTTTGCTCTCACCATTGTTTAACGGTTTGTCACTGCTGCAGTGCTCTGCAACCTGAGCCATGGACAACAAAACACTTTTTGTGGGTCTTGGAGGGAGGGTATAGAAATGAAGCCAGTGGGGGGAATAGAGTGAGGGAGAGAGAGAGAGAGAGAGAGAGAGAGAGAGACAAGCCTGGGAAGGTTTTTACCCCAGGTGATTGGTATACCATCATGGCCGTGACTTCACCCGGTGCAGGTGTTGTTTTTATTTAACTTCTCTCAGGGGGCCTGGGATTTAGGTGTCAGAGATGACCTAGCTATTGAGCTAGGTCCAAGATTTTCAAAAGTCAAGGGAACACCTTGCCACTGTCCATTGAAAAATTGCACATCTCCACTTTTCATGTTGTTCCCATATATTTTCTATATATGAAATGTGATATGCTCCTCAGTCTACCCATCAAACTGAACTTCTTAAATAACCACTGAAGCTGATAAATCACATTGTTTTTTTTTTTCTTTAACTAATATGTCCACTAGTTTCTAGTCTATCAAAACTTCATACTGCCTCCCCCCACTGTGTTCTGAAAGCTAAAAGTACAACTGTTAGTGATAATAATAATAATTATATATATATACTGTATATATATACACACACTAGTTTTGCATGCATTGTTGTATTGTCATGGTTAATGATCCAAATGTATTTGGCACAACTGATACTAAAAAATAGATTACTAGGCAATAACCATAGCTTAATGCAATAACATGTTGCATAAACAAAATCTAGACAAATTGTCATGCTGGCAAGCTGTGGCAGTCGTGTTATATGCAATACTCGTTTTTTAACGTGTTTTCCCCCAGTATGTGCATTTTGTTTACTCATAGGTGTGTGATTTCCACTTCGGCTGAAACTCATGCATTTACACACTAATATTAGTAAAAAAAAACAACAAAAAAACAAACAATATTCGTACATTAAAGACCTTGGTTTTGATGGAAAATGATGGTACTGGTCTAAGTCAAAAAGAGACTTGTGAGTTAAGCTTGACCTACTGGAAGCCATCAGAAGAAACCTGTCCTTAAAGAAGTCCATTTTGAATATAAAAATTGTATACTGATGACCCCAGTAGATTATTAGTTTTTAATGTTTATGATGAATTGTGTTGATATTCTGTTGTATGCTGTGTGACAACTACAGTATGAAAAAGTTTTTTTTGTGTGTGTGCTGGATTACTGGAGATACATGTTGTTCATTGGACACTGACACATTCAGCTCTGAAGAGGCATTTTGGGGATTTTTACCTTAAGGTGCAAAATACAGCTCAGGGTATGAGATTCATTTAGCAGCTGAAGTGACTAAGCCTGAAAGTGACTTCAGGAACAGTGACTGTGTGCACAAATGAATACATAGGAAGAGCTGGTATTAAATATGCAGAAACACCTTTACATTATTTGAATACAAATTAAGATCAGAATATTATTAAAGTTTCATAAAATGATGTCTTCGTACATGTATCTTGAGCATTATGTTCTTTTCCTTCGCAAATGTGATGTGATATTAAAGTGGTTTCATAATTGATATTTAACGCAAAATCTCTATGTTATACAGTACGTTATGAATATAGCACATGCATGACTGCGATTGTGTTCCTATTCTATTTTTATGTTTTTTTACTGTCTTAATGCATAATTATCCATATGTGTGGCAATTTTCAGTTTTACTGACATTTCCCATCTCTCTGAGATCCGAACTTCTTTCATTTATATATTGTTTCTCCATCTACCTTGCATGTGATGCAATTTACACATTTATTCTTTGTAAATCACCCACAACACACTTACAATTGCACATAAAATGAATGAGGTTGCACACACAAATTAACAAGTTTTCTTTGGGATCTTATTAAATTAGAGCTCTGATGTTAGGGAGGAACAGTTTTGGTACGCTCTCACACTTCCAAATTGGTAGCTAGTTGCACAATTCACTTTGAATGAAAAGTGCAAAAGTTAAGTGGCAGGGTTTTCTTACCTTTTTCATATGAAATAAAGCAAAACTCCAGCGATCTTGAGGATACGAGTTTGGAGAATAAACTAGTGCAGTTTCAAAAATAATAGTTTTATTTGCATAAATAAGAATAGAATTGAATTCTTGTGGATATGGGGTAGCAGATGTGTATGGTTAAATACAATACATTTAACAGTAACTTGTTTATGCACAATGGTGTATTGAAAAATGATACTGTCCTAGAAGACTTTGAATGTGAACTTGCCCTTATCAGCCTTTAAATCACCACTTACGAGGCATGTACAGGCAATGTTTCCTTGCTTTGTCAGTGTCAGCACTGATGGAAATATGTTCTCCTTTCCATTTTTACCTTCTCATTCCTTTGCAATTAGAAAATGTAAATCGAGCAGGTGCTTCTGGCACCCATTGGAATTCATATTTGTCTTTCCTGAGGCCTCAGATCTTCTCTTTTTCTCAACAAAACACCATAGGAGCTAACATGCGCACACACACACACACACACACACACACACACACACACACACACACACACACACACACACACACAC
>JAQQZR010000005.1:15781042-15818103 GCA_030068235.1 Notoglanidium macrostoma
CACACACACACACACACACACACACACACACACACACACACACACACACACACACACACACACACACACACAAGACTGTCAAAAGTTCCCCAAATGAAGAAACACAGCCTGACATGCTCATGTGTGTGCGCTTCCACACGTACAGACACAGACTTACCAGTTGGGTCTCATTTTCCCTACTTAGAGCAAATGATGTTTTATCCACTCCCATTGACTCAATCAGTGATAATTGGAAACTTGACAGAAAACACTCACCTCCAAAGCCCACTTAATACACAAAAATCCCATTTGAGGAAAACATGATGGATTATAGAAAAATCTCAGAGACACGTCTTCCAACATGTGAAGTCGCTCTGAATCTGATTCTTGTGCACCAATTTAGTATGGGATTTGAATCTGTTTTACTGTTTGAGAAAATGCAATGTGATGGGGAATCCGTAGACTATCCTGGGAACTTTGGGCGTAAGGCAGTAATACTCCCTGGATAGGATGCCGGTCATCACAGGGCACCATGCATGCTCATTCATCAGGATACAGTAGATACTGAAAACGATTGGGATGTGATGGAACATACACGGCATGTGTACATTGCAGCTACTTGTAATAGAAAATGGAAGTAAATGCTCAGCACAGCTGTGTGATGCTACATATAGCATTGCAAAGCTTGCAAATAGCTTGCTTCATTAGGTACTACTCAACACTACTGCAGCAATCCTATACTATAAAATGTGTTAAATTATTTCAAATGGCCTGGGAAGTTAATCATTACACTCTTCTAGCTGTATGAAGCCACTGAATGAACCCTTTTCCTTTTTCTCACATTATCTGTGCTGAGTGCTGGCTGTGACAAAGCACTTAGCACTGAACTTCTCCATTAATTAGGGGAACTTTTAAAGACTTTCACAAGGGCAAACATGTTGAAATGATATTTTTCCCAAACATTTGCGACAAGATGTGAAATGCAGAGATATGATAACATAGTTATCAGTGTTAGCAGACATCCAGAGCACCATAATTGCTGTTGAACTTCCTCATCAATGAAATACAGCCATTCAAACAGAAGTGCTAAATCACATTGCGGGCCAAGCAGCTTTCCGTTTGGCTGATAGCACACATGATATATAGCTCTTTTTTCTGTACATGGCTGCTGCATGTTTTCTTAACCTGAACTGTGAGTTTTTAATCTTTTACACCAGGGTTAATAGAAGGTAAAATTTTCTTTCTTTTAGTTATTTGGATTCTTTTACTTTTATCCAATTTACACATCAATTTCTTAAGCGTCAACTTTTCAGTGCTGATCCCCTTGATTTCTCTTGATATCTAAGATATATGTAACTAGCAGACACATGCTTGAAGCTTCTTAGTAGCAATGCTTTAATAATAGCAAATGGTCCCTGGGATATAGTGACTTGCATAAGTTTTCACCCCTAGAACCTTTCCATATTTTCTAGTGTTACTACCTGGAAGTGAAATAGACTTAATTGATGTTAATTGTTAATTGGGAGGAGAAATAAATATAGTTCACCAAATTATTTACCAAAAAAAAGTGCTTGCATAAGCATTCACCCCTGTTGATGTGAAACCTCTAAATTAAGTCTGGGGCAACCAGTTACTATTAGACATCACATATTTAGGTTAAAGGAGTTGAAGGGAATTACAGTGTCACTTGATCTCAATATAAACACACCTGTTCCTGAAAGGACCAGAGTTTGTTAGAGAACATTCATCCATCCCTCCATCCATCCATCCATCCATCCATTATATATACTGCTTATCCATCATGGGTCATGGGGAAGCTGGATCCAAGACAAGAGGCAGGGTACACCCTGGACAGGTCCTCAATATATCACAAGGCCAACACAGAGACGTTGTTAGAGATCATATCTAAGCAAACAGAATCATGAAGTCTAACAAATGATCAAAACAAGTCCTGGACAATGTGATTGAAAAATATCAATCAGGGTTTGGTTATACAAAAATATTCAGAACTTGGAACATTCTACAAAGAACCATTAAATTCATCATTAAAAAATGGAAAGAATATGATCTAATCAATTCTTCTTAGCGGAGGTAGTCCACCAAAAGTGGCAAGATAAAGAAGGCAGAATATTATAGTTGCTTGAGATTTGTAGCCTTTCATAAACTCAGGGTGTGCATGCACTTGGCATGGCTTTGGATGCATTATTCTGGTGCGGAGAAACTGAATATTTTCTGTATTATGCTGAGGCTGTGGTGTGATCTGCTGTGGACACTCCCTTAGGGTCAGCAGTACGTTTTTTTTGTTGAGTACATGCTGCTGCCAAGGAAACACTTGGAATGCTTCATTTAGAATCTCCATGGGACTCTGCTCTACCTGCCGTTCAGGCTAAAAGCACCAAAACCTTCATAATGCAGCTGTTCTCTCTCTCTCTGTCTCTCTCTGCATATGTCTATTTTTCTCCCTTTATTTCTATTCTTCTCTGCTATGTCTTCATTGTGCCAAAATATCCAAATAGACCTAGGGTTAGGATTTCAGTCGCGGGTTCTGATCTGCTGTGTTCCAGCAGCAGTTTTACTCAACCCTATCTAAGCAGATTAACCCTGGTTAAATATTCCTGCACAAAAGTCAATGATTCTCAGGAGTGAAATGTTAAGTGGATGAAGTTTCTCTCACTCCTCCTCGCTTTCTCTCGCTCATGCGAGTGCTCTTGCTTCATCCGGCCCTTGTTGACATCTGGATCCTGTGACAAAGCTTCCCTTTCACGTGGTCCTGAGGCTGAAACTCTTGGGAAAGCACAGTTTGTGTATATGTCTGTGTCACAAGTCCACCATCTGCCACCAGGCTGTAAGCCGATGATAAAGTTAGCATCATCTGCGCTGGCGTCTTTGTCCCACCTCATCCTCTTCTCACTGCTGGCCTTGTTCAGGAAGTGTGTCTGAGTCAGACACCCAGCTGATAGCTGCTGCCCGGCCTCTTCCCCTACAAGGCCCCGTGGGAGAGGGGAGGAGAGGAAAAGGAGAGAGAGCCGGGGAGAGATGTTGTGGTTGCAGGTGTTTGACTTTCGTCAGGTCTGCAGGGCAGGGAGCTGTGTTGTGTGTATGTGTGATGTGCTACTGCTTAAACAGTTACCACGAGCGCATTAACAACCATGCAGTAGAAGCTTGATATTACTGGCTTTAACACCTGAGCTATCAGAATGGACTGTAGATTAAAGAGAAATCGTTCAGATGCTAATTCATGACACTTCTAGACTTACATTCCTTTCTTTCATACCTACACACATTCCTATTAGTTTTGCTGTGGTTACTGAATAATCCAAATTAGTTACTGAATAATATGCCTTCAAATGGCATAAGTGAATAAGAAGCTAGAAGTGTAGGCCTTACAACACGGCCATATTTTATAAAGGTATCAGTCTGAACTTGTTTACGAATGACGTCTCATTCCTTAAGCAATTTTAGCTTATTAGTTTCTTGATTTATATCTGAAGCTGGTAATAGACTAATCTTTAATTGTTGTCTCCATCAACAAAATAATAATAAAACCCAGCAAGATTGGCTGACCAGAGCAGTTTGCTTTTTTCTTCGTTTGGCATGTGTAGCGATGGCCACTCTTCTCCAATAGCAAGGCACTGGGAGCAAGGAAGCATCGGGAGATATTTAATTAAGACAACAGTTCAATTAACAGCTCAATTAGCCGAGGTAATTAGAAGCTCTCTTGGAACAAAAGCCAGCGCACTCACTGAGTCCCTGTGTGAGAGAAGGGTGTCTTGGTTCTGCCACGGGCCTCATATTCCTACTTAATTTAAGACTGAAATTTTGGTGCAGAGTGTCTAGACAAGAAAACAATATTATAAAGGCATTAATTTTGAAATCTTAACTCCAGATAGTGCTAGAGGAAAATTTGAATTACATCCAACCCCCCTCACCTTCATCACTGATTTTGGCTGATCACTTCTGGCTCTTTAAACATTCACAACACCTTATTTCATCTTTGTTGAATATGTATCCAGATCGTCTTGGTGTTTCTGCTCAGCAGGCCTCTTGGAAAGGGCAGAGGTCTCCGGAGGGCGCAGCTGCTTGGTATTGCCTGCTCAGAGTGCGCACGCCCCGGGCACAGCCTCTCCCTGAGTCTCACACACCCAATCAACACTACTGCTCAGCACCAGGTGAGCCTCCTCGTTTGTTTTGCACATAGGCTCGGCTCTCCTGCGTCAGGCCCATTAACGGGTGCAGAAGCACACCTGATGACATGGCTGTCAAAGCTCGGGCCTGTCTTAGGTCATGACCCCAGGGGCCATGAAGTGGGGCGCCTGCCTATGTACTGGCTGTCTCTGGGGAACGAGAGCATGATTGGTCCTGTGCCTGTAATGAGATCTGCTAGAGCAGAACCCAGCTGGGCAAATCAGGGCAGAAGACATAGGCAGAGTGGTGACAGATTCTCAGATGAGATGAGAGCATATGTGAACCCTATTACCAAGAGGCTGAAAGCAGAGCCATTTGTAATGGTACAAGAGTCATTTCAGTGGTAGCTTATGAGAATTAGTGATGCATGGAAAGTAGGTGTTTGATGTAGATCTTCTATATATAATGAAAATATGGTAAATGTATAGTTAATATGTGTATGTCTGTAAAAAGGTATAAGAAAGAGGTAAAACAGTATAATATATTGTTTGCATGTTTATTAAACTTAATTAAGGTTTACACAAATACAAATAGACTATGCATTATTTACTATATAATTAAATATATCTATATAATTTAATTAAATTAGAATAAAACTATCAGGGAGTGTTAAAAGCAGATGTGTATATGATGGCAGGAATTTTTTCAATGTTGCTGGAGGTGATGTAAATCATGATGCGGCGATATTGTTACAGGACTATTGACACTTACATAATTCGAATACTCATACTCATACTCATAGAAATACATTATAAATGTTATAAATAGCAAAATAGATAAATAGATAGAAATGTTTTATCTATCCTGTGTTGTTTTTCCTGATACATTAAAAGGTTTCGTATAGAGCCTTAATTGCCACTAGAAGTGAATAACTGTGTGAGTGAGTGTCCGGATACGCATTGTGCACGGATAGGCTTGACCAGAATATAATAATTTCTCAAGATGAATGAATGAAAAATTATGTTTATTAAGGTCTGATGCTCATAGGTCGGAACAAATGCTCATAAATGATCCATATTTACTTTTTGTATTTTGATATATTTTATACGATTGGGTCAAAGGCACACAGACATTTAATAGAGAGCTTACTTTAATTTTCTCCTGAAAACCATCGCATTCTCTCCAAGGCGTGAACTCATGTTCTTAGCACAAATCCTACACCCACTGTGCTCAGATCTGAATCAGATCCCCCACCAGGCCCCCGAGTCATGGCAGGCAGCGGAAATGCCACAGTTGTGGTAAATCTTGTGACAGGATGACTTGCTGTTGTCAGAAACAGTTGAAGACAGAGGGCTGTTGCCACATTCGGGCCCGCACTTCCTCTACAGTTACTTCATCACCCCTCACCAGCTGGGCCTCTTGGCCAGTATCATCTCAATGCGGGTCATGTGACTGCACGGCCAGCGGCTCAGCTCCGGCCCGAACCCCACAGTTCCTGTGTCTGGCCTGCATTGTTTCCTGCTGTTAGCATCTTATAGAATAGCACAGAGCCACTGGAGCACACAGTCATGCTGAAGAGCTCTGAGAGCAAATAACAGAAGCCTCACTGTGTGCCTTTTAATACTAATGGACAGTTTGGGTATTTTTCATTAGCTCTCATATAAGATTGTTTCTATTACATTAATAAATTTTCTCTGTCTTGATAGCAATCTCAATATATAAAACAATTGGAATAAAAGATATTATAGTATTTTGTAATAAATAATGATTTTATTTCAAATTGTGCACATTTTTTTCTGAAATTATACTTATACTCAATTTAATTATATAATACCACTACTACCAGGGCTAACTCTATAGACCATGTATTCAATGGGTGAATCATAGCATAATACACATCAAATGGAGTGTGTCAAAAAATGCAGGGCATTCATATAAAGCTTTTAATAATGTTTTAGATGCCCTTTTTCACAGTTATTGTCCAGTGAAGGATATGTTTGTGATGTAGTGTCCTTTTGCTAGGTTATGAGTGCACATACTGGAGGGTAAATGAACAATGACTTCAGCTTCTCATTTAATCACATGGAACAAAGAGAAGAGATGAATGGAGGAAGGGAAAGAGAGCCAGACAGACAGACAGAGACAGAGAGAGAGAGAGAGAGAGAGAGAGAGAGAGAGAGAGAGAGTGAGAGAGAGAGAGAGAGAGAGGATGTTTAAGGAGACTCAGTCACTTCTAATGGAGTCAGGCAGGGTTGCGCTCACTCAGCTGAGCAATCAGCATGGCGAATTGCTGTAGTCTGGCTACACACACACACACACACACACACACACACACACACACACACACACACACACACACACACACACACACACACACATGGCTGACATCTTTCATGTGTGTTCATATATCCTAATGTTTTGCAGCAATGTTTATTATGATCCAAGGTTAGGACTAGAGCAAATATCACATAATACTATTAATGTGTTCATTAAAGGCTGTATATTAAATTTCTTATGGAGAGTCAAAGAGCAGCAGAAAGCTGAACTATGGCATTAATGGCAAAATTATGGCAGAAATAGGTCAACCATTTTGCCCTGGGGATACCTGCACAGTTAGCATTTTAATGCTTAATACACACTCCCTTCCTTCTTTAGATTCTACCATTTCTTTCTATCTTTCTTTCTTTCTTTCTTTCTTTCTTTCTTTCTTTCTTTCTTTCTTTCTTTCTTTCTTTCTTTCTTTCTTTCTTTCCTTTCCACACACTATATTGAACATTAATAATAACACAAAATATTTGTGTGTTTAAAAATCAATGGCGTGCCAGGGTTTGTGCACGCTTGTTTGTTTGACAGGAAAGTGCATGCTCTGGAAAATTCCAGTGTAGGATTCTTTAATTGGCCTGAAGTCTTTCCTCTAGTCGTATGTTATCTGAATAATGCATGGCCTTTCTTAATGAAGCGTGATCCTCTTGCTTCACGTGTATAGCATATAGGGTAAAATTAGCATAGTCCTGTGTCTGCATCCTAATAGAGCTTGATCATCAAGGTTAGTTTTGTTTACTGCTTCCCACCGGTCCACTGTCCTTATAGCCACTCCTCGGAATGGTACTTAAAGGCCTCGTATTGAAATACTCTCGAGTGTCCTAAAAAATGATGGTATACCAGGATGGGTTGATGCAGCATGATGTGAAGTTCCCTGATACAGTATTTCTCACCTAATTCTATAGTACAGACACTACAGTTGTCATTTTCATTTGGAAAATATAAGAGTTAGCATGGTAAAAACTCAAACCTGTTCTCATTCATATATTTGCTTACAAACATATTCTAAAATATAAGTGTATTTTCATTGTTTCCCAGTGAATGAAACAGAATTTAGCTAGTTAGCTAGTTACCAAGGCTAATGTTTGTGAACCGGCTTGTAAGCTAGTACTTTTATTCTCCAGTCTGGATAATGACAAATTGAAAGATTTTACATTTTGTTCTTATCTTTACTGTTTTTTTTCATTTATGGGGGCTAATTTACACCTTTTCCCTGATCAGCCTTACAGGAAAAAAAACTTTAGTAATATTACAGTAATTACTAATTATAGGATTACTACACAAAACTATCCTAGATATCTTGTAGTAATACTACAAATGCTCTATAGTACTCCTATAGGAATCTTATAGTAATTTGGAACAATTTATTATAGACCAACTACAGAACATTATAGGTAAATATCAGAGGATTCCTACAGTATTCTCTAGTTTTGTAGTAGCTTTAATTCTTTAGGATTCCTACAGTATTCTATAGTTACAATATAGTGGCTATAATTTATAGCGAGCTGTATCATAGCCTGCTATTCTACAATTTTTCTGTGTTACATGGTATTCGGTATAACGAATACAAAATATCATTAAATTGCTATTTTGACTGCAAGTAACGACTACTGATAGAATGCTACACAAATATAGTTAAAACCAAGGTACTTATAAGACTGTACTTTAGGTATACTATAGTGGGAAGGATATTATAGAGGTATTACAGAACATCATAGAAATACTATATATTGTTATAGAAATCTTATAGTATTACTATAGTGTACAAGGTTGCTAAAATTTTAACTGTGGCTGAAGCCAAAACAAACATTTCATAGCTAGAGTAACACTTTCTGCAAGACTCAGAAGGTCAAACAACCTTTTACTAAATTGAAGATTTATGTTAGAAGTCAAGCAGCAAATGATTCATTTAATTTTGACACTGATAGCCACTTTTCGAGCCATGTCGGATCTGCTTGTTTTAGTAATCCGTCCATTTCCAACAAGCTGTCAATAAGGACATGCAATGGGTCTTAGCCTTAAGATACACAACATTCACTGGCACACAGGTCACATTTCAGCCCAATTGGCCATATCTCGCCTTTTTCCCAAGCAATATGGTGGATGTAAAGGTAGCACACACATCATCCATGCTGCACACATAACACTCCACTTCCCCTGAGTTTTGGACATGTGATTTTGTTATTGCTGTTGAGTTTGTTTCCCCCTACCTTTATTGATCATTGGTTTCTTGCATCTATGTTTGTATTCCTTTTTTCCATATTCTGTTTTTACACCATCTTACTTAAATTCACTACTGTTATCTTTGTGCCTGTGTTATCTTTTTATTTTTACACCATCATTAAATCCTTCATGCATTATCTATATTGCATACGGATGCCCCAGCGTTCACTGTAGCTAGAAAAAAGGCCTCTTTATGGTGAAGCGTTTGTTATACTGGAACTCTATCATGCATTATGCATGCATTAGGTACTGTGTTCTAATGCTGTATCTGTGTAAAAACAAGGCTAAAATATAGACAAGGGTGATTCAGTGGTTCAAGGTTCTAAGCTAATAAGCAGAAGGTTGTGATTCCAAATCCCAGAACTACCACAGAGCCACTGTAAGGCCATTGAGCAAGAACCCAAATCCTCAGCTGTGTAGAGGATTGTTGAATAGTAAGTTGCTTTGAATAAAAGCATCTGCCAAATGAAAGTGGAGTCATATATTAACATTCGTAAGAAGCATTTATAGTCATAATTTCCTGCTTGGAGGTATCGTTTCAGAATCACAGAGGCTTAGAAAATACTGCAGCAGTGGAGCCACTTTCATCCCCTGCTGTTCTCTACAGCGCACTTGTATCTGTGTCCAGCAAAAACCGATCCTGTGAGGATGCAGGCGGCTCTGTTGAAGTGCTGCACACTAGCCAAAGCAAGATCTGCTCAGGATCTGCTCAGTTTACGCTTTTCACTTGGTGTCTTTGTGTGTCTGTGTGTTTGAGAAAAAAAGACAGACAGAACGACTCTTACTATAATGAGTGAATTAGTAAAAAAGGTGCCACACTGTTTCTTTAACCTGTTCACCATGGGGCGCTGGATCTGGAGCCAATCCCTGGAATACTGGGCGCAAGGATCAACTACATTCTGGATGGAATAATATGCAGTCCATTGCAGGACATCATGCACACACACAGGCACACCTAAGACAATTTAGAGTCATCAATCCACCTATTGGCCTGTTTTTGAGAGGTGGGAAGAAACCAGAGAATGCAGATGAAACCCACAAAACCTGGGGAGAACATGCAGGAGCCCATACAGACAGTCAGATATTAGACTTTCCTGGATGTTGTGATTATAAACAGTGATTAAATGTTAGACATTCATTAATTTATTCATTCATTCATCTTTAGTAACTGCATTATCCTGGTGAGATGGATCTGGAGCTTATCCTGGGAACATGGGGTTTTGTGTAATAATACACCCTGAATTTGTTGGCAACCATTGCAGGGCACCATGCACACACACATTCACACCCTCATTCACACCTAGAAGCAATTTAGAGTAGCTAATCCACCTACTGACATTTTTGGAGGTGGAAGGAAACCGGAGAACCTGAGGGGAAACCCCCCACACACAGAAAGAACATGTGAAACTCCACACTGGCGGTAATCCGAGCTCAGGATCGAAGCAAGGACCCTGGAGCTGTGAGGTGCCAACGCTACCTGCTGTGCCTAGTGTTAACCTGTTAGAGGTTATCTGTTACAAAATACTCTTCTTCTTTTTTTAGAAAGATTGTTTCCTTATACTTTGATCGATGCATGTAAAATTAGCCATGTTAACACAGATATTTCGGAACAGCGTTAATTTCTTCTATGGCTGTGTAAAAGAGTTTTATCAGAGTACCTGACTTTACTCCAAGCATGTCAGAGAAAGTGTCACTGAATATCCACTCACTGAATTATTTAAGGCAGATCTTGTGATGACAGAAAATTCAGACAGCTGATTTTGGCAGGCTATGGAATACCTGTCAATTCGCACATTTTCTGCTGTCTACCAGGTTTAGACAACTTTTCTTTTGCGTTTCTTGGATTGAAACACAGGCTGGCAAAGGACCAAAAAAAAGAAGAAGAAGAAAAAAAAAAGAAACAAAACTTCAGTCACAAGATGTTCCCTCTCCAGTCTTACTTTGCCAATCTAAAGTTCCTAGAATGTGACTCTAAGTGCTGCAGACTTCAGTGCACCAGACAATATTTCTGTATCTTCTTTTGAAATCTCTCCTCTCCCTATTCGCAATTTCACAGGCTTTTTTTTTTGCTCCAACTTCAATCTCCACTGAACTGAGTGATTTATGTGCTTGTCGCAGCTTGGACCGAGGAATAACCAGAATAGTGAAAATGAAAGGAATGAACAGGTGTAGAAAACTTTGGCCAGTTCTGTGGTTGTCACAGTAATGCTTGAATGAAAATACAGTTGAAATTGGAGCAATTTTGCTCCCTTTGTTAGGTTGAACCCAATCATCAGTCTTGCTAACAGGCTTCATGATTGGTGCTGGAGGTCAGTCATAGCACAGCTAGCTGAGTGCTAGTCACAGGCCAGTAAGAAAAATTTGACAGTTAGAGTGAAGAAAGAGTTGACAGAGTGGTGTATTACTGTGTCAGTTAAAACCTACAGATACACATCTAAGGTAAATTACAATTACTATTACAAAGCATCGATGATGTCAGCATTTTGCTTACTTTTTCACTCATGATGTACAACGGTCCATCTAAATATTTATACAGAATTTTCTGCCCACCCATAGCAAACATGGCCACGCAGAATACTTATGTCAACAATAAATCAGTTACAAAGAGTATAAAAAAGCTTGACTATATATCAAGAGTGTCAAATTGAACAGGAGGTACAAGGGGAAAGTCCAAAGGGCAGAAAACAGAGCAAAAGTCATACACAGTAGGTTTATACTTGCAAAAAAAAAAAAAAGGCTTAGAAATGTAGGTTGAAACAAATGAAACAAATGAAAAGCTTGTAAAAGAGGGTTGCGTGAGCAGGAGATTCTTGGAGTTAGAGTTTCCGGTAAACAAGACATACATTTCTATATGCACTATGAGTGTAAGGTAATGCCACTGTCTGTTTCTGTTTCTATGGATTGCTCCAAATATCCATATCTCTACCTGTATTCAGATTTAAACCTGGAATATTCATTGCCCAATGAGCCACCTATACAGTACATAGCTGTATTTGTATCCATTTAGATCACATTATCTCTTCATTCCAAAGAATATATTTGTATTTGGTTGCATCCCTACTATGCAGCATTTGCTGAAATATAATATTACGTAGTAGAAATTTATCAAAGAGGCTCAAGAAGACTACATGATTTAAAAATCTAGTCATGCTGATGTAACTTGTCCAGGTTGCTAAAGAAGAATGTTGAAAGATAATATATTCTTGTTATCATTAGCTCTTCTTTAAGGAAAATTGAAGTTCCTTCATTTTGTAAGTTCTTTAGATTAGTTTAGTTTCATTTCATGAAGAAACCCAATTTGGGTTGAAGTACATCAGCCATTATTTAACCTGTTGTTAACCTTTTTTGACAACAACAACAATAATAGTAATAATAATAATAATACACTGATATACAAACATTTTTTAAGAGTTTATGAAAAGTGAATTACACGTGAAGCATAATTTTGAGGCTCTCCGTCAGTCCTGGTCTGTTTATCGGTTGAAATGTTGATTTACCTGTTATTGGCTTCTTTGTATTTTTAGTGCGTTATGCTTTGCTCTGTTGAAGAATACTTTCAGTGCAGTTTCTTGTAAACACTGCAGAGCTATATGTTTTATTATTATTAATTGACTGTGTGCTCTTTTGCGAGTTGTAGCTTGCCAGTTTGATCACACCTACACCAAGCATAACACAGGGTAAGCCAACCAGCTTTATATTTGAATAGATAGACCTGAATTTCAAGCAGTTACGGTGTGATGAGCTAATTTTCACTCACAGGAAATCTTACTGTGGTATGAGTCAGAACAGGTCAAGAAGTCTGTTTTTTTTTTGGGTGGGGGTGATATCATCTATAAATTCACTGAGAAAGCATTATCGTGTTACTTAGATAAGTTAAGTATTTCTCCATGAACAGACTGTTTACAAAGACAAAGTTAATATGCATTAGACTGTAGTATATTATTACAGATATTCAGACTCATGGAAATGTTAAATGTTTCCCAGGAAAAGCAGGAGGAGCGCCTCTGATGTATAAAATGTCTGCAGCCCCCCTAAATAAGCACATACATATTTTTATTTAAAAAACAAGCGAATTAAACTGGCTCTTGTTTTTTGTGTATTGCGTTTTCAGAAAATAATGAGTGGACATCTTACAAAAAAAATCCCCCCTTAAAGCATCTTTATTTTTCAGTTTCAAAAAATCCGGCTATTTTATTTACTCTTGCAAATGTCGCATACCAGTTAAATGAATCAAATCCAAGTCATCAATGAGTTTGGATCCTGATGAATGTTAAATTAACTGGGAAAGCAGATGCCCTTTGAGCTGGCACACTTTTGTTGCTTTTGGTGAAAAACAATGAATAATTCTCTTTATGCTACACATGTGGGCGTGATGGCAAGATGGCAAGAGTACTATCTGTTCTGCAGATCAAACAGCACGCCAGCTTTTTAATAATCACAGGGACTAACAAGGTAGTGGGCACACAATCTCTGGAATGTTTGTTTGTTTGTCTTGTTAGCTATTCCTCAACCACAAAGGTGTGTGTGTACGCGTCGCAGCTGCGCCACATAAAACAACTCACTTCTTGTACTGTGTAAACTGCTTCCTTTTTACCAGTCTTCAGGGTGAATGTTAATGGTTCTGCTTTAATTGAACTCAGTTCATGTAAATAGTCATGTTTGCAGTGTGATGTTCATATGACGTCCATGCATCATTGGATATGCATTTCCATGAATACACCCCTGCAAAGGGGAATTTTATGATTCGCAATTAGAGTTTGCTGGAGCTTTGCTTAAACACAAGAGCATCTCATCCTCTCATGATCTGCCCTAAAATCTTTCCCTACTTGTTGTAATTACACCCACAATGCAGCTCTCCATTACTTGCCTGGTGGAAACATATATGTCGAATAATATGTTCTCTACTACTCTATAGCAATTCCTCGCCAATATTATCCCAGACACAATTAAATAAAGTAGAATTTAACAACTTTTGAAGAGCAAGAAATAGAAATAGAGGAGAAATATGAGACGAGAGTGTGGGCGACCAACCTCACGAGGCTGCAACTGAACCTCAGACTCCCTCAACCCTCTGCATTGCAGCGATGCAAAAGCAACATAGAGACGCATCAAGCCATGAAGGGTTATTATTACCAAACGTGCCAGGAGGCACAGTCACTCAATAAGAGAGTGATGCAGTGCATATGTTTACCGTGATTTGGTTTGGAAGAAGAATTCAATAAAGGAGATGAAGAAAGCCGGGTGAGAAGCATCAAGACGGACTGCTTGCCAGTGCATTCATATTAGGGAGTGTGGCGCTGGGAGGAGAAGTGATTACTGTCAGTAATTTCACAGGAAATGTTGCATCTTACTGACATTTTAGTAATAATTTCAGCAGCTGGGAACAATAAACAAAAGTACGATTGCACAATAATTGGCTCTCCGTGCAGGCTTCTGGATGCAAAAAGAGACAAAAAAGAAAAAAGCGATGCAATAACACACATTAGCTCCCAGCCCCCATTTTTTTAAAGCTTCATCACTTACAAGAAACAAAAGTAGATTCAGCATATAACAAGCTCAGCTTGTGTGTGGGTAAATGTGTTTTTGGCAGAGATTACTGACTGGGGGTCTGCAGGGACTTGAACAGGATCCCTGAGTACTTAGAGGTGATTCAGATAGATAGATAGTTTATCTCTTTTCATATAAGAACTTACATGGGAAGAAACAGCTCTGAAGATTGCAAACCTAACTAAAGTATTATTCGTTTGGGAAATGATTTCCAGACATATGCTTGTTAAATAATGTTGCTGGACGACGTCTGTAATGATTATGTTCAATTTGTAAGGAATAAGCGATCTCTGTATAAATCACAGAGACTGGAGTGTCAGACTTTGGTGTGATGACAATGAACACATTGTTATCATATAAAAAACTCCCTGTGTACTGCATAGCTTCACACAATCACACTTGCCAAAAAATGTCACAGGCACAGCAAACTAATTGGCTACATCATTAAATTCAATATTACTTGTGAGCTTGTACAGTGTGATGACATTTTTTTTTTTCAAAACTACAGGAATTTACATAATACTTAACTGGGGCTGGAAAAGGTCATCGCAATGCTGATGAAATGGTACTTTTTTGTTAAAACTTGTTAAAACATCTGACTTTCACAAAAGTCAAGATTGTGGATGGTAGGATTCAAAGCTCAACTGCGAGGTGTTAAACAACGTTAATCATTAAAATATGGGTCATATGCTTCACGTAACTAAATCTCTTCCTGTCAGAATGTGTAAGTGTGCATGTTATGCTGAAGTAGATAACACATTATCCAGGGTTATTACACACAAGAAGAAAGTGCCTGTTTTCTTCTGGCTATGTAACACATCCACAAGCCATACTGTAATCCTTCACAAACACCTTTAATGCAAGCTCATTTCATTCACCCTTATTATATGCGCCTGTTGTAGGGAGTGTGTCAGTTAAAGCTGAGCCTGATCAGTAGTAAGCTACATGTAGGTAGGATATACCTATGCTAGGTTATAACGACTTATTGTAAACTGTGCCAGTACCTGGTTTTCTTTTTGTTTCAGCAGGACAACAGAAAAGGGCACTTCCTGAAGAGTGTTCATACTTAGGAAAAGAATTGAAACAGTTTTTCCATTTTACTGGCATATTCCCACAGGATATGAGGTAATTTTTGCCAACATGCCAATTCGACTGTGATTTATTGCATGTTTCATTGGATTTTCCTACTGGTCATTTTTAGAAGGTAAAATACAGGATAATCTTTGTTGTTTTACATTCTGTCCATCCATTTTCTATGCCGGTTGTCCATTGTGGGTCACGGGGGAATCTATAGCCAATTCCAGCTGACTTGAGACCTGGACAGGTCACCAATCTATCGCAGGGCTAACACAGCCATTCACACTCACACTCACACCTATGGTGTAGCCAGTTGACCTAACCTTTGGCTTTGGACTGTAGGAAACCATGCATGGATAACATTCAAACTCCACTCAGAAAGGGGAGTTTGAATTGGTCAACCAGAGGATCAAACCTGGAACTTTCATGCTGAGAAGCGACAGTGCTAACTACCGCACCACCATGCCACCCCGTTTCACACGCAAAAGACTGTCGATATAATGGATTCAGACTGGACTAAAATTCCCAAGAGACTCTAGTAAAAATGACATTTCTCCACCCCACCCGGTAAAAGTAGTCTAATCTGAATAGGGCTTAAAACAGAATTAATGAGTGATCCAGTTATGAAACCAGAATTTCTTCTTTTATGGAGTGTGGTATGATTTTGGAATGTGAACATGAACATAAATGTCTGTTTATCTCGGCGAACACACTGTGAATGAGTCTCCCATAGGTGTACTGGGGACAGATGAATGTCAGTGAGAGCATCGGGGCATTGCCAGTTAATGTGACTTGAATATTTTGTGTTTCTGGTAGTGTGTCTCTGTGTGAGATATGACTGCGCGACTATTAATGATTGAATACCAGCAATGCCGTGCTTGTGCATAAATATCATTAGTCAAGAGATTTGAGGTTTTCTCGCTTACCACCGATAGAATGTTCCTGCTCTAATAAACATACTTATATTCCACACATGCACATTAGTCCAGCTATTACCCCAATGTTCTGTGTGTGCCTACACTGGACCTGCAAAATGCCAGAAAAGGAGACAAGAATTCAAAAAATCTCATTACTTACATGCAGGATCTCTTTTTGCGTTGCAAATCTATGGTCTTTGCATTTTGTACGTCTGCATGTGTATTAGTGCAGTGCATTCATTTTTCATGGTGAGCTGTAAATGTCACTAGTTAGCCATTTAAAAAAAATTCTGTACTATGACTCAATTCTCACAGCCTAAAATCCCACTCAGCATTTGCTCATACTAGGCATGGAAACAGTTTTGCTTCGCTGTATACCTGCAGTTCTGAAACGTGGGGCGACTTTTGCTTAGAAGAAGAAACAGGTGATTTCCCTGACTGCAGAAGAATGCAAGTAAGTAAAAAGTGAAGGAAGTGGAAGAACTGAAAAAGCAGAAAGTTGTGCAGCACACTCCGGAAGCCTGCTGTGCCAGATATAGCTGGTGAGAACAGTCTTCCGGGAGACTTTCTCTCCCGTTAGGGCTTTGAAGAGGGTTATCAAAAAGCTGCTCGAACTCACTTTCATCTTCTCTGGCCTGTGTCTCTGTTGCCCAGGTGTTTTCCCCCTGAGGTCTCTCTTTCTCTGTCTCACCTTCTGTCTCATTGACTTTGTCATTTTGACACCCAAACCACTGCCCCCAAACTGTTGAAAATGCTGAAGTCACAATAAGGTGTGTGCATGCGTGCGTGCATGTGGAGTAGGTGTGTGTGTGTGTTTTCAAACCCACACCGCGTGGAGCTCTCTTGCTGATGGAAAGTTGCGTTTTTTCATACTGTGCCGCTGGTCCCTTCTCTGTGAGGGAAAAAGAATTAAAGAGAAACTCTTGACTAGCTGGCATTTAAAACTAGCCATTGGTCATGTTACATCCTGTGTTAAAGAAGCCTTCAGCAAACACAAATGCCTGACATGACACAAGAGATAGACATTTCATAAATAAACCGTACCATGAATGACTATCAGCAGGCCATCAGAGCTGACATTTGAAGCAGGATGGAAGTGTTATCATTGCCATATGTTGTGTAATGCAGCATGGAAAGTTTCTGTTTCAAGGTCACAATATGGGTGAAGATCAGATGTGAGCACAATGTTGATATATTCACTTTGCACTTATCCTTGTTTTGTAGCTCACATTTTACTGTATCCAAATTGATTTGAACTGTGACTTCTCTGAATTTGCAGGAAAGTTTAGACATGAGTGAAAAATTAAATAAAGCTTTCAGCATTCTTTCAGTCACTCACTACACAGAGGTGATGAGAACTAAAATTGAGTAACACATGCGGCGTACTTATTTAAGAGGTAGAACACATTACTGAAGTAAGGGTGAACATACTATGCCATAGTCAGTCTCTACTTGACCTTGTAAAACTTTATCCAACATATATCATATTGAATTTTGGCCTAAATTCACCAACCAATTTATTAGCAACAGCTGTACCCCTGCACATTCATAATCAGCCAGTCATGAGGCAACAGCACAATGCATAAAATCATGCATGTCAAAAGCTTCAGTTAATGTTCATGGTGAACCTCAAAATGTGACTCAGTGACTTTGAGCCTGGCATGGGTGTTGTTGCCAGACAGGCTGGTTTGAATATCAAAAAAGTTGCTGATCTCCTGGGATTTGCATACATAACAGCCTTTATTGTTTACACAGAATGGTGCAAAAAACTAAAAACACCAGTGTGTAACAGTTCTGTGGGTGAGTTCTGTCTTGTCGGGAAAAGCCTTTATGAGTGTGGTGAGCCAAAAGCTTCGCAAAATCTCGCACACTGTGGATGGGCTCCAGCAGCAGCTTAACTCTTTGCTTCACCAGCCTGTCATCACTACAAGTGGAATTTCATTGACATTATATGGTATCTTGTTGCCACATTGCCTGACAAGCTGCCAGGAGTGGAACCCATCTTCTGCTGTTGTGGCCCATTTGCCTCAACACGTAACATATTGTGTATTCTGAGACACTTTTCTGCTCACCACTGTTGTAAAGAGTGGTTATTTGAGTTTCCATAGCCTTCCTGTCTGCTCTCACCTTTCCCCTCTGACCTCACTCATTTACAAAATGTTTCTGCATTGAATGCTTTTCACATCAGGAGAGCAGCAGTTTTTGAAATACTCGAACCAGCCCATCTTGTATCAACACCCATGCAATCGTAAAAATCACCAAGATCAAAATCCACAAACAGTCCAGATCAAAAACCATGAACAAGATACAAAGGCTTGCTATGAATACTTTGCCAAGTCCTAGTGTGGTGAGTGTGCTTTATATAGTGTGGGTAATTGAGTCCAGGTGTGTAATCAGACCAGTAATCAGGTGAACTTGAACGTGTGAGCTGGGAGCTGGAGTCCATGGTGGCCATAGATGTAAGCAGAGGTGCATTCTGGGGAATGGGGTTTGATGCCAAATTTGACATGACAGTTGGATAATTGCATGAATGAGCAGATGTACAGATGTTTGTATTAAAGTGCGTGGTATGTATATCATACAAACACAAAGGTAATTAAGTTTCTCAAAAGATTAAGACATACAAAGGCACATAAAAATGAATACATTGAAATGAGATGTTGTTTCTTCAGGACCATGGTGTGTCACAGTAGCACAGTACACATGACTACAGGACTACCTAAAGAGCAATCACATATGAGTTCTTGTAACCACTTTAACTTTTGCTTTCTAGAAAGAATGTACGTAATTTCTACCATATTGACAAATGTTGCCAAGGATTCACCTGCCGCAGTCCATCTGGGCAATCAGTGATGACGTCACACCTGTGAGACCTGAAATGCTGTCCGGCTGCTGAAGAACGGCCAAATGAAGCTGTGATTTCAGACCCCTGCAGGGAGGAAAGAAGTGGATGGGGGGAGGATAGGAGGAGGAAAACGAAAAGCGTTTGTGTAAAAAATGGAGGAGGCGGGTGGCAGTATGCGAGTGTGAGCGTGTGGGCGTGTGTGTGTCTGTCAGCTGTGCTTGGCTCTGTCCTCTTCCCGAGCGGCGCTCTGGCCCGGGCCGCCCGTTTCCAAACAAACTCGCCGGAACATGTTGCGGGCTCGGCCGTCCCCGCAGGGCCCCCCGCCGCGCTCCAAAGCTGCCGGCCACAATGCAAGCAGGTGGCCGAGCCTGCCTCACTCAGAAAGCATGGCCACACCGAGTGGGCGGCAGGCAGCAGCGCTGAAAAAAAATGAGGAAAAAAAAATCTCAAAAAATCCCCACTGACCTCCATCCTCGGTTGAGCTCGCCAAAATGAAAAAAAAAAAGTTTTGGACTGAGTGTGGGTTTTTTTTTTCACTTGTTTTTTTGTGCAATGAGCGTATTGTATGACACAAGCACGAGTTGTCATTTGCTCAGCTTGTTGTGGGAAAGCGAAGGCGGTGGGCTTTGTTGCTTCAGTTGTTGTGAGTGACAACAAAGTGAAAGCTGCAGGTTAAACCAGTGCCTTGCCTCAGAGGGTAATATGTGAAGGGGAGGAAGCAGAGTGCTAACTCTAAGCTAACTGACTTTTCCTCCTCCATGGTGTTGGCAGGTGCTGTTGTAAGGACTCTAAGCGGGTGATTTCCACTGCCTGACTCAACATTCGCTCACGCTGCCTTACTCTGCTCCGATCGACCTTCAGCTGCTCTCGAGACAGTTAAAGTTTCTTTCCACTGCTGAGGCAGTTACCGTTGTCATGGTAGTTCTGAGGTTTGATTGATGAATCTCTATAATGGAAATAAAAAGAGAGAACAAGTGATTCTAGAAATCAAACATGTACTGAGGTCTTCAAACCATTTCACCTTCTCACTGCTCATAGGAGAGATTTAGGTTTTAGGATGAAGCCAAAATCTCGTGGCATTAAAGCCCTTAACTATTGGCCAGAATTTTCAAACTTTAAAAAAAGTATACACAAACAGTTTGGGGGGGCTCTGTCCTCTGTGCATTGTCCCTACAATTGAAGTATTGCATGGAAATTCGCAAAAAAGAAGGACAAACAAACCAGATGGAGAGATGGAGACCCTGATTTTTATCCCTTCCTGCTTGCCCACCCGCAAGCCTGTCCAAAAATAACAAAGAACAAAGAGGGATAAATGAGCGCAGTTTGAACGGCGGCCGCTACTTTGGCAGTGCACACAGAGGGGGTTGAGGAGCATGCGCTTGCGCACATCTGTCCGCGCAGCATGGTGTTCCAGAGAGACGCCCACCCAAACCGGGCCCAAGCTCACCTCTCCCCCAACACCTGGTCATTAGCATGAGCCGTTCCATGCAGGGCCACAGCCATGTTCTCTCTCTTTCGACTCGCTTTCTCTGAGCAAAGTATAGGAGAAAATGGGTCTTTAGTGGAACACTAATCTACCATCTGATTCAGGCTATGATGGCCGGGCCACCGCAAGGAGACATGGCCAGTTTTATTGGACAGCGATAAAAAAAAATTGATGAATTCTGTCTAAAAGCATGCAGCCCAATTTCCCCCATCCCATCCCCCAAGCTGCATGCAGCCTCCTGCTTCAAACTCTCACATGCATACTGACATCCAACTGTTTCTGATTCATTTAGCTTTTTTATTCAGATTGTCACATTTTTAACAATTCCTTATCATGGCACTCTTCATCAATCAACATTAGGTCACTTTAATTACTGCACCCATTCATTAGACAGAGGAAAATATCCGCATTTGTCTTATTTGTTCATGCCAGAGAATTGCCCTCTTTTATTAATCTTTCAGTAAAATGTTTTTGTAGACCTCACCAAACTAAATATTACCTCCATATTTACAGAAGTTTCAGTAACAGTGATTTGCTTTGTACTCACATGTATGTTTACACAGTAAATGACAATCTCTCATAAGAGCAAAGTGTGTACACTTTAGTGACACCCACAAAACTCCAAAAATGGCAAAGCTCCCACTGAACAGAAAGTGTGAGTTTAGGACTAAATGATGAAAGAAGTGGAATTCCTCGGAGTCAAAGTTACAACTTATTTTGACTCATGACTATGCCAAAACTATTATTTGGCAATATAAAAGTACCTGAAAAGGCCAAAGTCTGGAGACAAATAACAGAAAAGGTGAATTAGATATGAAATATACATGAAATTAATATGAATTAGATATGAAAAGAAAATAGTCTGACATGAAAATTGATAAAAAAAAAAAAAGAAGATATCTACCCAGGTGATCATGGATACCAAGCACTTCACACCGGGAAAATGCTTAATTATTTAATTATTATAAGTGACTCGGTGAATGACAGTCAGAAGTCTCTCTTCAGCATTTCATGCATGCACACGTCCTCTGACGCTACCTTGGAAAAGCAGGATGGCAGGTGTCATTAGGAAATGTGATGTATTCAGGAAGAAGTCAGATGATGGCACGCAGCACACTCGGAATATACGGCTCACTGAAGGTTGAGGCCATATTGGTCACTTATCTCTCTTTGAGACATGCCAGTATCAAGAAATCCAAAACCTGGACCTGAACAGAAATGGCACAAGATCGATGGTTGAATTAGTGCTGCATTGTCCAGCATTAAGAAAAGAGATCATAGCAAACAGAGCCAATTTATAACCCAGCGAATAAAATGATACTGGTCTTGAAATATCTGATCCCTCCTACATGTAACATGTGCTAAATCTTCCAGTAGCCTAATGCCAGCTTAGCTATTACACAGACCAGCCCTGTTACGCCACTTTTTTTTTTTCTGTTCCACGACTTCTTAAATGTTTAGTCTTGTTTGTTTTTTTATGCATTTCTGTTGGCTTGCATTCTTCAATAATATTTTAATATGTAATATTTCTTTATTTACTGCAATTAATATGAGGTGACTAGTTTACACAACATGTATTATATTTGTGCATGTAATAAGCTATTTATTATTGTAGCAATTTGTTGCCAATTATAAGTTTTTTAAAACTGAGTAATGGATGTTCGCATTAGTGAGTCTCCTTACACTTAAAATTACACAAACTCAGGATTCTCATAGGATATGAATACTTCCCAACTAACAGGATTTTCATGAATACAAAATGTCTTGTGCAAAGCATCCTATGAATTATTTACAAATAAACTCATTCATATCTAGCTTGATAAATGTGGCCCAATGTCCTTGAAAACAGACTGGAAGCCACCCTTACAGTAGTGCACATACTAGGAGCGTGTTGATGGACATATATAATAAAGTCAAGGCCTATTCTCTCCCTCATAACTACACCAAATGACACTGACTTGCTGAGAAAATGAAAAGGCAGGTCTTCTCATTAAACTCACAACCGAATTTAAGCAATGTGTTAATGATTTCAGTCTGTCACTCCAATTACCCTGCACCCCCACTAATAGCCATGGCCCCCTGGTCGGGAGTCCTTCTGCCTCACTCGGATTGTGGCAAAAAAAAATCCCCACTGACATCCTGCTTCTTTAATTGCTTTTGCTCCATGCCCGGGTGATGACAGGACCAACTCAGCAACAACATCTCAATTTCCTTTCCCTCCCAGAACTTTCCATTTCAATTATCCCATATACTTTTTTTTTTTTTTTTTAACTTTCTTTCTCCTCTGTGCTCGCTCCCTATATGAAATGTCAATTTCTGAGTGCCTGCAAAATTTTTGGATCAGTTGCTGTTTCGATTGGTTTCTCCAAGCAAGCTGAAGCACAGAAAGAAAGAACTTGTCATCTTTTGTCAGAGGACAGAAAGAGAACGAGAGAGAGAGTGCGAAAGAGTTGCCAAGTGCACACTATAATACTTTCAAAATCCTCAAATCAAAAATCACTCATATTATGCATTCTTTCTTGTACTCTCTTTTCTTGTTGCGCGCACTACACAATTGAGAACAGATGAAGAAAACAAATTACAAGATCTTTAACCCGGAGGGATCCACAACAAGGAGCGGCTGATCCACAAACCAGGCTTTCTTATGTTAAGCAAGTGCTCTTTTCATTTGCCAGAATGGAGACTGAAAAGGAAGAAGCTTTTCCATTTAACTTGTTTGCGTGCTTTTTGGATGCGTTGATGAAACACAAGCTCACCGCTGGAGAGAATGGTTAGCGAGGCGTGGGCAGCAGTGACTGTGTGTTTTGCAGAAAGAGTTGGAGAGGTCTTCTTGGATGTCCTGACTGTTGTTTTGTTGTTTCCTCAGTGTTGCCTACATTGCATACATTTTTGGCATGCAAACATTTGGGCCAACTTATAGGTAAAGATGACTCAGCAGCGACAGTGCCTATGTATCTGATCAGTGGTGCTTGTCCGGAATTGTTTGGGATAGAAAATCATTCGGTGTAGCTGAAGGGACAGGTTGTACAGCAGAGTACTGCCAGGCAAGAGACCACCTTGTTGTTATGAATACAGAATTTCAAAGTTGTATTCCCACAGGATAATTTTCCTCTGGTCACTATTATTAGGTATCATTTTTGTTATGATTAAGATTTATTTCTGCCATATGGTATTTCTTTGCCAATTAACGATTCATTCATGCATTTTCTCTCCGCTGAGAGACCTGAGTCACCCGAGAAGGTCATTCAGACATCTCTATCCCCAGCCACATAATTCCATCTTTTTCTGAATGGATCCCAAGCCAACTGTGAATTGTAATCCTTTAAACAGGGCATGGAAGTGTCATGGAGTCTCCGTCCAGCGTTATATGTCTGGAACAGCCCTAGCAGTAGTGACCTGGGGGACGTGTTGTATAAGGTGCTAATAACACCTCAACTGGCTCATCTAAATTTAAATGAGCATATTGAATACATATTATGGAATTTGCTTAACTTTGTTGAGTTAGTTTTTGTTCACCCCCATTTTCTTCCAACTTGATAATTTACCAATTCCCATTGCTAGCTAGTGTTCCCTTTTTACACAACAGCTACCAACTGAGAACAATGAAAGCTAGCTGTGTGCTTCCTCTGACACATGTGAATCTACCTCATGCTACGTCACAGGGCAGCTGAACACATTTGGAGCTGTCAGTGTTACTATTTAACCAAGCTTCTGGTGGTCAGCATCAACAGTGAAGTCATGAGTTTGAGCAATAATGTATAAGCAGTTTCTCCAAACAATAGGAAATATATTATAAAGCTAATTTATAAAAATGTCTTAATACATTATATATGATTGGATGGCTATACTGCATCTAGAATTGTATGTTATAAATGTGCACAAGACAGAATTGGTGCATTTATCTTTGGTATAAATAATAAAGAAATACTGCATGATGCACACCATTATGCAAAAATAATATGATGTTATTGATAATGAATGATACTTTCCATTTTTCTGCAGTGCAACTTTTATATAATAGCTCTTCCTTTGCAGAAGGGCTCAGCTTTCACCGACTTCAACAAACTTTCCTCTGTAGTATTTCAAGTTCAAGAACGCTATTTCCACCTATCTATATTGTATTGCATATCTGCACATCTGGCTGAAGATTGGATGTATAGACAGTGTCCCTGCACCAATCAGATTGCACCCTGTTTTAAAGGATAGATACTGTAAGATCCAAACATTGCAAAATAAAAGACAATTGAAACCGAGACTACACTCCATAAATCTTTGGCAAGAAATCCAGAATGTGTATTATTGCCTTTCATGAGAAATTTATATTACTTTATATTTGATAAGCTGCAGGGAAAGCAGATAACAAACAGAAACCCTGTATCATATCCTCTATGTATGCGATAGGTTGACGCATAATCCTTTAAATATTACCCACAACAAATTTAAAACGTTGATGTATGATTACCTCCAGCATTTCTTCCTAGCAGTACTAGCATAATCTTTAAGTAAAAGTATCAGCAGGGTGGTGCCACAGCAATTTTCCCACCATAAACACATGGCCTAAAGAATTTACCGCTCTCTGGACACAATAATAAACATGTGAACCTTTGAAATGCATAGCCACGCAGATAAGATAAGCCAGTTTTACAGGATTTTATTCTGTAAACTACCGACAGCTTCTGCTGTTCAAAGGTTAACCTTTATACACAATAAAGAGCTTCATAAAAATGAATAGTAAGAAGGGAGTGAATGAATGTAAGTCTATGACTAATAATTTCTGTAGGTCTTTTTTTATTATATATCCATCAAACACGTTGCTATTTGCTTTACTTTGCTCAGTGTTACTACTTAACCAAGCTTCCCACGGTCAGCATCAGACACTGTGGGAAGCAGTGTGACAACACTGGCACAGTATTTGCCAACAATTAAAGTTAAGCACTTCGTTGTGACCTGGTCTTCAGGAACTTTATGCTAACGATGATAATGAGCAAAGGTGTGATTGTTAACCTAGTGTGATCTGGAGCTACGCATCGAACCCCCTCATTAACTTGAAACATGTTAACGAGTTCAGGCCTTACCCCGTGAATGGTCTCTAAGGTGAAGGCATGGCTGTAATGATGCCTCATAATTGTGGAATGATTCTCGGAAAGCCAAGATAGTCCTACCGAGGCTGTCGTAAAGTTTTCAGCCAGGCCAGTGTTTTCAGGAAATATGCAGTAGAATCGATGTGTTTGCTTGCTCTTGAACTGGGGAGTTATCTTTCTGAGAGCCAAGGATCTGAAGAGAATAATCAATAAGGCTGAAGATAAAGATGAAAGCTGGTTCTCTTGTGCTGGATATCTTGTTCCACAGGGCATTTGAAGACTCGGGGATTTAAAGTGATGATATAAAGCTGTATGGAGGGCTAGTTTCAGGCACAGACTCTCAAATTTGGTTCTTGGGACCCACTGTATTTGCATAGTTTCAGGTTTTCCTTAGGCCATCAGTACTTGATTGAGCTCCTCAGCTGGTTCCCATACAGGAGTTGAATCAGGTGTGTTGGGAATATGGAAAATGTCAATTTGTGCAAAGCCAAAGCTGATAATTATACTAACAGCCTGTAACAGGTAGTAATCAGATTCTTATTATAGCCTCCTGATTTACACACCCTGTCAGTCATTTGGAATGCCTAAACCGCTTATAAACAGCACGGCTAAAATAAAATTTGGCCACTCACTTTATCTACAATAAAGACCTAACTTTATTTCAATCTGGTACATGTTCCTCAAGGCTAATTCTGATGTCATTTCTGCTAGTAGGAGCTCAAGATCCCTTTCGAAAACCTTTTGGTATTTCCCTACTTGGCACTGCGTAAAATGCTTTCCTCATGCCTGACTCACCAAATGTCACCATTGCAGCACCACAATTTATTAATTACAGCTTAATTACAATATATCTCATTAGTATCCTCAACTGTCGCTTAAGTCATCCCCTGTTCCCGTTCCCCCCTCACGCACCAGCTCTCAGAAGGCCTCCAGGTTCTGTGTAGACCTTTACACTCCACCTGAGTCTTATGACACCAATAAACTCGTTATCAGCTCATGAATTGATGGCAAACAGGTGAGCACAGGTTTCTCCACAAGTCAGCGGAAGAGATTAACGGTGTTCCCTCAGTGGTAAGAGGGCTCCCACCACTGTTCCAGTTCCCAGTCTGCATTTTTTTTTATTGCACTCCAAAATCATTACTGGCAATTAGCGTTCGTCAGGGAAGACAGCAGCTGGATGTAATTACAGGTAGCCCCTCATTACTCCTGCATGTACTGCGGAGGATGAGGGAAAAAACGTGTTGGGCAAGCTGCTGTTTATCCTTATTTATTTATTTTTCCCAGCTAAATGTTGTGCTACTTACAGTACAGCTATTGTGGAACAAGTAGTGCAGGTGCATGGAGAAAATGAGAAATGTGGTATTTGGTTGGAAAAAGTTTTGACATTCTAATATACTGTTTACCTTTATTGTAGAGTTTCTGGGCAGAAGGACAGGAGACTACATATTTGGATTTGTTGCATTCACACTGGTCTTTATGCCTTTCAGTAGGTCTTTCAGTAGGATTTTTTATGTTTTGGAATAAAGAATTTGAGATCAGCTCCATAACTTGTCAGATTAGCGATAGGAAAAGAAGACGGGACGGACGAGGTTAATATGACATGACGCCATGTGTTCACGTCATGTTTCCTCCCAATACCAAACCCCATTGTTCAAGCAAAAAACACTAAAACTACAGTTCTGTCATCTGAAAAAAAGGATTATTCACCTCCTTCGCATCAATTTCACCCACAACTCTAATTCGCATGCATTTTCTCACTCACTCATGACAACATGTTTTAAATCTGACACATCTGTGGGATGCCTCATGTGTCATTACCTGACTGACATTGATAGGCTTTATGGATCTACAGTCTGGGCTACAAAGAAATCAGCCCTTGCCTTGCTTTTTCATACCATTCTGTGTAATTGTCTTACAACTACTGCTGGTGCTGTTGTGCTTGGTTCCACAAGAGTATGAAAATAATCCTCTGTAAGATATTAGCTAACAGTGGACTAATGCTAACATGTGGATGCCAATATATAAATGTTATACTGATGTCTTTTGATCTTTGTAAGACAGGGGAGTTTAGGCCAGGTCCATTTATACCAGCTGTTCATGCATGACATACCTAAAGCACATATTTTAACATAACATAATGCATTTTTGTCGAATGAGGTAGGCTTCATTGTCTAAGACACCACAACAAATTCTCTTAAAACACCTGTCAGCAAAAGACATTCCATCCTAATCACCGCAACAGCATATCTCTGGTGGTAGAGAACTGCACTGTGATCTCAAGGTGAGCCAACTCATTAAGCTATGCCTTTCTTCAGCATTACTCACTCTTCTGAATACCTCTATCAAGCACAAACCATAGCTGACTCACTCTAAATATATTTCAATGAATTTGTTCGTGTCTATTGCTTAGGAATACACTTTTGCCTGAATCCTCTTTGAAATGTCAGATTTAGGGCTGGCAGTGGTCGAATTTCAGCGGTGAATTTATTTACAAGGTTTTATGGGATCATTTGGTGGTTCAACAAGCCAGAGTGCTTTTCATTCGAGTTTATTTTCTTGAGGTCTGTGAATCATCTTGTTCTGGGTTGTTGAACATGCAGATCTTTAGCCAAATACTTACATTATGAGTGCTGAATTTGTGAACGAACATTCAGTTATAATGCCTTGGCCAAGCTTCAATCTGTAACAAATAACTGGAAGGTATTAGATAATCAATAACACATGGATGCAGTGTTTGCTTTGACATTTGGCACTTTGTTAAAAATCCTCAGGACTAGACCCAGAGCTCTGAAGTACGAAGCAATCTTCCTCAACCCTCATAGAGTTCACTGCTGTTGTGCTTACCTTAGCAAAGACATGAAGGTCATGACATTGATTACATGATAAAGGCTGAGCACTGAGCTAAAACAGGATTAGCATGGCACTCTATACCTTGCACGTCAGACCAGCATGTTCATTTAAAATAAATAAATATATGGATAGATACATCTTGTTTGTCTTATGCTTTACCTGCTCCTTGCTGTGTAACAATCAGTTATATTTTTCCAAAATTTAACTAAATCTATACCTTCCCTTAAACTGTAGTAATAAAATATCAAATCATAGCAGTGCTTTATTTAACTCTTTTTTGTGCTCTCTTGTCCACCACATCATTTTAAACTTAGCAGTAATGTCGAAGGCTTCATCCACTTTCCACTATTACATAATGTCTTATATCTTTTTCAATGTGTGTCATTATGATATACATGTCAATTTCCTTTATCCTGTATACTTATGTCCCGCCTCTCGCCCAAAGTCAGCTGGGATTGGCTCCAGCCTTATAGTTAATGAATGGATGGATGGACGTATACTTATAAACCCCTCTAACGTGAGTGAAAGCACACACTGAGTTTTAAATCACATTTTTTTCTATATTCAGAACAAAAAGCTTGTATTCACTAAATTTAACATGTTCATTCCTATTCCTATTTAGAAGAATATTACAGAGGAAATTCCCAAAATGTTCATATATAATTGTTCAATTTACATTACATTTTATATTGTTATATGTAATGTATATATGTTGGTTTTCTTAATTAAACCATAAATACATTACTTTTGAACAGGTTGTTCTGAAAATTCTTTCTCTTCATGGTGGAATTACATTTCAATTCTAACATCATCCAAAGGTTTTAGGTTGGTTTTAGATGAAACCACATTTTCATTGATAAATGTATATTTTTAAAATAAACTTCCAATAAAACGTAGTTTTTAGAATATCAGTGACCAGCTGGGAAAGATTATAGCATCTTGCCTTAATATCTACAAGAAATAACGATGCTAACTGAAAAGCGTTGGTGTCAGACTGTTGTTCAGGAGCCTCCATTAAGGATTAGTTTAGAACAGTAGATTTATCAGTGTTTTGTGCTTTATCATAACAGGAAATCATTTCAGCAATCACCACTATTTGAATGTATCCTCTAAATATGAAGTATCCCCTAAGCGGAAGACATGGTTCTGGACTTGAGGAAACTATCTTGTAAATATTGTTTCACTCATCTTCCCTGATGAATTTCTTCTCTCTCTCTGGTCATCCCAAAGGCCCTGATGTTGTCTCGCTGAAGAGAAGAGTGCTCTCTCCCATTTGAAACACTTTTCATATCTACCCAGCAGTCTGGCAGAGAGACAGTTCTTAATTTCTATCACATTTCTCAGTTCCACTGTAGCCCGGCCAACGCAAACACAAAGGACAACTGTCACGTTAAAAAATGTGGGAAAAGAAGGCTGCTGGACTTTTTTTGATTCATCTAGTTTGTCCGGTTTTCCTTTTTATATCTCGCCACGAAAAAAGTTGGAACTGAATAAGAAATGGCGCTTTAGAGGAAAGATCAAGTGTGTAACAATTTAACAGATGGATTGCTGACTAAATGAGCAGCTGATACATGGATAGTATTTATACATCATTGGCAGTTAGTTCCAGTGTGTTAGATTATTTGATATATGGTTGATATAAAAAATATTTTCCATGAGTTTAAAAGCACTAAATAAACTGATACAATGTAATGGTCAGTAAATGGTTAAGGCTCTCTGCTAGTGATCTCAGGCCTGTAAATGAGCCAGTGTTAGACCTATAAACAACAATTGCTTAGTTGTATTGGATTATATTCTCGCTTAATTGTGCATTTATATTTGCATGGAAAAAACTAAATATCCATTTGTATTATAATGCAAATATTGTTTTGAAAGCCCTTTTCGGTATACATTAAGCTATGGGCATGCTGTTAGAGGAAAATAATCAATGACGGGGTGGTGTGAAGTGACCTGACACAAAACAAAAGCTGATTATTTTCCAATAACAGCACTTATACCTCTTATGGCGCAGCAATTTGCTGACACTGACAATTTCTTTTATTAAATAAAGAATGTCATGTGGCAGCATAGTGGTGTAGTGTTTAGCACTGTCACCTCACAGCAAGAAGGTCTGGGTTCAAACCTTGCAGCTGACTGTGGCCTTTCTGTGTGGAGATTGCATGATCTCCCTGTGCCTGTGTGCCCGGTTTCCTCTGGGTGCTCTGATTTCATCCGACAGTCCAAAGACATGCAGATTGGGTCAACTGGCTACTCTAAATTTCCCTTAACTGTGAGTGTGAATGGTTGTTTGTCTCTGTTTTAGCCCTGTGATAGATTGGTGACCTGTCCAGAGTGGACCCTAACTCTTACTTGAAGTAAGCTGGGATTGGCTCAGGCTTCCCCCGCGATCCATCACAGATAAGCAGGATAGGTAATAGATGGAAAGAATGTCATATTTTTATCCAACTATAGCTGCATTTAATAACAATGCAGTTACAATTAATCCTTCATTGTTTTCTCTCTTAAAATTAATTAGACAAAAATACAGCCTATTCTGTTACGGATAAAGTACAAAGCTCTTTAAGATTTGTTAAGATTTTCCTAACCTCTGACTGTTAAGAAAATAGCTGACACTTTACATGCTTTGCAAAAATGCTGAATAAACATCTCCTCGAAGAAAACTCCACACTATCAATGATTACATGTTTTGTTTTTGTTTTTGCGTTTTCATTTATGGGAGCTTCTGTGATACAAGTCCATGTGTAAGTTGGTACAGTAGAAACCTATGATTTCCTCAGAAGTCTTTTCAGGAATGCACCTCAGTGCTGGACTAGTACTGAGATAATTACCAGAGCTCATGCATTTAACACACAGATAACAGCTGAATGTTCCATTACAGTATTTGATACCATGCTTTTAAAAAACTGTGTAAAATAAATTAATGGAGTTCCAATGTAAGTCTCTAATAACTTCATGTGGCATTGTGGGAGTACTTTGATGATTTGCTAGCACACTCTTATGTATTTCACATCTTCTGCTTGTGTTCTGATGATCCACCAGGCTTGACTTGAATTACATCGCTGTTTCAGTTTATCAGGCATGTCAGAATAAGAGTCATAAAATGACAGAAACAGTTACAGATGCTCAAGCCTGATCCAGATATAAGTAATGTATTATTTGTATCATAAACTGGACTAAAATAACATTCTATACATTTTATATAAATGTGATGTTTGTGTTGCTATAAATAGAGACTGTAGAAATTATGGTAATAGAATTATGAAATATAAATCACTAATAGTCTTGTGTGTGTGTATGGGGAGGTTGCACTTGCTACTATTGTGTGTGTGTGTGTGTGTGTGTGTGTGTGTGTGTGCGAGACGCTGAAACACTATACAGTGTACAGGTGTGCTGTGACACTCCACTCTTCTTCCTTTAACTACACATTTATCCATATACAAATTTAAGCACATATACATATGCATATACTGTAGCTATAATAAATTACATGTTAGTACCTGAGTACCATAATACAGCTCTGCATACACATGCACGTCTTTAAAAGAGCCTATAAAACATCCGGAGAGATCGAGACAGGCTGTGATGTTAGACAGGTACACATGTTTGTAGAAGCCACATCACATCAACCACCAAATAATGAAAAAAAAGGACAGTGGAGACAAAACAGCTAGAAGGAAAACCAGTTTTATAGACATAAACTATGGGATGTAAGAAACCGAACGTGCCATAGACAAGAAGCAGAAAGAATGAAAGCGAAAAAGATAGACAGAAAAGAAAGGGAGGGTGGAGTGAGTGGTGAATAAAGCCAGACCTGAATCTCAATGGGAGGTAAAGGCTGATCATTTATAAAAGGTAAATGCTGTCAGGACGCGGGGCGTTTAAGTAGCCCAGCCTCAGGTGTGATTTATGAGCACACTGCGGGGGTTATAAATCATGACGCAGCCACCGCCTCACACTCACACTGCATCACAAAACACACACTGCACAAGCACCGGACACCATGGCAGGAGATGGATGGAGGTGCAGCAAGTGAGTGAAATAGAGACAAAGAGAGAGATGGAAAGTTACTTTGGATGAAGTCTATCAATATGATTGCGTAGTCTAGACAGAATAAATAGGCCTCTCTGACTTGCTCTATTTCTCTCTGTCTCTGTTTCGCTGCCTCTTTCTCACTCTCACTCCTCTTCTTCTTTGTCTTTCTTGCTCTCTCAGCACTATGTGATTTCCACAGTCTGGCAGAGAGACGCCCAATCATTTACAGCTAGAGGGGCTTCTTCAGGTTGGGTGGAAAATGAGATCTGTCTGTAGCTCTTTATATTCAGTGCCCTTAATTACCTGCATAATTACCTCCCAATAACCATAGTCACACAGCAGCAATGTACAATTATGTCAAAGTTACAGTGATTTCACACTAAATGTTCGTCAGACCTAGGCTAAGCCTAATCTGTAGGTTACTTTTTAAATTGTTTGTCATTGGATCTTCCATGAGGATCATTTGCCCTTCCCTTAGATTTATATTGATGCATTTGCATAGATAAAAGAGTTCTTCAAGGCTTTTCAAGGCAGTTAATGATTTTGGTTTTCTGAAGAAAAAGAACCCTTAAGGATGATAGATAGATACTAGATAGATAGATAGATAGATAGATAGATAGATAGATAGATAGATAGATAGATAGATGGATAGATAGATAGATAGATAGATAGATAGATAGATAGATAGATAGATAGATAGATAGATAGATAGATAGATAGATAGATGGATAGATAGATAGATATATAGATAGATAAGACAACTGGATCCGTATCTGTGTCTTCATCATGCTCCAAATATCCTTATCACTATCTATACTCAGATTTTTTTTCTCGTTATTTAAAAATTAAATATGCCGCTGGAAAACACCGGAGGAAATGCAGTCCTATACATTTCAGCACCAATATCACGGTCTGTGAATTCTGGCTGTGACAGTTCCGCAAACTACATCACTTGAGTTGAACTCAAATAGAAATGTGCATGTATTTTTAATCCCACTCACACAGTTATTATTTCTGTTAATACCTGCCCACAATATTTTTAAATGAATTTAGTTGGTCCCAAAATATAAACAAACTAGCACCCTGCTTTAAAGCATGAATGGATGGAGTAAATGCATCACACAGGTCCACACAGTCATGTTCATGAATATCGTCTTTGTTTGTCCCATAAGCATCATGTCTGAATGCTCACTCGCACCCACATAAAAGTAAAAACCTCCCGCTCATGCAACTGTCCTAATGCATACCTGTAGTCTCAACCAGATGCTCTGGGAACCTTTCTGGAATACCTTCTAGGAAAAAACAAAACAAAACAAAAAAAACAATAATGCACCTCAAATTCATATCTGTATTTGTAACTGTTTAAATTGTATTTGTTTGGTTATAGCCTTAATAAATAGAGAAATATAGACAGACAGGCCGCATGAAAACTATCAAATGCTACTGCAATATTTGCAACGTTATTTCTCTTGCCTCAATAATATTCTTCTACCAGCACTCATATAGAAGTTATTCTCCCAAGAACCCTTGCAAAACACATCTGATAAAGACGCGGCCTGTGTTCCTGAGAGCTGTGTTTTTGCGAGCGTGGGAGGGTGTGCGTCACTGCCAGGTCACTTGTCCCTTGTGATGCAGATGATGGATGCATTGTTGGCATTCTACGAATCTCGCAATGAACGTCCTCTTGTCGGATGCTTCTTTCACATAATAGCTCATGTTGGATTAGAGAAATGAACTCTTCCCACCCTTCATGCTCATCATAGTTGGGTCTTTTTGGGTGAGTCACTGGATGCAAAGAACAAACAGAAAGCCTTTTGTTGTCTTTGTAGAAGTTATTATTCTACTGATCTACTGATCTTTCCCATGTCAGAGTAATCACTGAAAATGCGTGTGCTGAACAGGCAGTGTACTGTTTATTAGGGATGTATTATAAGGGAGGTCAGAGCATTATGTGAGAACTATGGATGATGATATGCACTCACAGTTATGCGTCTCTACAGACTTCTGCTGTGTTTATGCTTGTGATGAACATGCCATTATGAGAAAATTGCATCGAATTGAAAACAACAGGATGTTTTATTGTGCCAGTGGTGATCATTTCCATGGTAAGTCCCACGTATGGATTCTTTCTGATGATTCAGACACTCAAAGCCACCGATACATGCTTGTATGGTGCAGAGTTGTACAGAGCTTGATCCCTGTGCAGGCCAGTCCACCCCCAAACACACACCCATGTTTAACGAGAAGCCTTCTCTCACAGATAACAGCTCTCTGAAGCTGTAATCACTCCCCTTGCCACCACTCCTCCAGATGAGATGAGCCTTTTAAGTGCCAGAGCGAGGTCAAGCTGCACATGGGGGTCATGGACTCGACTGACCTGTGGCTCCATGGCCTGAGGATACCCGAGGTGCACTCCCGACTCGTGTCACATTGATTTGTGCCCAGCCATTATCTCAGGCAGGGAAAACGGATGGTGTTAAATCTGAGAGAGTGACAGACAGTATACTTTGTCTTTGACCTAGCATTTGTTGAAATTTGTAGGTTGTTAATTATTCTAGTAATAAGTAGATTGAAATGGCTATGCATGGCTTGAATTATTGTTTCAGTATAAATGTTCATAGTAAACACAGAGCAAACATAACAGAAACTACGCCTTTTGTTTTTTGATTAACTTGACTTTACAAACAAGGATGAGAGTATGTTTATTCCTATTGCTATTCAACACTCACATATTAGGATGCAGGGGTGGTACGAGTGTGAAAAAGTGTTGGTTAGCTGCAAATAGAGATGTAACACAGGAGCTGACCTGAATTGCTGCTGATATGTTGATTTCCCCCAGGAGCTCCTCTCTGCCCTGCTACACTGTTTTAGATTCCAGAGGGAGGTCGTTAATGCATGGCCCAGCCAGCGGGATCCATATGTGTGACCGAAACCTCTCAGCACACTGAAAATTAGCTCCTTTATTTTTCTCTCCTGAGGAGTAAGAACAAGTGTATTGTAAAATATCATTGAGGACAAAAGGTGATACAAACAGATTCTGTTTTGTATGAACATTATGCATAGTATGTATTTATCAGAATATCTTTACATTTGGCTTTGTGTTTAATGGTCCATTTTTACACAGCTTGCTTCATGCAGCATAGTACTGTTGTTCAATATGAATGATTGTGTATGTTGTAATATGAAACATTACATTATTGTAGGTACAAGATAAATAAACCCACATGTAAGGACATCAGATGTAAATTAAGAGTGTGATGGCACTCCAGGGACCCGGTTTGATCCTGAACTCAGGTTCATGTCTGTGTGTACAGCAAGTGATGGTGAAGATCCACCATGAACCCTGACCAAAATAGCATGGTTACTGAAGATGACCATGTGAACAAGTGGTATATTGGTTTTACTGTCTAGCATGAAAAAGGATTTGAAAAATTATCATCACTGTGATGCACAGTTTGAAGTTTTTCCTCTTTTTGATGCAACTCATGCTTGATAATTAGCTGATAAGCAAGAACAGGTGTGCGGAGAAAACTTCAAGCTTCAAACTAATTCTAACAACCTCTGCTTTATGCCTAGGTGATACTGATGATGGCAACACTTGTGGCATGCACCTTATTAAACACTACATCTTTACAAGTGATTGATCTAATTTTTTTTTTTTCAGACAAAACTGCATTTCTATATGGGTTTAACAAACTATCTGCGGCGAGGAAAGATTCTCTGTCTGTCTATCTGTCTGTCAGGTAAATTTGCCTTATTTGGTTGTTTTGAATGACATTTTACAGAAGCCTAACAATTATTTAAAATACATAATATGATGTACAACCCAGAAATAATTGTGAGGATAGTCAACTACTGTCCCACATCGAACCCTAATTAACAGATTAATTTATCTGTGTTAATCTAGCAGTTATTTTCATAGCTGCACTGCCATTTTATTCAATTTATACCCCAAAACCTTCTCAATTTGGGTTTTGTCTTGTTAGGCTAAGATATATCATGTAGCTATAACTAGTATATCAGTCAGAGTCAGTCAGATGGGCATGTCATGTCAACGCTGGAATCTGTGTTAAACTCCAACTCCCAGAATACAGCATCGCCTACACTTATGACTGCTGAGGACTACAATTCACATCCATTGTACACACCTGGACCCAATCACCAGAATGCTCATATATGTAAGCACTTTTCAAAAGTATACACTCTGTGTTGCATTATTCAGTCTATACCACCTTTTGTTCACTGATTGTCATTGGGGTTTTTATTTTGTTTCTGGTTTTCTAGTTTTTCTCTTGCCTGCCCTAATGTATGCTGTTGCTGATTGCCTGACCCTTGCCTGCACGTTGACCTTGACTTTGAATTACATCTTTGTCTTGTTTGCCAAGTTATATAAAGCTCTGTATATCTGTGTCCATACATGCATACCTGACAGCATGTTTATTACTTATATCAAATGCCTTTTTACCTAAATAACTTCATTTCAAAGTGCTTAGCTAGAATTTATTATTATTATTATTATTATTATTATTATTATTATTATTATCCATCCATCCATTATCTATACCGCTTTATCCATC
>JAQQZR010000005.1:15827859-15853599 GCA_030068235.1 Notoglanidium macrostoma
TGTGTGTGTGTGTGTGTGTGTGTGTGTGTGTGTGTGTGTGTGTGTGTGTGTGTGTGTGTGTGTGTGTGTGTGGAGGGAGGGGATGCCTTATTCAAAAGAATACACACAAGCAGAGAAGGTTCCATTTCACAACACCAAGTGAATAGATGTGCGCAAGAGCAAAGCAACTGTTCCTTAATGATGAGGGATTATAAAGAAACACAGTGGAAGCCGCAGAGTGCAATATGGTTCCTGTGCTGTAGTGGTGGCCTGGTGAACTGGCCTGGCGCTACGGCCCATTAATTACCCGATCCGCTGACGGTGTAACAAATGGCCGTGTGTCCTGTAGCCCTAAAACCATTCACTAACAGACATAGAACTGCGGCTCGAAGTCAGCACAGCAAAACAAAACACAGCACAAGGGATTTATATGTGCTCATGCACAGGAATGTTACTAATATGTGTGTTTTGTGTGGCATATTGGTTTCACTTTTATAAAGCACAACAACAACAACAACAACTACAACAATTGTTATTGTTGCTGCTATTAACAACAGTATTAATAATTATTAATGAATTATTAACTTATAATAACTTATTAAATTAGCCTATATTTGTCACATTCTTCTTCTTCTTCTTATTATTATTATTACAATTTACTATTATTATTATTATTATTATTATTATTATTACTTAGCAAAAGTAGTAATTAGAAATAGTATAAACTTTGGCTGTATAAATATGCTGGTCCTTTAAGAAAGCACTGCACCCCTGTATGCTCTGTATTTTAGGCAGTGTATCCACAAAACATTTCTCTTCCAAGGTACATTTTTGTAAATATTCATATCTTTATAGCAGCCTTTTTATAGTCTATGCTAGAATAAGAAAACCATTACTTAGGAGGGGGGTTGGTGCAACAGAAGGCTTGTTAGCTGAGTGAGGCATGTGAAGAAAAGGGACAGTGTGTGGAGGTGAGGAACGGTCAAACAGAACGTTTATGTACTCAGCTGAGGCTTTGCGGAGAATGCCATGGGCCAACTGTGGATGCACAGAACACCTTCACCTTCTCAAATCAAATCTCAAACCTTGCAGAAGGATACTTAGAATATTATAAAATGGTTTGATTTCGCTCACTTGTGACATCGTCCAAACATTTAGTCCTACACATCCAAAGACCCCCTGAAATTTAGTCTTCTTATGCTGTCTTTTTGTTGCAGAGAACCAGGGATAAATTTGGCCAGGGAATACTTGCTCACATCTGTGGCTGAAGGCATACAAATGTGACGGATTTATGCCTTTACTTGCTGTTTTCATGTGAACGGATTACAGCATTGATCAAATATGTTATTCGACACAAGGACTCATTAATATAAGAGTAAATTTCCTTGCACGGTGCTAAGCCCTGTTGGCCTTACTGGCAGCATAATTCAGAATAATGATTGTTTTTATAATGCACATAATTTTAAAGAAGAATGAAAACATGAAACTATCAGCTTAAATCTGTAAGCATTGTTTTTCAGGGGCAGGAAATAAATGAATTTCTCCGAGCTAGTGGCTGTAACATTATGTCCTCTTTGCGTGAATGGGTTCCTCTGTTGCTTTCATTAACAGCCAGTCAAAGTGCCAAGCCAAGTTTGTCAACATATTTTTACTAGACATCCGCAGCTCAGTGTCGCACTTTTCCCTGGCGCAAAACATTTGCAGGAGAGGTCAGTATGGATTTAAGAGCTAATTAAGATGAGCTCTATTATTTGTTTCTGCATAAATGACCGGTCCCTTAGGTGTGCTGTAACAAAGTGCAGCTTAAATGCTTTCATTTTTCACTCGCGCTTCCTCTGGTGAGACCTCACACTAAATAATGGGTCTGTTTTTTTGGGAAGTCAAACGGTAGGTTCAGAGCCAGAGGAGTATATTTTTAAGCGAAAGCTCTACCTCACACGCATACGCAAACGTACACTCTTACACAAACACCCGCATGCATATTTATCCTACACACACATTTTTCCTGGCTGTTCTCTCTTGGGTCGTGAAAAGGTGCTTGGAACGTGGCAAGTGCGAAGGTGCCGGGGGCCACGCTTCATCTCGAGATAATGACAGTCCCTGCAGACCTAAGCAAATGCCAGATGCTGCGTACTGGCTGCTGTAAAAGATGGCAGCAATTAGACCTTGCTCTTAAAACAAGGTGAGTCAGGACCCCTTAATGGTGCGCCGTTCCTTTAGCTCCCACACATGTGGCTGTTAGCATTCCACCACTAGAAAAAAAGAACGCATATGAATATGCAGCTCCACAGTTATTCAGGCTACATTTTACATGATTTATGCAACCATTACTCCTTATTGAAATTCAAGAGATGTCATCGGTTCAGCATTGCTTTAATAACATTATGCTTATTGACATTTTTAATTATGTTTTTAATAATGGCTCATAACACATTGTCATGGCGGTTTAATAAAACAAGGCATCGCTGCTTTTGTAAATATCTCACACAGATAAAAAAAAAAAAAGAATCTGCGATTACACATACAATTAATCTCTTTCTGCATGTATTTCCCCCGCTCTGATCGCAGACCTTGAGGGCAATGAAATTAAATAGCTGATGTTTAGACTATCAGTTGTTTTCCAGTCCCTGAGACATTAGCCTTGAGTGGAGTGTGCACACACAGGACTCTGAGTGATGCCCATGTACTTTGAAGAAGGTCAGGGATAACAGCACCTACATCATCAGTATTTCATACATGCAGCTGCTGTCTTCTTTCTTAACTTATTCATTTATCTTCACAATTCTGTTAATGGTCTCTACTGCATCTCAAGCAAATACGTAGAACAAAAAATAGAATAATGATAAGCACTACATACTCTGTGGTTTAAATCAGTACTGAAAATGTAATACAATAGCAGAAAATTCAGTATTGTACAAAAGTCTTGAACCACGCCGCATTTCTTCATATTTTCCTTTCAAAGAGCCAGAATTTCTTATATTTTTTAATGTAATCCTGAGGAATAATTGTCCAGCCTTCCTTCATACCTTGATAAGAAAAAAAAAAAAAACCCACGATAGAACACGATCGGTCACGGATTGGCCTCCACAAAGCCCAGATCTCAACATTATTGAAGCAGTGTGGGATCATCTGTACAGAGAACGGAACAAAAGGCAGCCAACGTTCCAAAGAAGAGCTTTGGAATGTCCTTCATGTCCTTCAAGAAGCCTGGAGAACTATTCCTGAAGACTACTTAAAGAAATTACAAGAAAGCGTGCCTTTCGGTGAGTTCAGGCTGTGCTGAAGAATACCGGTGCTCATAAGAAATATTGACTTTAAAGCCCTGTATTTACATGTGTGTTTGCAAGAAATCACTACTGTCTTATTTTCCTAGCAAAATATAAAGAAATGAGGGATGAGGGGTGACACAAAACTCTTGCACATACTGTACAAGATGATGAAATTATTATAGATAAAATGTGTATTTTAAGATTTTTAAAAAATTAATAAATGCATCACAGTTATGTCTGTGCCTGAACAGCAGGGTTACCAAGACTACTATTTTCCTACAGAACTGGATTCTTTTTGAACTACTCAGAGTTTTTTGAACTGTCACAGAGCTTGTTTTTGCATACATTATAATTAAATCTGTATATTAAACATGCACTAACGATCACAGGAGGTCTTCTCTAAGAAGCATGTCTCTAGATTACGTTTACTTAATTACCTATATATGCGTCTTTATAAATGGAATAGTGACAGTGAATTTGTCTACTTATTCTCATAGTTGTTCTTTGTTTTTCGGGTACTGAGTTACTGCTTTATTTTTTGTCAAAACTGAATATTAAAAGAACATTCTATAATGATATTTGCAATATCAGGGAGAGATAGTGTGGCAGCAGATAGTGCTGTTGCCTCCAGGGTCCAGGATCGGCTCAGAATCCTCTGATTCTCTGATCAGGATAAAGAAAAATGAATGAATGACTGACTGGCAACTGTGCTTGGAAAGGGCAGAATTGAAGTTTTAGTATTGGACTGGTTTTGGGCTGATTTTGCTTTGCAAACACGGAAACCTTGTTGAGCATTTCAAATTCCAGTCTAATATCTAGCAGGAAAAAAAAGGGGTTTTGGTGGTAATTTGTGAGAACTTGAACCATATAATTTGACACCTACCCAAATAAAATGGAGCAAGAAAACAGTCACCTGGCTGATATGGTCGATTTATAATTCCAATCTTGTAAGCACTTCTCTATATAATATTAAAAAGATGAAAAAAGAGAACTGCCCTTTCCTTTCCAGTGAAACAGTTAATAGTTTCATGATGCAGCAGTTAAGGATGTACGCACTTATACGATTACCATTTGCGTCACCAGAAATCACTTTCCCCCACTTTTGTTCTTTTTTTAAAAAGGAAAAAAGGAAAAAGGAATTTCTTTTAGATTAAGTATATATTGCAGCAAAAAAAGTTAAGGGATTTAAGTGCTTTCTGTGTATTATATATTTTTATATATTTTGTTGTAATCTAAATGCTACTTGTTCAATCTAAAGGCTTTAAAAATTTTTTTTTTTGTATACTATTATTGGCAACAACAAAACATGCTGAAAACCGCTGTAGCTACAGTCATCCCATGCGCTTGTTAAATTCTACAATGAGCATGTCTGATTTAGATTAATTAGACATATGTACTAGTGCTACCATTTATCACACGCTGTACATGAGTATATTAATTAGGTGGTAGTTACGAATACCAGGGTGTCTCTAAAAGAGGTTCTGTAATGCCTCAGCTAACACATGAAAACACAGACATACAGTGTTGTATCAGTGGTATTGTCAGAAGGCATAAGCATAGAACACTGAACTGGACTTTCAATATACAGACATGAACAACTTTAAAGAAACTAAACAAGTTGAAGGTGGAACATGCTGTGAAAGACCAAAAAGCTGTCTTCTTCTTAAAGATGATTTCATTGATGGACCGAAAACATCCAGTCAAATCCTTTCTTAACATTTGTCTGAGAAACAGCTCCTGTAGAGTGTGTTACAGCTAGGAAAGCTTTTTTTTTTTTTTGCATTAATTTAGAATTAGTGCATTAATACAGAATGAATTAATGAGTTTATGAATCCAAGGGTAGTCGTAGTCCTTATCCTCTTCTGATGACCTTTCTGATATCTTTGTGACCAAACTAAGTTGCATCCTATGTAAAATAAATATATACGGTATATATTAATAGAAACATATTTATTTTGTGATTGTTTTGTACTGCACTTTTTTTTTTATTTGTCATTGGTGTTTCCACATACCTTTGTGTTGATTCTGAAAAAAAGACCATCCTACTGTTAATCAGCCTCAGCTGATGTGTGTAGTGTTGCAGGCACTAGTATTGTAAAGTGTACACAGCATTTCAAGGTGTATCACTCCACTTTAAAAAAGAAGTAGAGTTAACTTACTTTCTCTGGTTGTTAAATTTACTTGTCCGCTGAGCAGCTATATTTAATTATCTAATAGCTGAACATGAAATCTGCTTGATTGAGGCAAGCAGGCTGCAGGCTATCCACCCTTGCAGTATGTTAAAACAAGAGCTAATGCAAAGCTCTAATAGAGCTTTAAATAAATAAAGAGCCCTTTCTGTGGGTTTCTGTGAATCAACAGAGTTAAAAGTAATGTTCGTAATACAAGGTCTTACATCAGAAAAATCTCTGAACTCTGTTTCTGGACTGCATTTCCCAGAGCCCACGGCGGCTTACGGACATAGCTGCCACAGACGTTTACACTAGTGATTAGGCGCACCTGATTTAGTTTAACTGTAAAACTTGTGTATAAAAGGACATTGTACATAATGTTTGGTGTCTCATTTTAATCTTAAAACCCCTGATTCCTTCTTTTGCTCAGAGTCATGTAAGTCTTGCTCATGTATCTTGTTTGCACATAGTTGTGTAGTTTTGTTTTTCATGTCTGACCTAGGTGTGCTTCTCAAGGTGGATGAGGAGCATGAGATGTCATCCTATTTTTAATCTTATTTTATTTGCAGTTGTGGAAATCACAAATCACCATTATTAATGTTATCTATAGCTATTAGTCTCTTTGACTGGCCACTTGAATTAAATTGGTTTTATCCAAACCCCAATAATACAAAATGTAGTACTGTAAACACATTTTAATAGCAGAAAGTTCATTAAAAAAATACACAAAATGTTACTGTACACATTTAAGTAATGTAATAAATCTGTACTGATGGGGTCCAAAGAATATATTTTCCAGTTAAAAGTGTCTCTGGCTACAAAAGCTTTGTGACCCCCTCCACAGACTTTCATTTGCACATTCATGCATACATTACAGTCATTTGAAGATATGCTCACAAACATTACTTGAAGCAAAAGGGACAGGTAGGAATCTATATAAAAATAATTGAATATATGCTTAAACTTTGTCATTCTCAAAATATCTATCTATATCTATTACTATCTGCATACAGTATCTAAATACAGTGCTGATATTCTGTTAATATGAGTTATTTAATGTGAACTCAGGGCAGAGTGACAGAGACCTGAACACTCTTCAGTTCTCAAAAAAGCCATGAAGTTGAAAAGTGTGACCTTACCACTCCTTCCATCTTTCTTGTTGAGTTAAGAATGGCTTGCATGCTGAGCATCATTAGCCCAGGACGACTGCTTCATAACCGTAACCGTGGAGACGGAGGAGTGAGTGTGGTCACAAAAGCTGTGACTGTTTCACCTCAAACTGAAAAAAGTGCCAAAAAAATCATCTCGGCTTGGCTTGGCCTCGCAGACAGAGTGTGTGTGCACGTGCCCAGTATAGATTAAGCCCCGAGCTGTCACAGCTAATTGAAAGTAATAGAGCCTGCAGTTATTGGATTAGCGTGTCAGACATTGATACTTTAGGGGTGGAAACAGTTGGTCCGGAGATGGAATGATATTAGAATTGGCAGGGGCTGTTTCCAAAACATGACTGGGAAATAGTTTGTGGAGCATTTGTTTTTTAGGTGTTTAAATCTTTTATACTGTAATAGTGTCCGAATTGAGTTCTGAGCACTGAAATGAAGGCAGGCCACACAGTGAAAAGAGCTCTCATTGGTTCCTTTCTGTCAATCTGGGTCCAAATTACCAACCTCTCCTATGAACTGACACTTTACAGGCAAAAAAAGAGAAGGTTTGGATGCAATCTACACTCCTTTGACCTAATCGGAAGTATTTAATAAATAATTAACCAGATAAGGCAAAAATTCATACATGCCTGAGGTATTTGATATCAATTAAACTAATCTGCTTGGTCAGAAGGCATTCCAGCTGTAATGCAAATCACAGGTTTATATAAATGCACTTGTTCTAATATGTTATTGTTTCTATAGTAACATCTCATTCACAGGGACTCGTATGACAGATGGTACACATAATCTAAACCGAAAAATAAATAAAAACAAATGTGTTTTTTTAAACAAAGAAAATTATATGATAATTCACATTGTGAAGTCTTCTGTAAGGACGTGCTTATTTAACCTGGAAAGACTCTCCTGTGTCAGCGTGTAATGCTCAATAAGTTTTCCCCTTCAGGACAGATGACTTCTCAAAAGTGACTGGTGGGAACAAGGCGGAAGTATGCAGATGTTTAGCCCCTAAACTACAGAATTATTATTAAGTTATTCATTTTAAAATGAAATGATGACCAGTGGGTGCAGAGATGCTCAGGAGGTACTCAATTATGAGGCCCTAGGGATCAGCAGAACCATCCATCACAGAGTAGCGCCCCAAAATGCCTTTTGCAATGACATCACTATGGCACACATTAGTTTTGCTTTTAGCGACACACAAAGCTGAGGACTCTCACCCTCACCCCCACCCCTTCAGCTAAGAAAACAGAGCAGTCAGGGGATCAAGGTTTATTTTGTCCCCTATGCTTTTTCAGATGGGGGGGCTTATTTATTCTGCCTAAGTGGGTGAAACATCAGCGTCCTTGGCCACAGGAATCTCCTTCTCTGCCACAGGACAGATCTCATTAGGAGATAAAAGTGACAAAGATAACTTGGGATGCTTCAGAGAAATTTAAAACCATTAGTGGGTCATTGTCATAGCTATAATGTGTCCCTTTAAGCGGCTTACTGAGCTGGTGGTGAAGTGCGATATGGGGATTAACCTATGAGGGAGTATTGCTGAGCGGCATCGAGCTGGCACTGATGAAATTGTGACAGAGCTCCAGAGGGCAGAGCAGAGCAGGCGCTATGCAAAGAGGCATTGCGGGAACTAAAGTGAATGCATGAAAACATGAGTAGGCCTAATAAGGGTGTGAAGTGATTTACGCTCTTATATTTAATTTCTATCATGTGAAAATATTGTGCGGGAAGTAGTTTCATTTATCATTTTCAGCCTTTTGGACTGTGTAGCAATTTGTTTAGATATTGTTATATGATGTCCTAGTTTAGTTAAGCTCCTACATATCAGTGGTTTGTAACCCCATTTCTAGAGAAGCCCTGCACATTAGTGCTAAGTGTGCTCTAACACAATATGTAGGACAGAGTTGGTGCAGGGCTGAGAACTTTACGACATACAATTGTTTAAGAATACAATGCAACCATGAAGCTTAAGGATGTTCCTCAAGGGTCCAGTAGGGACTCTGTGGAAGTTCTGTGAATCTTAAGATAGCTGTGGAGAAGCAATGACCTATAATCGCACTACCCAGTGTGACACAGATGAGGATAGTCATTTCAGTCAGGTTCCTCTCAAGGTTTCTTTCTCATGTCGTCTCAGGGAGTTTTTTCGTTGTCACTGTCGTCTCTGACTTGCTCATTGTAAACCTACATCTGGATTTCTGTTAAGCTCCTCTGGGACAATGTCCATTTTTAATTCTGTTATGAATTATAGAATGTTTAATAGTCATCTTACTGAGATCTTTTAGACAAACATTCTCAGTTTGTCATCATTATTCACTTTAAAACATATCATTCAGCAACTTTGAATTATTCAGTAAGTACAGATACTAATTGTGAAGCATTTACAGGGAGTTTAAAGGGTTAATAATACGTGGCATTCTAAAGAATTGAATGTGTTCAAGAAACAATAATGCACTGAGTAGGGAATAAAACACTTTGGGATATGCTGTTATAGCAAAAATAATGAAAAACAGACTGATGTGATGTTATTACACTGAAGCTGATTATTTCCTTATAATACAACATCCAGTGTTTTTACAGTTTTCCAATGCTAACAATATTTAATGTATTAAAAAACGTAATATATATATATATATATATATATATATATATATATATATACATTCATAGTTACTTTTAATGTTGTGAAACATCTGCAAAAAAGGTACCGTAGTTCCTGCTACCCAGTTATAAGCTTTTGTTCTTTTACCAGCCTCTCTTTTTGTTAACAAGACAAAACACATCTTGTCATGTTACTAAGAAACCGCAACATATAAAGCCCACTGTGCTGTCGGAAAGCATAAAGGAACAGCCTTACATCTTAGTGCTATACAAAGCGCTGACACTGGAGACTCTTTACAAAAATGCTAAACAAACTTCTAAAATCTTCTTACGGAAAACTTCACTATTGTTACTGTAGAAAGAATAATATGTGAGAATAAGTGCATTAATATAAATGTGATTTGCCTTGCAGCTGGATCTACTTTCTGAAAAACGTAATTTGGTGAAGGCATGTTATTAGGTAGGATTTCCTTTCAGCAGCTATGCCTACATATTAACAGTGATATCCTGTTTGTGCTGATATCAGATTAATGTTATATTGCTGTATATAGCAGAGTTGGTCACATATAGCATGTCAGCATGCACCGAAAAGAAAATAAGCACCTATTAAAGGTGAATACTTGAAAACAACCCAAAGTCATCTAATCATTTAAAGAAGCTTTTTTTGTTTTGCACACAGCACAGTAAAAGACAAGAGCATGTTACTGCATTTTGGAGTGTTTTCTCTGCAGTAGTAAGTTATTACCCAATCCTATCAATCAACTGTATCATTAACTCTGGGTAAGCCTTTGACATCACATTACTGAGCGTAACCCATTATGTAGATGGAAATTAGTCTGGTGAATATTCAGCTATGCACCATGCCTCTCTGCTCCTGAAGTACAGAACAGAGAGATGTTTGATGGCTATATCCAGTAAAAATGATGTTGATTAAGTAATGGCAGATATTCTATCTGCAGTCACACTCAAATCTAATTTATCATTAGTGGCAGCATCACAGGTCGGTAGTCTTACGCAGCTGAGGAAAGCTGTGACATTTTCACACGTTCACGCGAGTAGCATCCAAAATATCAAACTTCACAGATAAGCAGGCCAAATCGCACAATAGCGAAATTAGCGAACGCCCAAGCATACTGTTGAGTTGTGAAGAAAATTGTGAACTTGTTTAGGAGAAATATCCCTGGTTGAGAAACAGAGAGAGTGAGCTCCTGCTAGCTAAATCTGTTTTGCAAGCTGCCACAGATATTAAGAATCAAGTCAAAGATGAGTTACCATGAGCGGCGCACACACTCGTAAAGCTGATTCAGTGCGCTGTTCAAAAAGCCCTTAGGTCAGGGGCTAAATTAGTGAGCTCCCAGGCGTTTACAACATTCTGCTCGAGCAGATGCATCATATCCAATCCCCTTTTGATTACATTCATACAGCTATGACCTTCGATGGTGTAATAATAATCAATAGAGTGGTCATTAACATCCAAGTAATTGCCACAGAAATAATTATCTAACAGCCTCCAAATCTTCTCTCCCATTTGTTTAGCAAGCAGATGGAGGAACCTAAAGAGCTTGTAGGGAAGATGGATTTGATAAATTAAAACCCAGGATGCAAATTCAGATTTCTGTGATTACACTAGCTGATCATAACAATTTTTCACTGCAAACGCCTTGCCGCCTCATCTTTGCTAGCGTGTTAGTCCTTAATAAATTACTATGAACACATGTTCACTGGGAGTGATGTTCATTCTAGCGATGTTCAAGGATGACCTTCTCTACAGAACAATGCGATGAAGAACAAAAGTGGCACGTTTGTTTTTAATGAAGGTTATTTGCATGTAGTCATTGTAAACACTTCAATTAATCCAAGCTTTTGGATTTCTATATGAAATTATATGATTCACAGCACTATTCACAGTTCTAATTGTACCTGAATAAACACGGCGATGTTGTTAGTTGCTATGACTCTTAATATTCCATTTGTCTATCTATATTTCATGAAAAGCATCCAAAAAAAGGAGTAGAAAGAATGAGATTTGCTAATGGCAATAAGCTATCCTTTCACACATGGTAATGGAGGCATGGTTCAGTGTCACACACACACACACACGCAAAATCCATTTGGCCCTCTTACTCTAATGGAGGATAGGAAATGTGCACATTGTTTAATGGCATTGATCAAGGTCTACTGAGTACCCAGGCCTTTTCTCATTACAGCTTCTTTATTCATGGTTTCTTGGGTAATGATGCCCACACACCAATTACTGCCAGCTTCATATTTTTTATGAAATAATACACTGACTGTATGAACAAAATAATGTATAATAATGTATTAAGGTGCTGAAATCATGTTGAATAGAACCAGTGAGAAGTGCTGTTTTGTCAAGACTGAATACTAGTCACGAGTCGCTCCTGCTATTCTTATTGGCTCCATCTTGGGCTGTCTCGCACACACTCGCGTTATGACAGCAGGGCAGTGCTTGGCATGTACAAACACACAACAGAGTGCTTAGGGATGTATTCTCTGCTACAAATCTGCAACAGCTGGAGTGGTGCTGAATGCATGTAAACTTTGTATATATAATTTGGTGACAAGTCAGGCTTAATAACGCTTCGGTGTGCCTGAGTAGAGAAGACCATGGGGGAGAGGCATATGGGCTGTAACTGTCAAATGATGAGCATTAGCATTAACATGCAAGCTATGGGCTGCATGACGAGCTACCGCACTCTCCTTCCTACAGCTGCTGGAACTGTCACAAATACAACATTTCTTCCTGCAGCGCTAGGTTAAAACATATGACGATTTCAGCACGAGCCTTTGAAGCATGTTCTCAACAGACGAGCCCAGATTTACCTCAAATGAGTGTGTTCTTCCAAAAACTTGTGTTCAGAGGATGCGTTCAGCACATATGGACTACAGATGGCTCGTGCCGATAATTAGACCATATGACGGTGGCCGTTTTGCTGACTACCGTGACCCTCTGACAGACATTCTGCTAACTTTTTTTTTGAAGCCGCCGTAGTCCGGATATGTGTGTTTTGAGTGTCCTCAGTCGCAGACTGGTGTGAGGATGAGTGCTGGCGTAGGAGCTGTGTGCGCGTTAGAGAGAGCTCTGAGTCACGGGTCCAGCTGGTCCTGTCGCCACTCACATCTGCACAGAGAGAGAGGGACGGAAAGAAAGAGAGAAAAAAAGAGAGACAAATAGAGAGACAGAGCTCAGAGGGACACCAGTGATGCTTGTTTACTGAGTAGCCATCTGATATATAGCTTGTGTAAAGTGCATTTACCATGACACAGGGAGGCCTCGGTTGTATCTGATTACCTTGAATTCTTATTGAACGTTCTATGTGAAGCACTTATGTGATTTACTGTATACTATATATTAAAACTGACAGTATAACAAACTGACATGATTATTAAAAGTGACATAATTAGGACCAAAAATGATCTCTTCTTAGCGACAGAGTGATGTTTACCTCCATGTCTCTTAGTTCTAATTGGAGAAAGAAAAAAATATCTGCCAAGCCTCCTTGGAAACAAGTGACCCACACAACCTACAAACAACATGTGGCCTTGCACCAAGGCTATTCTTGTGACAAAGCGCTGTTTCTTTCCTAGCATCTCGAAAATACATTTCATCTAGGCGTTACATGAAACACAAACCAATAAATCACCAATCAGGAACAGGGGTTCTGCTAAAAATTCTACCCGAATGTGAACAAGCCTAAAAACTAAAATAATGTTGATATTAGATATGGACAAAAGAGGAAGAAGTGATGATGTGTCTGTGCATGTTTGCCCTCTTCTCTTTGTCTTAGTGCTGTCGTGATGCATTCTAGTTCCTCCCCAGGAACACATGGCAAGGTATTTACCGAGCCATCTGCTCCAAACTGCCATGCTAACTCTATCTGCTGTTCAGTTGCTAAGCAATGAATGTTTTTTAAAATGAGTGAGTCAGTAGTATTACTCACCTGTGAAAGTTAAGGTCTCTTTGTTTGTCTTCATCTGTTTGAGTGTGATGATGATGAAGGTTAGTTTGTGATACTGCAACACATTGCTGCATTCAGGGTCAGTATATTTTTTTGGTCTCGGCAGGGCGTTTACACTGAATGTGAAACATGTCAATTGGGGGTTTTCTGATTGCAAACTTAAAAAGCAAACTCAGTTTCTCCAAAAAGTCCATTCTTCAGGTCTAGTGATGCAGAAAACTGTTTTAGTATTTAAATCTACTTCCCTACTTTAATAGGTTTGATTTAACTCATGAAGGATTTGAGAATGAGGTAATGAATTAAGAAAACTGTGGAGTGCTTCTTCAGTACGCTCTAGAACTAGACTTTGTATTGTATTTCCATCGCACTTGTTTGCCTGGAAAAACCCTTTCAAAACATTGTCAAATACAGGTTATACTGTAAAGTTCAGGCATTCCTGAATTGAATAATGTTTCTCTTTTGCATGTCACTTAACCAGAAATAAAGCTATTCTGACGCATATTAAAATCTGGTTACACCTAAAATTGATAAAGACTCCGTTACAATTCTGTCGAAAAACCCACTTTCCTATAATTTACTTATGGAAAAACATAATTTTAAAGAATTATAACTTTACAATGGGATAAAATGAGTTCTCACTTTCATTATCAGCCTGATCCACTTCAGTCTGTGTCATCATCTTCTTCACTCAAAATGATCTCTGTCCACTCTTACATCACTGATTAATTATGGGTTGATTATTAGTGGTTTTTCATTAGGTCATGTAAACATTTGGAAACTTTGTCCACTGTTATGGGTATAGAGTGTGTAAGCGCTCCTATCTGTCTTGAGGAGATGATGGTGCAGGAGCATCACAGACATTTTGAAAGTCGGTATCTGATCACGGAGTGAAAATATACTATGTGGACACCTGAGCTTGTTGAACAATCCCATTATAGATTTAGTCCCTCCACTATTCTGTGAAGGCTATCCAATAGATTTTGCAGCATGGCTGTGGGGATTCATTCATTCAGCCACAGTTCATCCTAAAGCAGTTCAGTGGGGTTGAGGTTGAGAGTTCTTCCACACCAACCTTGGAAAACTGGGTCTTTATTGAGCTTGATTTATGCACAGGGGCAATGTCATATTGGAACAGGTTTGGGGCACCTTAGCTTCAATAAAGGGGAATTCTTAATGATTCAGCGTACAAAGACATTCTAGACAATTGTGTGTTTCAACAGTTTGGAGAAGGCCTGTATTTGGGTGTGATGGTCATGTGTCCACATACTTTTGATCATATAGCTGTATTAGTTAGTGTAGCAATCCCTTTTCAAATCCTGACATTAACTGTGTAAGGAAATTGCACTTAGCTATTAAGGTTTGAGACATCTTTAGGCATCTGACTTTTTGTACCACCGTCACGCAGTGGGTTTTCTCTGACCACCACACAATTTTGAAAACATTAGCATTAAACTATTAAAGGGTATTTTGCATTGTCTGAGAGGAACATAATCCAGCCTCACCTGACGCCGACACAACAAGGGTCAAATGCAAATTTTTCAAAGATAAAGAACAAGAGCAATATTCAGTGTAAAAGCAGGTCAGCAGGAAAATTGCAACATCATATTAAATGTCACTGTTCATCTACCTTCATCTGAAAACCTAATACACAAAAATACACACTGCAAGCAACTCAGTAGAAGATCGTCCAGTCCTGATATTACGGCCGTGAGTATGACAAATGACCTGTTTCTTCACTGTAGATTGGGTGTATGGATTCCTGTCAAATGGCCCTGAAAATGATAAAAAATGGTATGTAGTTGTAGTTTTTATTTGATTTTTATTAGCAACATATGGTTTTTACATGCTAAGCTCTTCCAGGTAATAGCCCATGCATAAAATTTCCATATGAAACATTTAGAATCTAGTGTACCCAATTAAGGAAAAAATGGTGGGTATTTTTATGAAATTATTGTTCAGTGATGCTGTCCAGATCAGTGACAAGCTCCAGAATATATATCTTTGAGCCAGGTCATGACCCTGGGACAGGAGCTTTGTCATTTTCAGCTGAGCCTGTCCCTGCACAGGTGACACAAATAAGAGGTCAGCATGAGGGCACTTCCTTTGGTCATAAATCACCAAGAGGAACATGGGACATGGTGTCCTTTGCTCCTGGCCTGTCCTCTCTGGGCCTTGTCCTAGATACACAAAGAAGCTATGAAATCATATCAACCCAGGACCTGTCCTACTGTCACATGAAATGCAATTAGGAGACAGTGGAAAGGTCAAGAAGAAGTTTGAAAGGGAAAAAGGAAGAAAGTTTGGGCTTTGTGATCCCTGGCTATTTAATAGTATATTCCAGTGCATCAGTATGCAGAGGTGACATTCTGGGGCAAAATTTTCTGTGGCTGGTCATTACCTTTTTTTTTTTTTCCAGATAATTCCTCTATAGGGATGATTCTTTTATCCTGTAGAAGTCTGGTTTGACCATAAAGTTGGAAATGTATGTGCTTTTTGAAGCTCTGAAGGGAGAAACCTGTGTGGTATATTCTTGGCATGACATTGCAGTGTTAACCTTAACCAAATAAATAGATGTCCAGGTCTGAAGCAGCATGATGTGCAGCAACACCTCTTACAATCTGAACATGCTTTCAGCACTAAGCAGCGAGCAAACTTAAATAATACACCCTTGCAAGCACAGAACAAAAACAGCATCTTAATTTCCCCCACAGAATACATTAGCTCTAAGTGGCACTATGCTTATTGCTGGGGTCTGAATCTACAGCGGACACCTGGGATTCTCCAAACTGTTTGATCTGGCCCTTTCAAGCACTGCGATCATCCTGCTAAATTGCGCCTAATGGACAGTGCCTGCCACTCGGAAGCTGAGACGATGTGGGTGGTTGGGAGGGAGTTGGGGGGGTTGGGGGTGGTGGGTTACAATTTAGTGTGCTTACACACCTGTCCTTTGTAGTTCAGAGACCACATTGTGAGCCCCGGCGACATTAGCCTCGATTCGCAAACAGCACTCCCGAGCTACAGAGCGCAGACTCCATTTAGGGACCTTGAATAGCCGTGGGATGCTATTAGCCTTGGTACCTGCGTATGCTTGCCGGCTCCCCATCAGAACAATGCGGAACGAAGGAGGGAGGACATGAGAGGGAAAAAGAAAGAGAAAGAGATGCATCACCGCACCTGTCCCTTCAATGGCATCCCCACATGTGCAGCCTGAAGTGATATATGGGAGCTAGTTAGCCACACACAATAGGGCCAGCTAACTCATGAATAATATGCCAGTCCAGCTCTGAGGAAAACAGAAGCTTTCCTAAAAAAACGCTGCTCAAGTGCTTCCTATTGTTGATAAAGAACTTTCTATTGTTCTAGTGATTGACTAAGAAGCTGTATTATGAAGAAGATTTACTCGCACCCCATTCAGTTGTGAGCATAACAAAACCCTCACCACCCACAGCTGCTGTTTTATCACTCTTTTTGTGATGCTAAGCCAGATGCTAAGTATCACACAAAGCTACTTTCAGGCTAGGTGAGAATTACAGGAGAGAGGTGTAGCCAAGTGCAATGTCAGAGCACTTGACTAGACGAAGGTAATTTTTGAAGTCGAGGCATATTCTATATACACCATTTCTTTGTATTAGCACTACATGGAGGCACACTGCAAAGTAAATACCATACGAAGCGAACAAAGATAAGGAGCAAGCAGCTTGCGGCTAGTCTGAAATTGCTGAGCATTTGTCATGTGGTTGGAATACGAGGAGGAATGTTATTTTGCAAACGCACCAGGAGATTTTTTGTTTTGTGCGTGGAAGACAATTACAATTCTACCGCTGCCAATGCATCTACTGAGCAGGTGGCTAGAGTGGGAAACAGAACATATTATCTATCCCTCCCTCCTCTTTATTCTCCCTCTCTCATTCACACTGCCGTCCTTGCTAAATGTTTGCTTTTAGCATGTGTTCTCAAAGAGAATTTCCCTGAAAAGATTCTCATACGCAAGTATCAAATAATAATAATACAAAAAAAGCTATAGAAAATGTCACATACAAACAACACATTTTACACTGCATGTGTTGAAAAGGCTTTGCAGCTGTCCCTGAATCTCTACTCACAGTGAGGAAGTGGCATGAATTATTAATTAAGGTGATCTGGTTATCGGATGAGGATCTGTTAAGACGTCAGTCACTGAAAAACGTGAGGGTAACCTGCAGACACCTCACACGCACGCACGCACGCACAAGAAAGAGGAGCTTAGCAGCTCAGACTTCTGAATTAGATATGACAGGAAGTATTGTTTCACGCCTAGACACAGACACAAATCACATTTGCTTATACCTATAGTAGTATGAATGTTTAGACGTTCTGTAAATAGTTACACTATTGTGGTTCATATTTTACCTGTTAATATACGTGTGATATGTGTTGATTATATTTCATGTACAGATTATAATAATACAGAGCCATATTATAAATATAGGTATGTTATCTTTGCCATTTATTATGGCAGGTACTATGTTAAACAATTCAATATTTTATGTCAGTTTATTATACAATTTGTGCATTGCCATATGTTAATCAATTCATTAATTGTTGTATCGTGAGAGTGGTTCATGTCATGTAACCTAGCACCCATTTCCATTCATGGGCTTTCTGAGCATGACCTCCTATAAGGTACATTCTTAATATGGGTGCACTGTATGCATGGCTAATCTGTTGAGACAGTGTAAGGTTTCTCTTTCATTCAAGCAATCAGGTGTGGAATGGCTCGATTATGCTATGTTCATGTCGCTGTATAATAAAGTAGTGTATAAGAGTGTTGCTTCCTGACGTTTTCAGGAACAAACGGTGCAACAGCTGGTGTATCATCAAATAATCACTAAAATCATCATGTATGAAGATGTTTACTTATGTATGTATAGTACTGTGAATACTGTGCAAAGTCTTAGGCAACCTAATTATTTTTATTACTAATGTTTATTTTATGACTTCAGAATTTTTTTATTACATGCAACTAATATGAAATGTAACAGAAAAATGTATGTCAGTTAATACGAGTAATAAATTACCTTTTTCCTTATAAATCTAATTTCCTGCTGCACGAAATGTACCTCCAAGTACAGGTGCATTTTTAAAGACAGAAGGTGTTGTAACGCCAATTGACTTTATTTAGGATTTTTTTTAAGGTTTACTGTTCTTTGCAGAAGAAGAAGAAGTTCTTTGTAGAAGAAGCTTAACTGCAATGTTTTTGAAGTATCTTTAGTATGTTGTGTTCTCATTAAATTGATTAAACAGATTAAACAAGAAATGGGATCAAGTCCGTTCTCTAGAATTAAAACTCGAAACATGAAGGAATATGTATAAGTCAAAGCAGAAATATTGCTAACAATTTTGTTAAAAAGTAAAAAAAAAAATAAAATCCTAATTTCACTTATTTAGGAAAATACCTGGATCTTTCTTATTAGGTACTTTTTGTCTGTATTTTTGACTTGTAGTTGATACCAACACTGCCTGAATAATTTTTTCTACAAACTTACAGTCACCGGTTCACCCTCTGTGTGCACTTGCCTGTAATTGAAGCACTAATTTAGCATCTAATTATAATCTGAGTGAGGCCAATTAATAAGTCCTTATTAAGATATGAAGATTTAGGGATTTGATGCACAAATGTGTTAGACAAATCCACATTTTTTTAGCACCTCATAGCATCTTCTTAGATTTAGTTTTAATTTAGCCTTCTTAGATTTAGATTTAGTTTAGTCTTAATTTAGCCAGAAATAAATGTATACATATGTACTATTCTATTCTACTCTTTTTATTAGTTAGTTTGTTTTATTAATTAATGTCAACCAAAATCATTTATCAAAATGTCTTTAAGACAATTCAAACTACCATGTTTATACTACTGTATTTATACTACTTATATACTGTATATACATATATATCTTTTTCATTTACTTAACTGTTTAGTCGGGTGTCCTTAATGGATAAAATATACAATGGAATGTAAGTGAAATGCATCACTTAAACGGAATACCTCAGGCCATATTGTGTATCCCAGTCATGAATTATCAATGTTTGCACAGAACTTAATTGACTCAGGGTTCATTGAAGGCTAGTGACACAGATCTTAGATCAGCCTGGATAAATTTCCAAGCCTTTGTAAGAGGAGAGTGAGTTACCAAGCTGCTGTACACTAGAGCCACATCTGCCTTGGGGCAATTTCACATTTGCGATAGTGTTAAGTATGCGAATACCCCTGATATTAAGGCCTCGTTTGAATACTGGTTTTCATATTAAAATATTAATGCTGTTTTAACTGGGGCCAGTCTCAGTTCCCATTATAGACTCAAATACACATCAGTGCTGTACTGTAGCCTCATGAATTCAAATGAGTGCTTGTGAACGTCTAATTAGTTTGTAGATCAAGGTCGAAGTTTTTTGTTCCTTTTTGTTTTGGCACAATAATTAGGTCTCAGTGCAAGTGCAACAAATTCAAGCTGTTGTAGTGTTTTAACACGTTATAAAAAACATATCAGTAAAAAATGCCAAATGAATTGGTTTAGAATTTCTGAAAATACTGTAGGTTTGTATATTTTGTACACTTTGTACATATTTGTACATCTACATTTGAAGAAAGAATTGTGGGTTCCACAAACTGTGTCTTGTGAGATTTTACAAGCTGAATTCAAATATTATAAGTAAGTAGCTTGCAGAAAATTGATAGACCTGCATAACATCACATTCCCATGGCAGTCACAGAGAAAATCCTTTATTCATATATGAGTAAACATTCCAGCATTCAACACAGTATTTACAGTGGTTCATTTTCAGCCCACACATATTTGGTCTGTTTTGGAATAAAAAGGCATGTGGCGGCTGCTGTTTTTCAGTAAAAGGCTGTCACTGTTGTCAGGAGTGCAGAAAAAGAAACGCATATCCTGTTTCCTTTATAATCTGTCAAACCGAATCCTGAATTCTAGGAACAGACTTATTTGTCTCTCTGTCTGCTTAGGCTTTGTGATTCATAAAAACCAAAGGCGTCGCTTTCCGCAATACAATATAAATTGAACGTTTTCCACACACTAGGGCAGAAAACACACTAAAACAGAGTAAGAAAAAGGTCACGCCTTTGGCACGTGTTGTTTGTCATGCAATGAAACTGCAATTGAAACATACAAAATGCGCAGGTGTCCTGTTTATGTGTGTGTATGTGTGTGTGTGTTGTGTGCGTGTGTGTGTACTGTATGCCCAGTTGGGAGTGAAGATTCAGGAGGCTCTCTTCCATCTTGGCAGTGGCTGCGTGCCACTGGGACGCCAGCAGTGTGTGCAGTGATAATTGTGTGAATTGAGCTGTAAGGGGGAACTGCCCATTGACCAGCACACTGGGCCTGTACATTTTGGCAGGTGCAGGGAGGGGATACGAAGAGAGAGAGAGAGAGAGAGAGAGAGAGAGAGAGAGAGAGAGAATCTCTCCAGTGGGCAGGCCACAGCTGCTAGTACAGGGCCTCCATTAGCCAAAGCCTGCCTATTGATTCACTCTGTGGGATGTTTCCTCTCTCTATCTGCCTGTGCTGCTTTGTGCTGAGTGCATTTGCATGGCTCTGAGCACCACAGCATAGCCAGAGGTGTTCCGCTTCTCTGATTTGAACGGGTCTCTCTTCGATCAGTAGGGACTGCCTTTACCAGGAGCACTGGTTCCTATAATTAGACAGAATGTTAATGGCCAAGCATCCGAAAAGCACATATCATCCTGATAATATAATTACTTTGAGTGTTCAGTGGAAAAAAAGAACAAATATAGTATAGTGTCAGTAAATGTGGTCAGTTTATTCAAACATTGAGGGCAGCTACTTATGACAGGACAGTGGTCTAAATGACACCAGAGCACAGCTGGACAACTTTATTGTGCAAAAAGGGCGCAAAACTAAATAAAATTTGGTGCAAAATTCCTTATAATTTGTGGCTGACTATATTAGAATTGCAATATCAGTAAGCGTTTTGGAGACTTCAGATTACAGTTTTTAGAGAAGCCTTTAATTTCAGAATTGTAAAATGCATCCCTTCATCCAACTGTTGTGTATATAGATTTCATCATTGGGGATGTCAGATTTTTCTTGAATATAGTTGAGCAGAATAGGGTTTTCAAATGACGTCTAACCCACTGCCTTTAAACACAAGCACTTGCATTTAAGCCTGAAAAAAAATCAGTAAAGAGAAAAAGTGGACAGAAGTAGCAGGTCAGATTTTTTTTGTTGTTAAATATGTTGTCAACGTGATATAAAAGCAAGAGACAGTATACTTAAAATAAAAAAGAAAGACAAATGCGATGATAGAATATGGATGAGAATACTACAAACATTGACCTAGAGTAAACATCTAATAAGAGCAGTGGTGGCTCATCAATATCAACCTGATTAGACATATATTAATCTTTATAAAGTCTTCATTCACAGCTCCATACATTTTACATTGTGTTGAACAGTGTTTAAAAAAGTCACTATTTGACCGATACAAGCCAGTGTTCATTAGAATGCTTGGTTTTGTTCACATTTCCAGACATTGCACAATCACAGGGTTAACTGCCCCACTTAGCTTCCATAAAGTTATTATTACACTTAATGGTCAAAAATGGGAACTGCAACAAGCGGTAATAGTGGACCATAAGGGAAGGAATCTCTCTGTCCCATGCTCTCTGTATGAGTTCCTGTTTCATCACACAAAGGCTGAGAAAAGGAAATAAAAAATGTCTCCCATTTTCTGATTACCAAAATGTTTTGAGCTAGCTTCAGGTCTTCTGTTTGTTTTTGAGATGTAGTCAAGGTGGAAATTTTGCTGAAACCTGTAAACCCTGGTTAATGATATGGTATGTACCTTCAACCTCGAATAATTCACCTCACAAAATCAGCTTCCTGAAAAAAATGGCTTCCTCCATTATTAATAAAACTTGATATTTTTGATACATCATAATAAGTATTATATGAGCATATCTGTTTTTGTGGTTTGCATGCTTTATATAGTGGCCTAGTGCAAATATCTAAGTCAACATAGCAATCCTACTTTGTGTGTTTTTTGTACTGTTGGACAAAATGAATATGGGTAAGTAATAATTAAATAAAAAGCTTCAAAATATTTGGAGCAAATATTTGCTTATGACACCATCCGGGTTTTGCACGCACACTTTACATACAGTCTCTTCTGAAAGTAGTGGAACAGCAAGGCCAATTCTGTTGTTTCTGCCATACTTTGAAATCATCTGGATTTGGGATCAAAATATGAATATAAGACAACAGATCAGAATTTCAGTTTTCATTTCTTGATTTTTAGATGCCTTGATGTGTTAAACAACTTAGAATATGGCACCTTTGGTGGCAGACCATAAAATATTTCATCAGCAGCTCAAGAGTTAAGGCTCTGGGTTACTGATCAGAAGGTCAGGGATTTAAGCCTCAGCACCACCAAGCTGCCACTGCTGTGCCCTTGAGCAAGGCCATTAACTCCTTCAGCTCCAGGGTGCCATATCATGGCTGACCCTGTGCTCTGACCCCAACATTTTTACAAGCTGGGATATGCAAAGACAAGAATTTCACTACATTGTAATGTACATATGACAACTAAAGCATTCTTCTTCATTTTATGTGAGCACAAGTATAGGAAAAGATAGTCTTAAAATAAAGTAAATAACACTTAATATTTGGTTGCATATATCTTGTGTGCAATAACTGCATCAAGCTGGTGACCCACTGATATCACCAAACAATTGTATTCTTCTTTGTGATGCTCTTCCAGGTTTATACTGCTGCTTTCTCCCTTCAGTCGCCTCTTTAGGAGGTGAAATGCATGCTCAATTCTGTTAAGGTCTGATGACGTCAAACTTGGACTTGTCAAAGCTAAAACCTTTCACCTTTTCCCCCTGATGAAGTCCTTTGTTGTGTCGGCTGTGTGTTTTGAGTCCTTGTCTAACTGCTTGGTGAAGTTCCTCCCAGTTATTTTGGATGCATTTCTCTGTTAATTGGCAGACAGAATGTTTTTTGTAGACTTCTGAATTTATTCTGCTGCTTCCCTCATGGGTTACATCATCAATAAAGATTAGTGAGACCATTCCAGAAGCAGCCATGCAAGCCCAAGCCATGACACTACCACTACAGTGCTTGACCGATGAGCTTATATATATTTGGCCTCATGAGCAGATCCTTTCTTTCTCCACATTTGGCCTTTCCATCACTTTGCTAATCTTGGGTCCAGCTTTTGTGGATCATCACTGTGTTTTTCTGTGAATTCCAATCTGGCCTTCCGATTCTTACAGCTGATGAGTAGTTTGTATATTGTGGTATGGCCTCTATATTTCTGCTTTTGAAGTCTTCTTCGAATGGTGGATTGTGATCCACGCTCCACGCTTCACTCCTGCCCTGTGGAAGTTGCTGACGGTGTCACTGACCATTGTTTTTGGTTTTTCTTCACTGCTCTCACATTCCAAATAGTTGTACTGGCTATGCCTGCTTGTACAGTGGCAATTTTCCCTCTTTACTCAGCTTCAAAATGGCTTCTTTTCTCCCATAGATGTTGGTTGATCTTTTTTTAACAACAAATGAAGTCACAACAGGGCTCTAACCAAGAATAGATGTTCATAGCTATTAATTCTTTAAGCAATCAATCTAACAGGACACACCTGGACAAGTTACACCTGTCAGTCACATGATCCAATATTTTTGATCACTTGAAAATGGGTGGGCTCAAACAAAATGTACCATGTTCTAAGTTTAAAGGTCCAATATGTAAGATTTTGAAGGTCTCGATTACCAGAAATAGAGTACAAATTCCATAATATACTTATGGAATTCATAAGTATGCTTTCATTAGTGTATAATTACCTGTAACTATGAATCATTGTGTTTTCTTAAGATTAAAATAAGCCTTTTATATCTACATAGGGCATGGCTCAGCTACAGTAGCCCAGAAAGGGACAAATCGCCTTCTATGTTTTTACCGGTGGCAGCGTGAGTCTGGAAAAAAGCGCTGGTAGTATGATAAAGAAGAAGAAATATGAGGAATCAATCATTTTCCAAATTTTGGAAAATGGAGTATCAAACTTATTATTTATCACAGACAAGGCAAGGCAGTGTGAATGTAAGTATTTGGAAGTATGCAGCCACCATACATTCTGATATGCACAGAGGGGTAAGGGAGGGGTTGAATCCTACATAGTGGACCTTTAACACATCTAGATGTAAATGTCTTCAGGGTATAACAAAAACAAAAAACTGGCCTTGTCATTCCAATACTTTCAGATGAGTCTGAATATCTGAATTATTAAAGTAAAATAGTATGCATAGGTGTAAGCTCATCCCTTCCTGGTTGAGCAATTCACATCTGTTAGATATTTCACTTCACATACAAGCGTTACTGTGTTAGACAAGATTAAAGTCTATTTAGAGAGTAGGTAAGTGTGGCTTAAGCTTTTCCAATTTGGAAATTACAGTGATTATGACTGTCTGTACAGGATGCCATTTCTGAGACCTCTGTCTGCGGGTGTGTCTTTGCTGTCTGTGGCATTGTTGCATTGTGGGATTGGGGCAGAGAAAGACACAGAACGGCAGAAATTGAGAAAAGTTAGCAGTGACCCATGGTGATCTGTGTTGGTAAAATTGCTAAACTAAATCTTTATATATTTTATCGCAACTAGGCCATGTCTAAAGTGCTCTCAAACTTGCTTCAGGTAAGTGCAACCTTGGTCTGTTAGCAAATGTAAGCATCTCTCTCTCTCTCTCTCTCTCTCTCTCTCTCTCTCTGTCTCTCTCTCTCTGTCTCTCTCTCTCTCTCTCTCTCTCTCTCTCACACACACACACACACACACACACTTTCTTAAAAGCCTGGGAACAGAAGGAGTGTCCATCAGTCCTTAGGCTCTTGGTCTTCTCAGCGTCTGCTGCTCTAAATGGGGTCTACACAAATGATGGCAAACAGATGTTTCCCAGAATACCAGTAACACTGAGTGACCTCTTCTTAGCTTTCTTGTACACACACAAACACCCACTCACAAAAGCATTCAGGATCTTGTTCTTTAAAACCTTATCTCCTTCACCAACCCAGTGTGCGTGTCAACCTCCTTTCTGCTAATCTGTTTGGTGGGAACTGGTCATGGCCACAAGAGTTTTGCTGGATTGGAAGATCTGTGACACCAAGGGGGTGACACTTTTAGCAGGCCACATGTACTACAGCAAGGAGAAAAGAGTCCAAGAGACGGCATATTTTACTATAGGTAAGCACTATTAAGGCTTTAAAAAAAACTTGGAATCCTTCTGTAAACACTGCAAAATATTTGCTCTGGGTTCTTTTGATTTGAGGAGTATTATTGCAGTTTACACTCAGCATAAAAGGTTGAGGAATACATTTAAGAATTCATTCGTCTTTGTTAATTGCTTTATCCTGATCAGGTCCATGGGATCTTGGGAATACTCTGTGAGGCAAGAATACACTCTGCATGGGATGTCAGTCCATTGCAGCTCAACAAGCACACACACACAGACACACACAGACACACACACACACACACACACACACACACACACACACACACACACACACACAC
>JAQQZR010000005.1:15853837-15865764 GCA_030068235.1 Notoglanidium macrostoma
ACACACACACACACACACACACACACACACACACACACACACACACACACACACACACACACACACACATTCATTCATTCATTCTCAGCTACAGACAATTTTAACAAATCCATCCATTGGCATATTTATGGGAGCTGGGGGGAAACTGGAGAACCCAAAGGAAACCAAAGCACACAAAGGGAGTAAAACACCACACAGATCATATCCTGAACTTAGTATTGAACCAAGAACCCTAGATCTGTGAGTCAGCAATGCTTCCTGCTGTGAAACATGCCTCCTAGGCTGAAGAAAACGTCCTGCACAGTGTATTCAACCATGGGCCAGACTCATGTTAATGGATCATAAGAGTACATATGAAGGGAATTAAGTAAATCCTCCCTGTGCTGCATCCTGTGGTCACTCCTCAGAGGTTAACCGTAAGACTGAAAATCATTCAGGTCATTCAAGTTTAATATGGAGAGCAGTACAGGATTCTTAATTTTAAAGTTATAACTGAGGAATCATTCTCTTACAAAAATTAATTTTAGCAGTGAACCTATCTGTTGAGTAGCAAATGAAGTAGAAATTAAATGTCGATATCTCCCCAGACAGAGTTGCAATATAACTTGGTCCTGGTTCACCTTACCTGAGCTCATTTGTTGATTTCTGGTATCTAATGCTGAATCTTCGGCACACATAGGAGGATCTCAGTTATGAGATAAAACACAAAAACCATTCATTGCACAAGCTTTGTAATGGCTTCATGAGCACTAGAACTCACAAACAACAAATTATTCAGACTTTGCAAAGCAGATACGATAAATGGTTTCAATTAATATCACCTAAAACAGTCGCTTGGTATTTTTTATGGATTGAGACCAAATATCAGGACTATTTAGGGTGTTTGTGCCAACAGTGCTGGAATGGCTGGATTTCTGGGTAGAACTAACCATGTCTGCATGTCCCACATTATAGAAGGAGCAGAAAGAACCACGGTGCATCGATGTCCCTTCCATGAAGTGCCAGAGACAAGCGATGGAGCCACTTTCATAATGGACCTCTATTGATCTCGGCGGACATTCAATCCAATTCAATCATAGCTCTAAAAGCTTTTCACAATTCTGCTGGCTCACCCAGGAAAACCAGATCCACACATAACCTGCCTATCTGGTCTAAGACCTCAGGAGTACAGTCACTGACCAATTTATTAGGAACACCTGTACACCTGCTCATTCATGCAAATATCCAAGCAGCCAATCCTAGGGCAGGTATCTCAGTCAACTTGATCATGGCATGGTTGTTAGTGCCATACAAGCTTTGTTTGAGTATTTTGGGAATTGGAAATCAGCTGATTTTCATGCACAATATGCAAAAAACCACCAGTGAGCTGCAGGAACGAATCCAATCTTTAACTCTCCAGTATAGGTGCTAAATATATAATCTTTTAAAATAACTTCTAAATTTAACTATTTACAGTAATAGACCTATAGCAACTGCTATTGATATCACTTGTGGTTGATCACTTTTAGTTCCTATGATTTCTCATAGGAACTAAAAGTGATAAACCACAAGTGACAACAATAGTACTTATAGGTAGTACCTATAGCGTCCAAGGCTAACTAGTTAGCAGTGCTGTAGTCAAGACCACCTAAACCTGAGTTTATCGAGACTTAGACAAGACCAAGACTTTGAGGGGTTGAGACCAAGTCAAGTCCAAGACCAAGGCAGGGCAAGACTGAATCAAGACCAAAACCATACCGATTGTGGCCTCCACTCTCACCTGCATGTTCACAAACCTCGAACACATTTCATGTTGAGGGGTGGCAGCCATTAACATTAACAGTAACATAAATTTAGATGTAGCAATGAGTCACATTATTGTTTGCTCACAGTAACGATGTTAACAAGTAAACTAGACAATGCACAGGCAATTTAGTGATATCTCTGTCTGAGATTGAGATAAGATCGAGTAAAAATGTGGTCTGTTCCAAGACAAAAACAAGACCTTCAAAAAATGATCTTGAAAAAAACTTTTTGAAGGTCTCAGTGTTGATCTCCAGTACTACATCACTAATAGTTAGAAACAAATAAAATAATGCATTTATCAATGTGACAATTGGTTGTTTATTTTACATCACACGCTAGGCTTCCGACAAGATTTGTTTGCAGATTAGGTAAGCAAGCTAACTGTTCTAGCTATGCACATTCACTGGAGGCACCAACTAGCTATGCTACTTCTTCCAAGCATTTTTTAAAGCCAAAATAAAACCATGGTTTTTTCAAAAGAGTCAAAACTAACTGCAAGCAGGACCTAAAGTAGTGAGTGGGGAAATGTCATCATTTGACAAATCCAATTGAAAACTGAAAACTGAAATTGGAATTCTATAGAAAATGAGCAGTCACCTGTCACTTTGTCGCTTGCTAGTGTGATCATATGGCAAGAGTGTTATGTTAATAACCAGAAAGTGGTCAGTAGGTTGGTTAGTCAGGAACTGGGCATGGTTAGATGACTCCTGGGTCTTATTAGAGGCGGGGGATTGAGTCTTGATTAGTGCAGGGTAAACACCCTCTCACTTGCCTGTTTGTAAACAGCCCATTAGTTGCGAGCTCCAAGGTAAACATGTTTACTGGCATGACACTGCCAGGGAGACTCCTCCTCCAGTAGTGGCACCATCACGCAGGGGGAAATTAATGTGCCATTCAGGATGACTGCTTTTCTTTCCCATTGACAGGATCCCAGGCAGAAGCTGGAGGGAAGAAAAGATTCACAACCGGTCAGAGATAATGACAAATGACAGCATACTATATAAAAAGCTTTACAATGTTTTCTTTGTGTTTAAAAATTATGTCGACTATTTTTGTGTAATATAATTCCTGTTTCCTGTTGGAATGTTTCTAATGTATTTTGTTACTTACCAAAGAATTTACTTTGTGAAGTTGATGTTCACAATACAGCATGAACAATGTATAACCCACCAAAACCCTGTACCAACCAACTCCTCGCTGTACCAATGAGCTGCTTGCACTTGCCCTTGAAGAGGTCAGAGCACGGTGTTTTTCAGCTGAGACGACAGCTGCACATCAAGTCTGAGAGAGATGCTGTCATAGATATTAATACCTCTTTGTTTATGCTTCTGTTGTGCTTCACCTGAGGAGCAGGTGCGGGGCTCTGATAATAACATAGCAGAGAGGGCACAGGTGTGAGTACACAGGAAGGAGAGAACACACTTGCTGGTTTTGGATGTCACAGTGGATGCCGTTTTCCTTTTGTGTAGCTCCCTGAGAAAATATTGTATGCTCAATATGTAAACTTAACATCACTGTGACATTAGGAAATAGTTCAGTGGGTAAGGAAATAAATGTGTATACTGTATCTTCTTTTCTATGTCCTATTTAGGGTATTGTGTGCAAATATGTCTTACATAGTGCTAGAGTTTTTGGAAAAAAAAGGAAAAAAATGAAATCATTCAACTTAAAATAACATCCATTATTCTTTTAAATAAAACTTCCGTGATGATTCCGTAATGTTCTTTAGGTTGCTTTTGATTTTATATATATATATATATATATTTGCTTCTGGTACAAGTGCAGGTGGGTCTTAGAAGCAAGTGCATCTTAAATGTCTATTTACCAACAGGAATTTGGAGTGACAAGGCCATGCCCACTAAGTATGCACATCTCATTCAACAAGGCAGAACATTCTGGACAAGGAAACTATCAACTATCCACAAATTATACTATCAATATACTGAAATTATACTACCATACTGAAATTGAAGGTAGTTTCCTATGTAGTTGCATTAAATAAGCATTCTTAACAGAAATACAGTATATTTTATATCTTATGCCTCATCCCATATGAAAAAAGAACCAGGCAATAATCCTATTTATTATGCTACAGAAAGAAAGAAAGAACAAAGTAAGAAAGGCAAAGTGATAAATCTAAGTGACTGTAAAGAGTAACAAAAGTAAGTTTGACTTAGCTCATTTGCATTTGTAGCATTTTTTATATTAAATGCTGTTTTTGCAAAGATTATATACTAGGTATATATGCAATACCATATTATATACTGGTAAATAGAATGATAATTGTGGTCCTGCAGTTTGCTATGTTTAAGTGCCCAGCAGAGTGATACAGTACCGCAGGTCGCAGAGGGTCACGGCTGCCTGGCCATGTGACACACTAATAACAGACTTCACAGGGTTCACAAAAGCTGTGGGAACCAAGTGACTCTGGGATTGAAAATTCAGATTCCCTGCTGTTTATTCTCAAAATGACAGATTGAGATTCCGAACATCAACAAGTGCATTATTTTTTGTGGTTGTGGATACTGACCATAATCCATGCTCAAGCGTGTATACATGAACCTATTAAAAAAATTATCTCAAGCACACCTCAACAATATGTATGAAAGGAAAAAGAGGAATGAGGCAATGCAGTCTGACCAGTCATCCGATTTTAACCCATCAGTGTTGCTCAAAAGAATGTTGAGAGATATCTCCAATTAGTTCATGAAATGTCTGGGAAGTCCTGGAACATGCAGAGCATCTCTGAAGGAGGAGCCTAGAACAACTGACTGCTTGTTTTTCTCATTTCTTTGGTCAAAATACACTTGGTTAGTCTTTATTATGTTAATTTATTGCAAACCAACAAGGAAAATAATGAATGTAATTTATTATTGACATTTTAAATAGCTAGGTTTATGTTTGACAATTGTCATTTATACAGTTAGCTCCAGTCTGCTAATTTGATTGGACAAGCAGTGTTCTAAGAGTGCTTGTTTCATATTGCACTGGGACATTTCACTGTGTGCATCACTCCGCTCATCTGTGTTTGCTAAATAAAATGAAAGTTTGAAACATTTGCTACCGTAGTGTCAGTGACATCATCAGCGGACAAGGCAAATGATACATTTTTCATGAATTATACATAACTGTTGACTTAAAATATGAAAGCTTGTCAGTTAAAGTGGAACAGGAAGAAGGGACACTAGATACCTGACACCAGATCCCTGATTTCACACAAAGCACTATTAACAGGACTGTATTAATCAATCTGAGATAGTTAGCAAGCTAGCTGACATGCTATGAAGTTTATAAAGCTATAAAGTATAAGGTATAGCTTTGGGACACATTTCTGCACATTTCGGCCATAATGTGTCCAAAATGTCAATTACTCAATATTACTTCATTGTTTATAGAATTGTTAAAAAGCAAAACTCACAGTCGTATTTAAACTGAATATTGGCATGACTTAGCTATGGCCAAACCACAGCCGTGCCAATACTCAGCATAAAAGTGCTCTTGCTTGAGCGATGTTGCTAAACATCATATATCGTATATCAATCTAACAGGTGTGTAAAGGCATATAAAGCATCACTGTTTTCATTCAATCATCCTGGTCAGGGCCACGGTGGGTCTGGAGCCTATCCCAGGAACAATGTGCAAGCGGTGTGAATACATGCTGGATGGGACACTTGTCCATTGCAAGGCTGGAGGATTGCAGATAAACTGTAAATATCTGTTAAAATCCATCTGGCAAATTCTTAGGCAAATCTTATTATGGAGGATTATTTGATGAGTATGTTTACTGTTGAAAACACTCACAGCATTTATACATTTCACTCCCAGGATCAGCACATGATTCATACACTGACAGAATCATATGTTCATAGATTTTATTCACATATGTAAGCAATGTATTGTTGTGGAAATAATTGGAAGGAGGAAATGATTGGTTGACTGTTATTTACCTATGATTTCCTTACACAGTTCAGCCTAATGAAGCTCACAGCTTTGTCTCCTAATCATCAGCATAATGAATATATTCTGCATGTGAACAGCCAGTTTGAGAGTTTTTCTTGACTCTGCTCCTGAATGCATACAATCTCATCTGCTGCACCATCAAGTGGAGGGAAAAAGTACAGCATTGACTTTAAACACCACTTGCTGACTCTCCTTATGTCACAATTTGACATTGCTCCAGTGTTATATTTAAAGTTTTTTTGGGCAGGAAATGATCTACATGCAGCGCTATCTGTTTAACTGCAAAAGGTGTTATTAATCTGCATGAAGGAGAACATTGTGTGCAAGTTTGAAATCTTCAAGTGAGATTTAAAAATGCACAGTTGTTAACAGCAGTGTAAGGATATCACAGTCCTGCTGAGATCAGCCGAAATGACTGAATAATTTCAACAAACTGAATATGCACTGTGGAATAAACTGTGTGACATTAAGATGATCTTTTCTGCTCATCAGTATACCTACATTTTCTTTTCTTTAACATCATAAACATTCACCTAAAAGTCACCACAGCATTTTATCTGAATCTGATTACATTAATCTGTTTGCCGATTAATTGCAAGACTGAGTAAGTGTTTTTCTTTCCTTCTTGTAAATGCTGATAAGATCTGAATAAGTACGTATAAGAAATGTTTAATAGTGTAATTTACCTTTTTTTTATATTAAATTGGTGTGAGACTTGCATGAATACAGAGTTGTAATTACTGGCTGCTGAAAGGAAACAAGAAAAACAAAACAGGTTAAAAAAATACAACATTTTTTAACACAGATGATGTGTTTAACACTAATTGATGGTGTTTATTGCAGAATCAAAGACAGTAGACGGGAATGTTGGAATATGTCAGAAGTGTCAATGATCTATCCACAAGAAATCTGTGTCACATTTGAGAATGTTACCACATGAGGCAAACATGGGAAGTGGCATTTTCCTATAAAGCAGAGCAATGGGTTTGAGTATGTTATTAGATTTGTCACTGAATTAAAAGGTCCCACACTGCTGGGAAATTTGGGTTGCCAAGAGACCAGTGTAAATAATTTCTCGGCAATCGCAACACAAACTGATATCAAACAGATATCTACTAGGGGTTGCATGACTGCAAATTTTTATAAATTGAGCAATAATTCAAAAAAGAAGTCGACTAGTTATTATGAAATGGACACTGCTATTTTTAGGTGCAGTTAAATGCTGATAAACTCCAGCTAAGAACATGTCAAACTGCACAAACTACACGTCAATGCTCTTTTTGGCTACCAGTTAACAATGAAAAGAAATAAATCTGTGCACTAAATGTGCCCGATATTAAATCTGTCTTTCATATATTATTTAAAGATGTAGTAATTCGTAAAATGGACTGATGTAGATGAACTCAGTTGAAATCTTTGATTCTTTGACTGAGCACAAACACCATGGAAGCTCATGTCCATCAAAAGAGTACTCCTTATACATGGCTCAAAGAAGCTTTACTTTACTTAGATAGAGGAGGCAATGTGTACAGCACTGTCTGGGAGATTTTTACATTGACTCATGAGTTAAACCGCCATGTTCATGGTCTCAGTAGTATCCGAAAATGAGTCTGGATAAGCCCGTGTGAGCTGGCATGCACCGCTGACAAGCTCTAAACTAGCAGAGTTGGACTGGACAGTGACATACATTTTGCGGCACCAAAAGTACTCTTTCTCACAGCCCTGCTTGCAATATAATTCACCATGCCACAGTGCAAGTATTTGTCTAAATTTTATTTATCTTTAAAGCGCAACAAACTATCCCCTGTGTTGTCTTAGATGATGTGTAGCTGACTGTAGAATTAGCTTCATCTTGTCTGATATATTTTCAGAATAATAAAGTATGTTTTGCTTGCTTTGTCATCTGCCTGTGTTTCTTTCCTTTCTGCCTCACTGTTATTTTTCTGCTGCATTTACTAGCTGATAGCTCTCCACAGCAACAACTAGCGAATGTATTAACTGACAAGTTGACTATTCTATGCAGCTCAAACTCTCTACCACACTTCAATTTGTTTGATATGGCAAAGGGATTAAAAGACTGTAGCGGCTTCTTATCCTCCTGAATATATGGCTGACCTTAGCTGCTAAACAGAGGAGGTAGAGAGAGGACTGAAGACATGCAGCTCTCGGGTGTAAAAAGTCTGACATTCGTGATCTTCTTCGTCAAAGTCGAAAATAAAAGTGATGGAAACAAGATTTGCTATGATTTGGGCATAACAAACAAGAACCTGATTTGTTTTGCTTTGCTTACAATCTCAAGCAAATGATTCTATCCAGCAGATGGATATGAGGTTTGCCTTGACACGTTTCCCTGTGTGATCTCCTTTTTGTCCCCCCTTTGCTCTCATAAATTTACAGATTACCAGAGCAGGGGGGGAGCAGAATGAGGTTGGAGGCCGTGTCTCTGCTGATATCCATTCCAGATGCTGGCTAGACTCGATGGAGTCAGGGCCATGGTACTGGAGCTGGATTTAGTTGTCTTTTCCTCCAGGTGTGATGCCTCATGCTGATTCCTGCACATGTTTTAGCGACCTTATCCAAACATATCGAGCCTAGGGATAGCGGCGCCTCCTCTCATATGCCTCCATACGAGCCCACCCACAGTAGTAGGGATCTGTTGCACAGCACTGCTACAGACACCGGTCTATTTGGCTCTTCCTGTCACCAGCATCATGCTACGGCCTGCCTGTCAAACACTTTCGGGACTTTATTAGCCTCAGAGAAGAAATAATCCCATTGAGTGCCTTTTTTTCCCCTATGTTTAATTCCACTCAAAGTCCTGGTTTTAGCCCCTGTTCACATCTGTAGCAACAGTGTTACATTTGACCTTCCAGTAGGTCATCTGAGCTATAGACCTGTCAGCCTAATTATTGCTGTTGCAATGTGAGCCTGGTCAACCCTCTTGTAGAGCATATTAAAGCTGTCACATTTTAAGCCTGCTGGGTATTTTACGATAATGTACTATTAAGTAATGGGGGTGGAGGTTTGGGAAAAGGGAAAAAAAAACCAAAGCCAAAATTTGCACCGTTACTAGAGATCATTAATGTCATAAATGTGGCATAGTTAAATAAAGAGAGACTTGGCAAAATGATGTCGCATTTACAGAATTTGTTCAGATGGCACGAACTCCAGGGACTTCCTGTTCTTTTTTTAGCAGTGTGCAGTTATGCAGTCATAAAGGATAAAAAAACATTCTTCAGATTCTTCAGATGATACTACAGAAAATGGCTCTACATACCAAACCTTACAACATGTGGTGGATAAATATTCAGTGACATCTCAATCCCTTCATCAAACATGAAAGGAAATCAGATATTAGAACTGTATAACTCTGTTGTTCAAGCTTGAGCACATACCTTAGAACATCGGTATTGTATATATGCCAAAACAGAACATGAAATCATCAATTCATTCGGCAGTATCAAAGGCTCACAATATTATTGCTTATTAATGTGTAAATCTCACTACTGTGAGGCTAGTGCTGTTTCACCATAAATCACCTGGAACTGTTTTCTGTGGTGTAAAATAATTACCAATGTGATAATTGATCATCATTCCACATGGATGTGCAATAGCACACAGATGACAACTGCAACATATTTTAGAGCCTTTTTTTTTTCAACAGCCGATCATGTGTTATTATTGTTATTATTCTGAATATTTCCACACAAAATCATTTCCATTTCCAAAACTTCATGGATTCTTTATAGAAAGTTGTTGAGCTAGAAGTGATCTGTCATTCCTGCCTCTTTTTTTGTTGTTAGTTTGTTTTGCATTTTTGTTATAGGCTGTAGAATATTGACTGGACTGTCTTAAAGGTTCTCTGTAATGAATGCCGGGATGCATTTCTATTTATTTAACTAGTAGTTAGTGATGCTTGTAGACTTTGTAGAACCAAAAGTTCTGCTCTTATCCAACTCTGGACATATGTTAATAATTCCAAATGAAAAAAAAAAGAGTACTGGGAAAAGAAGCTAGAGATAATTATATGTTGAACTATCAAGATCCCACTACAAGTAAATATTATTGTTCAAAGCTCATTGCAAACATGGGGCAGGGGATTATCCTAAGAGCTTTCAGATGGTACCAAAGACTCTGAAAAGACACACGACATCGGAGACACGTTCTGAATGGGTTCTGACTCCATTGTCTCGGTCCAAGTATGGAGAGACCAAAACCATCAGCATCATTTCCAGTCAGTGCTGCTGACCGACATTAAGAGCGTCTAGCTGGAGCCTAATGCAAAAAAAAGGAATTTGGACCCTTATAGGGCCCCGGAGCTGGTATTAATTTCTGGTGCCTATTGGCCTGCATTCCCTGGCATTCTCTAACACTGTTTTTGTAAAGGAGTGTTACTGGAACGTTGGATAGCAGATCTGGACTTGATAATCAGTTCTGTCCAGATCTGCCAGCATCTGTACCAGATCTTACAGGAGAGTTGAACTATTGGGGAGAATGAAAGCATTCTGAAAATCATTAATCATCGCCAACTAAAAATGAGGCAAAGTTAACAACGTGTTGCTTTCTGACATGAGTGATTGTACATGCCTGATACCACAGCCTCATGAACCTTTGTGAAGCTTTAGAGAAGTTTGTCATCATCAAAACGTTTATAAACTATTCAGGTTAAGGGGAGATGAATGTGATGAAAGGAAAGAGCTGTCCAAAGACAAACATGAAATCAGTGTTACTTTCTTGTAGATGACTTGGAATCAGTTGTTCTACAGAAATGATTCATACATTTTCATTTCCTTATTTAAGATCACAATCACTACAATCACCATCCTACAACACTCTAAATAACACCCCCAAGCGTTTACTTGCCTTTCCACCTCTAACTGTTCCAACGTTGTGTGAACCCTTCTTCCCAAAGCTAATGTGTTTCTTATTTGGGCAGATAGAAGGAGGAGAGCGAAATGACTCATGGCACACAAGCTATATATCATAATACAGCACTCCAGGGAGACTGAGTGCTTCCAGCAACATTCACTACAGTGCTGTTAAAAAGTGTCAACTTCGGCCGGCGTGTGTGCTGCTGACGCTCCTGATCCGGAGTTGATGGAGGAATATGCGGCTTGGAAATTCCAGTGGTTTGGGAGACCACAGTTTCTAGGCAATAGGCAAACGATACTAATGAGGAAATACATTGCCTGTTTCAGATGCCAAGTGATTTTCAGCTCATCAAAATATCTTGCGCTAAGACTTTAAAATAAATAGAAATGCTTGTGGGAGTGCTTAATATACTGGCATGTGAGACAACTTCATAAAAGTTTTGTAGCAAATAGCTTACATTTTCACACATGCTTAATGTGTATCCGTGTTAAAATGTGCATCTATCTCACATATTAATGGTATTTTTAGTGGGCAGCGTGGTAGTGTAGTGCGTAGTGTTGCTGTTTCACAACTCCTTTGATCTTGAGCTCAGGGTATTGTGTGTGTGGATTTCTTCCAGGTTCTCCAGTTTTCTTCTGCCTCCCAGAAACATGAATGTCAGTGGATTGACTATGCTAAATTGTTCATAACTGTATATAAGTGTACAAATGTGTGACTGGCATTTCATCCAGGGTGTAATCCCTTTTTCAGCCAGTGTTTCTGGGCTAGGCTCCAGATCCATCAAAACTCTCAACAGAATCTAGCAATTACAAAAGTTGAATGAACATGAAGATGGTCTTCTTAGACCATTGCCTATATACAAGTGTGATGATATGCTTTCTGGAAACTAAAAAAAAAAAGTTGGTCATTCTGGTCAAGGGGTCCACCAAATGTTTTAAATTTACATTTACATTTATAGCATTTGGCAGATGCCCTTTTCCTTTTCTTTCTTTTTTTTTTAAATATTAAAGAGAAGAATAAGCGCTAGTCCAAGTACTTCCGAAAGAGGTAGGTCTTTAGTCGTCGTTTGAAGACCCCCAGTGCCTCAGATGTTCGGACATCAATGGGAAGTTCATTCCACCACCTAGGTGAAAAAACAGAGAAGAGTTTAGATGCATGTCTTCCTTGCGCCTTGAGAGATGGATGAACCAGTCGAGCAGTGCTGGAAGATCGGAGAGAGCGTGGTGCAGTGCGGGGTGCTTTGAGGTAGGAGGGTGCAGGTCCATTTTTGGCTTTGTAGGCAAGCATCAGTGTTTTGAATCTGATGCGGG
>JAQQZR010000005.1:15869157-15914744 GCA_030068235.1 Notoglanidium macrostoma
GTGTGTGTGTGTGTGTGTGTGTGTGTGTGTGTGTGTGTGTGTGTGTGTGTCTGTGTCTGTGTGTGTGTGTGTGTGTGACTCCCTAAGGAGGAGTGCATCAGGGCACCACTTTAGGCCCACCAAAGATGACCGTCATAAAAGCTCTACCAAAGATTCATGGTGAACCTAAAAACAGCTTTACCCTTTTCTCATCCACTAGAATAAACCCAAGCACTCAAAGCAAGCCTAATGCTTCATTAAGTGCAATAGCGAATCATTAAAAGAATTGCAAGTTTATACATTTTACCATTGTAAGAAACCATATATGGTGTCTCAGCTGCAATCACATTTTCCAATGTTGGCAGGTATGTTAACAATGTTTCACTTACAGCTACATTTGGATCCTTGAACTGACTGTGGGAAAACGTAACACTAACAAATTCAACTTATTTGCTTTCATTTCCCTTATTTGGCTTTCACGAGCCAAATGTAAACAAATAGCAAAAGAAAACTGATTACCAGTTAAGAATTTGAGCAAATTTCAAACCCATTCAGTAACAGCCAAACGATGCTTTAGACAGTAAGGCATGTGCTGTATATACTTTGTCATGGCACTGCCAAGAACTAGTGTTTTATTTACAGCAGTTCCTGATTGTGAATTTAAATCCCTGCTCACCTGGACCCTCTGTTTTTGGATGCCCTTCTCTAGTTGCCTTCATCCCTCTGCCCCCAGCCCCATCTAGCTAACAATAACAAGAGTCATTTAGCACTCTGAATCACAGGGATGAGAGCCAAGGTGGGCTCTGTGGTGCGCAGTCCTTTTACTCCTGTCTAGGCCTCTGCTCTCCACAGTCCTGCCCTAACACACTTCAAAAAACCCCATTGTTGTGCCCAGAGATAAGGATGGGCCGTTTGGTCTGCAGGCCGTCTCCAGAGGCGCCACAACTATCTCCTCTATCTCCCCCTCTCGAGAACCAACATTCCAGCCAGCACAGACCCACAGCACATAGCCTAAAGATTTATGTTACAGTAACTTAATAGGCCGTGTGATACACATACACTCACACACACACTTATCTCTGACTTGTTCTTCTCGTAATCGTTCACTGCCTCTGTTGTTCGTGTTTGATGTGTGGCTCTCATAAACCGCATGTGTGGGTTGAGCGGCAGTTGTTTTTTCATTGTACTTGCAACTGTTCTTACAAAACATTCCTAAGTACGGATAAATACGTTTCATACCACAACACTGTTGAATTCTTCATTCTGATTGACTGATTTTCTGTATTAGCAAGGCTTGGACAGTAGTTCCAGCGGCATCACACGGTTTTATATTAACATGTATTAATGTACGTGTTCAAATGTTAACATTTCTATAGTAACAACTTACACATATGGACTTGTATGGTAGGTGCTAGACATATACAGGTTAAAAATGTGTGTATTTGGTACGGTGAAAGTTTCTGTGAGGTACTGTTTACTTAGCATTTCTTGGAAGGAGTCCCCAGTGTTAGTACTTTGGAACAGTCAGAGGTAGAGCTGTAACTTTAAATATAGGTAAGAGTCTTCAGGACAGACTGCTGACCAGTTTCTACTGGAATTACCTTGTTTCGCAGATGTTCCACAAACAACCTGAGTCACTTCTAACATTTTTCCACATCCTGATGCTTGATTTAAAGATTACCGGAAACATTTGACCTGTACCTACATGGTTCTATGCGTTCTGCTGCTGCCTCATGATTGGCTGATTAAACATCTGCATGAATAAGCAAGGGTATTCCTACTAAAGTGGCCAGGGATAGTATATACATGCATATGCATGAGTAATTAATTTTACCTCAAAACATTTTGTATGATTTCGATTGTCTAAACTTGGATGACTTACCAATTAATTATCTAGCTACCAATCTACTCACATGATACCCACAGCTAGCCAAACTCCCCAGCACTAACATTGGCTATGGAAGTTCAGTTATCTAATTAGCTAGTTGGGTGGTATGGTGGTGTAGCAGTTAGCACTGTTGCCTCACAGCAAGTAGGTCCTGGGTTTGATCCCTGGGTTTTCCAGTGCAAATTTTGCATGTTCTCCCTGTGATGCATGGGTTTCCTCTGAGCACTACAGTTCAACGACATGTAGATTAGACCAACTGGCTACTCTAAATTGCCCATAGGTGTGAACATTGACTCCAGCCTCCCCTGTGACCTGCAGTGGATAAGCAGCATAGAAAAGGATGGATGGATAGTTAGCTACTTGACAAACTAGCTTTTTTGCATAATAATATAATGACTGTATAAAAATGTTGACTAACTTCATCATTAGTCATGATGTAATATAAAAAAAACCATTGACCCACATCACTTACTTGTGAGGAGCGTGTATTGACTGCCAGTCACTCAGAACTGCTGGTCAAGTTTGGACAAAAGAATCAACAGCTTTGGCATGAAACATATGCAGAAATAATTATGCTTTAGATTATATAAAGTTAAAGGAATGGTGGTTCAGTTAATGACAATTAGCTTGTTTGCTAGGTAAAGTTAGGAAATTAGCAAAAGCAATGTCTATCATGCAATGTTTCCTTGAAGGTATGCAGGGGTTGTACAATTATCTCACAAATAAAAGTGTGCTTCTTAGATGTATCAGCTGATGTTCTCTCAGGCTTGTTCTGTTTTTAGTTTAACATTCGAAATCCATTGACATTCTGTTCAAAGCCTGAGTAGAAAGCACATTGTGATCACTTTAATTCATAACCTTGATTGTGGAAACACAACTAGATCCGGGCTACAAAATGAAAAAGATACCCAGGGGAAAAATTCATTTGTGCATCAGAGCCTGGCAGGATAGTCTGAAAAACCATAAGACCATGTGTATCCAGAAACTGATAAATGCAAATTCAACAATATGAAAATGCCCACTTTAAATCTACAAATGCAAGGTATTTTTTAGTGTACACTTGTGGATTTCTTGTCATTTATTAGCAATGTGAACTATATACTGTATAAATATCAGAGAAAAATATTTGTGAAATCTACAAATGCATTTGTGAATCTGTGAATCTGTGGACTTACAGTCACATACAGTCAAACACTTTTTATTGCATGAAGTTCTCTTGAAAGCAAAAGCAAAATAAACTTTGACTAAATTTTACCTTGAAAATACTTAAATTTACTTCTATTTGGTCAATATGGCCAAATATTTCCTACTCGGATAGGAGTGTGTGTAGGTCAGATTTAATTCAGACAGAAAGTGTCAGATGAACATGCAATACAAGCTCTCAGATATGATAAAATAAAATAAAATTAGAAGCAACATGTAATACCTTGCAACTGAAGCTGCAAAAATAAACAAGCAGCTTACATATTAAAGCTCAACACACTGTAAACTTAAGTTTACAATTGTTAATTGTATTTCAACATACATATTACAACTATTTTTTCTCAGTGGACTTTTATCTGACATTGAGATTGTGGCACAGCTAAAGGCAAATGAGGCAACCAGAAGAGTGTGCGTCGTAAAAAGTTGATGATGAAAGAAAAGAAGAAAAAAAAAAAAAAAAACTCTTGCGCACACATGGCACACTCCAAGCTGTCGAGAGTTGTCAAAGCACGACTATCTATAGCCCGTCTATCGCACCCACGTCTTCTCAGCATCTTCTGAACATGTGTGGACCCCTAGGAGGGCTCTTGTTCCCCTCCCTCCCTCCACAGTGATCAAACGGTGAGAGTTTGCAGGCCTGGCAGTGCATTCTGTCTGCGGCAGCACACTGAGCTTCGCACCCTGGGAGGTGGTAGAGGAAGAGGAAACAGCAGGACAAGGCCCGGTCGGAACGCAGAGCCAGCGGGAGGACAGCAGCCCACCTCTGGGTAAACGTCAGGAAAGCGAGGGCCCAGGGCTGAGCTGATAATAAAGATGAAAGCAGAAAGCGTCAGGGAGGCCTGTTCACACTCTGCCTGAGGCGTCCAGTCAGCGCACACCTTGGACCTGTTTATTAGACTGGAGAGCAATGTTCTTTTGTCTTGTACTGGTGTGGCAATTGTGTCTGAGTCTGATTTGTAAATATAATGTTTTATATGATTTAGGATTTAGGAGTCTAAATTCAACACTCATACACATCTGCGAGGAAATAAAATATCCCTGTTTAGCCATGATGCTTTTGCTACCACTTTTATTTTTTTTTTCTTTTTATTTGCATTGCTTTCTCTAGATTAATAGAATTTCTGCCCCTGATTTATGTTATGCTTTCAAGATCTGGCCCTGAGAAAAGATTGCATGGTGAGATTCAGATTTAATAGTGTGTGTCAGTTCACTGTGGGTAGCCAATTATGAACAAATTTGGAAGGAATGCTGTCAGGCGCTCCTGGAGATTGAGTGACATTAGAAGCACAGGGCCAATGTTCTTGTGTCAGAGCAATTAGCATTCACTAAAGTAGCCATGCTAGGCCAATTAGCCTTAGATACCAGCAGACACAATCGTCTCTAGCCCCAATTCCACTTGACTGGTCACTACGCTGAACCAGACCCTGAACTGTTTCCAAGAGAAGATGAGAACAATTTGACAATAAAGTCAAAATGGTCAAAGGCATTCTACGGCTAAAAAGATGAATCAGTAGAGGATGAAGAAGACCAGGATAATGAGAAGTCAAACCCTGAAATAAAATCCTCAGTGGTTGAATACATAAAATTAATACATTATTACGAGGTGTGGTTAAGCTTGCAGATGTGATAACCAATCCAATCGCCTGCTCTCATTGTCTGCGTAATGATACACAAAAACACTGCAAGTGAAAAACAACAAATTACTGTTCATTTTCTACGTAAATGCTCTATGTAAAAGCCGTGACTCCAGCAACGGCAGCACATGACCAGAGACAGCGTGACAAGCAATATTTGAATTGAGATTTTTGTACTTTTGTGCAAGTTCGAGAAAAGTGGTAAAGTGACAAATCCAAATTACTGGCGCCAGTGAATTCTTTAGACCAATCAGACAGCCATGTTAACTGCTGTCCTCTTTATCTTCAACCTTCACAACTTTATTCCTACCCATTCATTAGCAGTTGGTGCTCTAAAATGGATATAGCCATGAGTATGAACTTTACAGGATATAAATTTTTGTCTGCTATCATCTCATGTCACTGTGTGACTTGATGATTGCTAATGAGAATGCTGGGTTAAGGATTTTATATCATTTTTCAGCAGCGCAATAATCAGCTGTCTGTCAGCAAAAACCACAAATACTGACCGTTACCTTTGACACTAGAGCTGATGTTCATATTTTAACAATCATGTAATAGATTTGTATATAAATGTGCATTTTTTTAAATGCCAAACTCCAATCATGCATTGGGTTAAATATCAGGCTAATACAAATAGTGAAATGCATTAAAGAGAAAATGCGCATAAGGTATTTGAGAAATATAGAGAGAATGGAGCACAGTTCATAAGCCACTAACAAAGAGCAGATTTTTTCCCATCGGCATAGGTTTCCCGTTATTAACACTAAAATACAAGTTTCTTTGCAAAAAAGCGATCTCTGCCACATCTGTTTTTAACAAATTGCTCCATACCGCAGGAGAATTAAAACCCTGTGCCCAAGAGCTTTATCCAGTTAATCTGCTTCACGCCAGCTCAGCACAGTGAAAAACAATTTTAGATGCTCAGAGTTTTATATACAGTGGATATAAAAAGTCTACACACCCAGGTTAATATGGCAAGTGTTTGTGATTAAAAAAATGAAACCAAGACATATCATGTCAAAACTTTTCCACCCTCAATATGAAATTAGTATAAAAATTAAGTGGAAAAAAATAATAGGAAAAATAAAAAAGTTACAAAATTCAACATAAAACTTACGGTTGCATAAGTGTGCATTTCTTTTTATAATTAGTGATGTAGCTGTGTTCATTACATTCAATCTCATCTTCAAATATAATGTCATCAGTTAAATTATTCTGATTAACCACAAATAAAAATCAACTGTTTCTGTAGAACTTTCTTCACATCTTCTTGGTCTTCAAAGAGCTTACAAAGCAGGTGTGGTATCTCACTTATCGAAGAGCGATGATTAGGAGAGAGTTATAAAATAATTTCCAAAACATTTCCAAAATCTTTCCAAGGAACACCATGAAGGCAATGATCAACAAGTGCAGAAAATGGAGCACCGCAGTGACATCACCAAACAGGATGGCAAAATTGACAAAAGAACAAGACAAAAACGTACCAGGGAGGCTGCCAGGAGACCTACAGCAACATTAAAGGAGCTGCAGGAACATCTGATCTGAAGGTCCGATTTTCTCTGCATGTGTCAACAATCTCTCATACTCTTCACATGTCTGGGCTTTGGAGTATGTTAGCTAGACAACAAAAAAACAAAAAAAAACAAATGTCCAAGTCCACTCTGAACTCTGAACCAAAATGTGTTATGTCTGATGAGAACAATTCTAAAAGGTATAATAATACCATAAGTCCAAAAGTAAAAAAAAAAAAAAAAAACCCTGAGGTGCAAAAAAACTCAAAAGAACACAATACCCAAGGAGAAACATGGTGGTGGCAGCATCATGCATCAGGGCTGCTTTTCTTCAGCCAGACCTGGAAGAAATCATGAATAGCTACAAATACAATCGATTTTACTTCAAAACATGCACGTGTCTTCTAGTAAGCTGAAGATGAAAAGGAATTTCACCTTTCAGTATGACAATAACCAAAACATACATCCAAATCAACAAAGGAATGGCTTAACTAAAAGAAGATCAAGGTTTTTGTATGGCTTAGCCAGAGCCAGACCTGAATCCAACTGAAAATCTGTGAGGTCTCCTGAAGCGAGCTGTGCACCCTCACAATTTGACTGCATGGTAATTTTGCCAAGTCAAGTATTGCTGATAGAGTCTTACCCCAAAAGACTGAGTCGTGTAATAAAATCAAATGGTGCTTCAACAAAGTATTAGTTCAGGGGTGTGCATACTTAAAACTAGCAAAAAAAGTTTTGGATGATTTTGCACTTTTTTTGTATACTTGAAATACACATTAAAGGTGAAAAAAGATCAGACACGATTTATCCTAGCGTCATTCTTTTAGTTCAGAAAAACCTGCCATTTTTACAAGGGTGTGTACACTTTATATCGACTGTATGTCTGTTGAGATCATCTTTATAAGCATAAAGACAGGGCATAAAGATTGATGTGAGAGAAAATGTGGCAAGAATTCTGGAAAAATTTCGGCCCTCTTGTGAAGTGCAGAACTGACTAATAATGCAGCTGTTATTTTCTCAGCGTTGCTATTGCTGACTATTATGTAAATAATTTTGTGCTTTTCAGTTAAATTAAAAAATATAAATATTAAATTAAATAAATTCAGTTACACGTGCAAAAACTAATGTGTGTGCATTTTAACGGTCTCACAGCTGGAGTGGATTTAAACACTTGGTAAAATCGAAGCTAATGTGTTAGTATTAAGAATTTTTTTTTTTTTTTGCATTAAAGTGGGGAGGCATAAGACACACACATTTTAGGCTAAAAATAGGCTTAGAAAATCTCAAAGCGTCACAAGATTTTGAGTATTATTCCCCCTTTTGCATCACTCCACCCATGTCAGCACAACACTTCAATTTATATCTACGCAAAATAGCAATAGTGCACGAAATGCAACAAAATTGGCTAGCACCCAACCAAAATTAGCAACACACCACCATTCACCAACAAATTATGCTTTGCTTTGGTACATAAAAAGAGCCTATGGTGTTGTATATTTATATTAAAACTTTACAGAGCAAATAAATTTTGTATATACAAGTCAGTGTTACAAGTCTGTGCACATGAAAGGAATACATAATAGCAGTAAACTTTTCTGACCTCATAGCCAGAGGGCCGATAGGCTGCCGGGTGTGGACAGATTGCTAGGGCATGTGAGACACACTTTACAGCCGGTGGACGAGAGCGAGTGAGAGAGAAAGTGAGAGAGAGCACCCTGGAGGGAGCAGGAAGCACGACAAGGTTAATGTACTATGACAGACAGGAGCCAGCAATTCTCTTTAATGTCGTCCCATTAGGGCGCCCCTGGTGCAGGCATCTTTCGCATCTTTCCTTTAGGAGCCTCGCTGCCAACAACTGGTGGGGGAGAAAGCAGCGGACCAGCTGCCAAACATGACATTTGCTGGCTAGGGCCACTGAACCCCAGCAGGTGACATCTGTGGAGCAGCCTCCGCTCTGCCTTTCATCCCTCCATCTCCCCTCGCCTGACGGTGGAACGGGTACCTGTGCTGGGCCTCTGGAGATGAGCAGATGATTGTGCTTGGTCTCCGTGCCCCAGCTGGGGCCTGCGCATAGCCACGGGGCCCAGGCGACCTGCGTGATGAGGCTTCCAGCAGCAACATCTGCACCCACGGCCGCTTTTGTCTGTCTCCCCCATCAGCCCAGTGCTTTTCAGAAGCAGCAGCTGCATTAGAGGGAGAACGAAGGCTGCCGCAGCGTGAAGTTATTGCTTCATAGCAGGGTTTTGATCAAATATGTATGAACACATTGGGGGGATATGAATCAAACTAGACCATCGGAGTGCTGAGATTTCCATGTCCAATCATCTGGAGTTATGGACACACTTGTACTGTGTATTTACTTGAAATAAAATAAGGCATTTTGGCACTTGTAACAGAAGTCGGTTGTCAGTACTATGAAACATTTCATAGTAAATGCTTCCATGAAGATGAGTATCTACTTGCATCAGAAAAGCATATAGCGTTTCACCTCCCAATTGCTAAAACTTAACGTGTAAGAAATTAGCATGAAACAAATGCTGAATAAAAAGAAAATCATTTTAATCAGTCTGTCTGAATCATTCAGCTTGCCCAGCAGCATGCTTAGCATTAAGAGAAGTGACAGATTTGATTTGGGTACACTCGTCTTCCCAACGTGCAGGGCAGACATGACTAATCTCAGCCTGCCATCTGGTTAAAGACACAGCCGCTGCTGCCACCTGCCTCTTCCGTGACTCCTCACCGCTTCTCTCACTGCAGGGACAGAGCTGCAGGGGTCAGAGGTCAGCCTAGGGACCTGTGGAGAAAAGCTGGTCCTGCTGCTGTGAGGTCACACCTCCCCTGTGGCAGGCTGAGAGACATGAAAACGGATGGTGCCTAGCCTCGGGGAATCGGCAGTGAAGTGTTGGAGCTTGTCTTGAAGGTATGAGGACCTTTGGATGAGTTTGTACTGTTCTCAGTTATGCAGTTTTGGAATGGTGGTCTTATAGAATAGCTTTGATATGCATAGATATTTTACACACTACATAAAATCCAAATATTTTGGGTTGGTGAGGTAAAACTGTCATCGTGCATGCTCCAATCTTTGCATTGATCTTGCAACGATGATTCATCTGATGAAATATTTTTCACACAAAGCGTATGTTTAACACACACTAACAGTAAGCAGTCTGTAGTGAGTAATGTCCATGGCGCAATTCGCAAGCTACACAGTAGTGCTCTTTGTTCTAACGTTTGGCCTTGTGGATGATTTAGAAAGACAGGATTCTTTAGCCTGTTGTGCCGATTTGGCTGGCATTGTTAATTTTAACCACTGGGCCATACCTAAAAATCTTAGGGAGGTCTGAATGTGCCAATGTAGGGTGAGTGGATGCAGGAACACTGGTGAAATTGGGTTGGGTTGCTATGGTATGCCAGTGCATTATTAGAGTTTTCACTGAAAAAAAATGGTGATTTAGAAGACCATAATATGAAAAAAAAAAAAGATGCATTGTTTTAAAAATAAATAAAGTTTTTAAGCTAGAATCTGTTCCCTTATGGAAAAATCACATAGGTTTAACATATGGACAATATGTAAACACATGAAAATCATATGAAGGTGAATTTCACCATGTTATGACCTGAAATATATACGTGACAACATGTGAAGGACTTATCACGTGAGAAATTCATATGTGAAAAAGAAAGAACCATGCACTATTTCTAACAAATGAGTCATGTTTAAAAACCACATATTAAAAATTTAAAATTGAAATGTGAAAAATATCTGAAACATAACCTCATATGTAATGTTGAGTATTTCTATGTGAGGTTCATGCATCGAGTATGTGCATACGAATCAAAGGTCTTAAATCCACATGTTACTCAGTTAAAAAAAAAACCTTTCTGAATGACACTTCCTAACAACTGGACTTCATTTAATTTGCATTTTAACTAAAGACATGCAGGGTCTGAAGGGGCTAGCATTTTTCCTTTATTGTTTACAAAAAATATATTTAAAAAATTGGTTAGATATAGGGCGTGGCACGGTGGTGTGGTGGTTAGCACTCTCGCCTCATAGGAAGAAGGTCCTGGGTTCGATCCCTGGAGTGCCTTTCTGCGTGGAGTTTACATGTTCTCCCCGTGCATGTGTGGGTTTCCTCCGGGTGCACTGGTTTCCTCCCACAGTCCAAAGACATGCAGATTAGGTCAACTGGCTACTCTAAATTGCCCATAGGTGTGAATGCGAGCGTGTGTGGCTGTTTGTCTGTGTTGACCCTGTGGTGGATTGGCGACTTGCCCAGGGTGTACCCCGCCTCTAGCCCAAAGTCTGCTGAGATTGACTCCAGCTTCCCCGCGACCCAGACGAATAAAGCGGTGTAGATAATGGATGGCTGGATGGGTTAGATATAGTACTCTTAAGGGTCCTTTGCCTTCCTTTTAACCTTCTACAACGGAGTTCTTCCATATCAGAAAAGGTTTTACATACAACCCTCAAGGTACGAACCTTTGAAAAACACTCAAACAACCCATTTAAAAAAAAAATATTTTCTAATTTGTTTAAAATATTCTAATTTACTGCTCCAAGACAATGTTGAGCAACATAGACAATTATATACGCATGGAAAATGTCTCATTTACGTTCAGTTAATTCTATCAGCACAAAAAAAGCATTGAGAGATAATTAATGAGCCTACTTTCTTAATCCCAAAAGGTAACCGCTTTGCTGTATGACATGAACACCACCCGCTTTAAATACAAACATGTGGCAAGTGTGGAGGGGGTGAATGATCCCGCCGAGACCAAATGCAATTATGATCATCAATGATAGGTCTCATTCTCCTTCAGTGTCTGCAATTAAACTCCAACTGCTGGGAGCTGCCCTGACCCAATAAAGTAGCCCTTCACAGCTCCCGCTCGGCACACGCCGATTATAGCAGCCCACTGGAATTAAGGAGGAGTAATTATTTATGCCATATGCTTACAGGATATTTTTAAATGCCAAAAATCATAGCTGACATATAAAAGGGTTCGATCCTTGACCCTGGTATATGGCTTTGAGCTAAGACTCTAATGCTGCCTAAAGTCTTCCTAAAACGAAGCCTTGAGACTCTCTCTGATAAAGATGCAAACAAATGCAGAAATACATGACATGCTTTGCTTATATTTTATGCTTAACTGTGCACATATTAATGTTTTTGCATTTGGGAATGTTTGTTCACTTTAAAACCATAACCTCATATGTCACACACACTGAGTGTGAATGTGAACACATCAGCTGATGTTGTGATGTGAGATTTCTGCACCGTGTTTTGCTGATGTCTCTGCACTGTGTGTATGTGTAAATATGTGTAAATATCTAATTAGGTGAATTTATGCTGAGTTTTAAAGTCATGTGTTTCTTATTTAGTGTATAACTTAAATCAATTCAAGTCTATCTATCTATCTATCTATCTATCTATCTATCTATCTATCTATCTATCTATCTATCTATCTATCTATCGAATGATGATTACGAATGATGACACTTTTTTAATTGTGCCATTAATGCAATTCCAGAAAGTCCTTATGTGATTAACATCCAAATCTGTGTATGACTTCTATGACAAGCTGCAATGTCATATACACCAACACCTTAGTGAAATAGCCAGCAGGACATTTCACTGCCATGTTTCTGGTCCAGGTAGAAATCATTGCCACATGGCTGAAATTCCCAAGTGTTGCTGGGCTACTGCTGGCTATCGAGGCGTGCTTGTGTGTGTGTGTCTGTGTGTGTGTGTGTGTGTGTGTTTGGGGGGGTAGTTGTAGTGGTGGTGGTGGTGGGGCAGCATTCTCTATGGTGACGATCTCCCCATCCCTCAGAAGCCTGCGTGTTCGTAGCGTCCATTAGTCATAATGGCGTGGAGCCGTGCCGCTCCGCTGTGCTATCTTGAAGCAAAATAAAGGAAGCAGGTGTGGGCAGGAAATTAATGTAAATCCATCAGCGTTCAATTAGGCCTGCACAAAAAAAAGGAGGAAGAACATCCAAACCAATAGGGCCCACCTTCTTTTGTATGAATGCAGGCTGCCTTTCATTCCATCCATCTCTTTGTATCTGCAAACAAATGGAGCTAACTTTAATTATGAAAAAATAGTTGTATGAATTTATCCAGGTGCAGCTCCCTTTTTTTCCTTTTTTTTTTTCGGCCGAGCAGCCGTGCTGGTGGGTTTCTCCATTAGGCTGACAGCATGGTGGTGGGTATAATTCGTGTGAGTGCCTGGAGGTGCAGAGAGCATTGGCCCTTAGTGCACAGCCCCAAAAAAGCACTCTAACCTAATTTGTTTCTAATTAAAAAAAAAACAAACTCACAGGAAGTACACCTGCCATAGTTCTGGCCGTGCTGGTCCGTACCAAGGTACAGAATGTCATTTTGTTCTTGAGCACTTCACAGGATAAGTACATTTACTAGCTTTACTCTCCAGATGATATTTTTATACATAAATTAAAATTAAATCAAACTAAAATCAATTAACCCTCTGTGTACATGTACAGGTGCATCATAACATCAGTACTGATGTTATTGTGGGATATTTAGGATGGATACCATCCTGGTAAGCATGGTTTAGTATAGTGATTGCATTGTAAACATCATTAAAAGCTCTAATACACTTGTAGCACTAAATGACAAAAGGAAGCTCATTAAGTCTGACACAAGCATGAATGAGCTACACTTTGGCTGTACGTAATGCTGATTATCAATTAACACATGACCTCAGCTAAGGAAAAGGTCCATTTAAACAAGAGAGATGGTGAATGAAAATGAGAGTATCCGATTTTGATCAGCATGCTGCTGTCATTGCAGTCATTGGTATTAGTGCAAATAAACCAGTAGAGGACTGGCAAAGTTTCAGTGCTGAGGTCAGTGTTAGTGCAAAACTAGCTACACATATTTCACCCATCTCCTAAAAAGTGGGGTAGGTGTATAAGAGACAGAGGGATACTTACAAACTTTCAAATCCAATACTTTTATTACTTTGTTACAATTAATTTCTAGTTAACACATACTGAAATTTAAAGTACATTTTCATTTATGTGAAAACATAAATGGCTTGTTCAGCAGTATTTGTTTATTAAGTACAATAATTATAATGAATTTAACAGGCACTGTTGAATTCTCATAACAGATTCGTCAGAAAGTGTTAATCAATTTTTTATAACAGAATGACTCTGACAGTAGTGCCAACTACAAGGCACAGGTATATAATTTTATATATAGTATATTATTTATTATTATTATATTATATTATATTATATTATATTATATTATATTATATTATATTATATTATATTATATTATATGATTAATAATATAGTATATTATTGTTTATATAATAACAGATAATTCACAGACTCCAGACAAACACTCCACATAATCTAATTAAAAGTTTTATTATCAATGAAAAACTTATATAGTAAAGTTTTCTGTTTGGCGATTTAGCATTTTATTTTATTTTTTCATTTAGGATTTGATCAGTGAGCAGTTTCACAATAGTATGCACACTGAGTGCTTTGTAATAGTAGGTTGTCCAGCACTATAAATAATCAACTTCAGTGTGCTAACAGCATAACGCCATCCCTCTGTTGGTTATTTTCCTATAACAGCACTCCCTGTTGTATTTTATTCCTTATTTAATATAGAAATTACAAGTGATACCTTGCAAATTGAATATGTATGTTTTTAGAAACTAATACGAAACACACCAAGTATAGTATCAGCACTTGATGATAAAATGTGGAATAGCAGTGTTAATTCTAAAAGCAGCTTCAGTAAATACATCTGGCAGAAAAGAGTACTATTAACAAATGATACTGTTTACAAAAATAATTTTTTGGTTACTTAAAGTCATGTGTAAATATTGATAATAACTGTATACCTGGAATTTTGTCTTATGATTTTTTGTTTACACTTAACCACAAACATGATGTAATGGTACAGTATATGTGTTGTTATATCTTATATCAGGTTACAGAATGAGGACACCACTCAGATCACATAATGGTTGTCTCATCGAGGGCATTTGTGTAAGCTGAGCCTGAATGTGCCTATTTACATCCACCATCTCCATCCATGAAAGAGAGGGTCACTCCATCTGTCACGGTTTATCAATTGACAAATTCCCACCGGTGGTAATGGTAAGTCTGTGGCTGCCGGCTATTGCATTAGCTAACAAGATAGGAGCTTGTTCCTTTAACGCATCACTTCCTGTGACATGCTGTCCTAGCAGTGGCAGGTTAGACAGCTTGGGACAAAAGCTTTCTGCAGTGCATGGGAAATGTTAGCTGGGATATAAGCAGGCTATTAGGACTGCGAATGGTGTGAGCAGTGGATGCCAGGGCAGTGACTCTATGTCCTTTATGTGCAGTGCTTCATTCGTGAAAATCCTGGCTTTTCACCAAGCACATATAAACAAATATGAAGAGGCTGTAGAACATATATAATTGCTGGTTTTACAATTTTTCCTTTCCTTCATAATTTTCATTCTCTGGTATTTTTAAGTAAAAAAAAACAGTTATGCTGGTGTCGTGTCCACATGAAAAATTCGTGCACCCCTCTACAACATTGATCTTTGGGATATTACCATGAAATGGGGCCATAATGAAGACAGAAGCTGTAAGAGAAAGATGGTGGTGATGGTGGAGGAGCCTGTTTGGCACACTTTAGCTGCTCGAAGAAGGAGTGGGTCAACTTCTTGGCAGAGAAAGTGCAGTGTTGCTATGGCAATGGGAGATTCTGTCTCTTTCTCTTTCTCTGCCCGTTGTCCCAGGTTAAGGGCGCCATCATCAGAGTGAATGAAACTTAAGAAACAGAATCCATGTTGCCAGATCAACCCATCAAGCTAGTTGCCTTTGGTTGCATGCTTTTGTGGGTCAAGTATTTGGCTGCATGGACAAACAGAGTCTGATTTGTCATGACTTGGACTTTAGTGGATTTCTAAATGTAGCAGTCATACATTACATTGCTTAATCATATAACCAAAATACACACCCATACCCATAAACTCTTTATTCGTTTCTTGGATTACCAAATTCAGTATTTTTGAACCATTGTTAAGATGGTATATAAGAGTAGTAGATTCCAAAAATATATTTATTAGATACATTTTTAATTAAGCGGTAATGGGTAATTTCTAAATTAGCATTTTTAAACAGAGCTTTGCTGCAACCTCTGTCAGTTGCTGGTTGTTTGTGGGTCCTTCTGCCTACAGTGTTGTCTTCAGTGGATGAAACACATGCTCAATTGGGTTGGCGTCAGGTGATTGACTCAGGCATTTAAGAACATTCCATTTCTTTGCCTTAAGAAACTCTTGGGTTGCTTTTGCAGCTTTTTTTGGGTCATTATCCATCTGTATTTTGAAGTGTCTTCCTATCAGTTTTGCAACTTTGACTGAATCTGAGAAATAACTCTGTATACTTCAGAATTCATCCTGCTACTTCTATCACTTCTATCACTCTATTCTTGAGAGTGTTCTTGACTTAGCTAGATGTTGTGAAGGGTTTTTCTTCACCATAGAATCAATTCTGTGATCATCCACTTTAGGTGTCTTCCATGGTCTTCCAGGCATTTTGGTATTGCTGAGCTCCCCAGTGCATTCCTCTTATTAAGAATGCACCAAATTGTTGATTTGGCCACTTCTAAAGATTCTGCTATCTCACTGATAGGTATGTTTTGTTTTTTAAGCCTAATGATGATTTAAGTCTTCACTTGGATTGACACCTATTTGGACCGCATATTGAGGGTACCTATAAACAGCTACTTAATGCAACTTTAGCACATGGATTCATTTGGCTGACATAAGGGTTTTGTGAAACAAGTTGTATTGAAATGATGCATCATAAAAGTATTGAATACAGTTGTAAAAATAAAGTAAATCTATCTCAAAAGGTATGATGTAAGATAAGAGGTGGACACTTCATGAACGTGTTGTTAGTGTAGACAAAATAATAATTTTCAAAATTAGTTGTTTTTTTATAAAAACAGTTGTCATCTCATGGGTTTTGGCATAAGCCTTACATGAATAATCTACTATTGCAGAAAATATTTTTGAATGCTTATGAATATGGGGCGCCATTTGTAAAAACAGTCTAATGTTTTTATAAGTGTCATTTTTCTATCATTCAGCACAATTTTTTATAAATATTCTATTTCATAAATTTGTTCAAAAAACGGTGTTAAACTTCCTCATGTTAGTTCCTGCTGTGTAAATGTTAAATGTTAAATTTAAATGTTATATCGAAATATAAATATTATATGTTAAATCTAAATGCTTAACGTTAAATCTAAATGTTATATATTAAATCTAAATGTTATATGTTAAATCTAAATGTTTAATGCTGAATATAAATGTTAAATCTTAAATCTAAATGTTGCATTCTAAATGATTAGAAGATATGCTAATTTGTCCTGCCCCTGTGAATACTGTGATTGCTTTTACTTTGAAAGGCGGTGCACTGCGCGCTGTGATGTGCCTCTCTAACATGGAGGATTTCATGCTGCTAGTAGCCATGGGACTTCCAGCTATGCTAGAGCTGCTAATGCTTGTTCAAGAAAGTGGATTTTCCTCAGCTACAGTCTTGATGAATATGGTATCTTTGAGTGATATCCGAAGAGATTATTGCATCGTTAGTGCGGCTCAGTGTCGAGTGCAGTGCACTGCCTTTCAATGTAAAAGCCTATAGTAATTGCAGGGGCGGGTAAAATTAGCATATCGTCTAAACATTTAGAGTGCAACATTTAGATTTAAGATTTAACATTTATATTTAGATATAACATTTAAATTTAACATTTAACATTTACACAGCAAGAACTAACATGAGGAAGTTTAACACTGTTTTGTGAACAAATTTATCAAAAAATTGTGCTAAATTATAGAAAAATGACACAAAAACATTAAATTGTTTTTACAAACACCGCATCACGAATGTGTTATGAATGTGTTAGGAAGGCCTTATTTAGGTATCCTTAAATTTAAACTTAAATAAGTTTTACCATATACTGGAAGGTTTTGAGATGAGCGTTGGCCTTATATAGCCTAATATTGTCATATATTTTTTTCCTAGTTATAAAAATATAACATAGGCTGTTACATAAACAAAGCAGCATGAAACAGTGCATGTGTAGAATAAGGTACTGTAAAGATTAATATTAATAACATAATAACAACATTTCTCTGTGTTTTGAATCAAATATGTCAACACTTGTTTAATATTATTCACTTAAACAGATAGTTTGGAAGCGAGTTGTAATGTCCATTGCCATGAATAATTGTGCAAAAGAGGAACATTAATACCTGACAGAACCTGACAGTGTGTTTATAAATTTATAGTTCTTCTCTGCCTTATCAGGATTAACCATTGTGTAACTAATGAGAGGGACTGGCATTTGGAGACGCGTGATAAAAACCAGACAAATAGAGAAAAACTGTTTAAAACTTTCTACAAATGTGATTTCTCTTTAGCCTAGATATCAGTAAAACATGCTTCCTTAGGTTACAGAAGCTGTTATTTGAGATTTTGAGAGTGCTTATTATTAAATTGTTCTCAATATTTTGTACGCTATCTCCCTCCTACAGCATTCTGACTGAGATGTAGCCTTCTCTGTACATCTATGCAAAGGACTTTGGAGAAGGGAAGGGATACTGTATGGAGAAGGTAAAAAAAAGAGAAAACCTTGGCAAGCATAAGTGAGCACTCGTGGACTCACAGTGCCAAGGAGACGTTATTTATGTTTGGATGTCAGCACTCGGTTCACGTTGGCACAGCTTGTGGGCTGCACTCTTTGGCTTCATCCTGCTGTCTCCTCCATGCCCGTGCTGGGTGCTTGCCTTGCGCCCTGGCTCTGCTCTCTGTCCTGTGGAGGGTGAACGAGGCCTGCTGTGCTCCCATTAACCCCCCAAAATCATTCTCCGCTACTCAATTATGAACTAACTTCAGAAGTATGAACCGCACGCTCAGCGAAGTTGGAGAAGTTGCTCGGCCGCGACGTCACTCAAAGGCTATGCATGAGTCATGCTCCTTTACTTCTTGCGCTCATGGGCCTGCTTCTCTCTCCGCTTCCTCCTGTGCTGTGTGCTAAGGCGGCTGCCAGAGCTAAAACTGTACTCAGTCCCGACGCATAATGCTCTCAGGGTCAAGCTGACACATCTGTTATCAGTTGAGGATGAAGCAAAAAAAGGAATACTGGCAGTTTTTTTTTTTAATAAGACCCGTTTTCACGCTCCTTCCTTACCCATCCATGTTCTTGTTTCACTTCAAAAAGCTGGACTGAGAATTTTTTTTTACTTGGCTCTCTATGCGTATAATTATAGGGAGTATATATATTTATATGTCATAGGCAAGCTCAGGGCCTTAAAAGGAAGAAAGGGCCTTTTCCTGGGGCCATCATAGCTGTAGTCTGTGGAGGCTCAAGCAAGGGTCCTGTTCTTGCCTGGGACTCTTCATCACAGAGCGGATGGCGGATGCAGTTGGAGGAGAGAGCAGCCCAGGCCTGGCAGTCTCAGTAGGGCCAGATAACAGCTGATACTGGGACTAATTTGGTAATGTGCAGGACGGGTGAGTGACGTGGGCTGTGGGCTGAGGGTGCTGCTGATAAAAAGCATGCCAGTTAAACTGGAGCTTGTTATCCTCATAGTCACTTGAAATGGATCCACTTTCTCTTTCACACACACATGTAGTTGGTATCTACAATGTTTACATTGATATAGATAGATAGTAGGACATGAATACTAACAGGAGTGTCACTTATCTTTCATTTAATTTTTTTGCCTTTATGATTAAGCATGTATGATTTATATTGTGTTTCTGATTGCATTGCACTGCTTAATGTAGAACAGGATGTTGTGTGTACTCCTGGCTATACAATCGTCATGTGCTACTTTATGTATGTCAGCGCTGTAACCATAAAGAAATATCATGGTAATGAATAATACAGTCTTGGTGGTCTTTGAATAATCATGAATAAGCAAGAGATAATTGCATCTGGCTCATTGTTATTACCATTTAAATTGAGGCCCTCGAATTGAGTGCCTCTCTACTGAACAATCTTACAATCATACAACTAAGCACACATGTAACAATGAAGCTCTTTTAACTACTTTTTTCCAGTTTTTTCCCCCTCTCTTCACTTACCCATGTTTGAACATGCTAAGCTTAATGTTAAAGATTTCATTTTTGGAGTAGGTGCCCATATGTTCCCATAGCCTGCACAATCTGCAAAAAGGGAAGGATATTATGTAAACACCACTGTTGTCATGGGGGACAGATTGACATTGGCCGACAACAATACACACTGCTGTTTGGTATTGCTGATAGAGGCTGGCCTGTCTCAGGGTAAATAAAGCCCAACGCAAACCGTGTGCCGCTGCTGTGCTGGAAGGATGAGTGACTAACTGAATGACTGCGTTATGTCTTTGTCACATGTGCTATCCAGAGCAGATGTGAACAACAAAGCAGGAGTCAAGATGTTAACTTGGGCAGCTTGTTCTTGATGCACATTTTTCTGTAATGTGTACATCTGGTCAGCTACAATAAGGAAAAATATTAATTATACAATAATATCTATCCTTGATTCATGTACAGTATGTATAATGAATAAATAGTGCTTGGCCAAAATATTGCATTATATGAATGTAATAAACATGGCAACATGCAATGATAAGAAACAGTTAAAAGTGACAGTCTGATATTGTATACAAACTTGAACCAGCAATTAAACAGAATACATGTAAAGTCTTATGACATAAAGGAGTAAATTGATGAGTTGATCCAAGGTGCAAAATGACAATTCAGAATTTCTAAGTGTAAAACATAAATCATTTGCTGTGACACAGAAACACAATGGCGAAAGTGGATCATTCCGAAAGACACAACAATCACTTTCTTGTGTGCTTTTTGGTTGTTCTAAATGAGTTACTTCTCACTGTCTCCTTTAACAAAAAAGCCAAGCTGATAGAAGGTAACTAGCTCCCCCTTTTGAAATAGCAACCAACTTGAGCTTCAGCTTCATCTGAGCAACTTGTTTCTGTTCATGCCTTCCACATTGTGAATGTATGGTTTATTAAGAGTTTTTATTTAGTTAGAGTAGGTAACATATGAATAAAAAAACACCACACACAAAGGGATCAAGGTATGCTGCCAAAAAACAAAGCTGACCAGGTAAATACTGGTCCTGTCCTGGTCAGGTCCTGTATTGGGTCCAGGCTTGATTCCTCACTCCTCCATAATTAATAAAATTATGCGTTCCTTGTCTGTGGAGTGGTATAGTTTTGTCTTTTATTTTTCATCTGGAAATGTGGATATGTGGATGTAATGAACTTTTCAAGAAAAGCTTTAGAGGTATGCTCTGGGAATTTTTCTATGAAAAAGATCCATAAAGTGCACAGCAATAAGGATCACATAGTTAGTACCTTTTTATTTCTGCAAATGTGTGCTTTAACAAACCTATGCATGTTTTCTGCACAGATGCATGATCACTGCTGGAGCATCTCACTGCTTTCTCTTTTAATTTTTATCCTGGTGAAGAGGGCAGTGGAAGCACTTAAATATGCAGCATATCATAAAGAGGATTGGGGGGACCAACTGTCTCCTCTCTTTCTCTCTCCTCTTGGCTTGGAGCAGAAGGCCTTAGTTTAAGCTGCTGTCACTTTCCACAGCTCTCTCATCTGTGTGTGTGTGTGTGTGTGTGTGTGTTCTTTTTTTTACAGAGTTTGGAGCTGCTGTAGGTCAAAGAGGAGACTGGCTGGGCGAGCGTTAAGCTGGTCAGGTGCTGCGCCACCAGTGATCATTAGGGTTACAGCTGCTTGGGCCAGATTGTCTGCTGCCTGTGCCGGGCGAGATGTCTCACCCTGGGAAAAAGAGCGAGCATCTGTCTGTCCTTCCCCGTAGACACGAACCTCCTACCAGCCTGTCCAACTCAACCCGACTGGTAACAAGGTCACCTAGCTCTCTCGCTCTCCCTAACTCTTTCTCTCACTCTGTGCAGACGTTGTTAACTCTTTCCTCTCAGGTTGGGCCTGAATAGTGTTTGATCCCTTTTTTTAAATGGTCAACAAAAGTTTCACAAAATAATGCATGAGCATGAATGAGCACAGTATGTTTCTCACCATTTTTGTTACAGATATGAGTCCACAAATGCCATTTAAATGTTAAAAACTGTAATATGAAATGGCTAATTACTTCTTCCAAATAGACCACTGTGGACAAAATCAGACAATGACCTACGAAAGCTACCAAACAACAAGTGCATGGATTTAGATTTTAATCCTTTCAACATATGAAACATCATTGTTGATTATTCCATGCTTAGATGCCCCTGTAATCCTGGTTAAATCAGAAAAAAATAATAGATTTTAATCAATGTGAGTGTACCTTTGCCTCTACAGTCATTAGTATCAGGAATGAAAATTAGAAGGTAGCCTCAATAGGCCTCAAATGCATTGCAGCCGACCATTAATCTGTCAGCAGCCAGATACAGGACAAGCACTAGAGACTGGAAAGCAAGAATTGCACTCATTTTAAGTCAGATTTAGATGAAGAACTGAAAATCATTCTTGGTGTGAGAACACAGTAAATTTGAAATGTATGTACTTGAACAGACGTTAGATGCATAATTGATCAGTACGGCACCCGCTGTACTTCAGCTACATTAGCTTGGCCTAACCAAGAAGGAGAGAGAGAGAGAGACAGAGAGAGAGATGTAGGGAGTGACAACAAAACAAAACAGGATGAAACAGGTGTGACTCCAACTTTCTGCCTCACAGGAGAAAATGAAGCGTGCTGTCAATGACATTGCACCTGGACCATTGTCTGTGACAAACAGCTTTTAAGTGCAAATTACTGCCAGGCTTTAAGGAGGTCTATGGCCTTTGCACTTATTTTACTCATCTGAATTCAGACAATCTGCATAATGATAAGAAATGTAAAACAGGACTCGCTGATGTTTCTTTAGAAGTACATGAGGAGAAAGCATGACTAAATACACAGCACTGTATTTATTTGTACTGTAATTCTTCTGTCTTCTGTTAGACACGTGTGGAATAAGGAGAAGCCTTACTTTTACCTTATTTATCTTTTTTAAGCAATTTGGTAATGAGAGTAACAGGTTGCAGTACTTTTATTTTTAATATACAAGCATGAGTTAATTAAGCATTAATAATAATATATAATATATAATAATATAATAATAGTTAATAAGCATTAAGCATAAAGCAATTTTTTAGCACTGTTTAAAAACAATACCAGCTATACAGCATTGAAAGATCTGTCTAGGCCAGAGCATATTGCTCTTGTGTCAATAATTCAGTCACTGTTCAAATACTTATGGACCTGACAGTATAAGAGTTGGTGGGTCATCTGAGGCCATTATTCCCAAGTGTAACATAAACATTGAAGGCCCCCAGCAAAGGGCTGAGATGTGAATGTCATACTGAGCAAAGGAATGTCGCTAACTCGTTGTCAGAGCAAGACTGATAGTTAACAATTCGAGCATGCTGGTAAGGAATCCCAACTCCATCTAGTAGCCACAAAGATCTGGCTGACTCCAAAATATTAACAGCCACAGCCATGAAGAGAAGGAATGAGACAACAGGAAATGATGGGATACCTGTAGTGAAAGTAATGTGTTAAATCTTACCAAATGAACAGTGAAAACATCCTGCCAAAAATAGTTAAGTGAAAGTTAATCTGTTGCTAGTAAATGTATTTTACTGAAAAAATTATTTAATGTCAATGTTTCATGTGTGCTGTTTTGTCTGAAAATATTATTTAATCTCTGTAGGTTTCATATGCATGACTAACACTACATAGTCTACTAATGAATTAATTAGAAGTAAAAAATCATATAAATAACCAACATTTACTGTTAGCTTTGATTTGCTGCCTATAATATTAGCTATTGTAATAGTCTAACATGACATTAGCAAAGAAAACAGCCTAATTTAGTTGAATATAGACACTATATATATCCTCCATTGATGAACTTGATTTGATACTAAACTGAAATGACTGGATGTTAACCTGAGCTCATTAAGCTGAAATATAGTATAGAGTGATTGAGTGGATGAAAGAAGAACGTTTTGTAATGAGCTTTTTGTAAAGGATTGTCATGAGTAATATGAAGGTTTAGTTAAAATGTACAGAATAAAAAGCCATTTTCTATTCATTCAGTTTTTATTGGAAATGTAGTAAACAGAGATGGCACTGATCTGATACCCGGTGTCAGTATTGGGATTAAAAAATATGGTGTATCCGATGCTAGAAAAAACATATCAGATATCAGATCCTGTAACAGATGGAAAAGAATGCAATTCAATTTGGGAAAGAAATGCATTTTTAGAACTAGAAATGTTTACATATACAGTATAAAGAGACTTGAATGCTATTTATTTTGTTAGGGTTTGTTATATTTGTACTTTACATGTCATTCATGGAGGCACGAAGGTGAAGTTGTTAGCACTGTCGCCTCACAGCAAGAAGGTTCTGGGTTTGAACTTCATGGCCAGCTGGGACCTTTCTGTGTGGAGTTTGCATGTTCTCCTCATGCCTGTGAGGGTTTCCTCTGTGCACATTGGTTTTCTTCCACAGACATGCAGATTAGGTTACCTGGCTGCTCTAAAGTACCCATAGATGTGAATGGTTGTTTGTCACTGTATTAGTCAGCTGGGATTGGCACCAGGTTCCTCTTGACCGTGATGGATAAGTGGAATATAATAATGGATGTCATTTATTATATTTACAATGAATGTAATTTTACTGTGAAAGTGTAACTCAGTGCTTCAGGTAAAAATAAATAAATAAATAACGTAGTAGTTAAAAAATATATATATATTGGATGGGTATCAGTATTGTTTGATAATCAAGGTTTCAGGACTGGTATTGGTATTGGGAAAAGATCTAGCAAGTAAGAGTACACATATTTCCTTTCAATATTATACAAGTATAGAAATAAAGTATAATCACTCAAGTACTTTTCAACCACAGATAATACATATTTGACAAGTGTATTTTTGTTTTTAAATACTACAGTCACTTTGTGACTTTGTTGCATGTGCACAAGAAAGTATTCCGTTGAAATTCAGTCCCGAGTGGCTAGGAGAAATAGAAACTAGGCATATTTCAGGAAGTTATCACAGTGTGACTGATTGATATCTCTAGTCATAACTGCAATAAGTATGAGCTATAAATGCCCTTGGGTTAGTAGAAATACACTTACATCTTAGAGGAGGGACATGAATCGAATAGGTTATGTTGTGTTCTGCTCTCTCAGGAATGAGCATTGCTTGTGTGTTGCATCAGCCTTGCAAGTTTGTTTCTTAATCTGGTTCTTGCATATAAAAATGCATCTTCTGAAAGGCTGGTATTGAACTGGATTTCCTCTTGATGAAATTATGCATGAACTTGTGTTCTTTGCTTAGTAGTTCAGACAAGTAATATATTTGATTTCATAAACATGTTATTCAGATCCAGGCCTACTTTAAATTTGTAAGCTATTTGCTGCAATTACATGATTGTTTTCGAAGTGGTGAAACAGTTGCGTTGCCTTACTGTGGAATTGCCCTCTCAAAGGTATTGAAAGAAATTAAAGTTTCACTACAGTTGACTCTACATAAGCATTTCACTTCAATATTCAACTTGAATGCATACAGCAGTGTGGGAATGTACTATCATAGTACAATGACTAAATGAGGACTTCGTACAAGATAATGATGGTTTCTTGCATCTTTGTTAACACCTGTGCGCTGCAGTGAGCATGCAGCTGAGGCATCAGTTGCGGTCATCCTGAACTGATGCAATGCAAACTGTAAAGTGGATCTGCATCATCAGGATTGGCTTCCAGTAGTATGTCTGAGTCATTTCTGCTTGACTCCTGGTTTCTCACAGCCTTAAAAGCTTATAATGAGTCACACTGTATTACATGGGTAGCGTACCACAGCTGAAACACAGAGATGTAGACTCCCACTTGAATATGGTTTTGGTCTGTGCGTTTTGCTCTATAGCCTTTGCAAAAATAGCACATACTAGTAGTATATGTGTAAGGTTGATCCATGCTGCAATTGTCTGATTTCTCACTATCAATTTAATATTTACTCAAATGATAAATTAGCAATCAAAATATCACTTGGCACATATAGCAAATTTGAGCAGGTCTACACGCTATTAATTCCATTTCATTTCATGATTCTAGGGTGTTTCTTAATCCTACGCCCCAAATATTCTTGGCCGTATCTTGAATTTGCAGTTACAGATAGACACAGTTGGGAACCTAATACCCTGACAGAGTAGAGAGGATATTACTTTCCAAAGCCAAAAAGAAATAATAAAATAAAATCCGCTTTAATTTGATCTGTTTGTTAGACCTCGTTATTAGGTAACACAGACACTATAAACAAGTCACATTTGTTTGCTTAAAGTGAGTAATTTCATTTGTTGTTTATTTGGACATATGAGTTGAGTTTGAACTTAAGTAAAAAGTTAAGTTGCACAAATAACAGCCCAAATGTAGCTAAATCTAGCTAAACTAACTGACATGCTAAATGATAACTACCCAGCTTATCTTTGCTGAGACATCCAAATGTTCTTAAAACTCACTTAAAACTAGTGTTAACAGTGTTGATTGTTGTTAAAAGAAAACTTTCATATGGATTTCCCCATGTTTACTGTGCAGTAACTCTATCAAGCAAACCAAGACAGTTAGCAACATCAGCTCAATATTAAACACATTGCATTATTCTTTTTTTCTTTTCTTTTCTTTTTTTTTTTTTGCTGAATCATTTCAATGTTGTTCATGTTTCCTATTAATGCATAGTGAAAATCTTGCATACATCTTTTTTTAGTTTGAGATTTACAGCAACAGTAATGAAAGAAGAGGTCATGTTTAGGATTATTACATACAGAGCATTCAGACTACTATGACTCCAGAGAACTCAGACAACACTTAAATACTAATGCTGGCACGGCAAACAAACCAGGAAAAAAAAAACATAGATTAATTTTTTTGAAAGAGTACCTTACATGCGGCTGTTTGCATAGCATCTCCTGAGATACTTTAAACCACTGTAATAAAACTCTTATTGAGCCTCTGCCAAGTTGGGACATCTGCTCACCTTATCGCAGATAAGTGGGGGTAGTCCCGGCATCTGTTCAAATTAATCCATTTTGCAAACAGAGTTATCCTAATCCTCTAAATATTCCCTCTCATACACAGGGAATGGCATGGTGATGTGCTTTTCTTCCATTTTTCACAGATTGTACTCACCAGAAGAAATATTAGAGATAGATGCCATACTTCTGACAGACATATCTGAAGGCAGAGTGTCCAAAGTGGGGCCGCGTACATGGCAGGCCGCTTGGTGTACCTGGCGTTCCTGCATATTCATGAACCACTTCCCCTCTTTTGTTGCCTGCCTAGTCAGCAGTCACGAAACACATGGCGCTCGCTGGCAGCGCCTCGTCTAGATGGAGAGAGGGGGCCGTGGACGGAGGCAATGGCAGGAACCGGGACCTGTGAGGGCTGACTGACGTTTCCATCTGTGGCGAAGCCTGGTAATTATCGGGAAGAGGAGCGCCTGCAGCAGCACGCCATCTGCTAAAGGAAGGAGGAGGGGAGAGAATGGCTCAATGAGGTATGAGCGGGCGCTACCGCACCACCGGGCCACTGCCTGCTTCTGACATGAGGGTCTCGCATCTGCTGCTGATGAGCCGCGGCCGCGACACAACACACATTTAGGCACACGAACCACACACTCACAGCCTGTGTCTGAGGCATCTGACAGGACCAAAGGGAACAACCAAACGCTCTCCGTGACAACCGTCAAACACCCCACACCCCTTACCCATTTACCACACACTATATCTCAAACTCATACCCCAGCATCACACAAAGCTCTGTGCTTGGTAGGGTGTGTTTCTTCCAAAACTCAGTCTTTTTACTGAAAGTATAAAAATAACATCATGGCACAACAGGAAACATGGACCATGAATGGTACAGTAAGACAATGAGTAGATGTTTTAATGTAGGTGAAGATGCAAGTGTCATCCGCTGGATGTAGCTTTGGGAGGCTGGTAGATGATGGAGAGAGGAGAAAACCTGGCAGGTGTACCTTCTCTCTTTCTTTCTTCCCTCTGCTCACTGCGCTGTCTTTATATATACAGAAACATCCCCATTACTGAAAAAACATGCTGTACAGCCCACCCTAGGGAGCCACAAACTCATGATGAGGATCCACAGTGCCCCACTGCTATTATCTCTAAAGAGAGTTGTATATGGAGCCTGGGTGTGTTTGTATGTATGTGTGTCTGTGTGCATTTGAGGAAAAGAAACTCTGTAAGATGTTTTAAAAAAGCTCAATCAGCCACTGACAAACCACAGGAAGGCAACTTTAGTGCAATTGCAATAATTTTAGCAAAGTTTTATACATTGGATTTACATTAATATCGTTACGTTACAATTCAAAATCCTAATTTTTAGAATTATGATTATCATTATATTGCAATGCATCATAAAAAAAGCAACAACAAAAAAGCATGATTGATATTTCTGAACTCTGCCTTACAAACTCATCCTTTCGTTATTTCTCCTCAGGGAAAGGGTGTATCACATAGTCTTCAATGGTAAAAGAGCAGCCAACTGTCCTGTTTTGGTGTGTCTGTATCCACTGTAGCCTCAGATTCCTGCTCTTTGCTGACAGAGGTGGTCTCCTGCTGTTGTAGCCTATCCGTCCCAAGCTTTGATGTGATGTGCATTCCGAGATGCTTTTCTCCTCACCACGGTTGTAAAGACCGTTAATTTTACCATTCATAGCCTTCCTGTCAGCTCGAATCAGTCTGAACATTCTCCTTTGACCTCTCCGTTACTATCTGAAGAACTGCTGTTCATTGGATGTTTTTTGTTTTTCCACACCATTTTTTTTAAACTCTACTGACTGTTGTGCATGAAAATCTCAGGCGACCACCAGTTTTAGAAATGCACAAAAAGGCTCATCTGGCACAACAGGCATGTCACAGTCACTGAAGTCACCGAGATCAATTTTTTCCCCATTCTGGTGTTTGATGTGAACATTAGCTGAAGCTTTTGACCTATATCTGCATGATTGTATGCATTGCCTAATCATGACCTATTTAAAACAAAGATCATAAATATGCGAACATACTTTATGAAACATAAATATGAACAAATATGAGAACGAACATTTTTCATAATGCATCTACTCCCCTATTTTTTTCACATTTCTTCCTAAATGTTATGAAAATGTTTTTCACCTTTGTAAATCTGCGTTTTTCTTTTCTGCTGCACCGTGCTATTAAACCTCTTGATCCCTAGTGAAGCTCTACAACAGAAATAGTAGTGGGAAAAATAAACCTAGCTCTACATCATAGGAATTTGTCAGACTATTTCGACAGATTGGTAGAATACAAAATGTACTAGGGTGCTCTGATGTGTTCTTTGATCACACTCTGGTGTTTTTTTTCCTCCCCATGCACATGTGCACATCAGAGTCAATTATATCATACGCAGAGAGGCCTATTCTCCCATAGCTTTGAAATGGTTGAAATGGTTTCTTGCATTGTACCGGTATAGACTTGGCGTGCTGGCCTGCAATCGATGAACGTTGATATTCTGCTGCGTTAACTTTTTGTGTGGGTGTGTGAAGGTGCATGTGCACATGAGAGATCGATATATGAGGGACGGACCAACTGAAAAAAGTGAGAGAAACAAAAAAATGGAAAAAAGAGTGTAAGCAACACAATATTTCTACTAACATCATTTCACAATTACCAACCAAAACATTAATTGACCAGGAAAAATTGGAAACAGGTCTTTTTCTTTGGCTGGAGTGGCTTTTTAGATGTCGCCGGCACTTAGGCAAAATTTGTGGCAGCATCAACAGCCGCAGTACCCCCATTCAGAAGCATTAACTCTGTGCCATGTGTCTAACAAACGGAGGCCATTCTGCAGCCCTTAATGACAAGGCAGGCACGCTCCTCTTGTCTCCCTCTCCGCTCTGTTCAAATTGCTCTCCAAATGAAGTACAGCTGTGTCGACCAGGTGCTGCCATCCCTTTCAGAGCAAACAGGAAATTATCAAATCCCCAAATTCCTCGAATGTGGCTTGCACCGGCCGTCTCCTTGGGTGCTGTGGGCTTTGTATGTGGTGGCCACATCATCTCAGATTCTGAATACATTGCCGCATTATACCGTAACTAGTTCATATCACTCAGTCAATCAATCAACTGTATGGTAATGAGGAGGCCCAGGTCAGAATGGAGCCCTGGGTAACAAAACCAAACAATGAACATATTGAGCAAAATTGCATACAATGCATACAATGAGCAAAATTTACATATAACTACACATATGGAAAAATGCAATATACATAAGAAAAAAAAGCCGAAGGGTCCTTTGTTTGCTAAGAAATGCGCAATAAAATTTAACTGCTGCATTTAACGTGGTTGTTGGAATTATTTCCAGATATAAAGATCAATAAGTGACTATTTATCAACTACAAACAATAGAGTATCATTGCTTTTGGTGTTTTTCTTATGTTTCCGGGTTGTCCGTGCATCCTTCCATGTGTCCGTCTGTCTGAGATTCCTCCTGAGATTCTCTTTAATGCAGTATCTCAAGAACAAGTGACTGATTTTTGTGGGATTTTCACTGTAAGCAGCAGATGAACTGATTAGATTATGGATTTGATCCAAACTACATCAAGGTCACAGCAGGGTCAAATGTCTGAAATAATCTTACACGTTCATATTCAGGATCTTAAGGTGCATTTTCTGTTCAGCTAAGCTTTTTGCCATTGGAAATTCTTGTTAGTGCAAAATCTCAAAAATACATGCTTAAATGTAGAAATTGTATGGACATATCCTTACAACCAGATGATGAACTGATTACATTTTGCCACTGGTCCAAACATGGTCAAGGTATATTTTAAGAGTATGTGAGGGAAACAATTTAGTAACAAGAAAGACTAGACATGTTGGTGTTCCTGTAGATGCCGTTCTTGTTGAGTTCTACTTGTTCGCTATTTCGTCTGTATTAAATGCTGACTCAATATCGACTTTATAGCCATGACTGTGTGATTTGCATAATAATTAATAATGAATAATGTCTTAACAAGGAGATTTTTTTTATTGATTCTTGTATTGAAATGCTGAATTATTCTAATATTATTATCTGTTTATAGTGAGTGAAATCATGTATGATGAAGGGGACAGGTCTCAGTTGTGTTGTATTATATTGTACTATTTATAAACCTTTCAATCAATTTTACAAAAACACCAGTGAGCCCTAAAATTCTATATCCTGCTATACTTCAGCAGCATGTTATTAGTCAGGGCCATAAGCAATATCTGTCTTGAACAGTTGCAATTTTGACAAACATCAGCACTTTAAAACGAAAACACTGCGTTATTCAATAATATCCATTTTGTTTACTATGAAGGTCACAAAAATATCATCTACTCAGGTCTCTGACATATTTGACACAACACACAGAATATTAAGGGCAGAATCAAGCACCGGTGCCTATTTATTCCACCTAATGTGTGCTCAGATGCTTCGAAACACCTTGACCTTGGGACTACAGGATGCACAGCTGTCAGTGTCTCCTAATGCATAATCCACGAAGCACTGCTTCAGCCAACAGATGCTCACATGTCCTTTAGCTGTATGCCTTTTATAGGAAATGCGCCATATAAAAAGACTGTCAAATGAATGATGAACTTGAAGTTTACTGTAAATTAATTCGGTGACTAAAATGCCTGTGCTCAGAGACATAATTTCATCATTTAAAATGAAAATTATAATTGTTAGAATTGTTTATTTCATCCCGAAAAACACAACAGTGTCTATAGGACAAGAAGAAATCCTCTGCTAGACATTTCTCTTGTTTCTTATTTTAATAATTTGTAATTCAGTACTGACTAGTAGGACAGGCTAGAAAGCTATAGGAGGGGACAGCGAAGACAAATGTAACATTTTCTCTAAATGCACTCATGCTCATTACATCCATATGCAAGTACATCACTTCTCCATGTCTGTCTAAAATCAACAGCAGGATACGTCCACCCTGTACACATCTACTTGTGTGCAGTTACCATAGTTTTATGAGTTTGTGCATGCTGTTTTTGACAGAGCTCATGTGCAAATTGCAGTACAACTGGAATGCTTGTTATATGAAAACTCTACCGTGCATAAAAGGGTCTCCAACTGTTAAGAGGAAGGACACAGCATTGATAGTGAAAAGATTCACCCACTATTTTATGTCCCCCTAAGAATGACTTGTAACTGACACAGAGTTCATAAACACATTATTCTTTCTTTTATGCCATATAATTATAGTTAAAACCTTATACCATATACCATACAATAGTACTTGTGGTTACTATGATATAACAAAAAAATGATGGAAAGGAATACTAGCAATCCTTGAATGGTCCCACCTCTCAGGATACAAAGGAGGCATGCATCAAGGCTCTTTTCTTGTCTGGCACCTTGGTGGTGAACTGAAGTTCCCTTAGATGTCTGAGTCACTGGGTGTTTTCAAACAACAACTAAAGACTTACCTCTTCAGGGAGTATTTAAATTAGTACTTTAAAAATATCTTGTGTTGTCTGCGAGTTTTTCATTCTATATTACCTCCCCAGAAGGGTTATTTATACTGACAGTACTCTTAGTCCTTGACCTAGTGAACCAGTATCAGGATACATTTATTGATAGAAACTTCAAGGCACTTGTAAGTCAGTCTGGATGAGGGCATCTGCCAAATGTCATAAATGTAAAGTTAAATGAGCTATAGTCAGTTACATTTTTAAATGGGTGATTGTTCTGAGCATGCTTTTCCGCATGTGTATAATTGGCATTCGTTGATCTATTAAAGTTACTTAATATTTTCCAAACTACCCTCAGTGATATATTGCACAGTGTAATGAATGTATGATTGTTTAGGATTCAACCAACTGAATGCCCCTCCCTTACCCCTCCCTTTCAATGCATATACTAGAATCTATGGTGGCTAGTAGGTGCCCATAGCATATTTCCAACTACTTACATTCACACTCTCTTGCATGTTCCATTCTAAATAATGAGTATGATCCTCCATTTTTCAAAATTTGGGTTTTCATACTTGTTAGCCAGCACCAGCTAACTCTGATTCCTTTTATTTCTACTTCCTTGTCTTCCTTTCTTATTCTTATTTCTGCTTCCTTACAGATCCACAGTGCCACTTGTAAAAACGTGAAACATGGAAGGCACTTTCTAGAGGTCTGTCTGTTCTGAGCTACTGTAGTGGTACAACGTGGTGTGTCCGTAGAGAGGTGAACCCACTCACTATGTAGATATAAAGGGCTCATTCTCAGACTACGAAAACACAACGATTCGTAGTTACATGTTATTTTACACTAGTGAAAACATACTGTTACAAATTGAACTGTCGGCCTGTACCATTTGGAATGTGAAAATGTACATGAAAATATGTGTAAACTTCAATTAATAAATGATCTAAACATGTAAGAAGTTGTGTAGCAATTATGAAGTCTGTACATCTGAAATCGCAGCCGAGTAATTTACCTGAAACTGAAGAATGTTACAGTGAACCAATTCACCCTTATATAATGTAATTAGAAAATAAAAGTTTACACAATATAACATTTTTTTAAATAAGTGTTTTATTCTGGGCATGTTGGCGCTATAGTGATATGGTACATACCATTGCTTTTAATGGTATGTGTCATTTTATTTTATCATTTGCGTAATATTTTCTGAATAAATTCATGATTCAATGGGACTGTAATCACCTACACTAACTATATAGTGGATGTGTTCTTTGAAAAGCTTTTCTGTTCTTGTTGAGTAACTCGTTTTAAAAATTGGAACTATAAGTGCCTTTGCTCCTAAAGTGTCTATTAAAAAAAGAAAGAAAAAAGAAGAAAAAGAAGGAAACATGACTCAATTTCTTTGCCAAATCCAATTCTTTACATGTAGGTCCAAATCTGTTCAGTTTTCCCAATCTCATATCTTCTGTGAAGCCCATTCCCTAGTTGCAACCCTACCAGAGATATACTTGAGCATAACTTCTTTCCTTGAGTATACTATTTTGGCATCTGTGCACTGCTTTGGCACTCAATCTCTCTACTAAAAATGACCAAGCCAGAACTAGAGTACCCAGGTGGACAGCTGACTGATCAAGCTTGTTAAAAGTCGTGCTTATTGGGATCACAGGACACTGGCTTTTATGTCCCTGTGTGCTGTTGAGGTTGACCTGAATTGGAGATGATCAAACCTCTACTGGAATCAGCTAACCTCCGATGGGCAGTCTCACTTGTAGACTTGGCAAGCTATTTACCTCAGAAGAAAAAAGAAACCTCTTTGAACTGCAGAGTTCCATGAAGAATTGAGTAGCAGGACAGAAATCAAAGGATTTCTGATAGGAAAAGTGAGAGAGGACATAATTCCTGAATTAAAGATGAAGAGGAAATATGTCAGGTTGTAAATGAGAGCTGAGAATGGAATCAATACTACAGTATGTACTAGGGATGTATCACAATACCACAATCTATCTCACTATAGTGCTCAATATATTCATATCTATGGATGTATTCAGATTTAAACTAAAGGCCATATGGCCTGTACTAGAAGATATTTTATTGTATTAAATATGAATCTTTCAGCATTTTATAAATAAATGCATTAAATGCATCATGCACATTGTTTGTCCTGCTACATATCTGAGCAACTCATGCCTGCATGAAACCTCCTATTGGCACAACTCACAAGTTTTCTTGCAGTTTGTTTGATCCTCTAGATACCTTGTGAACCTTTCTTATGAGCTTTCTAAATATACAATTGAACACTGTCTGAACATTTTCCAAACTTCACCTGTTCACATTTGGACAGCCTGTGTCCACTGTAGCTTCAGATTCCTCTTCTTAGCTAAAAGGAGTACTTCTGCTGTTTTAGCCCATCCACCTCAACGTTCATCATATTTGTAAAGAGTGGTATTGTGAGTTCCTGTCAGCTTGATCCAGACTGACCATCTTCCTCTGAAATTTCTCATCAACAAGGCATTTCCAATCCCAGAACTGCTGCTCACTGGATGCTAATCTGTATAAACTCTAGAGCCTGTTGTGCACAAAAATCGCAGGACATCAGCAGTTTCTGAAATATTCAAACCAGCTTTGTTGGCATCAACAACGATACTACAGTCAAAATAGTGATATCACATTTTTCCCCCATTCTGATGTTTGATGTGAACATTAACTGAAGCTCTTGGCCTGTATCTGCATGATTTTATGCATTGTTCTGCTGCCAGAAAAATTGACTGATTGGATAAATGCACGAATGAGCAGGGGTACAGGTGTTCCTATTAATGTGGCCAGTGTGTATAGTATATATAATAGTGCAACTCCTATTCATATCTGTATTTGTATCGCTTTAGAAAAGCCTAACTCTTTAATCCAAATAATACATCTGTAATGCACCAGCTAAAACCCTACTATATACACTGGTCAGGAATACATCTTACATTTTTAAAGGTGTTCTTCAGAATAACAGATTCATTTTCTTACTCCCCTAACAGTAAATGTTAAACATAGGCTATAATAGCGTGAATGCTAGTTCTTTTACAGCACCACTATACATGAACAGAACAATGAGCATGTGTGTCTTGCATATATGATGTTTTATCTTTGGTATATCTTTTCTTATCACATCTAAAAGGAGACAGACCACGATGGCAGTCTTAGTGAAAAAAAGGAGGGAGGAGGTATTGTAATGCAGTCCTGACAAAGCGTGGTGGTGATGGTGACAGCTGATGACTATTATGTCCAGGTGGCCGGGGTTGTGTTGGGGCTCTCCGAGAGCCTCCCAGCTGCCGGGATTCTTCGCATGTCAATTAGGTGAAAAGGGAAAGTGTATTTGCAGCTTTTGCAAGGACACCCAGTGATCTGTTGTGGTCCATTCTACATATAAGACATTTAAAATCTGTATTCTTTACATTGGGGATCTAGTCTAAAGCTTATAACCTGTGTTTGTCTATGCATGCAGGTTACAAAACCAACTAGATTGTTAATTATTGTAACAGACATGGCTTTCATGGCTACCCTAAAAATGAAAATCTTTTTTCTATAATGAAAATACATTGAGGGTTAATAAGTGAAACTTCACAATATGTTTTTATGAGGCTGTAAGGCAAAAAAACACTCATATTCTTTTTGGCTGAAAGCCCATGGTAACTGTGCATTTTAATCACATACCAGTTTCTAGCCAAAGCTTTGGTACTTGGAATCCTTCCACCTTGAGTATGTGGTAAGGTCGAAGCATGCCAAGATGCTGGCCGTTGCCATGTTATGTTGGCTGCTCTAATGGCATGCATTGGGGTTATAGGTCGTAAGTGTGATTCAGTTTTAATGCCATGTAGTGTACAGCGTAGGCAGTAGGTGTCTAGGTGAGAGCAGCTCTTTGCATTGCATCATGACAGTGGCACATGTATCAGGCTCAGGAAGGTGAATCAGTAATTGCGCGAGTGACACGTTCCTAGCTAAATTTTGACACCAGTGTTCGAGGAAGGTGCAAGTGTCACTAGTTGCCATAAAAAGTAACCTTGTTAGAGGACTACACCATACAGGTGAGCACGGTTTATTTTAGGCACTGAATGAAACTCTATACTTAAAAGCAAAGATTTTTGTCCTGTTAAGTAACTCCTCCTATACCAGTTTATAACTCCTTAGGAATGTTTCTAATATTTTGTGGCATGTGGAGGGAAAAAAAACAACCATCCAAAAGTCATAGTGAAACATAGTTAGTTGCTAATCTTACTTGTAAAAAGTCCCACGCTAATCCCACGCAGCGAGCTTTAAATTCCATATGGCGGAGTTGGACCTATCTTCCTCTTGGCCTGAGCTTTTTTGAGAGGAATCACATTGCTCCTCAGATTCTCTGCCTACTTTGCAGCACACAGATGGTTATTATGGAGCTGCACATAAATTGATTATGTTGGAAATTAACTGTTGCTGTCAAAGGCAGCCGCCAATCCTGTCCCAGTGTGTCCCTCTGCCCGTTGATGCATAGGATCCAGCTGATGAGCCAGATGTTTCACCAAGCTCTCCATTTTAAGGTCAGCACAGATGTGGTACGCCCTCGCTTTGCTTCTACTTTTACTTTGTTCATGAGGCTTGTTAGGCATGTGTGTTTCTTATAGAGGTATGAGATTATAGAGTTTTCTTTAGCCAAGAATGCTTCAAAGGAGGAGGCTGGAAAAATCAGAAATGTACTTGTTATGCTGTACAGCATTTTTGATTGGACACCACTGTTTTAGATTCGTGCCATCTGTGCAGTCAATTCAATTCAATTCCATTTTTCCCCCAGAGTTTATTTCCGGGGAAAAAAAAACTGAAATCGAGCTGTCACTGGTTAATCATGCTATAACAAGAAACATCTTTCCACTCAGCCTCTTCCCATATTCACAAAACCAGTTTAATATACAATATACAAATGTGAAATCAATTTTTGTTTCTGTACATTTTAACACATTAATGTCAATATCATCTCCAAACGTCACAAAAGTGTGCTTTAGAATGATGGTCTCTCAAATGATTTCAGTTAATGTTCCTTTCCTGACTATTTCTTCATCCATGGTCATATGTGGATAAAAAATGGAGAGAGCATGAGTCAAGCCCAATTGATAGCTAGCAACTAAGGAGGGTGTGACACTGTGAAGCCATTCACTACATCTTTTCAAACTGCTTCTAATGCTACATCACAGGACAGCTGAACAGATCTGGAGGAAAGCCCTAACTTCCCTTTCATTGCATACATGAGCTCACAGACTCCCATGATTGGCTAGTGTAGGTCTGATTAACAGGTGAAAGAGTAACTCCATCGTTCCCACTCATGGAGCAGTGCCTGTTTTGCTCTCTTGGACTCCTCATCATGGATGGTTATGACATTGTAGATATGAAAATTCAGAGTTCTAGTCGGGATGGGATTTCGTTCTGCTGTGCCGCACAGAAGCCTTAATGTAGGCATTTTTGAGGACATAAAAAATATATTTTCCTGAGATGTCATGCATAAAGAACTGAGTTTCCCCTCTGGCGTGTAGGGGAAAACAAATGGGGCTAAATTACCATCTCCTATCTGCAGCCTCTCAGTTGTAACATTCTGTTGTTTTGTAACTTAACTCAGTTCTTTTGTAACTTTATATGTGAGAGATTTTATATGAATTTTATAGGTGATGTCATGAGGCCTCCAATTAGAAGCACCATATGACTATGTGACTAAAGTCTTTTGCTAACAAGTACTTGCAAAGTGAATGTGAAAATGAAATGGGTATATAAGTTGGAAAAGTGCATGTTTTGACATTTTAGTGAAAGTGTCAAAGTTTTCTATAAAGCGCATTAACATTCCAGACATTATAGTATGCACCATGCAAGTCCGAGGTAAATTTCAAACTCTCCAGCCCCATTTTCATCACACACACGACTCCTTATCCAGTGTTTCTGTCCACCGCATCAGAATTATCACAGAGAAGCAGCCATATTGAGAGCCTATCTCTTCTGTAACAGCCTGCCTTTATCTGTAAAGTGGGGAGTGCAGGCTGCAGCGAGTGTCTGGCCAAGGATGCTGTCCATGGCCATGAATATGGATGCTGTGTCAGGTGTAAAAGAGTGGGCTCCTGTGATGCGGTGCTGTCTGTGACACATCCTCTGCTCAACTCCCAGCTCCAATCACACCCCAGATGTACCGGAGCTGCTGCTACTGTCACTCAATCTGTGGCCCGCAGTCTCAGCTGACAGCCGGAGCCTGCGGCCACAATGAGAGAAAAGACGGCAGAGACTGAGATGGAGGAAACAACAGAATGGTATGATTACATAGGGGTAGGAGGTTTTTTAAGGCTGTACTTGAAGAAGCATCCTTGTATAATTTGGTTTAAGGGTCATTAATTACAATCATTGAGGGACAGTATTGAGAACGTGGACAAGGACATCAGGTCATGAGTTGAATCTTGAATTATTTTCTTTCCATTTTATTAATTATTATTCTTCCATTATCTCTCGTTTTCTGATATCATACACAATGATCCTCTTTCCCTCTTTCCATGAGCAGTTTATTCAGTAAAAGTTTATTAACCCAAGGCTCTATTTGCACATCAACTAAAATGTAATTTGCTGGTTAATACCAGCATTTTGTTATTTTGGTTGTTCACTCCCCAACCAAAATCTGTTTTCATATTTACACTGTAACGAATTGAGGGTGCAATATAATGTCTCTACCTGTATCTGTTTTGTTCTTTAGAAACTTGTTTTGTTGTTGTTGTTCTTTTTTAATTGAACATTTTGAGTTTTTAAACCCAATTATTCTATACAGATATCGATATTATTAATCAATATTTATTATTTATTAATATATTTATTATTAATCTATATTTTGCTGACCTGAAGAAAACCATGCAAAGCCCTATGGTTTTGTGGAGGTTCAGTATTATATCAGCTCACTTCAACATAAGTAAGTTACACCCAACTCACTCACTTTCCAAGTGTCTTTTAGCCATACATTACCTCCTGTTTCAACCAGCTGAGAGACCCCCAATATAAACATGCCACTTTTTTGCAAAATGCATCCAAATTGATTAAAAAAATCTACTCTACACTCTAAAATAATATGTTTTTACACAGAAGTCAGCAATATCAATATTGTAAAATTAATAGGATTATCAGTCAATTTTGTTCTTCGGGTCAGATCACTTTCAAAATCATTGTAAGATCCAACTATATATATTTCACAATATATTGTCACAAAAAGTGTTAATATTTTTCACTATTTCCAGACGTTGGTGTGAAACAGGTTATCTAGATAAAGCTCTTGAGCACAGACTTTAATTCTCCTGTGATCATTTTTGTAGCGATTTGTTAAAAAGTCTTCATCTTTCAAACTTTTACACATTTGCTTGTCATCATGCTGTCATTCATTTATTAGTTCATACATACAGTTGCGGTCAGACGTTTACATACAGGAACATGAATGTCATCAAGGACATGAATATCATGGCAATATTGGGCTTTCAGTGATTTATTTGAACTGTTCTTTTTCTGTGGCAGAATGATTGTTCAACGTACATCTTTAATAATAATAATAATAATAATAATAATAATAATAATAATAATAAACAAGAATTTGGTGCACAAGTTCAAAATTGCCACAGGGTCATTCATACAGGGTCAAAATATATACATACAGCACACCTCATATTTGGCTAAATATCCCTTAGCAAGTTTCACCTTGTCCAGATGCTTTTGGTAGCCAACAACAAACTTGTGTTCAATTAAATTTATATGTCTCCTGACATGGACTCAACAGTTATTGTGCCATAGAAAAAGAACAGGTCAGTGAAGTCAATGAACATTCAATATCGCCATGACATTTATGTCCATGTTGATATTCATGTCCATGTATGTAAACATCTGACCAAAACTGTATAATCTTTGGCCCATAAGCATTCAGTCCTGATGATAATAACACAAAGTAAGTATTGAGAGTTTATCATGGGACAACCTAATACATATAACCTATACTGTTTTAAGTAAAGGTCTAGACTATACATTGTAGCATGAATCTGGTATTTTATTGCAGGACACCATGCAGAGGGGGAAACATGTTCAGTCCATATGATCACTGTATGTTGCTGGTGAATTCTGTCTGTATTCATCATTGATCATGTGTGCCAAATGTCACAAAGATACCAAAAACCAAAACTATACAATGTTCCTGTCATGTGTCTTGCTTTTGCACATGTGCCCTGATCACAAAAACAGAGCCATCAAAGTTATTCTAATGATGTTTTGGTGGTGTGACGTTCAGTAAGGTAATGTCGAACAGGTGATGGCTGTTGGGTAAACATTTGAGCATTATTCCAGCATCTTGCTCTCAGCACCATTGCATTATGGTCCTCTTGCACATTTATCTATATATGTAGCTATATATGTATCACTGTATGTATATTCTTTTAAGTATATCGAGAGCGATAAAAAAAATCCAGTTCCTTGTATGTGTACACATACTTGGCCAATAAAGCTGATTCTGATTCTGATTAGAGCACGAAAGTTAACAACATGGTGATATTATTGTGACCATACATCCTCCAACATTATTTTGAAAAAACAATGCTATAAAACTGAGGATGAAGAAAACAAATGAGCACTCTCTATGTGCATATTCTTGTGGTGGAAAAGGAGACAGGTAAAATAGAAACTAAGACCAAAAGATGGATGTGGGTCCATTAGTAAGGTCTCTGAAGTCTTTTGTTATGTAGTGCAGATTGGACTTCAACTAAATCACTAACTTTTTGAGCTGTTTAACCAATTTCTTCTATTAGATAGAAACCAACATTTCATTTTGGCAGAGAAAGTTTAGAAAATTGACTTTTGACAGAAGGTTTTGTTGTAAGTGGCAGTGTGCAGTATTCGGTGCTGGCAGAGACAATCATATAACATATGGAGGACCAAGTCTGCCAGATAAAAAACAAATAAATAACTCAAGTAAAAATAATAACTAAATGACAAACAAATAGCAAATACATTAGTAAATGATTTATTTTAAAAAAAAAAACATATTTTGGTATTCATGTTCTGTATTTCTGTATTTATTTGTTTCTGTATTTACATATTAATCTATCTAATAATTTCAGCATACATTTATTATTTTCATTTATTCCTAAAGTTATTCAGACATTTCTTTATGTCTGGATACAATTCATTACGTTTCTACTTCTTTGCTCATGTAATAACGAAGAGTTGAGATTTTCACATTCATAGATGAGACAAGGCCTAACTGCAGGCAGACGTTTGGTATGTATTTGAATGATCTGTTCTTTATGGTCAATGCATATACAAAAATTGGGCCATATTCTGAAAATTTATTTCAGATAACCAAAGTGGGTTTAAAAATGGACCAGCAGAATGTCTGCTTGGCTTAAGATAGCGGTTTTAAAGTTATGGGCCACAGCATTTGATTGGTACTCATAGGGAAAAAGCCATCAATATATAATAAATATTTAACTATTGTCATTGCATTCCCAACTATGCTGGCATGGTAGGTGAATAGTTCCGTCAGAAAGATCTAAAATGTAACAATAAAGTTTCTGTATGTTGATCATTGCATATTAGAAAGGATTTCTTATGGGGTTTAGGTATCCCAATATTATGGTAGTCAAAAGGTCAGACAAACAGAGAGAAAGCTGTTAATCATATGCATATATTATTTAATGATCTGGATGCAACATTACTACTGTCTATCCTCTTTCTTGAGCAATACTATTAGTGTCCCATAAAGAGGAGAGCCAATAGACTGAACAGTCATAATGGTCTCTGAGGCTAGCCTCTCTCTATTTCATGATCAACAAACTATAGTGTAAAAAAAAAATTCTATGCCCATAGCCTGATGCCTCTACACTTTGGACTATGGAAAGTTACTAACTACATGATTGGAAGAACAGAGAGATCTTTAGGTTTAAGCAGTGCAATCGTATTGGAATCCCAACCAAAGGCAAAAAGGCTATTCCGAAGTATAAAAGCCATATAGGAAAATGACTACCACTTATTGCTTATTGGTGTAGAAAAGAGACTTGCATTTAATTACTATAGAGGGTAAGATGGATTATAAGTGGCTAGGAGGTTACTTAAATCCTGGAAAGGCTAAGCCAAAAGAAAAATCTGTGCCCTGTGTGAAACCTTATAGTTAACTAATGCAGAATAGATAAGATAAGACTGATGTGCTTATCAGAGGTTTTGTATGCTGTACTAACCTCTGTACATCATGAAGAAAAACACATTCTTTATCTTGTTAATAATTTGGGGAAAACGATGTTCTTTGCTATTGTCGGTTTCACATAGAAATCTGCTGTCTCTCAGGACAGTATAATAGCATCCAGAAAGAAAGTGTTAAGCATAAAAAAGATATGTAAATAGGTATCTCTTAATGGCAGAATGTACAATGACAGCACATGGGCTAAGAGAGATGAATTTTATATTGATGGTTAAAAGACATAAGTAAAGCATTTTTTCTGTGAAAATGTTCTTCCTGGACAATATGTCTTACTGAAACTCCATAGAAAAACAAATTGGCATTTTCTATTATCTATTAACATTTTTTTATTATTATTTTGTTTGTTACCACTGAGAAAATTCACGCATTCATAAAAATTACTATATTGTGTTGGGTTCCAAACACTCTATGATTCTATGATTCCTTGGTTCCTGATCTGCATAGACGGTTGGTTGATCTATTAGATTAGAGCTAAAATCTGAAATTTAGCAATAGCTTGTCAGTGAATCTGTTAGAATTAAACAATGCATTATAAAACAATATTTCATCAATTCCATAATCGGAATGATGTGGGGCAAACCACTGCACTGCACCAGCAGAGAGGTAGCTCTGTAATTCTTTTCTGTATTGTATCAATTTGCACTTTGATGGGTGCTCAGTCTATCTACTTTTAGTTTCTCATCTAAAGGCATTTTGAGAGAACATTTATAATGAATATATAATCCATGTTGTTCGTGTTCATTACACCAGCAACTGCATCTTATAAATCACTGCTGAAGACATTGGTGGTACTATGCTCTATACCACAAAAGCCCAAAATAATCCACCTTAAGACATTTGGTAAGAGCAAATAATCTGATGTGGATGCCAAAAAGGAAAACTTGTATTGATGTCTTATCATTTGGAAAGACAGGAACCTTAGCCCTGGTAGTCTATTTATACCAGCCACCCCTGCTGGTCTGTCTATCCATTGTGCTTAAACAGATTTCTTGAAGTTTTCTTAGTTTCCAACTAAAATGATCTATGAGGAACATTTCTGGTTGTCTTCTACACATTTGCTGTATGTGGAACATACAAGCATATATCACACCCATATATGCTGGTTGAACATCCCATTCCAAAACTATGGCCATTAATATGGAGTTGATGCTCTTTTTCTCTTCTGGGAAGGCTTTCCGCTAGATTTTGAAGAATGGGCCTGTTAGCTCCAGTGAAGAGGGAAATTATAATACTACAGAAAGCAAAGACATTTCAGACAAATATGTGCTTCCGTGTAGTGGTAACTGTTATTCGACATATTGGTGTGATAGTCAGGTGTCCACATACTTTTAGGAATATATACTGTAGGATATCATACTATTGAGCAACACAAATATGTAAGTGCTAGACTTACAGGTAACTTGTGTTAGAGCATGGGTGTGTCTGTATATTTTAGTGTAGGTGTAAACATCAGGCATGTAACAATTCAGCCAACGATTTGATTCACTTCACAATATTGGGTCCAGGATTCGAGTTTTCTGCAATATTTTAAAAAAAGAAAAGAAAATTAGAAGAAAATTTCATTATAAAAAATGCAACATTTATTTTTCTATTCCTTATTAACATAAATACTCATTTTGCTTTTAAATAATCATTTTTGCATTTAAATTACAAACATTTGTAGAAGTTGGAATAAAATATAATAGCCTATTAAGTAAAATATTCCTTTACACAAGTATATCATTCCTAAAACAACTATATCCATTTCCTTTTTTTTTTTGCTTTTGGCATACTGTAAAAAGATAGCTCCAATTTCTTGCTGAATCTGTTTCTTATTTAATTAAAAGTAAAGTAAAAGATATAAGATAGTCATCATAATGAGCCCAAAGTTCACTATATGATCTATACACAACGCTCTTGTTTAAAATGTTTTAAGATTGATTTACATGTTATGTGCTAGTCTTTGTCGTTATGTATTACGTTTCCAAAATTAACAAAGCATACTAACTGTACTGGCTTTGTACACTCACAACAAGCACAGATGATCTCTGCTAGTACTTCCTACCAAGCTTAATTTTTCTTATAATGTTTATACATACATATAAAGATAAAATGAAACTTTGTTTTTTCTTTAGTTTTTCTTTCATGTTTGCTGGAACTAATTGCAGTTGGGGACTGGAGATGTTGATGGGGAACTGAAAGTTGTTGTTTTACTTCATCATGCCTAAATTGCATAGAATTTAGCTTTTTGCTTACTAGTGTAAACTTACATTATTCCTGAACCTAATGTCAGTTTAAGTAACCTAGTGAAAATAAATGTGGCAGGTAAATCTAATAATAATATTTTTATTCAGCACTGTTAACCATCTCTTTCCCCAATCAATGTACGTTCTGCTTGAAACCAAAGTTTGTAGTTTATATATATTTTCCTCTGACAATCAAATGTGATTAATGTATAAACACTAACTGCCAGGCCATTCCTGACGTATTATGGGCCGTGGAAGATTAGTGATAATTATGTAGGTCATGTAGTGTACAAGAGTTTGCAACTGCTAATATAAAGGTATGTTTCTGAAAGATTATTGCTTGATGTTGGTAAAAGAAAACTGTGTCACTGGCTTTCATTTCAAGTTGTAGTGGAGCTAAACACTTACTCATCAATCACTTGAGTATTTGTTTAGTAGTAGCAGTAGTAGTAGTAGCAGCAGTCGTTGACGTAGTAGTAATGATCCAAGTATATCTGGTTTAAACACATTAATATCACTGCTTGGTTGAAAACAATCCACCAGCTAGAAATACCCAGCCAAACACAGTCCTTTAGTCTGAAACGTACTACTGATGTCTGGCTAGAGAATGATTAATAAAAATTGTGCATGGAGTAATTGTTTAAAGTGGATGGCTCACCCTTTCCAGAATCCAGTTTTTTGTTTTTGGTTTGAAAGGTCGTGGCCACTACCTGCAAGCTCTCTGTGCATCAAAAGCTCGGCAAATTCACTGATAGAAATCCATTGAGAACCCATCATGAACTTTTCTTCATCTACATGTCATACATGGAAGTTTTAAACAAAATATGTTTTCTTTCCTTCACAGCCACCCATGAGACGGCTAAGGCTGGTTCTGGTCCATTACATACAGAATAACCATGCGAAAATGCAATGGAACAATCAAAAGAGTATACAATATAGATACTTTGACAAAATACCTTCAATTTCACATTATAGTTTAAGGCCTAGGTTGTTGTTTAATTATTGAGGATTGTTTTTGGAATATTAAAGACGACCCGCTACTTGGCGCAGAGGATTCTGGGAAGCATGAGCCGGATCTTTTAATTTCACATATACGATGTGGACTAACAAACTAAAGTCCTCACGTTACTGTTACACCAGATACACTTACAAACTATGAATTTAAATCCATACAATCTGGTGAGCAACTCAGTAGACAACAATATATGTATATCGGATCAGCCATTAGAATGTTTTTCACCGCTTCATGAGACTGAACTAATCTCACTAATTTCCTCCTCAAAATCATCAACCTGTGTATTAGATACTTTACCTACATGT